>OX637576.1:21637618-22837618 GCA_951800085.1 Comarum palustre | reverse complement strand
CCCTGCAACCTCAATAATTTTTACAAGACGACTGATAACTGTGCATGATAGCCATTTGAGAGGATCAATGTTGTTGATTTCATGGACCACCAATGGAGTGAGTTACCAGTTACACAAGAACTAATTAGAGCTAAGCAAATCATGTAACAAGTAACAACAATTTGTATATGGTACGTTCCAAGAGATAAATCTCTGGATCCCTAAAGCTAGCCAACAGCCAAAAGCATGAAAGGTCTCTATATGATGCTGACCTTATATACAAAGGGCTTTCTTTCCTTCTATTTGGGAAGTAAAAATGTGGTAGTGTGGCGTTTGGTCCACCGAACATGATGGTGCCAATATTGCTGGAGTTGCAATCTCAGATCTCACGTGTAGAGGTGAGAACCGTGAGATGCTCGTTACTACTCTGCCAATAAGCTTCCGGCAGCATACTCCGGCGATGCTTGATGAGAAAGCAATGGCTTAACCTAATGAACGGCAACCATGAGGTATGCCATGGCAGTCCAGGTTTTGAGCTTGAGCACTTGCTATAGGACTCAGTTTAGGAATGTGGACATGGGCCTTTCGCAATTTCGATTACGCTATTGGAGAGAAATTGATCGTCATAGCCCTAAGCAACCTCCTATGATCAAATGCATTGAGTTTTATCGGGCGCCACGCCACCACCAAACACAAGCAACATAAGCAAAAGATTTCAGAGTAAATAACAAATAGCACTGTTATTATACATCATCATTCTTAAAATTAATACAGCAACAGAAATGATACATACTGCCACTCACTAAAGACCAAGATTACACTGCCAAAGTACCAAATATATACAAGAACATGGAACAAATGACTCAACCCAACTGCCACCACCACCACAAACAGCTTTAAATATACATAGATTCTGTTCCTACCCGCTATCCAACAGATGATGCCTTACTCGGTTTCAGTCAAATCTTCTAGTTAGCCCTAAATAAGCGAGCTACTAATTAGCCGGTGTCCTCTTCTTCCAACTTCAAACTTCTTTTGCCCAAAATTAAGTGTCCTCCAACAACAAACTAACAATGAGCATGCCCCAAAAAGAAAACAGACAAAAGAGATTAAGAACAAGAACAACCTGATGTTAATCCGAACTTGTTACTGTCCCTTCAACTTCTAGTGAAGACATACTAAGCCGTTTTCTCCCTGCACTAATTTTCTTCACGTCCTGACTTGAACATATAAAGATTCTTCTCACCATGTTACAGAATTCCCTGAAAAGAAAATGAAACAAATGAATCACTAAATCAAACCACAGGGACACCAACTAAAAATTTCCGAACATAAGCCATTTATGACATGTGACAAAGAATACTCACAACCAAGGGTCGTCACCGGCAAGCATCATATCTCCTTCATCATCAGTGAATACAATTTTCCACTTTTTACGTGGGCCAATCTGTCCCTTGATATCAAACATCTCCTCCAGTTCATATATAAGTTGATCATACCCTTCAAGCATTGTCAAGTCCACTGCTCGACCAACAGCTATTCCCTGCATTTGAACCTGTTCGCATGCCATACATCAGAAACTTGCAATCCACATGTAGGTAATGAAAATTCAAAAAAAATACCAAAAGCACATTACTGAGCACCTTGACGCGACTCCTAGTGGATGCAGAGCTACTCTGCTTGCTCAGTGTCTCTTTCGGTAATACTTGAAACTGAGCTTTGCTTTCTTTAGAAGCCTTAGAAAGGTCAGATTTCTGGTCGGACTCGGCTTCCACTGAGATACTAACTTGTCCTTCAGTGGTTCCAGTAGATGCAATAATTGGTTGTGGGGGTAGCTTCTCCACTGAATGGGCGCTCTTAGGATGACTGCTGAAATCTACACCGAAAATTAGGCAACCAGCAGCTGTCTCAGTTTTTTTCCTCTTTTCAATATGGTCCAACATCAAGTCATTTTTAGGCTTTGATGAAGTTGGAGTTGAATATCCAGAGAAAAGTGGCCAAGCATGACCGCTTTTACTATCCTCCACCGTAGGAGAAGATTGCCAGCCCCCATCCGTCTGAGTCCGCGAGATACAGCTGCTACCGCTGATAATGTCTGCCTGCTGATGATTCAATGCAACATGATCTTCAGTTCTCTGGCCTTCAGCAGCACCACTTAATTGTGTAACATCATTCCATGTTATTGAACTCGCAGTATCTAAATCCAAACAAAAAGTCATACATTGACGCTTTTTAACTCCTAGGCGAAGAGAGGGAAAATAGCAGATGTATAAAATTCTTACCAGGAGCCGGGGTTTCAGGGACTAGACGAGGCCTTTTGTTCTTCAAGACAGTGGATTGAGGAAGGCTTGCAGGTATGGAAGCCACATAAGGTTCTATCTCCCAGGGTGAGACCCTGTCAGGTCTGGGAACGGATGCAGACTCATCCCATTGAACCTGGGATCAAAGTGACATTAGAATTCTCATTTCAGACAAAGTATATAAGGAGAGGGCAGGAGCAGAATGGACTAGTGAATAGTAAAAACGTATTTGGTCTGGGGCTCAGGTATCTTATGGTCTCTAATGTAAGGCTGTGGTATTGAACTATTGATATTGTAAAGTCATTCGTTAGTTCATTCAGCACCAGCGACAGAGGAACGAGATTACAACAAGAGCAAGTAACCAAGTAGAAGAATTTACTTTAAGAGATCGCCATTTTGAATCTGCCCATTGAGGAGATAGATCCTCCAGGCCAATTACAGTGCCTGAAAACCTGAAAATTTAAAGGGTACATAAGAAAAATGCATTAGAAGCTAATCATTAAGGAAAACCAAATAATAAATAAAAAAAGTTTCTACAGAAGTCCAGTACTAGACATATGCTACCTTCTCTCTGGAGCGTCCTCCCCCTCAAACCTCATCTTGAATCTCATTCCAACGGAGAACTTATTGTTAACAGCCTCCAAATACTTGCTCAAACTAACAATGAACTGACTCGTCCTGTAAGATAAAATCCTGTCTGGTTAATAAAAAATTTAACATAGAATAACCTCAAAGTCAACACAGATTTAATAATGTGTCAAACCTTGGCTTATAATACACTACAAAGAGTGTCTGGGTTGCAACAGCATGCGATGCAGTAGCAAGCACCCCTACATGCATGCTCTGACTTGAGATCACAGATGATGGCATGCTGCTCTGTTGATGAGCAAGACGCCTAATTCCAACTCGTAAGTCCCCATTGTCACCTCTGCGGAAGCAATTTTTTTATGCATATATTAGTAATGTTTCATTGAATATAATGAGAATTAATGTCCCACATAGCATAAGAGACAAGTATCGAGTTCCAGCCCAAGTGGTGTTAAATGCAGTTAACGACTGAAGGGAAAAAATCAGATAGAAAGAAAAGTACGCGGTATTTACCTGAGAAACACAAAGGAATCCCCGGCACTTAACCTCTTTGAAGTAACAAAAGTACTCCATCCTGTTGTGAGCAAGTGTCTCCGTGGTTGACCTGTTCAGTTATCACAGATCAAGGAACTATGAGTGAGACATGGTTATTGGTCAAATACATATTTTTACTTATAAACACAATCTACTCATTTGTATAATTATAAATTAAGGATATGTGCAAAGTAAATGAGGTAGGTCACCTCTGAAAATGTGCTTAAATCGCCATTCATAACCATGAAGATCTTTGGCAACCAATTCCTGAGTTGGGGTTGCCTGAGTCATGTCCTGGAAAAGAAGACACGACAGGTGATGATAGTATACATACACAAAGATAAACATAAAAAAAGACATGACAGGTGATGATGATATACATACACAGATAAACATGAGGGACATAATAGCTATTTCACAACAAAAAGTAGAAACTGGAATGAAAAAGTACCAGTGGAGGAAGGCATTCAGTAGCGTGTTTGCGCAAAACAGAAAACCCACCATGGGTACTCGTATCCGATGCAGTAAGAACTTTGCAGAATGAGTAAACCCTCGGTCTTTCAGGTTCAGAAAGACACTCATCTGGATCAGGACTAGTAGGTTCCGTGGATTGCTACACATACAAATACTAAACTATCAGGAAACTTGCTTCCAATATTGAAGCGGTTACCCTAAGATGGAAGCTCAATCGGTTCTTACATTTGCTTCAGGAATTAAAGTAATTTGCGCATAAACCTCGTCTGTATCTTGTTCAGCCTAAAATTCCAGAAGAAAAGCAACAGTAAGTATCAAACAAATCACACAGATCCTAAGTTATTCCCAAACACCATCAGTTTTCAAGATCAGGAAATCGAAAATTATTCTCAAAGTCCAAGACTTGCCCTCAAAACAGATTCAAAGGATCCAGCTGATCTGACTTTCAATTTTTTCAGTTGAAAAGTTTGACTAGAACAATCCATCAGTGGTGATTGTAATATTCTTGAAACAAAGGAATCAGATGAGAAAGAGGAAATACCAGCAGCTGAACATGCATGACTTGACAGAGAATCTTCGAGGGGAGATTAAACCGAGGAATCACCTGATTCGCTTCCGGATTTGTTGTTGTTGACGCCTCTAACTACACATTCACATATATCCCAAAAATAGCGAAACAGTTGTGAATTTCAACTCAATAAAAAAAATCACAAGGAAGAAGAAGAAGAAGACATACTTGCTCCATGTGGCCTTGTGGAAAGTAGTAGACTCTCTCCTTAAGGCGAGGGACTTCCACCAGTGGGCCCGCACAGGCCTTCCATAGCTCCGGATACAGAACTTCTCCCCCTGCAAATAAACAAAATCATCACCAGAAATTCGGAATATCATGAGCTGAGATGGTCGGAAATATTCGGCTGCGGATAACAACCTGACTGATGCGCCATTCCTGGCTCTAAATTAACAAAAATCCAAGCCTTAAAAAACTCTCCAAAACTTCAGAAACTCTCTCAGAAGAAAATTGAGCAGAATGTAGAGATATAATAAACAAGCATGATGAACACCAGCAATAAAAGCCTCTTAATCACAAAAAAACCACCACGATTTTTCGACTCCACCACCACTTCACCGTTACACACTCACTCCTCGTGTAACGATCCGGATCCAGAAAAAGCCGTTAACAATTTCGCTTCCCCGTTACAAAACCGCTCGCAAAACCGCCTTTCTCTCTTCTCTCTCTGTTTCTCAATTTGGGGGAAACACAATTTGGGGGAAAACGCCGTTACTGAGAGAATCCCCAACTCGCTTTGCGCGCGTATCTTATAAGACGCGACCTTGGCTTTGAACCGTGGTTGGGATTTAACCCGGATGTGGGGTTAAGCGCGCGTAGCCGTTTTGACGGCGTTAGATTAATGTGGAGGTGAATTGGGGGAACGACGCGCCTTGGGATGAGTGTGGTTGGAGGTAACAGAATGTGGACCGTTCCCGGTCACCGTCACTTTCGTTGTCTGCTTCGAAGCAGGCAACAGGGTTGGCTCGAGTTAACCCGGCAGAATTTTGGGACGGGGGATTTTAATTTTTTTCTTTTTCTGTTTCTTTCTTTAGTTTTTAATTTTATTTTTGGGATTTCGCGGAGGTTAGAAGGTTTTGTCTGATAATTAGGCTTATTGAAAACCTGCATGGGCCCACCTCAACACGTGACAATTAATGCAATCACATAATAAAGGGGATATATAGTGTAAATCTGGTACTATAACAACGCCTCCTAACACCATCAATTAGACATGTCTACAAAATCTATATATTCTACTAAATCATTTAATAAAAAATACATAATTGATTACTCTATTCGTTTTACAATTTAAATGTAATTATATTAGTTTAAAATGTTGCATGGACGTCCGACACGGCAACACGAGCCCGACACAGCTATAAACGTGTCTGACACGCCATGTGACGTGTTTGAAAAAATTAACTTTTTAGACTCATGGACGACACGCCACGTCTGCACCCGACACGACATGTCATTAGTTTTTTTTAACTCAACCAAAACATAAAAACCTGCTTTCTGCCTTTCTCTATCGCACTATTCGCACAACTCTACAAGATAAACCTCGCGCCTCCCTTTCTGCCTCAAATCCCACCTCCTCCGCCGCACAACCGCCGCTCATACACCAAATCTCCACCTTTGATCTTCTCCTCACTCTCACACCCCCATCCACTACCTCACCCGCTCCTGCCGAATCTCTTATCCTTCACGTTCCGGTTCCTCTCCACCGTGGCCTAACCAGTCGAAATCAGAGCCCGGGCCCGCCAGCTCTAGGCCCGTCGTCTCTGGACCTATTCCCTCACTTTCAGCTGCATCGCCGGCTTCATCTTCATCGTCCTCAACAGCTTCCAAGCACCTTCCCCTGGATCGGATCAGCAGAGGTTGATCTTCGCTGGAAAGTAATTGGAGGACTACAATATTCTTGTGGACTACAATATTCAGAAGGAGTCCACCCTGCATTTGGTGCTCAGGCTTCATGGTGGTATGCAGATATTTGTGAAGACTTTGACAGGCAAGACCATCACTTTAGAGTTGGAGAGTTCGAATACCATTGACACTGTCAAGGCTAAGATCCAGGATAAGGAAGGGATTCCACCGGACCAACAGAGGTTAATCTTTGCAGGCAAGCAGCTTGAGGATGGTTGTACCCTGGCTGATTACAACATCCAAATGGAGTCCAGCCTTCATTTGGTCCTCCGTCTTCGTGGTGGTGACAATTAACAAGTTTATTGGGTTTGTTGGTAGTTGCTGTTAGTGATGGTTTGTCTTAATCTATGGTTATGCTACTTAAGATTTTGGTCCATTGGCAAACTTTGCCGATTATGTGTCTTTTACGTTGTTTTGTTTTCTGAAGAATTATCTAAATGATTAATTGGACTTTTGTTTAGTAAGATGATTTTCTTCTTTGATGCATTGTGTTTCGTTTAACTGATGAGACTGTTGCTCTGAATATATTTTCTGTTGGAGACATGTAGAGGACAATTCTAAACACGGCAGCTGTGTCGCCGCATCCGTGTCCATGTCCATGCAACATAAATTTAATGATATCATTTTTTTTACTTTGCTCCTACTTGAGAAATTTAGATAAGAGACATTTTTCGTTTATGTACTTCACACACATTGTTTTATTTAATCATTATACGACATTTCACATTTGTAGTATTAGTGATGAGTTTGTACTCAAATCTTTTATCTATCACCTAGTAAAGGAATGTGACGTGATACATAAACGACAAACTCCCACATTGAAGTATTTTTAATAAAAATTAAAACAAAAATAAAAGACAAACTAACAAATGAGTTCGAAAATCAAGGCAAATTGCAAATAAAACAATGTTCGAAACTGAAAAATAGAAACCAATAATGTATGTACGTCAGCTCTGAGGTTGCTTTACCTCTTCCCATCTCGGAAGAACAATGAAAAAAGGTTAGTGAAGGATTAGTTTAAGCCCACCTTTGGTTTGATATAATTTAGTTTAATCACCACTGCCTAGTCTAAGTAGTCTCTACTTTGCATCTTTTAACAACTTAAGCAACTCTCTGTCCCCCTAACAAGAATAAATCTATCTTATACGAATTATGATTATCAAATTCAATATGCCTTCCACTACTTTATATGCTTCTCTCTTATTCACCGGTTAATCCTAATCTTAATTAATCCTTATCTTTAAATTTTATGAGTTTCTTACTTTTCCCTTATCTTTTTTAGGGTAAGATGTGATGAGTATATACGTGATCTCAACTATGTTTACTTTTGGTCCAAGTGGTAAATTGATGTAAATACTTTTTTTTTAAATGTCAACTTTGATCTACATAAGTTGATTCAAGTGATTGATTGTAATGGGTTGGGAGCTTTTTGAACTGTTTAAGGAGTTAGTCCTACTAAATTATTGACTCATAATACTTAATGATACCAAGAAAGACTTTTTTGTTAGCACATTACTTATTACGGCTTTAAGAGCCTTGTATCAAATGTTATATTCATACATGGTATGTTGTGATAGAAGTTATTAAGCTGCGTAATGACATATAATCTTCATGGTTAACACTTAAGTTCATTAAAGAAACGACTAACAAGATAAGATCATAACCTAGCAGATGCTAGATGACTCAAAACACATACAAACTGCAGTTGTACAAAGATACTAATGACTCGAGAGAGAGAGCTTATCACAAATGAAACAACTAATTAAAGGGTCACAAGATGAAATGACGAAAAACAGGCCCAAGTGAGTACCACGAGGTCTTGTTCATACTCCAAACACAAGCGTCGCTTGCTTGAGAGTTCGAACCAACAAAATAGGCGCAACACACTTATTCATACCAAATCTAACCCAAAAACCTCCATTGTAAAGATGAAACATCCGGTATGTGGACGCGAAAATGATACAAGACGGACTAACGATACATGAAAGCTCAGTTGCTTGTGCATTCATTCAATATATTCATCGTGAAACAAATGGTATTGTCAGTCGGCTTGCACATCTTGCTATGAGTTTTAAAATGAGAAAAGTCTTGTAATTATTCAGGATGTTCTCTTTAATGATGGTTGTAATACTTCAAGAGGTTTTGATGATATGTCTCACAAATGTCTCGTATCATTATAAACGATGTAGGCTCCTATATAGTAAGATGAACTCGTCTGATTTTCAAAAACCTTTTGGATTGAAATAGTAACAACAAAATGAACCAGTTAAATTGAAATCAACAAATTGTTCCTTTTTAACCTTTTGGTTTTGAACAAGTCTTGGTGGGGATTAACGACAAACATTTTGATGAAACTAATGTGAATTCTGGTCAGCATGGTGGTTTGTTTAATAATGAAATTAGTGCTGCTTGTGAGGATTAATTAGACTCTATAAACTTTGGTTTGTTTATTGTTAAAATGAAGAACGTGGGATGAGACAGCAATTAGGACAAAACCAAACCAACAACACTTAGTTTGGGTGTGGTGTGTTTGACAGTACCTATTCATAAAAAGAATGATAATCGTTTATATGGATCTTTTAAGTGACAATAGATTTTAAGTTTGCTCAATAGTCCGAGAATCCAATCCACTATGTTTACAACTAAGACAGTTTTGGAAGCGAGTCGAAGTGGGCATTAGTACTACATCTAGGGTTGGGATCGGTACGGGACGGGTCGGGATTCGACCTATCCCGATCCCGATCCCGAAGTTAATATAGTAATCCCGATACCGATCCCGAAATTCGGTACGGGACGGGTCGGGATTCAGGACATGTCGGGACCAATCCCGATCCCGAAAATATGCAATTTTTAGTTCTAAATAGCTACATTTCTACTAAAAATTCAGGACGAGTTCGGGATCGGGACGGATAGAGCCTATACCGATCCCGACCCATTTAAGAAATTCGGGATCGGGTTCGGTATCGGGACGTCGTATTGAAATTTTTGTCCCGTCCCGTTCGATATCGGTACGGGATGGACGAGTTCGGGATTTGGATTTCGGGATCGGGATTTTGGGTCCAAATTCCCACCCCTAACTACATGGCTGATGAGGTGCAAATTGATTATCTTTAAGATAAAAATATCGACAATCATGAAAATTTTTATAGTTCAGAAAATAGAAATTTTAATAGATATATCAAGAAATTATCGAATATCGATGAAAATTTTTCTAAAATTTATATAAAAATTATATATTTTGACTAAAAATATGTTAAATATAAAATATCAGAAAAATATGAAAATTAATATCAGTGCTTATAAAAAAAATTGAAATTTTAAAAAAATATCAAAGATATTTAAAATATTTTAAATATTTAAGACTTTATATTATTCATTAACATAAATCAAAAATTGCATACACTCGAAGGGTAGGATGAGATCATGAGACTAAAATCCTGGTGATGACGTCATCAAAGAGGGTCAAGAAAGGGGCAGGGTGTGAGTTTTTCCCCTCAAACCTGGAATGCTTTTCATTATTTGTCACAACAATAATTGACTAGAACTTAAAAAGAAAACAATCTGATTCTATTTTCTGTGAGAATTAAGGAGAGAAATTACATAATTGATAATTTTAGTCTTTGAATAAGACATGTTGCTAATATAAAAAGACTGTTCTTGTCACAAGAGATACGCAGGGAGAGAGAGTAAGTGCCAAGATAGTATTATATATGCACACCACATGTGGTGGTTGCTGTTCCTTGGCTCCACTCACAATCTACACATTTGGAATGATTTCCAAAATTAACAATTCACACACAAATGAAATGAATGGCTTTAGTTTTGTTGGAGCAAAAATTTTAGCATGTATCAACATATATGTGAACTAAATAATTATTAAAAAATTGTAATTAAAAATTATATTTTTATTTAAAAAATTAAATAGTGTCATAAATGTAATTTATCGTCTATTTAAGTTAATTTAAGTGTATCATGATATACTGAATACTTTCTAAAGAAAAAGAAAAAAAAGAGGAAAAGAAAATAAGAAAATTTAAAAGAAAAAATATTTCTTAAAGAATGCCAATTAAGGTTTGGTTTATGGATACATAGTAAACAATAAGATAAGTTGAGGTTGGAATTCATGTGACGATGTGAGGACAATTATGGGACATGGCCAATAGGAAGTTCTTTGAGGTTCTGGCCTTCAGCGTAGAGGACCCTGATTGTCCCCATGTATGTGAGCTGTGATTTACATATGCATCAAGTTAACGGTCGTATCTTAAATTGGTCAACAGTTTATCAGTGATTGAGTTTCTATTTAAAAAATGATACCCTCACATATGTAAACTTTGCATTTTGCAGCTTACTAGAGGTGAATCAAAACCAAAATACTCTCATTTGACTCAACAATTATGAAATGTGATTTATTTAGTCAGTGTTTTGAGAAAAAAGAGTCAAATCACCCATCATTAAATAACCCATAATACAAGTATAGCATAAGAACATCCTGAATGGTTCTTCTAGTGGTCTTCATCTCCCTTCTGTCATCACAACCATCGCTTGAGAACCTACTCCGCTCGGTTATCCTAAACTACATCTAGCCGGATCCAAACACAAACACCAACCGCCATGCCGAGCAACATAGTTATCAGGCGTTACAATTGGGCCGTCAACTAAGCCATCGCCGCCAATTAAGGTTGCTACCTACAACCCTAAGCCACCTCTCTAGACCAATATCTGACGAGCCTACTTGGGACAAAAGGCACCATCCGTGAGAAACCATCTCCGCATTCGCATCTAAATACCATCATTGTCACTCTGAGATCACATAGTCATCATTCTATCGGATAGAGAGCACGATAACCATTCTCAGAAATCAGAATGTAGGTTTCTAGTTTTCAGAGTCACTATAAACATGTGGGAGGCTCTTGCGTTTCAAATTTAATTCTGTTATTTACGTAAATTGTCTTTAAAAAACAAAATAAAAAATAGAAACTGTTAAGGTTCTTTTTGAAATCTCTTAATTTCTATTTTCTAAACTCTGATCGTTTTGGTCCACATCGCCTCGGTCAATAAGGAATTTCTTCTTCGTTTGGACAATAGTTTTTTTTGTAGGCCAGAAATGATGTGGACTCCTTACTCCTTAGTTCAGCAAGCTTGAAACTTACGGGACCCAATTTTGCTTTCACTCAGGTACACCCAGCTGTCTTCATCAAACTATCATTGGAGCATCAACTTTATTCTATAGGTGATCTGCGGCTTGTGAGCATTAAACCCTAAATCTTAAATGTTACATGTTTATGTGTGATCTCTAAATATTACATGTTTATGTGTGATGACACTGATATTAGCAGATTCTATAATTAAAGGATGATAAAAAATGTAAAATTTTCTTACACATGAATCTCTTTAATTCTTAAGTTAAATGGCTAATAAGTCAATCTTAACTCACTAAAACTTTCGTTAGCTTGACTTAGGCACACTTTAGGTGCACGGTGGGGTGCGGTGAATATTTTCGAAACACTAATTCAAACACTTGGAGAAATCGATCTCCAAAACCCATTTTGGATACGATCTGAAAGTGATAAATGATCTCTTGCTCTTCCATATATGGAATCTTCTTCCATAAAAGATAAATATATTAAGCACGCTTCTAAATCAGCCACAACTTAAGTTGGTATGGTGAAATTATAATGATTAGTTAAATCAAGCAATCCCATGAAGGAAAATAAACAAACATTTAAAACTTTAAATTAACAAAGCAAAGATTCCTCCAAAACAAATTTCCCAATACATAATTTAAAAAAAAAGAGTCATGTTAGTACTATAAGATTGGTCGACCATGATATTATATTTATCAATAATCAAGTCAAGTAATTTCATGTTACACTTCTTTAATTGGTCATTCCAAACCCTATTAGGAATGAATTAAGTGCTTCAGTTAGGTCCCATGGACATCTACATTACAGAATATCATAAGACTCATTGATAAGCTTCATGGCATTTGCCAATACCAGATGGAAAGGCCTTCATCTAAGAACAACTGAAAAATCTGAAGGAAAAGGAAAAAGAAAACAATTTGGACTTTTCATAATCTAAAACCCAATCATGTATAAGTTTATAAAACTTGAGCACTAGGTTTCCACTTACTAGAGCAAACACAACAAAATATAGTACATATAATTTTTATTTTCCCCCAATGGAGATTATGACAATTTTGGGGATTAAATCCAAAGTTGAGAGATCTTAAGCAAATCTGTACCATACCATTAGTGATGTTTGCAGAAGATCTCAGAAGAATGCCCATGAAGATGAATATAATTCTTCAGCTTAATTATGCTTTTTCAGAAACATGGATATTAAATCAGAGCACTTTGAGTGTAATCCAAATTATCTGCTATTTATATTAGTACCTAAGCATGCCCATTTCATGGTTTGTGTGTTTATTGAATGAGGTGGAAGATTTTAAGTGTTAGCTTACCTACCAACAGTGTGAAGATGAAACATAATTAGTTGTTGAACCATGTTATTTCCAATATTATGGTCAAATGAAGATTGATGACATATACATAAACAAGAACAACTGCTCACTACCTCTAATTCCAGAAAAAAAATCTCCTCACTTTCTTTTCTGCTATTCTTAATTTTTTTCCGACAAGTCTGCTATTCTTGATCGTTCATATCCTCTAGTTCAGTCTGCATGTCATTTTCTTCTCTTCTTTGTTAAAAGAAAGGGAAATAAAATTGGTTCCGGTTTGTCTGGTTTCGATTTCTCAAAGCGAGTTTGGCTGTATTTGCAGAGGTGGGAAATGACTAATTATGGGCAAATTTTTATAGAGCTGAGAAGAATTTTATTGAATTGCAGCATCAGCAAATCAATATAAACCTTAATGCCATGGATGTTTGGATGATGAGCTTAGTAGGGTCATCTATTGTTTCCTTATTATCATGCTCAGCAAAAACAAAAGCTTTCAGGACATTTGTTCTGTATACAGTATCTAAAAGATCCAAGTTATTATGGAGCTATGGCCATTATGAGGATTTCATATGTATGGGACATAGTCTTCAACTAGTCAAATTTTATATTTAACAAAATTTATAGTAGTGACTTAAGCTGGAAGCAGATTACGTTTCATTTTCTGGCTTTATTCTTGTTAAAACATTCATGGAGGAAATCAAAGGATTCTGTAATATCATGCTTTTAATATGATGAGGCCATTTGAACACTTGGAACCTGGAATATTTTCTTATCTTCTACAGATAAGATAATCTCAACTGTATACTAATTCGTTTCGTATATACAAAAAAATAGATGACATAAACAAATTTATGCAAAAGATGACTGAAAGTTAGATGAGACATGATAGCTTAGAATTGATGAAGTAGACTGAGCATCTGTTTGAGATGCATATTCCTACTCTTAAAACAAAGGCATTATGCTCATTATACTAAAGCTTATGTATGATGCTTCAACTTCAAGGACACAAGGACTAAATGTGATTATGTGAACTGTTTCTTAGAACCAGAAAATGAAGGATTGACTAATGCTCTGCCTTTAAACAACTAAACAAGGCTAGCTAGATAATTAAACCTACTAGCAACCATACCAAGACTAATTTATATAGAGATGAAGAGGGGGTCAACATCTAGTCCATCTGCATATAGGTGTTGATCACATTCACTGATTCACCAGCCACAAAAGTAATCAGCACTACGCAAGTGGGAAAATTACTAATTAGATTTCAAAGTCGGGGTAAAGATCTTGATCAATTAATTTAATCGAGGGGCTAATATGATCCACAGATTGAACCTGAGGAGAGACTTCAACTGGCTACAACTTTTTATTAGAGTGGAATCAATAACACTACCTTGGTCTCCAGCAACTCTCCAGCAAGTTGCTGTTTCTGCATTCTGTATCATTAAACTATAAGCTTGGAGAGTGATCTTCCATCTGTAGAGAAAAGTAAAAGCTAGGCAACAAACCCATTACTCAATGATGGCTGTACACTAGAGCCACACGGTTGGTTTTTGGTAGAAAGGAATAATTATACTGGTTAAGATTTAGTGTTCATGATCTGAGTCCAAGAAAAAGGATTTTTTTTTAACAAGACCAAGAAAATGGAGTTTATTCTATCAGAAGACTTGAAGTCCAGTTTTAGGCTGTGTTTAGTTCCCAGATCAATTTCATGAATTTATCTTTACATTAAAAGGAGATTAATTACTTGTTCTATAAGAAAATGACTAATTATTGTTCTATAAGAAAATGATTGTGTTATTGTCTTTACATTCTAGATTTGCTATTGTTAATCTAAATTTCAGTGATTGAGGTAGTAATATATGGCCATTTGTAGATAACATAAGACTCATATTGCAACAGCAAGTTCTAGACAATTTTATGTCTTCAAAAAACTGTCAGTTCTGGAAGTTTCAATTATATATTTAAGGAGGTAACGTATAGCTTCAGCTCTATAGGAAGAATTGAAATAAACAATAGGAAAAACATTTGCTGATATAGGAATAAACAAACTTCAACTAGGATATGGACTCTAAGTTATATTGCTTTCAACAAAGAGTATGAAGGAAAATTGCTGGTCTTTCAATCTGAAAGGTATGGCACATTGATTTTAATGAAATATCATATGCAAAGTATGAAAATATCAAAAATCTATGGAAGTAGCATGAAAATTTCAAGTAAAACCAACTAAAAGAAGTATCTAAGAAAACGTATCTAATACCTGTCCTTGCAAAAAGTGAAAGTATGAAGGAAATAAATCAGGAAAATTTAATCTTCATATGATCTAAATCAAAGCTGTAAAATACATTACCAATTGCATTCAAGTTCATTAACAAAGCAAATGAACAAGAACAAGGTATATATCAGCAGTGCTTTATTAAAGCCCACAATTGTTTCCACAATTAGCCCATGATGTTTAGAACAGTCTGAATGTCTAATACAAAATTCAGCTGCATTACAAACAGAAAATTAACAAAATATGCCCAGTGTTGGACAATAAACAGAAAGGAAACTGATGTTATGTATTATTCAATGCAAAAACAATAATGAAATATCCGGTCTCATCAAAATCATCATGATGAGATAAAATGCACATGGTGAAATGAGAAATATGGGCTTTGAGGACTCCTCACAGTGCACTTGATTCTCATACTGACATAGCCTCTTGTATACTTCAGAGAAAATGGAACATCCCAGAAATCTGAGGTTCTAACTAGAGGGAAGGTGATGGAAAATTACTGCTTTACTTCTTGGCTTGAATGCTGTTTAGGGGTTGTAAGGGGCAAACACCACCACAGAATTGTGTCCTCCAAAGCCGAATGAGTTTGAAATAGCTGCAAGTTATACATCTTGTTTAGTCAAGAAAACAATGGATATTTTTATGCCAAGAGATTCACATTTACTTGCTCTTTTGTACATCTAATGTTGGTATCTTGATGAGTGTTTAAAAGTACTTACCAACATTAACCTCATGCTTCTTTTTCACGTTTGGGACTGTGTCGATTGTAACAGCAGGTTCCAAGTCCTGTTAACCAAAAAGCATTAGACAAATTTGAATAGAACACCACTTACAGAATTTCATGTGAACTTAAGTGAAGGTTGTGGTTCAATACATCTTGATTGATTGTTGGGTGAAGCCAGCCAGTGTTGATTGCTTTAATGGTTGCTATGGCTTCCAATCCACCAGCAGCCCCAAGACCATGTCCAATCATGGACTGCAATACGAAAATGAAGATCATTATAATGCACTATTTTCCCATGATAAATACGAACAAAGATAAGTTTTTGAGTGTAAAAGATTAATATTCATTTAAACTACTATGTTGAAACAGAAAAAAAATTGTTTAAAGAGTGTATATATGAATGAGATTCGGGTGCCTTGCCTTGGTTCCATTGATCTTCATCTCGGATGTGTTCTTCCCAAAGACCTTTTTGATGGCATTAAACTCAGCCAAATCTCCTGCTAGTGTGGATGTTGCATGAGCATTCACATAGTTCACCTGTGAATTATAAATGTCACATTAAATCAGAATCTAGACTAGCCATAGATGACATGCTTCTTTATTTAATTTCTGTTCAATGCTGTTACCTCTTCAGGGGAAACACCAGCATCTTCTAAACTCTTGGTTATGCAAGATGACACTCCAAGTCCATCTGATCTAGGATCTGTCATGTGATGAGCATCACATGTTACAGCGCCTCCCAAGTACTCAGCAATTATAGGTGCTCCTCTTTTCAATGCACTTTCCAAGCTCTCCATAACCTAGTGCAACATACAAAAAAACCAAGATATATGCATATCAGATACAATAATATATATACTTTCATTTTAAGAATTAGGACAAAAGTACATTGTTTTCCAATTACCAGAACACCAGCACCTTCTCCCATAACAAAACCATCACGATTTTTGTCCCATGGTCTTGAGGCTCTATGGGGTTCATCATTTCTCTGAGACAAGGCTCGGCAAGCAATGAAACCTCCAACACCAACAGGCATGACTGCTGCTTCAGTCCCTCCAACTACCATGATATCTGCTTCACCTCTTCTAATGTGATTTGCAGCTGCATAGAAGCAGTAATTTGCAGTGGCACAAGCGGTAGAGATGGAGTAATTTGGACCCATCAACCCGGTGTCCATTGCTAACAATGCTGATCCCATGTTGGTAATGGAGTAAGGAATGAAAAATGGACTAATCTTCTTGTAACCCTTTTGAACAAGAGACTCTACCCCGGCGCTGAAAGCAGTTAAGCCTCCCATACCTGTCCCAACTATGACTCCAATCCTTGTTTTGTCCATCTGTTAAACATATCACAAATCAATATGGTTAAGTGCTCATGTCACAATGTGTGAGTGTGAAAAGTGAAAACATGAAAATAAAATAAAATGTGACTGACAGATTTAAGGGCTTCAGGTCCAAGGTTGGCATCTTCAAGGGCCCTTTTACCAGCTACTATACCATATCTCCAGCAATCATCAAGACGTCGATCATTCTTTCCATCAATGTAGCCTCTAGAAGAGAAATCACGAATCTGTCCTGCGAATCTAACCGAGAAACCTGAAGCATCAAATCTGTCAATTAGAGTGATCCCACTCTCTCCCTCCAGAAGTCTGTTGTAGAAAGTATCAATGTCACTTCCAAAAACTGAGACTAGACCCTGTCCTGTTATAACAGTTCTTTTCTTGGGGTCCGTTTCTCTTTTGGGTGCAGAAACAGCAGGGGATGCCATGGCCTTAATTGTTCTACATCTTGGTGCTGTAAATGGAAAAATTTGTTAAACCTTAGAACTGGACAACCTGTTGAGTCAAAATCACCCTCCTCATCCTTAACCAAATGCAAGGCCCCAGGAAATCACAAAGATGATAATTAAAACCAAGAAGTCTTCAATGTATAAACAATTATATCTTAGAAATTAAGTATCCAAGGCAAAATCGATTCACACTGTGACAGAAGGCCTAACCCTCTGCAGGTTGAAGTCTCAACCTTACTCACATGAAGAAATGTCCCTTTTCTAGGTTCTAACATGTTATAGGTTAACAGTTTACACTGATGAAGCGATTCCTGTTTGTATATCAGAATTCAAGATTCACAGTTGAGAATACATTATTCTTCATATAGTTCTACTAGCAAAACCATAAAAGAGAGAGGCTATGTAATCAAATAGGTTACTTTTCATATTCATACTTTGCTGCTTTCCTATATTAAGAACCATTTTAGGAGAATAAGTTCGATGCACTAGAAGTATCCAAATTTATAAACTAGACCATAAATGTCATTTGATGTGTCTCCTTCAAGCACTAAGCTAAATCGAATAATTAAGGATCATCCTAGTTACCTGAAGTAGAAACAAGTCCATGGGACTTGGTGGGAGCTAAAGGCATATGCATTTTCTCCACTTGCCTAAGGCCATCAAATTGTCCCATAAAAGCTCTATTCTCTCTTGCTCCAAACACAACACCAGAAGAACAAGAAGTAGCAGCAGCCATGGTCCAACCCTCTTGATTCTTCTCGGCTTATTTCTCTCCCACAGTTTCTATGTTTGTCGAAAACGTGATGAGGGGGTTAATAGATATACAAAGCAAAGTGAGGGAGAGAAGGAGCTAACAAAGAAAGGGTTTTGTTTTGATTGTTGGCTTTTGATCAAATGGGGTCGGGAAGTCCGCCATTGGTATTATGAGGAACAAAGTTGTGGTTTGGGCGATGAAAGCTAAAGAGGTTGTGTTTCATTTCCCTTAGCCGCTTAACTACCACAAACAACCTCTTGAATTCCCACATATTTAATAGGGCATGGTCCTTTGGATGCCTATGCCTACCTGTTTGTTCTTCATGTAGTTTATTACAATGCAACACTGTGTTTATGATGCCCCCTATCTCCTAAACTTAACTATCATTTACATGCAGAAATTTTTGATAGAAATATAAACTCGTCATCATTAATTATAAACTTCATCAAATGTATGTTCATGGTTTCATTAAATCATTTTCCAGAGTAAAAACCCTAGTGGAAAATCCTTGGACATATCGATAAACAAAAGAATATCACACCTCTATAGTCTTTGATACCAAAGTCAATTCAGCTTCAACTAGATCCAACAGGCAATAACCATTGTTGCTTGCTTGTCGATTTTCCTTCCTCTCGTCGCACTGTCCAAACTCCAAAGGTTATATTTGTTTGTATAATTGGTATATTAAACATTTAGGGCGGCATATAGCAAATGGTTTCGTGGTGTAGTTGGTTATCACGTCAGTCTAACACACTGAAGGTCTCCGGTTCGAACCCGGGCGAAGCCATCGCGTCTTTTTTACTTTTCCTATATTTTTAGACTTTGCACTGTTTGTTTCACTTCCTTCTCATAGCTGCTTGGTTTTATTACAAAATTATAAAAGAGAGAGATCAGAGAGCTTGTGAGGTACTGAGACGATGTTTAAGAAATGAATCAGTTCTTTATTGAGATGTGAACATTACAAAAGCTAATATTCCAAATCATCACCATGCGGTGTGATCAGTGAGTCACAGCACAGAGAATGGAGAGAGCATTTAGGGAAACTTGAATATCAATTTTACATGTACAGCAACCTAAAGAATGTGAAGTACTTTACAACAAAAAATGTGCTCTCTCCGCCTCACAAGTTAAGAAGGTTTGAAATTGGGTTCCACCCCATAATCCATGGCCTTCTGTCAGATGGAAGTGCGAAATTGAGCTCAAACATCTCCTTTGGCATGTTGCCACTTTCGCAGAACCCAACAAGCTTTGCAACTATCTCAGCACTCTCCTGGATATGCTTGGCATCATGGGGATCGATCCAGAGCTTATTCACAAACTGCATTCTTCTTTGCTTCCCTTCGAGTGGAACATCCCATTTGATGTACAATGCATCTCTCTCCTCTGCGCTCAAACGCGAGGTTACCCTCTTGGCAAGGAACTCCCTTTCGCGCTTTAGTGCTCGGATACTACAGTAAAGAAAAATGCAGCATACTTTGATAATCTTGAACTACAAGGTAATCAAGTTCCCAGGTAAAAGAGAAGAGAAAGATATCGAACCTTGATGACAAAGAGACTGCTGGCTCATCTCCCACATGAGGAGCAGGGCTAGCATTCCCAAGTTCTGCCAGATGCTCTTGTAACCATGTCAATCGCCTGAGCTCCACTTCCACATAGATTTGATCAGCCGGATCTCCCTTGAATAACAAATAAAACTGTGTCCTATGTATGATGGAGACATAGCACAAATCCCATAGCTCTATGATTTGCTGCCTTTGGTCCTTGAAAGTTATTTGCCATGGGACCTGGGGCTCCTCTGGCTCGCATGTAATTTCATCATTCTCCATATCATACCCAGCTGCTTCATTTGCTTCCAGCTCCAACACCTAGCAGTATGATATATACAATGAGATTTATCAAACATTTAACACAAAACCTGTATATGTGGAGACCAGAAGGAACAAATTGACATACCTGGCAGACTAGGAGCTGCTTTTGGTACTGCAGTTTGGCAACCCGTTCTTTCAGCTCTGTCACATATGTTCTTATGCTTCTTACATTCTCTTCTGCTGCATTTTGGAACATCTTCTGCATTTTCTTCATGTTTACTGAGCTAGAACGCCTATACGGAGTGTTTTCCTTTGACGAAACATCTCCACAATCTTCACTTTTTGTGGGAGTCCCCTTTTCAGACTCTGGTTGAGTCTCACTATCATCATGTTGAGGAACTCTATTTTCGATTTCATCAGACTCTACAACTTGACGAGAAGCTGATAGAGGTGAGCAAGGTGATCTGATAAAATTTGGCCGGTTGGAAACGTTGATTGAAGATAAAGGTGATAACCTTTTCTTCTTGGACTCCTTCTTAGACTTGGGTGCTTCACTATCACATTGTTCA
This sequence comes from Comarum palustre, assembly GCA_951800085.1. Classification (NCBI taxonomy): domain Eukaryota; kingdom Viridiplantae; phylum Streptophyta; class Magnoliopsida; order Rosales; family Rosaceae; genus Comarum; species Comarum palustre. The sequence goes on along the minus strand of OX637576.1, from coordinate 22,816,892 downwards.
AATTTGCTAGGAAGAGACATCACCAATTTATCTATAGACTTCTGAACAATTTCAAGCTGTTCCTCAAGATTTGAAATAGTGCTGCCCTGTGAATGAAGTCTTGTGATCTCCTCCTTTAGATTAGCACTGACACTTTTGTTGGTAGCAACCGCTGTTCCAACATCCACATCTTTTGGCACTGATCTTACTGAACGCATTTCTCTTATTTCTGCTTGCAAGTTAGCAATTGTTTCGGCTGCATCTTGATTTCCTAACCTATGACAGGCCACCTCCTTTTGTAATACTTCCAGAGCTCGACTTGCTTCGTTTCCAAGCTGCTCTTGCATGTGCTCAAGTTTGCGTATTTCATGCATTAGTGTAAAAGGAGCAGCTGATGATTGCCTCATAGACTGCCTCAATTTTATATTTCTTGCTTTATCACCATGCCCTAGCTCCTTGGCATCAAGTTTTGTTGGTAGATCACCAGTGTATGAGAGACACTTCTTCACTGAAGGACGGGGTGATTCCAAGGGATTTGAAACCTGAAGTTATTGTACAATAACATATTAAGAATTCGGCATTCTGGTTCTAATATATTGGGGGAAGGAAGGGGTAAGGAGAGACAAGGGAAGAATGGAATATAGACCTGTGGATCCTCCTTCAGCTTTTGGCGTAGTTCAATTACTTGAGAATGAGCAAGATCTCTCTGACGTTTCAGCTCTTCAATTTCCATTTCCATCTGGTGATAAGCATACATTTTATTAATGTATATACATAAAAACAAAAAAAAAGAAAGAATATAAGACCTTTAGTGGCAGTTCATTACCTGCTGAATTTTCATATCTTTTTCCATTGATGGATCTGGGGTGGCAGGGGTGCGTAGCTCTGCTTCCAGCCTAGCTACTTCCTTCTGCAAATGTTTCACTAGTTGCTTGTCTGAAACAACCTAGAAAACACATACAAATAAATATATATTAGCTTTGCAATCTCAGTATGTAAAACTGAAACTGGAAGATTCTGATGAGCAACAAAAATTACCATGTTCACACGTGCATTATTCGTGACTTCCTTTGCCCTTGTAGCAAAGAAAAGAGTATTCCGAGATTGTTCAAGATGACTCATTGCTGGACTTAAGGTACATATGATAGCAGTGCGAGCATTCCCACCAAGAGAATGCTGCAATATGCGAGTGAGCTTTGAGTCTCTGTATGGTATATGACCACTTCTTTTTCCAACACTGCAGAAACAATACATATAACAGAGGTTAAGGAAAACTGACTATGTGGTATATCGGGGTGTTCAATCATAGATCTCATATACCAATCTTCTGTTTAGCTGATGGAAGAACAATATCTAAGATGTATAGAACTACATATTCTAACCTGAGCTTTCTGATAACAGTTGTAAGTGTCATCAAGCTAAGGTTGATATGGCAACCTTCCCTTAGCCTAGCACCATCCGCATGTGTTTGTGAAGCTCGTTCACTTCCAGCCAGATCTACAAAGTTCTGCATGATTTGATGTTGAAGGTAACTAAAAAGAAAGTAATGATGGAATCAACTTGGTTAACAAGAATGTTGATGCAGGAAAGGTTTTGTTTTATCTTTACCAGGCTTGCAACAAAAGATCTCACGCAATCTGAATTTTCACGGAGTGTACTTTCAATTGTCTGTAGGAGAAACAATATAATTGCAATCTCTTAGTTGTCAGAACAAAAATAGAAATCTGTAATCAAATAGCATACATTAAAGATCTGGTCAGTAACTTACCAGTCTTATTATCTGATGTGACCGTGAGCTATTATCATTTAAAGCTGTTTCACCAACTTGTCTTTGAGCTATACAACAAGGAAATGCATTAGATTCTATTCATATAGATTGGAACACAAAATAATCTGGCTGAAGTGCAAGGCTCCAAGGATTTACCTTCACAAATGCTAATTAAATGTCTCAAGTGCTGATCATTGCTTGCAGTTTCCTCCACCAGTTTCTCAACCACAGTACCTTTCTGTGTTAGAAAAATACTAGAACTTAAGTGAAGGTATAAAGAGGAAAGTATTAGTGAAAAGCATATAAATTCTAAGATAGTACCTCTGGATCATCTAGAAGCTTGAGATTACGACCAGACTCTGAGTTTAACAGGTCCTTGACATTCTCATTGTATATTTCAAGTCCGGAAATTTTGATTGTAAAATCTCTCTCTGGAGTCTATAGTCACAACATAAGAAAGAAAGCGATGGATTAGTTGTGAAGCTAAGATACAATCACTTCAATGACTGTCACAACTTCTTAAGTAAACCTGTTCTTCATAAGCATCACAGCTATACCACATCATTGCAAACAAATATGGAGTTAGATATCAATGACATCAATCTCTGTAATTCCTTATGTACCACAGCTATACCACATCATTATTGGTCTTACATTCATTATATGGTTGTAGATATCAATGACAGCTTTCTCTGTAATTCCTCGCATTGTATATGTCTTCCCACTGCTAGTTTGTCCATAAGCAAATATAGTAGCTGCAATCCCAAAACAGAAAGATTACAGTTAAATACAAGATAACAAAGGAACACAAGATGTAACAATCAAAGGAGAACCGCTGCATACCATTGATGCCCATCAATGAAGACAAGGCTACATTCTTCACTCCTTCCTCATATACAGTGTCAGTTATACTAGTAGGGCCAAAAACTTTATCTGCAAGAAAAAACAAACCATTGAACTCATAATGAAACCAATGCTAAACTCGTAAGGAGTCCAATGTGAACGAATAAGGAAATCATAAACAAGACACAGGCAAGTGTTCTTATGTACCAAATGTAAACGAAGCCGGTTGAGTTGAGCGGTCCTGAGGTTTAGACACAATGGTGTTATCGTCAACGCATTCCCAGGCAACTTGGTCTTTTGCCAGCTGCTCCCTTTTACTCAGCGGCCTCAAACGCACCGTAACAACAATCTTCTCTTCCTTTGCTCTCGGCCCTCCCGGGGTTGACACCGGTGTCCTGTCGATTCTCGAACCTGGAGTTGTCACTGGTGTCTTGTCGATCTTCGAAGCTGGGGTTCCAGGAGTTCTGACTGTCATCCTTCCTAGATCAGCAATTCAGCACCAAACGTGGGCCTGTCAATCCAAAACAGTCTCTGTTAATATTAATCTAATAGTAATAACTACATTAAGAACTAAATAGACAGACATTTTCACCAAATCCCAACAGTAATATAAAATTTTAGCCCTGAAACTGGTCATTTCTAAATTTAGAGATGTAAGAAACAGATCTCAGAGTTTATTTAAAAGCATTCCAATTGTGTATGCTTTTGGGACAACAAATATTCGATCCTTTCTCAATTACCGATCCGGAACTGAAGATCAATCACAAGAACAAACCAAGAACTCACCGGAGTAATACCAAGCCGCCGCCGACTTAGACGAAGAAAGAAACGTCGAACCAATTTGTAGGAGAGATAGGAGCGTCTGGGTTTGGGGTTCGAATTTGAAGGGCTCGAAGAGAGAGGGAGAGAGAGATGGAAAAGCTAACTGGCATGGATCTCTATGAGGACCTTATTATTATGGATTTTGAAATTTTGGGCTGCCTTCCCCACAACGGCTAGTTTTTTCCTTTTCTTTTTCTCTGCCGGTATATTTGTATTTATTCAATTATCAGGTTTTGCGGTTACTCCGTTACTCATACGTTTTGGCTGAGTCGACTCGCCGAGTTGGGCCGAGTTCTGGGTCTAACGGTTTTATTTTATTATTTTTGTATTTAGCTTGTTCCAGCACAAAAGGACAAAAAGAGACAAGGACTCAATTATTGGGACAACCTGGCCCTTCAATTCTGGGTTTGGGTTCCTTTTCAGAAAAACTGAGCGCCCAAATTTGGGTTAATCCTTTTACCAAAAAAACATTTGGGTTAATCCCAAGTAAATGGAGTGTTACTGTTTTATCCAACAGAAGATTGATGTTATTATGCAATATGAAGCAAAAGAACCCCATAACGATAAAGTAATATCCTTTTTCTATCTTTTATCATGATATAGATATATAATTTATGGAAATATTGATGTCTGACAAATAAGGCATTACAAACCTTGAGGATCATATTCTAGAGTTGTTCCTCACAGTGTCATACACCACTTACATCAGATTCTCATCTCTGTTGGGCTTTTGAAAAAAAACCTTATTATGCTTCCTCCTAGCCTTGGATCTTGTCACTGTTTCTTTTTCTTTAGTTCTTGTTTACCTTCTCTTTTTGCTGATTTTCCATGTTCTAATTCTGTAAGTTAATGTTTGAAAGACCCCTCTCAAGGGCATTCCACCATACTCTACCAGTTACTTCTCAGCATTGAAGTTAAGCTGAAGCTGAGATAGTTGGATCAACAAAACAACTGTGGATTTTGATTTCACCTGCAGTACATGCCGTGTGAAGCAAAGAACTGGAAATCAGGGTGATTGACCTGAAGCAGCCTAAGCCAGTTGTCCGCAGTTTGCATCAGGGAATCAGCCATTTGACACTCTATTCCATTTTGTGCCCACAAGGATCCTTTGAGCTTATACGAAGCCAATCCAAATATACGGAATGAAATGTTTGGGACACCATCCATCTCACTGGGATACAGCATCACTGGAGCTTGGCCACTTCCACTACCTGCCCAGAAGGAAATAAAGCTCAGGAATGTGCATGACAAGATAATTGTCATTGATGTCTCAAACATGGTAGGAAGTGTCTAAAAATGGCCACTAACGACATACTAGGTAAGAGATGAGGCATCTACATTTGGCGAGCAATGCCAGCCTTCAATTCAAACAAATACCAGAACCACTATTACGTCATACTTCCTATGTTAGTAAATCTCAGATATGATCACAGGCTGTAACTTTTACAAAGCAATACAACACATATGTTAGTAAAGATATGATCACTTAGGCTGTAACTTTTACTAAGCAATACAACACATGAATAAACATGGAAGGGTACTTCAGGCTACAAGATAAGAAACACTGAACATATGGACATGGTTGGCAATGCAATCCCACCCCCAACTAGGCACCTCACTGCCCTGCCAGTGGTTGGCAATGCAATGCTTCAACCATAGTTGTATTAGTATGAAGTGACCATAACTGACAGTACGTAAAACTCTATGGACATGTATCCACCGGTTATTTAGCAAGCAGTTGCTGGTTTACCAGACAAAAGTAATGTACCACAATGCATGAAAATTTAACTTCAGTATCACTCACTCTGTTGAAAGAGTAGCACCACGGGTGAGATACTTAAGAAAGTTTTTTTGGGTATATAGTCAGTATGGAATACTTTTCACATCGACATTGTGTTTTAGAAAAGTAATGACAAGGGCTTAAAGTTGATCTCAATAAGGACCAAAAGTTTAGGAGGGTGAGAATATCCGGTGAATTGAAAGTAACTAACCGCTAAGAAAAAAAAAGATATGTTGGCAAAACATCAAATATTGACTATTGAAAATTAATAACTACCTGTCATGGGTGTTGAAAGAGAATGATATGTCAGAAAGCAAGCATCCAAATCTTTCAATGTTGGACCCATAGGTATTCGATATATGGGATACCTACAAATTAACATGGGCAGATGAATTTTGGTCCATATGTGGCAATACAGTAATACAGATCAAGTTTTTCTTACCAAGCTACTGACATCCAACTGCCTCGCAATAAGTCACAACTTCTTAAGGTTTTCAATCTAGGGTACTTGCGCGCAAGATCTGAAATCTGTCAAAATCACAACAAAACAAAAATAAGGTTGCTGATGCAGACTTCGGACCAAAAATATAATACACTAAGAAAACAAACTAGCCTTGTCAGCTAATGGTTCACGGCCATATGGAGCATCCCGCTCAAGATACTCGAACAGCAAGCCTAGAGAATTTCCAGCTTCTCCATCATCACAAGAAAAACCTTCTTGCAATACGGGGTGTTCATCAAGTAAGGACAATCTGCCCATTCTACTCGAAACCTCACTGTTTAATTGATGAAGAATATGCTGCTGCTCCCTAGTAATAATCTTCATGTATTTTTCAATTTCATAGTCACTGCTTGCATCACTACTTGAATCCAAATAGCAGTCAACATCATTTTCCTCACCAGCTTGCCTACCCAAATGACAAAATCAAAACTCAGTTAAATGCCAATAAACCATAGCACACAGGGGTCAAGATCCTAAAGAATCATATAGGTCTATGCACTACAAGAGTTCACCAGGAAAATCTTTCCAAAAAAGGGATCGACATAGAATAAAAAGAATGCAGATAAATGGGCATATGAGGGGAAACATGCAGAAAGGCAAGACCAAGAGACTCTGTAAAAATGAAGTAGACCACAAGTACCACAGAGTTGCTAGCAGTAAATGTTATAAATGACACTGTAACACCTTAAGTTTACGAAAAATGCACTTTATTTCTAGCAAAGTTTGTCCATGGGTATTGTTGGTACTGGCAAAGAAGTTACATACCACATGATTCTGGCATTCCAAATGTATATTCAAACAGACAGGTTCATGTTTCCATACCTTTGCTTTGCACTTGACTTCACAGCAGATTCGCCATATAATTGGATACCAGATAAATAAGGAACATAATATTGAACAACAGAATCACTTTTGTTAAGAACTAATGGTACTCCTGCCCCATAAGCACTCCATTCCCTAAATGATTCCCAAAGATCATTCAAAGCAAAGTAAGGCTGAAACTCCACATCACAAGTTCTCAATCCCCTCATTGTCGTCTGCAAGCATAAACACAATGTTCAAACAAACAAACACAATGTTCAAACAAACAATCGTTCAGTGATACCACAAATCAGTAACCCTTCATTCAAACAACAAAACATAACAGAAATGGTAACAAAATTTTGTTCATATTCTTCCAGATGACAAAAGGATTGTACTGGCATGTGTATTTCATCATTTTCGCAAGTTCATAAGTCATCAAAACACCAATAGTCCATAATCTTAATTTCTCATTTTCTACATCATAGTACTACATTTTCTCCTTGGGTCAAGACTTAAGTAATTGCATCCTTACTTTTTCTCAAACTTCAGAATCCAATAACAAAATCAATTTTTTCACAACATCCACACACATAAATTACATCCAAACATAAAGCAACACAAGTAAGCAGAAAGAGATGATCGACCTTAGATAAATACTGGGCCGGAACCGAAGGCGTCGTAGACTCCAAAAACCTGTCAAGATTACTCCTTGGCGTCAAAGAAGGATCACAACAAGCCTTTGGCAATGAACTTTGAGCCTCTTTGTTCTCAAAAACTGCAGCTTTGGTCACTTTGGGGCTCTGGTTTGCATCATTCTTTGCTTTCCTGGCCTGCTTTTGCTGCTGATTGCTTCTCTTCCTTGCTTTCCCAGCAACGTAAAACCTGTCCTCCCCACGATTAACATTTCCACACTGTAATCTTGTACCCAACATTTTCATAAAAAGCTCAAAACTTAGGGTCCAGAAACTCACACCTAACAATTAGTCAAATACCCTATACCCCTTTCTTTAATTGTCTGATTTCCCAAGTTAAAGAGAAAATGGATACAAAACCCAACTCAGAAACCAAATGAAAAAGGTGATGTGAGCTCAGTGAGGTTGTGGCCTTTTAAGCTTTGTCAAAGTTCTATAAAAGGAAAGCAGATTACTATCAGGATATTTCTTTCCCTTTCTGGGTTAACCAAAACCAGCAGAGCAAACCCAAATTCTGTCTTCAAAATCCCAAATTGTATATCTGAAGTGATCAGATCAAAGAAACCACAGAAAAGACTGAAACTTCGGATCGGAATTTGACAAGGGTGATGAACAAAGTTACATAGTGGGTATTAAATAAGAGATGAATGGGGTTTGTGTGAACTGTGAAGGAAGTAACAAAGCGTCAAGGAAAGCAGGGAGCTTGAACCAGAGTGAGTATTATAAATGAAGAAATGAAGAAGAAGTAAATAAATATAATAGAAGCTTTTGTGAGTGAATTTGTTTTGTGGGTGGTAAAACAATATTAAAGGATTTTTGATATATGGAGTGAATATTTGTGAAGTTGTTGCTAGCTTGGTTGGTGATTTGTGATTGGTGGGCTAGTTGTGAAGGCGGGGTTTTTACAAATTTACAGTGAGGTAAGAAATGGTGAATGTGACAAAAGAAAGTAAAAGAAAAAAGAAATGGTGAATGTGACTGGCAAGTGCAGAGCACGAGAGACCGAAAGAGTAGGTGGCAGTTCGTGAATCCTTATTGATGTACCTGCCAACACATATCTTATTCATGGAATTTAATTAGTTTTACTACTATAAAGTTAATGTAAATTTGGGGTGAAAGGCATCAATGGTGATTCCAATTTTAGTTTTTGAGTAATTACGAAGGATTTTTTTTGGTGATGAATTACGAAGGATTTGAACTTGGCCATGAGATTTTATTGTCAATTTTGGTAAGAAGTTGACAGCATTAAAAATGTTTACAAAGACATTTTGAAAATGTTCTTGAGGTTCTACCATCATATGGATGGATTAACTACTTGTTAATTACATGTCCAAGCTCCAATGATATTGTTTGAGATGTCGACTAAACAAAACACAATGCCACTCAAAGAGACTAGTGCCTTAGAGTGATTCTTAAATTGTTAATTAGTGTGTAAGAGCATCTTTAGCAATACAAGCTATTTTTGAGTTAAATTTTTGTAAAATTAGTTAAAATATTATTTTAGTCACTTTAGAGATGTTTATGCATCAATATTATTGGTTAAATAAAAATTTAACAGTTTAAATATATTTATATATAACCTAAAATATATTAAAAGGAATATATCAGATTATAGCTATCATCATCTGATTCATCTCGCTATCTAAATATCATTAGCAAGATAGTTATAAGTCATAATATCTCAGAGTCATCTATTAATTTCATTTTAAATCTCAAGATGTTTCAGAATCAATTCTTAATGTTAAGATTCTTATATATAAAATTGTTGTTGTCGTGATCTAACAAATTACTTTAAAATAAATGTTCCCATATCTCCTATACAAGACTCCATTAATCTCATAGTGTCCCAACATCTCATCATAGAATCTAATTTGTAGTAATACTACCAACTTTTATGCTAGGAAAAATAATATCTTGAGTAACTCTCAAACGATTTGATCTCACAATATAGTAATAGATAAGTCTCTAACACATGGTAGTATATTCCCAAGTACAATAGGAATAGGGGATATTCTCTTCCTCTTTTTCCCCAATCCCCATGAGTACATAAATGAACAAATCTGTCATCGTCATCTTAACACTTGATGAACTCCTAGCAAGAACAGGGAATAACACTTGCACAATGTAAAAGTTTTAGATGCTTTAGTTTACCAAATATCTGCCGAGGAGAATAAGATCTATAGAAGCCCTCCATTCAATCAAACATTTGGTCGGCCGGTAATCTCGACCCTTCAATTTCCGATAGTTGATTTATTATCTGTCAACTTTTTTTGTTGTTGAATACAAGACAAGAACGGCAGCTCTTAAACCATAATCATTAACGAAACTTCAGAATATAAAGGAAGACAGCAAGCCTAAACCTCTTACTGTAAGAACACCCTAAAATAATATGTATGTCTACAAAATCTATGCATTCTAGCTAGAAAACACCATTTAGGAAAGAGTGTATCATTGACTACTTTATTTGTTTTACAATCTTGACGACATATCAGAAAAAACTGCTTCTACAGAGCCTAAGTTACTATGTCTATCAGCTTTCCGGTTATGATGCCACTGAAAATTACAAGTGACCTCAAGTTTCATCTTGTTACTAAGAGGTTGCGACAATTTGACAAAACAAGGAACTCGTCGCTTCATTAGAGCAAACATGACACGATGCATGCACTTCCTGAGACAAAAGCTCACCAGCATCTAAAACCACTAAAAACAATAATGTAAAAACCAAAATGAATACCTAATAGGGCATAGCCCTCTATCAACCATATGACCATGGTGATTTATTTCCACGACTAACCAAAATAAAACTACGAATGTAAAAATGCATTCAAAAGAATAGAAAATAACCAATTTTAGCTTGTAGACCAAATCCAGACCCAAACCTGAACCCTAGCCTCTAGGAGAAGCTTAGTTACAAACCTAGTCGTTTCTGGCCTCACCACAGTCTTCGTCGGCAGATCGTCTCTCGCACCGCTCCTCTACCATCTTTGATCTCTCCATGCGCGGACACTACACCTTCGTCGGACTTCCACCGTCGTCAGGCTGACAACAACATCGCGCCCAAGGCAAGTGATGCCACATCTTTGTACAACATTCACCAACTCAAATCTACAAGGACCAAACCAGATCAAGTGGTTCCGACTGACCCCAGACGTCAGAATCTCGGTGCCGCCAAGCAATCTTTGATCTCTCTCCGGATCATGTCGTGGAGACTCAATCCTATCCAACCCGACGTGCGCATGAGCAAGACTTCCACCACCAAGCCTTAACCATGTCTCGACTCCTAACTCAATCTGCTTATTCCATCCGTTCACCACAATTATGTAAGAGAACACAGCCCGTCCTACGACGACGCCTCTAGAGCGTGCCTACGTACGGAGACGAGGGGAATATTTTGAACCCTAGAGGCTAGAGAGAGATGGCCAGAGAGGTTTTATCCACATATGACCCCATTGTCAACTTTGAGCAGCATGAACTTTTTATCAAAGTGAAATAGAAAAGTTTCATGAATTGAACCAAATATCTAGTGGATATACATTATTCTTTTTATGATGACCTCTTCTAGACCCAGAAAAATAAAGATTAAAGATGGCAAAACAAGACCTTATTCAATCTGTTCAACTGCTTCTCCATTTTTAATACCCCTTTGCTTATTAGGAAGAGACAAAATGCTCTCCCATGTTTTTTATGTGATCGTAAGTAATCGTTGTTTGTCGTATTAATTAAGTGAATTAGATTCCGAATACAAACAATTTTAACCCGTTGTTTTGATCCAATCCAATCGCACTCAACCATGTTCACACGAAATCAACATGAATAGAAATGTTGCCATTTTTCCTTGTTATGCCAAAATTTCCACTCGTATTAAGATTGTGATGTCCCAAATCTTAATCCATCATGGTGAAGAGCCATGGATTTTAAGCAAGTGGTCGAGAGGTAGCAATAGAGGATTGATGACTACCACAGTAGACTCATGTCCCAGCTCTTGCGACGCTTATCTACTTTGAACACAAATTGTGGACCATGGCAAGGAAACAAGAACCCAAATAGATAAGACGTTATAAAGTGTAGATATAGTCATATAGGTAGTACGCATGTCTCATAATAGGTTTCTATATTTTCAATCTGTGGACTGTGGTGGTAACCACTACCTCCTTGGTCTGGTCACTTTAGTGTCAATTGAGTTCTGAGCCTTTTCCAAACAGCGTATTCCAAAAGCATCCAAGGATGATTTGCATCACTAGTGAGACATTCAACGAATCAAAAGGGACCAAGCTACTGGTAACAATCTTAAAGTTGGTAATTAGATGCTCAAATTCACAAAATAAATTAAAAATCATTAATGATATAATAATATGTCATGTCATTTGCTACGCAACTTGACAGAGCAAAAAGAAAAATTGGTAGAGTCACTAACAAAATCGACTCATGTATCTCTATCTTAATTTACTATAATAAATGATTCGTTTTCCACTTTTTCTGTTTTTCATACAAGAAAATACCAAGTCATTGTTATTATTTTCCTAAGAAGTTATGCAGAGCTTCTTTTATCGTTAAGGTTCTAAAAACACTAGGCGCTATCAGGGTGGACAGCCAGCGTCTAGCGTCCAGGGTGTCCTCTAAGCGGTTTTATATTTTACAAATTATTATTTATTTAATAAATATAATTATATAAATAAAATTTATAAAAAACAATTTTATGTTCCAAAATAACAAAAATACTTCAAAAATATATATAATAAAACAACAATGTTCTTAGAAATAATAAAAATACAATAGTGTATCATTTGTTTAGACTTTAGAGTATAATATTGTTTTTTTGTGTTCGATTTTACTCATTTTTAGATAGGTTTTTATGTATTTCATAATTAAAAAAAATTAATTGGGTCGCCTAGGCACAACCCAGCCCGCCCAGGCGCCGCCCAGCCCGCCTAGGTGATCAATTTTCCCGTCAGCGCCCAGCTTGGCCGATTCAGAAAAAATCGAAAAGGGTGTCCTGCCGCCCAGGGTCTAGGCGCTGCCTAGGCGGCCCTAGGCGCTTTTTTTAGAACACTGCTTATCGTTAGAGAAAATTAAATAAAAATCTAGATTATCAATATATATTAATTAATATACACCCACCTAGATGTTTTCTTTTATTTTACACCCAAAAGCTTTTATTATTATTTTTGTTTGTTTTTCAATATGTCTAATTTACCCTTCTGATGTATAAAAAGTTCATACATATTTTATTATAACTTTTCTTCTTTTTAGGTATATTGTCACATTAATCCAGCATAAGAGGTATAATAGATTTTTCTTTAAGGAATCATAGGTATATATACTATAAAATCTAACGATCGGGTATATTAAACTTGTCTATTCTTTAGATTCAATAGGTTGTAATTAAAAGAAAAACTTATTAGCTAGGTTAAGAATTTAAACTTCTACCTTTAAGTTAGGTTTCAAATAGATGGAATAATGAGTTTTGAGTTAGAGGTTAGGGTTTAGGGATTAGGAAATAGGGATTAGAAAAGCAACAAGAAAACTGAAATGATCTTTGACAAAACAAATTTAAACAATATTTCGTTAATAAAATATGTGTCAAAATTTGATTGGAATCCTATCATAGCACTAAAAAAATCTCTTTTGAAAAATATCTTAATTCTAGCAATAATGCTTATCTAAAGGAAATTTGTCTTAATAATAAAAAACATATTTCGCTTTTGAAAGATAATTAAATTTGAATAGTTAACTAATCAAATTTAAATAGTGACAACATGTGATTTCTATTAGAATGAAAGACACTATATTATTAATTTTTTTTTATAAAATTACATATCTATTGAAAAGGTACATTTTATAAGTTTAATTTAAAACAGCTATAAAAAATTGGGTGAAAATCGAATTCCATGGGGTACTGATTAGTGAATCTGAACGAAAATCCCCATTTGGTCTATGCCCAATTTTGTGGAATCATAATGGCATTTCTTCTTGTTCTTCCTAGTATGAGGAGGATCATGAAGTGCAATGAGAGCTGCAACCAAACCAGCATTGCTTGTTAATCTAGGCTCAGTGAACTCTTGTTTGTCCCTCTCATCTATAAATTTGTCAAACTCATCTGGTCCTCCTACCATGGCTCCCAACAGAACATTCGGATTTGGATCCTTAGGGTCTCGCCATTTATATCCATCTTCACACGAGTAATGCTGACTATCCCAAGGGATTGATGCACTTCAATGGTGTACTTGGGTTGGAAACTTGTCTCCGAAGCCCACCATGTAGCTCATATTCATTTGATTATCTCCTAGAATGTAGTTCACCTAAAACAAGATAAGTAAGGCAAAATAAGACTCAATATCAATTCAACTTGTAGTTTGAACCTGCATTATGTAGCTATATGTACGTAATACTTGCCTGAGACAAGGAGAAATTCCGCAGCATGTCTACGGTAAATTCACCAGTGCTGCAACTCCCACCAGAACTTAGAAGGAGATCAAGGTAGTCACTGTACAATTTACTAAGGAAAGACGCCGTTGCAGCAAACTGGAGAGGTGCCCCATAGTTAGGCCTTTGGATGGCCAGCCCCCCTGTTATAACGGATGGAAGAAAGAACACAGATTTACGTGGTTCACTAACGATATGTTAGCTACGTCCACGGCAGAAGGAGAACAGTTTTATTGATTGAGGAAGAACACAGAATACAGAGTGTGGAACACAGAAATGCAGAGAGTGCGGCGCTAACAACCCACACTTGAGTATGTGATACAATTAGGTTTAGGACGTTTATATACTAAATGTCCGCGACCGAAACTGTCCGCGAGCGAAAACTGTCCCCGCGAGCGACAGTCGCGCGATCCCCGAATAGCTGGTTCAAGGCATATATTAACACCCCCTATTGCATGCAGTAAATTTTAAGGCATTCAAGTAGTTTTTGATAGCACCGATCAATAAGTTCAATACATGCACCAAAATCATTGATTGTACTTGATCTGATACATACCTGGTGTCATGTTGAAGATTCGATTAGAAACATAAGAGCACATAAGGGAGCCAGTCATGTTGGCCGATGTCATTAAAGAACCTTCATAGGGGTAGCCAAGATCATGAAAGAATTGAAGACGGGTTAGCAAGACCTACAATATGTACCAACTAGTTATTTTATCTAAATTCATCTGATCAGAGTAGAGTATTAATTGCAATTAGTATAGTGTACCATGTTAGCAGTAAGCTTGTTGTTCCAATCGAAAATCCATTTATCAGAACTTGTTTCACTATCAACAGCAGCCTGAAACTCGTTCGTGACATATTGCAGATACGAAATGTCACCAGTAGCAAAAAATAACCAAGTTCCTCCCCAAACTAATTCATCTTTATAACCAGATGAGTTATAAAAAGCTCTAGATTGTCCTCCACAAGTTTCATCCCTGGTGTATGTTCCTTGATTATTAGGGTCCTTAGTTGCACTTTCAAATAACTCCCCAGCTGCTTTCACTAATTCTCCTGAGTGTACACTGTCGTCGTCTTTAAATACTAATGAAGCAGCAGATAATGCTGCAACAATTTCCCCTACTAAATCGGAAGCTGTGCTATCACAAATTGAAACAGGTCTCTGATAATCCATGTCTTCAGGTCTTTCCCAGCAGTTTATATCACTAGGAGTTGTGCCATCACTGTTTGCATTTCCAATCTGAAAGAAGAAACACTCTCAATATAGTCCCATATTATTTTATTCATGGAGAAAAGATTATGGTACAAAATTGATGTTCATGAATCATAGGTCTTTGGAGGTACAAAGACTGAGCAAATAATCACTGCCCCATTTGATTATGTCCTTGACATGGTTAAGCTCACCAATAGCAGCATACTTTTGGTGGTATTCGATTACAGTCCAACTCAACAAGGTCATGGTATAAGCTGTAGAGAAACTGAACTTTATGTTGTTACCAGAATCATAGAAACCTCCCACAAGATTTGCACGGTTACTGGTTAAATTCCCATCTTGCAATCCTGAATCCCCTCGAAATTTTACTAGACTATTTTGGGGGTAAGTCCCAGCTGAAAAATGAATTCTATAATTAGTTAATCAGGTAAACAAAACATTATGACAAATATCTTATATGTAATTAGTCCAAATGAGATACTGCATAATGGTTATGGTAGGAATTTTTTTTACATTTTTGAGCATCAAAGAAGGTTAGAGATTGGTTCACTGCAAGTGTAAGATTCCTTGAAGGACCATGGTGATGATGTTTGTGAGGCAAAAACGTTAGCAGCAAAATTAGAGCTAGGAAAAGAATAACTATTGAGGCAGAGATGTAAAGACAACGTTTGAAGCGCTTTCTATCTCTGATAACAAGATTGTGATCATATGACTTGGAGTAACCAGAAGGCAGTATATCATAGGCTATGCCAGATTGAGGAGCAAGATTGAAGTCAATTTCTATAGAGTTCCAGCGACTTGCTGAAGGAAGCAGGCGACCTGCCTCCGAAAGTGTATGGACATACATCACAGGTTCTTGGTCTGCTGAAGGTGGCTGGTAACCTAGAGAAGATGGCATTACTGTGAAGGTGATGATAATACCAAAGTGTTTCCCTTCTCAGTCTGTATTACAAGGTCTTCTTCATCAAATGTATAGAACCCAAGTGACATAATAAAGTTCCATTTCACAGTAAACATTTACCTTTTGTTGTTATCTAAAATGGAATCATTTTTTTAGGACAACTATGGTTACCTTTGCTTAAAAGTTAACATCCTTGATAATACATAACATGCTGGCTAAGAACCAATACTTTCGGTGACATCAAGAGCACAAGGAATACTTATATCATTGTAACAGTCTGATGCTTAATAATTTTCCAACTTTGAGAATAGCTCCCCTTCTTCTTGGAGCCCCTGTTCAATTATGACTACATATTTTCAGTTCTCGGCCAGCAATTTCAACTGATCGATGAGGCAGGAAAGGAGCGCCGGGGAACTTATCTACTAGCTGTTTATTTCTCCAGGTTTGTCATTGTATTTACTCATCACAACCCCAAAACATTAGCTCTTTGAACAGAGTGGAATCCTTTTTCTTTTGATTTCATAACAACTTGGTTTTCTTGGTCAAGTTTTGGACTAATGAAGTTTCGTTACTTCTGAGACGTGGTAAGTACTACAGCTAATGATGGAAGCAATTACAGTGTCCTCAGCACAAGTAGCAAGTTAAGGTAGTAGTTTCACGCCTGCAAAACCATGAGCTACGAAATTCTATGGGTGGGCACTGACTTGGTCTCTGACTCAGATGTCACCAAACGCGTTGATTAAAAATTCAGCTCGCAGCTGTCTGGTACTCTGTACCTAATTCCTCATCAACGCACCAGCACTAATCAAAGGAAAGAAATAGGACTTAGTCATGAAAATATGACAGGAAATGAGTAAACTAATCAAATGAACGTGGATGCCACACGCCTTTAATATAATTTAATCTACTCAAGCTGACGATGCAGACTAATCTAACAACGACTTGAGACTCAAACTCTTCCAAGTCTGTAGTCTTTCAGCTGAATCACTCGTTTTTTTTGAGAAACTACTTGAGAAAAAGTTCAAATTGACAAAAAGCATACGCACTCATAACTAATGACCAATGTTTACCAACTTGAATGCATAAGATTCTCTTCATACACAAATTTCCACAACACTCTAATTTGAGTAATTTCATCTCCAATCAAGTCTGTATATAAACACAGCATACACCTAGCCAAAGCATAACAGCACAATATTCTAAACCATGTCATCACCTATCACTTACCTCCTTGCAGCTCTTCTCTTACTCTTCTTCTTCTTCAACTTCCATGGAAGCCAAGCCAACTTTATAGCCTCACCAAACTGCCCCGTAACCAATTGCAGTAATGGCTTTCCATTTCACTACCCTTTTTGGAAAATGGAAGACTCCACCGCCGATCAGTATTGTGGCTACCCTGGTTTTGGTCTAAACTGCTCAGATTCTGGAGAGCCAATACTGGGTCTCCCAAATAATGACTCCTACTATGTGAAAGACATAAACTTTGCTGTATTCACCATCACCCTTGTTGACATTGATATTGTCAATCAGACATGCCCAAGGGCAAGACACAGTATGAGTGTAGGCACGCTCCCATTCGATTACTCCCCATTGGATGTCAACCTGAGCTTTCACTTCAACTGCAGTTTCCATGTTGATCCTGTTGTGCCTCCCATAATGTGCTTGGGATCATATGGTACCAACAAGTCTTATGTTTTCACGGAGGGAGACGAACCAGAAGGGTTTGATTGGTTGGAAAGTTGCGATGACAATGTGGTGGTGACTGTGAAAGAAACAGAGGAGATTACTACAAGTATTGCCAAGTTGCCTGGTGCATTTGGAGTGGCCATGAACAACGGGTTCGTGCTTAACTGGACCATGGCTAAGGAGTGCGGTTCGTGTGAGACTAATGGTGGGTTCTGTGGTTACAACAACACTGCGCGAGAGGTTCTGTGCTTTTGCAAAGATGGTAGTATTGGTACCCCAAGCAATGGCCTCTGCAAAAAACTGAAGAAAGGTATGGTGCTTTTTCTTAATCCCTTTCTTAACTTGTGAGATTAGTAGTTTGCTTGGGCTGAAAAATATATATTACCCAGCTTTGGTATGGGCTCTTTTGCTGAGTTATATTGATGGGCTTGGATATATGCATCGGGCTAAGGGGTTTAGGTCTAAATTTATAGGTTTAGTATGTTGTGATTTCCTTTGCCCTACGTTTTGTGATTTATGCGGTTTTTCGGAGCCAAATACATTTCAGAACTAATGAGGTGAGGCACACTTTTAGACTTGCGTTTAATTTGGATTGTGAAGTGAACTTCTAATAAGTTTGAAACACATCTAAGAATTTCGCGGTTTAAGTTTAGTTAATGTGGCTCTTTATTACTAAACGTCTCTTGGGTGCAATTAACATAACAAAAAATGTAAATTTTTTTCTACTTGTGATTAATTTCTACAGTCGGATGTCCGTAGTCACATTCCATGCTTATCCTCAAGTTTGAGGATCTTGTGTAAGTACTATTTCATCCCAACAGACCTAGACCTGATGCCAGTTTGGGAAGTCCTCCGACTCTAGACCTAGAAATTTAAGGGGTCCAGGAAAAAAATATTTAATGTTCTTTCTAAGATCTTGATTAAACTATATATTAATAGAAGGGTATACATCAATTAAAGAAATGAAATGACCCAAATAAACTTGCTATAATTACAGGCCAACACGTATTTTTATATACATATATAATGAATTGTGTGTCAAATAAGAAAGAAAATAGTGTTAATTGCTTAAAACCAGGTCTCAATTATAATCTAAATATTTTAAATAGGTTGTTTATAGTTTAATTTTTTATAATTAAAAAATAAAAACCTAAACCCAAACTATAATTTGAGAGCCTAACTTTGAGAGTTCGACTCATGACTGAAAATCTGCATCTCCACTTGTTCCTTACAAATTTCGACAAAACTTAAGTATTTTAACTAGACAAGGTTTTAGACTCCTTATCTTTGAACTACAAGTCTAGGTCATTTAATAATATCGCAAATACAAGGGAATACTATCTTCTAGTTTACATATACAAAATACATGCCACGCCTAAGAAGATAGACTCTGATCAATGAATTTTATCACAAAAGCATATCAATTCAAGATGTTGATTGTTCTAATAGAAGCCACTATTAGAATGGTACTAGTTGGTCCAGCCAAGAATAGTACTAGTTGCCTTCATATTTGTTGAACACGATCGATCAACTTTCACACTTTTTCTCCTGCTTTTAAAAACAAATCGCAAATAGACGCACCCTTGACCGTTCATAGCCATCTACTCCTTCATAGTTCATACATAACAAGAGACTCGCTTTCCTATCAATGATGTTAGCAGAGTGTGCTGCACAAATAATAGATATAGCATATGTCTCAATTACATAGTCCGATGGGGAAATTTCAGAGACAAAATGCATATATAGAAGTCAAAATTATACCTCTATCTATCCCTCCAGAAAAATCCACCTAGCTGTCTTGGACGTCAAACCAGATATGAGTCCCTGCCCTGCTTGTTTAACATTTCGACTATATAATGCACCACAGTTGCTTTCCATATACCTCTTTGGCTCTTTCACTCAAATTAAATATCAAACATAAACTCATCTCCATCTTAGCTAGTTAGCTCATGGTCTCACCCTTCTCTTTTCTCCATGATCTTCTACACATGACCATGCCTGATAATCGTCATCTCTTCCTAAGATCACCTCCCATAATCTTGTTCATCCTCTTCCTCTTCTTCTCGGCTCGCTGCGAAGAAGACGATCATCCCCAGTACACACAGTGCAAGCAACCTTTCAGCTGTGGTAACATCACAAACATATCCTACCCTTTCTGGGGAGGACCTAATCGCTCCCAAGAGTGCGGTCGCTCGGGCTTCGAGCTCACCCACTGCGAAGACGAGACTCAAACCCCTCACATAAAAATCGAAAACCTTGATTTCCATGTGTCCAGCATCAACAGCCAAGATCTTCTTCACACCATGACGCTATCTCGCTCCGACCTCTGGGACAGTCCTTGTACTAAACTCCTCGTCAACACCACCCTTGACTACACCCGTTTCTCTTATGTCCAAACTGTTCGTAACCTCACCTTGTTCTACGGCTGCGTCCCTCAAGACGACCAATCTGTTCCCAACAATTTTACGTGCAAGATAGAAAACACATCCAGGAATATCTCATACTACGTGGATGACTCTCTTTCAAGGGTGGTTCCGAATGGAACCTCATGTTTTACCAAAATCCGAGTTCCTATATTTTGGGAGGGTTTTGATGTTATGCCTAAGAATGCGACGGCAGAAGTGGAAGATGTTTTGAGACGAGGGTTTCAGGTTGAGTTTAGTGCGGATTGGAATCTCTGTAAAGGATGTTTGAACTCCAACGGCACCTGTGTATCAAACGCCACGACGGATTCGTTTCTCTGTCTTTGCGGGGATCGGTTGCACAATTCTACTTGTCCATTTGTTCATGGTACGCATTTCTGGTTTTGTTTATTTTGGATTTGATTTGGTTATGTTTGTTTGCATTAGAAAAATCCTTGTTCGTAATTATTGAAGGAGTCGGTAGTTTACGATTAGGGATAGACGGATAGTACGTGATTGTTGAATCTGCACATTGTTTGATCAAGGGACCCTTGATTAATTAGTCAAAGTTAGACTTCTTCAATTATGAAAACCCAGCCCCCATTAGAAGAAATGATTAGGTAGCTAGCTAGAGAACTGAAATATCTGAGTTTTCTAAGCATAGGACCTTCCTCAAGTTGGTTCATTAGGTAAGTTAGCCTGTGTCTGGTAACGTTTTTAAAAACTATGAACGGTGTAAACAAAATAAGGGTTTTGGCTCTGTTATGGCTACTTTAGGGTTTATCCCGTTATTGATACCAAAAGTATGAAGTTAAATAACAAAGCGTCTTGAGTGCATCATAATGTACTTCAATTATGTTAATTAGACAGTTAGATTACATTTATGATATTATTTATTTTTTAAAATAAAAACTAAATATAATTATTAACGGTTAAAATATTCTAATAAATATTTGGTTCACTTATATTCGGATACATTAATTCATTTTCGGTTAATTAATTATTTTAGCTTGGTCCAGGATGCGATGTTTAGGAATTATTATGTTATCGAACATGAAAGACATTTGATTAAGAAACACCTCCCCAAGTATACAGACATTAGAAATACATGATGCTTGTTTGACTGGTAATCGCGTCGATTTACTTATAGACCAAGTCGACGGTCAACGGAGGAGAAGCAACCAGTTCACAATATGGCGTCTTCAGTGAAGAGCACACCAATCACCACCAAACGTCATAAGACTTGGGCCTTGTGCCCTTGTCTTTGATGGGCCAAAACCATCCCAAAACCCTAGCCCAACTTGTAGTTGTGTGTACTTGAACATAGTGATAACAATTGTTGCAGCATTCGTTTCTGTGCACGTCTCCATCATCTATTCTTACATCAACAATCTTCCTCTTTTACTTTCTTGGCATGCAAAACCCTAAAAGTCCATTTTTCACACTTTCGGTTTAACCAACCACAACTCGGAAAGCCAAGTCTTCGTCGACCCAAAACACACAGTTCACCGTCACTTGATTCTACACCTCAAAAAAGACGAATTTGTTGCCACAGTTTTGGTCCTCTTTTGGTCAGATTCGGACCAGAAGCTCTAATCCTTTTCGAGCTCATTGCTCATCCTCTGTCATAGCAAGCGCCACAAAAGTCTTTGCTGTTGCTTAATCCTACCTTCGTTGTTTTCAAACTCTAAATAGACCAAAATCAGATCATACCTACTACCAAATTTCCCCCCACAAACTCACTACATGCGTTCTTTCTTCTTTGTGTTTCTATCTGTTTCTGGATCATGAACAACCCCAAGATCATGAATCACTTCCATTTATGTGTTTTTGGTATCATCTTCACAACCTTGTTCAGACAAGCCTTTTCCGTAGACTCGAGCTACTATGAGGCTTGCATGCCTCGAACATGTGGGAATGGTCCGAATATAAGCTATCCTTTTGGCTTTCGCACCACCAAGAATCCTATTGTGGCTATCCTAGTTTCAAGCTAGTCTGTAAGAACAAAAATCCAGTACTTGCTATTTCAGACTTTGATTTTATCATCAAAGATATCTTTTACTCAAACCAAACATTTCTAGTAGCGAACTCTGCTGTGTTTGAAGATAAATGTCCTCTCCCTCTAAGCAACTTCAGCCTTGAACACCTTTCAACTATAGTTCCAAGAATGCTGATTTTTCCTTCTTCTTCAACTGCTCACAAGAACCTTTAGACTCCTACGTGTTTACATATCCTATTAGCTGTGCTAGCAATTCCACCTCTCATTCTTTTGCTACTATTAACAAAGAGGTGTTGGAGTACATGAACCATACATTAGTAAACTCATGTGAGTTCCCCATAGATGTACCGGTAGATTATTTTGAGGCTACTGGTGTGCATAGCATGTTGAAAATGAGTTATACTGATATCTTGAAGATGGGGTTCCTTTTGAATTGGACTGCACTGGATTGCAGCAATTGTGAGAGAAGTGGTGGGCGCTGTGGATTCGATAATAACAAAGTTATCTGTTTCTGCAGTGATGGATCTCATGACAAAACGTGTGATGATGGTATTAGTGTCCAAGCTCATGTATATTGTATAACATTTTGTTTCTTAGACAAACCATTTTTGTCCTAGTTATATAGCATAGGTAACTCAAGGCTTATACTATTGTAACTTTAATGAAGTGTATAGCTTATATTCTAAAAATACTGCTTCTTTGATTGCTTTTGCAGGCTCTAAGTTCAACTGGAAATTGAAGGTTGTTGTAGGTAATTTCCCTGATCCCTTAATTCTTCTGCAGTTTGATGTTCTCCAGGCTCATGTCATTCTCAATTGAAAGTTTGCTACTTCTCAAAGTGAGCTCGCCATTTTCTCTTCAGGTCTTTGTTCAGCTATTGGAACTGTAGCTGTAATGTGCTTCATTTTCTTTATATGGCAACGCCGCAACAGAAATCGATATAGTCCATCATCATCCTATGCATCCCGAAGCATCTTTTCTAAAAGCTATTCCAGAGGTGATACTGAGAAGGGAAGTGCGTACCTTGGAGTTCATGTCTTCACCTACAAGGAACTTGAACAAGCAACAAACTATTTCGATTCATCAAAAGAACTTGGCGATGGAGGCTTTGGCACTGTATACTATGGTAAACTAATCATCGACATCCTTATTCTTCAAGATCACAAAGTTGTGTTCTAACCATTATACATATGAACCTCCTTGTGTTCACAGGAAAAGTCCGTGATGGAAGATCAGTTGCTGTCAAGCGCCTTTATGAAACCAATGACAAGAGAGTTGAGCAGTTCATGAATGAAATTGAGATTTTAGCTCGCCTTCGCCACCAAAACCTTGTTTTACTCTATGGATGTACCTCTCGTCATAGCCGTGAGCTCCTCCTTGTATACGAATATATTCCTAACGGAACTCTTGCTGATCATCTTCACGGTGGAAAAGCAAAACCAGGTGCACTGCATTGGCATACTCGAATCAACATTGCCGTAGAAACTGCATGTGCATTGTCCTATCTTCATGCGTCTGAGATCATCCACCGAGATGTGAAAACCACCAATATTCTGCTTGACAACAATTTCTGCGTCAAAGTAGCAGATTTTGGACTATCACGTCTATTCCCAACGGATGTCACCCATGTCTCAACTGCTCCACAAGGAACTCCAGGTTATGTTGATCCTGATTATAACCAATGCTACCAGCTTACTACTAAGAGTGATGTCTATAGCTTTGGGGTAGTCTTGGTTGAACTCATATCATCCTTGCCTGCTGTTGACATCACAAGGCATCGACAGGAGATAAATTTATCGAACATGGCCATCAACAAGATTCAGAAACATGCATTACATGAGCTAGTGGATCCATCCCTGGGATATGAATCAGACTTTAGAGTAAGAAAAATGATCAATGCAGTGGCAGAATTAGCTTTCCGTTGCCTGCAAAATGAGACCGACATGAGACCTTCTATGATAGATGTTGAAAATGAACTAAAGAGGATACAGAGTGATGATTTTAGTAAAGAAAGGGCAGAGGAAATTGATATTTCAGCTGATGATGTTGTGCTACTAAAGAGTGGTCCTCTGGAACATTCACCAGATTCAGTAGATTGGGTTAGCATGTCTCCAAAACCAAATGATAAAACTGGTTAAACATTTCCTGCTAGATTCATCTGCAAAATCCTTGTCATTCTCCTTTCATCTATTAGACATGTGATTGAGATGTAAATATTAGTTTTGTTTGAACTTTTTACTGGCTAACGCTAATCTGTGAAAGAGGTATGCTAAGGTCTATGTATAGCGGAGTTAGGCTACATGAATAATATATTTTGTTTGAACCTTCAAATGGCTAATCTTTGTACAAGCATTGTTTGTTTTACAAATTTTCTCGTAACAAGCCAATCCAGTGAAGGAAAACATAACACAAAAGCATTTTTTCTTCTTAAAACATATGACAGTAACTTCAAGCTATTAAATTTAAGGTGACCGAAATTGTGCCTTGCTTTTCAGCGAAAGAACAGATCTCTATGAGTTCTTCTATAAGAGTAAACACTCAGAACTCACAATAGTACAAGTATATTAGATAACTGCGTTGCTAAATGCTAACAATTCATTTCTTCAGATGCATAAAAAAGAAAAGACAACCAGAACACAAACTAACAGACTACATTGCCATAATTTTTAGAATTGATAATTGATATATCCAAATCAAGAGAGTATTCCGTGCACCGGAAGAAGACAAAAAAAAAAGTGAACAGTGCATACATCTGACGATGAAGAGATGAGTGTGACACTGTTCATTTCAATCGAACGGTGTGGATTGGACATGTCATTTGCACCGGCAGTGCACCGAATAATTTTCGATCCAAATCAAACTAGAACTTCATAAGATGCAGATTCAGTTCTGTAGGTTTTATATGGTATTGTACAGTAGCTAAATTCTGATAATGTTCAATTAAATTACTTCACCTCTCATATGAACAAAAGTACAGGACAAGATAAGGGCTCTGAAAATTGATAAATAGAAAATATCACTACCCAAATGCTCTTAAGAGTAACAAGGTAGTGAAAACTGAAAACTATCAAGCAATCTAGAAAAGAAATTAGCTTAATGTTGATAAAGTGGTACTTTCTAATGTTGATGATCTGGAGAAGATAGGACAGGCTTTGGTGGTGTTTGCAAGGCTTCAATGCTTCCTCCCAACATTTCAATCACTTTACTCATGGATGGTCTATCTGATGACCTTGTCTGTATGCACCACAATCCCACTAAGATCATCTTCCTCACAATTTCCTTTTTGTTGAGAGTATTGGAGAGTAATAGATCCTACATCAGAAAAGTGAAAAATAAAATATAACTAATAAGTGGGTGGATCATTCTTAATTGTAACGAGGCCTTTTGTGGTTAAAACTCAACACCTTAAAGGTGATTAAGTTGGGACAATATCGGTACATGGATGATCCACGAGCCATGCTTGTCACCGTTTAACTTGGTATCAGAGCGAGTCCCTCTCCAATTACTTCTCCGATTCCCCTGGGTTATATGTCTCACTAAGTTCTCTTATGGGCCCGATGTCGGTTCCTTATCTTCGTCCGGTATGGGCTTATGTCACCGTTCCGATTGGATTGTCACCAAGTGTCCCTTGGTTTGTTCCGTCTCATTTCATCACGTGCAAGCCTTGAGTCAGGTTGCACGTGAGGAGGCGTGTTGAGAGTATTGAAAAGTAATAGATCCCACATCAGAAAAGTGACAAATAAAATATAACTAATAAGTGGATGGATCATTCCTAATTGTACCGAGACCTTTTGTAGTTAAAGCCCAACATCTTAAAGGTGGTTAAGTTAGGACAATATCGGTACACGGATGATCCACGAGCCACGCTTGTCACCGTTTAACTCTTTTCCTCTTCAATCACTGCATTGACCAACCCAAAATTGCTGCCCTGCTCAAGATGCTTATAAAACCAATCTGGAAAATAAATTTCACTGGTGTGGCTCACTCGAGCATCAACGTTCTTTCTTCCTCCAACCATCTCCAGTATCATCATTCCATAACTATAGACATCAGACTTAGCAGACACTCCCCTAAAGTTCCTGTAGAAAACTTCAGGAGCTATGTACCCAATTGTCCCTCTAGCATCCAACATTGATATAATACTCTCCTTCCGCGCATAAAGTTTAGAAAGACCAAAGTCAAAAATCTTTGGGCAAAAATAAAGGCTGAAGAGATAGAACCTAGACGGAGCAAAAGAGCAAGGATAGAAAAATCCTTTGGCTCTGATTTTTTGACATATATGCTTGAGGATGAACCTCAGACATATACAGAGGTAATAAAGTCTACTGATGCGCCATTATGGAAAGAGACGATCAAGAGTGAAATAGACTCAATTCTGCAAAATCATACTTGAGAACTGGTGGATTTTCCACCGGGGTGTAAGCCCTTAGGTTCCAAATGGATCTTAAAAAAAAAGGATAAAAGCAGATGAGACCATAGAAAAATACAAGGCAAGACTTGTCATAAAAGGATACAAGCAAAAGGAAGGTCTGAACTATTTCGACACATATTCTCCTGTGACGAGAATAACCTCCATTAGGATGGTGATTGCTATCGCGACTTTGCGTAAGCTAGAAGTACATCAAATGGATGTAAAGACTGCTTTCTTGTATGAGGATGTAGATGAGGAAATCTATATAAAACAACATGAGGTTTTTTCGGCCCCAGGTCAAAGAAAAAAAGTGTGTAAATTGATAGTCCCTGTATGGCTTGAAACAAGCTCTAAAAAAATGGCATGAGAAATTTGATAATGTCATGATCACCAATGGTTATAAAATCAACGAATGTGACAAATGTGTGCATGTGAAAGATACACAAGATGGATATGTCATCTTATGCCTATATGTAGATAATATGCTCATTTTGGGGAGTAATGAGAAGATGATCAAATCTACTAAAGATATGTTGCGATCTTGGTTTGAGATAAAAGTTATGGGACTTGCTGATGTAATTTTAGGGATAAAAATTACAAGAACGTTAGATAGTCTTGTGTTGAACCAAACACATTATGTGGATAATATCCTTGAAAAATTTGACAAGGAAGGCTCTGGAATTGCCAGGACACCGGTAGATGTGAATTTACACTTGTCCAAGAACAAAGGGGAAAGTCTCTCACAGTTAGAATACTCGAGAGTGATTGAGAGTCTGATGTACTTAACAAGTTGTACAAGACCAGACTTGGCTTATGCGACGAGTAAGCTAAATAGGTACACGAGTAATCCAGGGACTATGCACTGGCAAGCGATTGGAAGAGTATTAAAATACTTAAGATATACTCGTACTTATGGACTGCACTATACATCGTACCCAGCTGTCATAGAGGGGTTTACTGTTGCAAAATAGATATCCGACATGAAAGACTCAAAGTCTACTAGTGGATATGTGTTCACACTAGGTGGTGCAGCAGTGTCATAGAAATCCTCAAAGCAAACGATCATAACCAGATCCACAATGAAATCTAAGTTTGTCGTCTTGGACAAATGTGGGGAGGAGGCCGAATGGTTACGCTAATTCGTTGGGGATATTCCAAGGTGGACGAAACCTGTGCCTGCAATATGCATACATTGTGATAGTCAATCAGCTATTGGCAGGACACAGAACAAGATGTAAAATGGTAAGTCTCGTCACATCCGACGACGACATAACACCATTCGACAACTAATCTCAACTGGAATTATTTCTATAGACTACGTGAAGTCTAAGGAAAACATTACGGATCCGCTGACCAAAGGGTTGAACAGAGAGCTAGTTGATAAATCATCGAGGGGAATGAGGCTAAAACCCATGAAAGAATAAAATCTTACAGTGGATACCCAAACCAACTGACTAGAGATCCCAAGAACTAGGTTCAAAAGGGACAACTCAATTATAGAGATTGTGATGGATCACTGTGGGGATTCTTCCCATATCCATTCCTATGATAAAAACAGTGATGCCCGTACGGAATGAGGTTAAGCTAAAAGCTTTTAATGATTCTTATGCGTCGGTAAAACCGAGTGGAGTAATGTGGGTCACTCTTAATTAAGAAATCACCTATCACAAAGTCTATCTAGTCTTTTGGTGGCCAATTTTCATTTATGTGAGGAATTGTTGAAAAAATGGTCTAAAGGACCATTGATTAAACTAAGTTGCACTTTTAATTCTATGATTCAATGCATGAATTTGTAATCCTTGTAATGAGGGCTATAAAATCATGTATTCATATGCATAATTTGGTTGTAGGATGAATAAGAAATTGTCACCCAAAGATGGCTAGTTCAAATGAGAAAATGAACTTTGTCCCACATTATAAAAGTAGGAGATGAATAAGGCTTTAAATAGAATCTCACACCTTCAAGGTGTAACCATGACAAACACTCATGCTCTCTCTCGCGCGCATAGGGGGTGTAAATCCCAAGTCGGAAGGTCAATTTCTTCACTTGGGCCCGCGTGACCTGCGAACACGAATGCAGCTCAAATTTGTGGGCCGAGAGCCCAGGTTGTTTTTGAACTGACAGATTTTATTTTTTGACATTTTCCATGTCTGAAAATTGTAACAGACCTTTTAAGTCTGGTTATGAATTTGTAACAGACCTATTAAGTATGGTTATGATTTTGTAACAGACTTATTAAGGGCTGTTTATGATTGTAGGTAACACACAGACAACCATCAATTTGTAGATGATTCCCAACACTATATAAAGGCCACCAATCATTCATTCTAAACACATCAAGAGCAAACACTTCTCTTCCTCTCCAAAAAGCTTCTCTGCTTCTATTCAGTTCTTTCATAAATTCGGTGATAGTTTGAAGGTTTTTCCTTGTTCATTGAAGCTCTTGTTCGTAGTGCAACAACTTGAGCTTGATTGTCGTTTTATCCTAGGAGACTAAGCGGTTTTGAGGTCCTTGCACCGATTGAGACGCCGTAATTCGTCTCAAGGACACCGTGTGATACACAGGACTCGACAAACTTCCATTAGTTGAATTATTCTTCTCAAATCTTCAATTTGTCATTTTATGGTTCTGTTCATGTTCATGCAATTTGATTAATTATAATTAATTTTCGTTATTTCATTTTTGTTAGTATATAAACAATATAATCACCACATTTTTCTAACATTAGTGTAGTAACATTTTCATTATTTTTGTGGTTCTTCAAATTCTCAGAAAACAGGAGTTTATGTCCAATCTCATGTATAACATTTTGTTTCTTAGACGAGCCATTATTCTCCTAGTTATATAGCATAGGTTTTTCTTTTATTTAGTGTAATAGTTTATAGCTTATATTCTAAAAATGCTGCTTCTTTGATTGCTTTTGCATGCCCTAAGTTCAACCGGAAATTGAAGGTTGCTGTAGGTAATATCCCTAAATCCCTTAACTTTTCGGCTGTTTAATATTCTCCAGGCTCACGACCAGAGACATAGCCAGGAATTGGATGTGGGTTGGGCTAAATTTATATAATTTTGGCAATGGCTAATTTTTTTCACTTATGTATTCATAGCTTAATGATAAACATAAAATTTTATAATGTCTATAACTTCACGATAAACAAAAGGAAGATTAAAATTAGTGAAAAGAGAGAGAGAAAAAAAAATGAAGAAAAGGAAATGAAAACTGGTAAAAGATGAGAAAGATTAACAGAAAAATAATTAGTGAAAAAGAAGAAAAACAAAAAAATAGAAGAAAGGAAAATGAAAATTGGTAAAAGATGAGAAAGAATAACAAAAAACAAGGTAGAATGTAGTAACCGGGTGAGGAAGATTAATAATAAAACACAATTAGTCAAAGAAGAGAGAAAGGAAAAAATAAATAAAGAAGGAACGAAGAAAAAGAAATGAAAATTGGTTAAAAAATGAAAAAAGATTGATAAAAAACAAGGAAACTACAAGATAGGGAATCGAACTGCTGACCAAGTGGAGAGAAAACTTAATTCTTACCAACTGCACTAGATAGAGGGATATGCATGCTGGTGCATTTGATTATATATATCCTAATTTTCGGTTGGGCTATAGCCGAAACAGCCAACCACTTAGATACGTCCATGCTCACGACATTCTCAATTGCAAGTTTGCTACTTCTCAAAGTGAGCAACCATTTTCTCTTCAGGTCTTTGCTCGGTTATTGAAACTGTAGCTGTAATGTGCTTCATTGTCTTTATACGGCAACGCCGCAACAGAAATCGATATGGTCCATCATCATCCTATGCATCCCGAAGCATCTTTTCTAAAAGCTATTCCAGAGAAGGGAAGTGCGTACCTCGGAGTTCATGTCTTCGGAACTTGAACAAGCAACAAACTATTTCGATTCATCAAAAGAACTTGGCGATGGAGGCTATCTAGAGAATTCTAGATTAATGTGTAGAAGTCTAGAGAGTTACTAGACTAATCTAGATTAAGAGTTAACAGAGAATGATCATATGCTTTACCTAGCTAGTGTAGAAGCATCTAGACTAATCATGAATGTAGCTAACTCAGTTACTAGCTAGATGTATCTAGAGAAGTCCACAAGGTCAGTGGCATAGTGAAGGTCTGATATAGGAAAGAGAGTATTTTATGCACCAATAAAAGATAAAAAATATTAAAAAAAATAAAAATAAACAGTGCACACATCTGAAGATGAGAAGATGATCGGACGGTGTAGATTAGACAAGTCACCAACGGTGATGATACACCGAATAATTTTCGGTTATATAAAGCCTATAAATAGGCATGCATTCTTGAATTGTAATCAACATGTAACCTATGAATGAGTAATGAAGCAAGCCATTTCAAGTTAAGTCCTCCTCTATCCTCTTAAACTAGTTTGTCTAAACTACTAGTGCTAGTTTAGACAAATTACCTTCTAAACATCTTGTCCTAATTACCTACATTCTTCCAACTTCTAACTTCACCTAGCCCTATACACTAAACAACTTCCGCACTAAACAATTTCTAACAGTAGTATAGCCACTACTATAAAAAACTAATAGTGGTATCAGAGCCTAGTTCGATCAAGAACTTGGACGTTTGTCAAAGCATGCTTCGATCAAGTTTGGGCTATTGAAAATTGTCCACCATATCTACCTCCACCTCCAATCAATCAACCATTCCTCTTCTAATCTTCAAGGGAGAAAATTACGCCTTTTGGAGTATCAAAATGAGGAATTTCTTCATGTCTCAAGATCTATGAGACATAGTAGACAAAGGGTTCTCAACTTCTGAAAATTCAACGGTGCAGCAACTTCAACAAGAGAAGAAAGAAAAACAAAGAGACATGACGGCGTTGTTCGCGATCCAACAAGCGGTCAACACAAATTTTTCAAGGATCATGGGACCTGCAACATCAAAGGAATCTTGAGATTTGCTAAAGGAGGAGTTTCAAGGAACCGCAAAGGTATGTTCGGTAAAACAACAAACTACGAGGAGAGATAAAAATGAAGGAATCTGAGATCGTACAAGATTACTATTCTTGATTAAAAGAAATAGTAAATCAATTGAAAGCGGTTAAAATATAAGTGAGACTAGAGTAGTAGAAAAAATACTCATAAGCCTCACTGAAAAATATGATCCAATAGTGACTGTCATCGAAAACTCAAAAGACATAACAAGTCTTTCGGTGACAGAATTAATAGGCTCTTTAGAAATATATGAAAAAATATTAAGTGATCGAAATGAAAGTTCAATAGAAAAAACATTCCAAACTAAAATCAATATGCGATCTCAAAAAAATGAAAAAGAAAGAAAGCTTGAAGAATGTCCTGGAGGAGGAGATAAGCCCAAATATTGGGAAAATGAAAAATATTTCAAGGGGAAAAGAAAATATCCTCCTTGTGGAATTTGCAAAAAGAATAATCACAGAGAAGAATGTTGGTTTTAAGGAAAATCAAAATGTCAAAATTTCAAAAAGTTCGGTCACAAAGAAGAAGACTGCTTCTTCAAGAAAAACTACCGAGCAAATTTCTCAAAAGAAAATGATTAAGAACATCTCTTCTATACTCGCCATGACTCAACACAAGCAAAGAAGAACAAAAAGTGGCACATCGACAACGGCTGCAACAACCACATGACATGAGACAAGAACATTTTCTCCAAGCTGAACACTACATCAAAGTCTTAAGAGAAATTCGAAAATGGAGACATCGTCAAGACAAAAGGCAAAAGTACGATCTCTATCCCAACTAGAAAAGAAACTAAATATATTAATGATGTTCTATTAGTTCCTAGCTTGGAGCATAATCTGCTAAGCGTCAGATAAATGATGGAGAATGGCTATGCAATATTATTTCAAGGAAACTTCTGTAAAATTTATGATAAGAAAGTAGACTGTTATTCAAAATAAAAATGCAAAAAAGAAGCTTTCCGCTTCAATGGCAAGATACGACCATAAAAGCAGAAGTTAAGAAGAAAAATATTTTCTGAGAAAAGAGGCAGCCGAAGACATCAAGAAGTCAACCAAATGACGAAACAAAATCAAGACCAAAGTCTACAAAAATGCAATGAAGAAGAAATCCACCCAAAGGCTAGAAAGGAGTGATGCTGACACAATACAAAAAAAAGCATGCCGACACAAGGCTATGGAGCAACAATTCTGAAGGAAGGCCATGTAAGAATGATGCCGATGAAAGCCCATATAAGAAAGAAGCAGTGAGTGCGAGACCATCGTCAGCACACCGTCAAGACCGAGACATTGACAACTTGAAGCATTGTCAATGCATTGATGAGGAGTGTTGGAATTAATGCACATTGATAGAAGATAATTTTTGAGAATTCTAGATTAATGAGTAGAAGTCTAGAGAGTTACTAGACTAATCTAGATTACGAGAGAATGATCACATGCTTTACCTAGCTAGTGTAGAAGCATCTAGATTAATCATGAATGTAGCTAACTCTGTTACTAGCTAGATGTATCTAGAGAAGTCCACAATGTCGGTGGCATAGTGAAGGTCTGCTATAGGAAGCCTACAAATAGGCATGCACTCTTGTAATCAAGATGTAACCTATGAATGAGTTATGAAGCAAGCCATTTCAAGTTAAGGCCTTCTCTGTTTTTCTCCTCTATCCTCCTAATCAGACTGCAGAACTTCATAAAATGAAGATTCAGTTCTGTAGGTTTTATATGGTATTGTACAGTAGCTAATTTCTCATAATGTGCAAGTAAATTACTTCACCTCTCAGATGAACAAAGTACAGGACAAGATAAGAGCTCTGAAAATTCAAAATTTCATAAAAGCAAAAATATTATTACCCAAATGCTCTTACGTACGAGTAACAAGGTAGAAAAGTATAATCAAGCAATCAAGAAAAGAAATTAACTTAATGTTGATAAAGTGGTAGATTCTGGTGTCCATGATCTACAGGAGAAGATAGGACAGGCTTTGGTGGTATTTGGAAGGCTTCAATGCTTCCTTCCAACATTTCAATCACTTTACTCATGGATGGCCTATCTGATGGCCTTGTCTGTATGCACCATAATCCCACTAAGATCATCTTTCTTGCTATTTCCTTCTCCTCTTCGGTCACTTCATTGAGCAACCCGAAATTGCTGCCCTGCTCAAGATGCTCATAAACCCAATCAGGAAAATAAATTTCACTCGTGTGGCTCACTCGAGCGTCAATGTTTTTTCTTCCTCCAACCATTTCCAAAATCATCATTCCATAACTATAGACATCAGACTTAGCAGATACTCCTCCAAAGTTCCTGTAGAAAACTTCTGGAGCTATGTACCCAATTGTCCCTCTGGCATCCAACATTGATATGCTACTCTCCTTCCTCATACAGACCTTAGAGAGACCAAAGTCAGAAATCTTTGGGCAAAACTTTTCATCCAAGAGAATATTATGTGGTTTTATGTCAAAGTGCAGGATTCGTGTGTTGCACCCACGATGCAAGTACTCAAGCCCTCGAGCTATCCCGGTAGAAATTTGAAAGAGGGTTTCCATTTCCAAGTGTAGAGTAGTGTTCAAAGGATTAGTGTCTTTGTATATGTACTTCTCAAGTGATCCATTGGTCATGAACTCGTATATGAGCGCTTTTTTCTTACCTTCAAAGCAATACCCCAAAAGTGTGACAACATTAACATGAGAAGTTCTACTGATGCTTGCGACCTCATTAACAAAGTCCTCACCGTTGCCTTTGGATTCTTTAAGAACCTTCACAGCCACAGAACAACCATTCGATAGCTTTCCTTTGTACACATCACCATAACCTCCTTGACCCAGTTTATATGTAAATGAGTTGGTCATTTTCCTTACCTCCGAAAACTTGTATTCTTTTACTAGAGGTCCAATATTATGAATGAAGGCCTCGACATCTACATTGTTTGTTTCCTTGTCCACTGAAATAAGCTTTTTCATGCTGAAGCCTATAATTAAGAATATGATTGAGGTAGAAAGAACACCTGGCAGCAGAACAACGAGATGATTGAGGCATTAGCGTTATTCGTTGAATGTATCCCAACTTCTTCATACCATTCATGAAAGAAGTAAAAGAAAAGATGCATCAAAATATAAAGAATGACGGAAGCATATTGTTTCCTGTTACTAAAGCTACAGTAATCAACAGCTGTGCAGACCTGAAGTAGGGAAGACAGATTATAAGGGGTTGTGATTAACATGACTGAATTTACTCTACTTTGGGAACTAAATACAACTTTAAATCATTACAGAAATTAAATAAGGGATCGACGATGAGTTACCTACTATACGATTTAATTTCCAGTTAGACTTGGAGTCTGCAAAAACAAAAGAGCATGATCCTTAGAATATGAGAGAACCAAAGCTTTAAATAGAAGGTAACATACATGTTCCCTTAGCATTGAAATTTTGTAAATGTAGGTACTTGAAAACGATCAAAATTTTGACTACATTTTCTTTTTTTTGTCAGTGATACTTCAATAAATAATGAGCAAAGGAGTACAAGAAATTAAAAGAAGCAACAATACAGAATAACTGAAATACACAGAAGAAATAGTTAGACACATTATTGACTTTCTATAACCAGAAAGAAACTGCAAAACAGACATATTCAAAAGGGGCCGGACTCTATATACTCAAAATGATATTAACACGAAATTTATTTGATGTTATAGTCCATCAATGGAAATAGCATATACAGGAGTTCTTTGATTGCAGCGGATCATGAAGCCTTGGTAGCCACAAAAGGATGGCTCTTGATCAGAAAGCCAAAAACAGTGAGGTGATATTTAAAACTATTTCCATGGCTGATGCAGCGAAAAATAAAGGGATAAGAGATTGGAATCCACCAATCTGTTTTTAATCTCGAATCCACGAGAGATTTTGGAATCCATCAGGAATTGAGGTAAACTCAAAGGTTTTTTTTTATAAATCAAGGTTAACGAATACAACTGATATAAGCTCTATATATAAGAGCAAACAAACCCTAGGACAACTAACAATGAAACCTAAAAGCCCATGGACTAAAATAAAATAAAGTCCAAAACAAATTAATTAAAATAAAATAATAAAAATAAAACTCAAAAAAATAATTAAAACAGTCTTCTAGAAGCTCAACGAACTTAGATATCCGTAAATAATTTGTCACGGTCAAACGGTTCTCCAATCTTTATTTTCCGTCGGAAAGCGACCCCTCTTCGTTTTACATCAGTCTCATCCACTTTAAAAGAACTAGTCCTCGAGTTCTTCTTAGATAAAGAAGAATAATTTGTAGAAAACAAACTCAATAATAAATCCAATAATTGAACTTGTGGTTTAGAAGCCGGAGGCTCTGCAAACATTGAAGGCACAATCATGAATCCAACACCATAGATGAGTTTGTCAAATGCAACTTGAGAGAAGTCTTCATGATTCCCAAAATTGTCTTCTTGAATGATCTTTGGTTCCGGTTCTGGAAGATTCACTTGAGGCGAGGCTTCTTCAATATTGACAACCGAGTCAATATGAGAAAATTCTTCTTTAATTTGTAAAGTGATTTCTTCAACATTATTTTCACACACTTCAGGCTTTGCAGACTTGATTGTAATCTTGTTCAATTCTTTCATGAATAAATACGTTTCATCTTTACAATAACTACCGTTGGCGCTTTCATGTCATGGTTTTTCATAAAACACATCACTATCATCCATATCAATCACATGACAAATAACTTCAT
This sequence comes from Comarum palustre, assembly GCA_951800085.1. NCBI lineage: Eukaryota > Viridiplantae > Streptophyta > Magnoliopsida > Rosales > Rosaceae > Comarum > Comarum palustre. The sequence goes on along the minus strand of OX637576.1, from coordinate 22,780,950 downwards.
CATTATAAAACTCTCATATAGAGATGAGAACTTTACAAATCTCTGTCACATGTGCATGATCATCAATACAAAATGGATTGCTCAACTTCATTGTCGGTAATTGAAGAGAATGAACAACCTTGCTTGCAACTAAATTCTCATGCAAATCACTATCAATTATTGTTGACCATACCTTGTTTTTGATGAAACACGTTGTTCTGAAGTCGTCGTAATCTGGTGAGGTAAATATCCAACGTTCCATGCTAGCTTCCTTTTTTCCTTTCTTTCTTTCTTCTTCTTTTTGATGTAGAACGAATGAGGTCGCTTTCCGATGGAAAATAAAGATTGAATAACCGTTTGATCGTGGCAAATTATTTACGGATATCTAAGTTCGTTGGTCTTCCAGAAAACTGTTTTAATTATTTTTTTGAGTTTTATTTTTATTATTATTTTTGTTTTATTTTAATTAATTTGTTTTGGACTTTATTTTAGTCTATGAGCTTTTAGGTTTCATTGTTAGTTGTCATATGGTTTGTTTGCTCCTATATAAAGAGCTTATATCAGTTGTATTCGTTAACCTTGATTTATAAAAAAAATATTTGAGTTTACCTTAATTTCTGGTGGATTCCAGAACCTCTCGTGGATTCGAGATCAAAAACAGATTGGTGGATTCCAATCTCTTATCCCTTTATTTTTCGCTGCATCAATTGGTAATCAGAGTTTGGTGGATTCCTGGTGAGTCATCTATCGATCGATTCAGAAGCAAAAAAAACAGTATCAAAAAAAAAACACAAGCGCTGCTGATCAGGATTTGCCGACCCGGTGAAACAACTCGAGCCGCGTCAACTGCCCTGCACCTCCAGCCAAGCCTAGCCTTGACGCGCATCACAGCCCTGCTGAACCTACCTCCTTCTCGACCTCTCCAGCCCGACGTCGCCACCACCATCAAGCAACAACGCCCCAGCGCCTCTCCAGCCCACGCTGCCCCGCCTAGCAGAACTGCATCTCCGCTCCACCTTCACCTGAGCAACAGAAACTCAGCCAAGCCGAGAATTTGCAGAATTTGGAACATAGAAAAAACTGGGTTTTCAGCAGTCGACCCGACCCGACCCGGTAACACTGACCCGACCCAGTAACAATGACCCGACTGACCTGGTAACTACTGACCCGACCCAACCCGGTAAACATTGACCTGACCCGACACGATAACCATCGACCTGACCCAAGCCATCAAACCGACCCGGAACACAGACCCGACCCGCCCCAGACAAAAAAAACAGGAAAAGTAATGCAGCGGAAAATAAAGGGATAGGAGATTGAAATCCATCAATCTGTTTTAGATCTCGGATCTACGAGAGGTTCTGGAATCCACTAGGAATTGAGGTAAACTCAAAGGTTTTTTTATAAATCAAGGTTAACGAATACAACTGATATAAACTCTTTATATAGGAGCAAACAAACCCTAGGGCAACTAACAATGAAACCTAAAAGCTCATGGACTAAAATAAAGTCCAAAATAAATTAATTAAAATAAAACAAATCAAAATAATAAAAATAAAAACTGGAAAAAATAATTAAAACAGTATTCTAGAAGCCCAACGAACTTAAATATCCGTAAATAATTTGCCACGATCAAACGGTTCTCTAATCTTTATTTTCCGTCGGAAAGCGACCCTTTTCGTTCTACATCAACGACCAATCACAAGTCTTGAAACTAGAATGGGTTGGTGACTCGCATACCTCATACTCTTGAGTATACTAGAATGGTTTGATTGGTCGATGGTATGAATGATTGATTTAACAATCGAAAGGTATTTTCGATTTCAAGAAGCTCCGGATGAAATTTCATTCATCCATTCACAAGTCTTGCCGAATTAAAACCTAGCGTGTCTTCTCGGCGCGACACATACACATGAAATAGACTGAGATTGATTTCACGAGGAGTCAAACGTATAAAATAGGATAGACTTGAAACTGAAACTCCTTTACTGTGTATATTCTAAAGATACATAAGAATTAAAAATATAGCGTACCAAATGGACAAGTAGAACAAATGGACAAGTAGAATTGGAAAATCCATCCCCGCAAAGGCAGAGAAACGAATCCGCCGTGGAGTTGGAAACACAGTTGCCATTATCGGAGTTCAAGCAGTCCCTACAGAGATCCCATTCCGCCCTAAACTCAACCTGAAACACTAGTTTCGAAACATTCTCCAGTACTGAAACACAGTTGCCATTATTGGAGTTCAAGCAGTCCCTACAGAGATCCCATTCCGCCCTAAACTCAACCTGAAACACTAGTCTCAAAATATTCTCCAGTACTTCTGCCGTTGCATTCTCAGGCATATCATCAAAACCCTCCCAAAGAATTGGTACTCGGATTTTGGTAACACAAGACGTTCTATTCGGAAGATCAACCACCCTTGAAAGAGAATCATCCACATAGTATGAAATATCCTTGAATGTGTCGTTTATTTTGCACGTAAAATTATTGGGCAAGGATTGGTCTTGTTGAGGGACGCAGCCGTAGTACAAGGTGAGGTTACGGACAGTTTGGACATAAGAGAAACGGTTGTAGTCGAGAGTAGTGTTGACGAGGAGTTGAGTACAAGGACTGTCCCAGAGGACGTCGGAGCGACATAGGTCATGGTGTGAAGAAGATCTTGGCTGTTGATGCTGAAGACATAGAAATCTAGCTCTTCGATTTTCATGCGAGGAAGTTGAGTCTCGTCTTCGCAGTTGGTGAGCTCGAAGCCTGAGCGACCGCACTCTTGGGGGCGAATGGTTCCTGCCCAGAAAGGGTATGATATGTTTGCGATGTTACCACAGCTGAACGGTTGTTTGTACTGTGTGTATTGGGGATCGTCTTGGCAGTACAGAGATGGAAGCATGAACAAGTAAAAGATGAAGATTAAGGGTGCTCTTCGGAAGACATGATTAGGCTTAAACATAGGCATTGCTAGGATTGAATGATATTGTTGATGATCGATAAAGAACAATTTAAGCTGAAATGTAGTTCAAAGTCATAGAGACTGAAATCAGCTAATTGAACTTCTAAGCAATTTCCTCTTATTCCATCAAGGCTAAAGTTGAAAACTGACCAGAAAGGATGATAAATTCAAACAATTAATTCCATCATCAATCTAAATTGTAAAAGAAAAAAAATATACAAAGTACAAAACAAAACCAATTACCGCTACCCAAATCAAAAGAACCAAAGTAATATCATTCGATGGTTTACCTTTCGGGAACTCTAAGACATTGAATCACAGAGGAATCAAGCAAGCGGAAGCTGACTGGCACCGATTTCTAGAAGAAAGGGGAAAGTAGGCCTAGTGTAAGTTGAGAAGGCCATTGCTTAACTTATAAAAGGCCTCGCTTCGTCCCCTGTAGCCAGGCGGCGCCTGGTTCGCCGGAAACTGCTGTCTTGGCCCTATCATGTTGATCGGAGCTCTTGAATTTGATTGACGGAAATTCGGATTGGGAGCTAGGGTTTGGTTGGAGATGCGAAATTGTGAAATGGGTATCGGAAATGTGGGGTTTCTGAGGAGGAAGGGATTGAAAAGCTTGTGCATTTTCAAACTGCTTGATTCAGCTGCGCTGTTTATGGCGGAAAATATCACCCGCCTCAAGGACAAGCAGCACAGGAAGGGAAATGTCAGTGTGGCCCTCACGATCTAATGTATTTCCGGACGCGTTTCCGGACGATTCCGGCTGCATGGTTGTTGACGTGTTGTAAAAGACATTTCTGTCCCTATTGGACTTGATTCTTAACTCCATCGAGTGCGTTCATTGTTTTACTTCAAGTCTTAAACAACGATCGATATTTTCTACTGGATAATGAAACTTCGACTAGGCATTTAGCTAAGTGGAAATTGACTTAAAAAGGATGAATATTCGAGACTTTGGAACTAGCCTCGAATAGGACATGGTTGTTCAAAGGCGTACTATAGGCAATTTGGTTTTGCTGATTAGAAATTTTATGAAAAAATGAGAAAGAAGAGCTGCCTTGGCTTTTGATTTCTTTTATGACGAATGTGGACTTTCGAGGCATATACCATTTACTTGTTTTGTATATATCCATTCAGTTCTGTTCGCTCAAATAGATGGATAGCTTTGTAATTAGATAGAGAGAAAGCATTATCCGAAAACATACCTTTCTTCGGTTTCTTGCACAGGCCATTGCTAGGGGTACCGATACTGCCGTCTTTACAAAAGCACAGAACCTCTCGCGCAGTGTTGTTGTAGCCACAGAACCCACCATTAGTCTCACACGGACCGCACTCCATATCCATGGTCCAGTTAAGCACAAACCCGTTGTTCATGGCCGCTCCAAATGCACCACTCAACTCCCTAATACTTGTAGTAATATCCTCTGTTTCTTTCACAGTCACCACCACATTCTCATCACAATTTTCCGACCAAGCAAACCCTTCTGGTTCGTCTCCCTTCTTGAAAACATAAGACTTTTTGGTACCGTATGATCCCAAGCACGTTATGGGAGGCACAACAGGATCAGCATTGAAAGTGCAGTTGAAGTAGAAGCTCAGGTTGACATCCAATGGAGAGTAATCGAATGGTAGCGTGCCTACACTCATGCTGTGTCTTGCCCTAGGGCATGTTTGATCGACGACGTCAATGTCAACAAGGGTGATGGTGGATAGAGTAAAGTTTATGTCTTTCACATAGTAGGAGTCATTATTTGGGAGACTCAGTATTGGCTCTCCAGAATCTGAGCAGTTTAGACCAAAACCAGGGTAGCCACAATACTGATCGTCGGCGGTGGAGTCTTCCATTTTCCAAAAAGGGTATTGAAATTCAAGGCCATTACTGCAATTGGTTATGGGGCAGTTTGGTGAGGCTATAAAGTTGGCTTTGCTTCCATGGAAGTTGAAGACCAAAAGTAAGAGAAGAGCTGCAAGGAGGCACAAACAAGCAGATGACATTGTTTAGAGAAAAATTGCATATTCACTATAAAATAATACTTGACCCAAATTAGAGAGTTTTGTCTTTAATTATAGTCATTAGAGTGTGTACTAGGAGGTAGGAGAGAGACACAGCAACTACTTAGACTAAGTTCTGGGAAATTTCCTCAAGGAATTTGAAGATAATTCAACAAGGAAATAACGTTTTGTCAAAACGACTATAATCGCTGAAAGACTATAAAAAGACTTGGACTGATTCTAGATCAGGCCAGAGAAGCTTCAGTTTGCCGTGTCAGAAACATTATTGCCGTGACAGAAACAAGAGCATGGTTTAATCTGGAAAATTCTAGTATGCATTTACTCTTACTTAGTGATTAGTATATCAAGCTTCTATGTTTCCCTGAAGTAACTTACAAGGGATTCCCTTGTTTTATATACACTGTAACATTTAAGAATTAGGTAAGAATTTTCTTCAAAAAAAATTAGGTTAGAAATTATCAAACTTGGTTTATTTAGAGAAAAATAAGGGGTATTTGACAATACACCCAATTTACTATGCTTATTTTAGATTAAACTCACCTCTTTACACTCTTTTAAAATACACCCACCTATTAATTAGGTTGATTTATTGAAAAAAAATCTATTTATATTTAATCTTAAAAATAGAACTTGTTCAAGAATGAAATTACAAAATTTGTCACTAAACTCTAAACCCTAACCCCTAAACCCTAAAACTATATACCCAAAACCTAATTCCTCCATAAACTCTAAAACCCTATACCCAAAACTCAATTCCTCCATAAACCCCTAAACCTTAAACCCTAACTCCTAACTCCTAACTCCTAACTCTTAACCTAAAACCCTATACCCAAAACTCAATTCCTTTATTTGTAACCTAACTTAAAGGTAGAAAACAAAATGAACATTAGAATGACAAAAATGGCAGTGGAAAAATTAAAATAAATTTAAATTTCTGAAATAAAATCTATAAGGCAGAATAAATTATTGCATTGGATGTAAATTTAAAAACAAAAGTGAATGTGTTTATCTTAAAAGAGGGTGAGTTTTTTTTTCTAATTATCTATAATTAAAGGTGATACATTCACTTCTTTTTCTGGATAATTATACGATCTTTGATCAATACATTGTCATCTATAGACGGTAAGAACTAACTAACGTATTATATTAAGGGTCAATTACATAGAAGTCTCATTTTGAACATTCTCTCTTATAGAGGTCCATCCAAACATTTTTGTTCATATAAGTCCACTCCATTGAAGATAAATATAATTACAGATTGTCATCCATAAAAAAAATTAGAGTTCCTCTCTTATATTTAGTTATTTACATAAATGTCATTAATCTAAAAAGTCAACAACTATCATCATTTTCAGAAAAGTCTATGGCCAACACAAGTTGGTCTCCGACCGATCTCCGGTTAAGTTCTGGCCGAACACTACTACACAAGACCACATCCACGATGTTTGAACAACGCCATGGAATGTCTTCCATGGCGTTTTTCAGCGTCATGGTTTAACGTAGTCTATACCTATATAATGCTTTAGGAGCTAATTCCATGGCGTTTGAAAAAAATGCCATAGAATTATTTTCTCTTTAAAAAAATATTGATTTTTTGTAATTAATCAGAAAATCAATTTTCATATTAGACATAAGTGAACTATTACACACCACAATAAATTCATAGAAGAGATAGATCTGCAAAAACTTCCATCAATTTAATATATCAATGCCTTGATACATTGAGAAGTGCTCTCATGGAGCACTGATGCATTGAAACCATGTAAACTTGCATATCTCATCAAAGAAATCATCTGCACTGTTGTGGTTGCTCTTCATCAGAAGAACCTTAACCTTCATTAGCTCCCTAATTTACTTAGGTGTAGCAGCTGCAAGAAAAACCAAACAAAACAACCACATATCAAATGCACATCCAATCATCAATATACTGTCACATTTATTTCAAACACATGAAAATGTTTCAAGTACATACTGTGTGAACCACCAAGCTATTGAAGTCTTTGAGTGTTAGCGTGAGTCAGAATATGAATATAAATATATTGTAGTTATGTCGCAGATTAATTTTTTGTTATTCTATAATTAATACTTATCATTTGTATTTCATGTAAACTCCTATATAAACCTCTATAGTGAGATGAATAAGATGTTAGAAAGTTTATTCTCTTAATATCTTTTTATTTGAATGTATTAACACAAACACACACGTTAACATTGGATCAAATAGTAAATGATTTGTAGGTCATGATTCATGAACATGAGCTTCATGCGTATGTCCTACGTACAGTATTGTAGTTGCTTAGGTCTCGAGCAGGGAAAGTTTGGCCATTGATCACAGCCTTCAACACCTGACATATCGGTGACACGAAAAGCTCGAAATGAGGTCCCCGGAAAATGTACATTTTGTTACCCATCAAGCATGTCCTTGCATGCTTCATTGTTACTTCCCACATCTTTTCTGATATTCCAATCCGTAATATCTGCACTCTGCAGTCAGAGTAAGAATAATAAGCCCTATATGTACCTTCTTAAGCTTCAAGTAGTCCACGAAACACATCTTTAAGAAGTCTTGAAAAGCTCCGTCTTTCCCGATCTTCTCTGGTCGCCAAACTTCGTCTTCCAACATCGGTGGATGATGCTTCTTGTATACTGCATGCCATAGCATACGATAAGTAAGTTATCATCGAAGTTTTCAAGACCTTTAAACTAATGGTAGTTGCTCAAATCCTCAAACACGTCATTTCTTAATTCAGAGTTTGCAACATGTAGTAGTATAATGTCATATTTCAACAAAATACCAACAACAAACTCTTAAAACAACTAAGACTTGAACAAGGGTTTGACTTGGCTAAGAGGATGTAGAAAGTTACAATCATGATGGGGAATCCGAATAATGGAAAAAGGCATAAATTAAGGGTTATTAAAAAGGAACTTTTGTTCATGATTGTCTCCAATACCATTGACTCGTGAAAATCTATTGACCCAAGTCATTCAGAGATCAAGAGCATTTTGTGGACAAACATGCAAATTGCTTCAAATTAATGAATTGATTTCACTTGTCTTCTACCTTTGAGATGAGGAATGAAAGTGAAATGCTCACGTTAATTAGTCTATTATATATGCAGAATTTGCCGTAGAAACTGCAAGTGCATTGTCCTATCTTCTTGCGTCTGAGATCATCCACTGACATTCTACTTGACAACAATTTCTGGGTCAAAGTAGCAGTTGGACTATCTCGTCTCTTCCCAACAGATGTAGGGCTGGACGCGGGCTCAGCCCGGATTAGTTTTTTCAAGGCCCGGCGGTATTATAACGGGCCGGGTTTTGGTGTTAAAAAATCAGGGCCCGGGTAAAGCCCGGCCCGGGTCAGTTATTTGAAGAGCCCGGTAAAGCCCGGTCCGGAAAACCCGGTGGGCTCGTAAAACCCGGCGGGCTCGGCCCGGTACGGGCCCGTCGGGTTTTCCGGGCCTAACCCTGCTTTTTGGCTGCCTGGTACTGAAAGTCTGAAACAATGAAACTTATGAAAGAATAGGTTACTGGTTACATAGCCAAGATGAAAACAATCTGTCTGACTATCTCTGTAACAGAAAGGAAAAAATTGCAAGTGCCTGCTGCTACTTGATGCTCTACCAAGTACCAAATAGGCAAATATAGTGTTCAGTTTGTCCATTAAAAATACAAAGTCATAATCAACCAAATTAACCAAAGTTCACATAACCAAAGTAAATGAAAGCTCAAACTCCTTCACTTCAATCGATCGATGGGCAGACATCAATCTGTAACAACAACCACCCAACCAGCAACATACATGTTATCAGCTATACACCAACAACAAGTCAACAACATCACAATAGCACAAGCACTGAAGCAACATCACAATATACACCAACAAATCAACAACATGCTATCATAAATGTAAGATCATTTAGATCACCATTCACCAATTCATGGGCATAAACACTGATTTCACATAGGAGAAAGAAGCTGATTTCACATAGATTTTTCACATAAGAGAAAGAAGCTGAGAATTGAGAAGAATGGTACCTGAGTCAGCCTTGCCGCCTTGGTTCGTGGTCTGACTGTCTGAGTGAGAGGGACAGACAGTGAGAGATGACGACTCGGCACCGGAGAGACCGAGAGAACTGAGAGTCTGAGAGACGAGGCCACGAGTCCACGACGAGTCGATTAGTGAAGAGGGAGGCGACGAGGAGCGGCTGCCATGGCGCAGCGATGCGAGTGAGGCGAGGACAAGAAGCGGCTGCGATGGCGCGGCGATGCGAGACGATGACGAGGAGCGGCTGCAATGGTGCAGCGATGCGAGTGAGGCGAGGACAAGGAGCGGCTGCGATGGCGAGGCGACGACGAGGCGGCGGAGGCGCGGCGAATGGGCGATGCGTGAGAGAGGCGCCGCAATGAGAGTGAGACTGAGAAATTAACTAATTGAGAGTGAGGGCTGAGGAGTCGATCCAGTCGATCGATGTTTTAGGGTTATCTGGTTATGTTCCAGTGTCATTTTACCTATTCTATAAGTTTAGGACCACTTACAAAAGCCAATTAGATAATGACACCTAAGGTCCCGGGTTTCCGGGCTTTTTTTGTTTAAGGATCTGAAGGCCCGGGCCCGGCCCGGACATAACAAAACCCGGCCCGTTTATCACATAACAACACACAAACCCGGAAAAAAGCCCGGCCCGCCGGTCCGGTCCGGGTTTTTTTTCTTCTTCGGGCTTTTTGCCCAGCCCTAAACAGATGTCACACATATCTCAACTGCTCCACAAGGAACTCCAGGTTATGTTGATCCTGATTATAACCAATGCAACCGGCTTACTTCTAAGAGTGATGTCTATAGCTTCGGGGTGATCTTTGTTGAACTCATATCATCCTTGCCAGCTGTTGACATCACAAGGCATCGACAGGAGATCAATTTGTCAAACATGGCTATCAACAAGATTCAGAAACATGCATTGCATTAGCTAGTGGATCCATCCCTGGGCTATGTAAAGAAATTATGTTGAGATAATTTGAACCGAAGAATGTATTATTATGAGAAGATAGTTTTACAGAGCTATCTGTCATTACCAGGATCAACACTTTAGCCGACGAAAAATTTTCAACGGTTAAGATCTTAGCCGACGAGTTGTCGTCGGTAAAGACTCGTCGGCTATACCTTTAGCCGACCAAATAAGAGTGGTCGTCAGCTATAGTTCTACACTTAGCCGACGACATATTTTTCTATTTTTCGTCAGCTAAAGTAAGACTAAAGCCGACGAAATAAATTGTCGTCGGCCTTAACCTGAGACTTTGACCGACCAAATATTAATATTTTGTCTGCTAAAGTATTTAATAAAAAAAATTAAAAAAATAACTATAGCCGACGAAATTCACTATCATTCGTTGGCTAAATATAGAAAAAAATAAAAAAATATAGCCGACGAATTATAGTAACTTTTGTCGGCTAAATACTATTATACCCGACGAAATAAGCCATATAATACTTTTGTCGGCTATAATACTTTTTATACTAAAAAAACCCCAAAATTTCTAAATTATCATCCAAGCAAGCTGCAAATTACACAAACAATTTCATATAACCAACAAGACCATCAAAAGTGGTCTAAACGTTTTTCATTAAATTATTTATAAATTGTTCATAAACCTATAAAACTATATAAAATTTATATCATCTAAATCTATATTTGCGTCAGGAGGAGGTTGTTGTTGAGGATGTTGCGCGGCTGAGGTAAGGGAATAAGCGTAGGCATGAACGGAGCCGGAAGTCCCTGAAGCTGGGCTGTTGAAAACTCTTGCAACTACTGGAACATCTGTTGGTGCCTGCTGGGTGACATACTGCCGCATTATACTCTTGCAAAGCGGCAGTATAGGCTGTCTGGGCGGCTTGCTGTTCCTGTAGCATCTGAACTTCCGCCTCTAGTTGAGTCGTCCTACTGCTGGTTGAGGCTGCTTTTTTTTGAAATCCGGGAGTGGTTTTCAGTACCCCCTCACCCTTCTTTCCTAGACCCCGACAGTAGAAGTTATTTCCTCACGGTGAGAATGTTGTACCCATGATCCTCGCCCCAACCCTGAAATCTGAACTGTCGATCCGAGACATGGCTTCCTCATGCTTGTCTGGCCATGTCTCCCTCACTATAGCAGTCATCACCTCGTCACTAGCCTGCCTCACCTTCGCCTAATTGGATAGGAAAAAATAATTAATTAAAATTTTGAAATATATATATATAATTTAAAAAATTTGAAAACGTAAACCGACTTACAATATCCTCCTAGGCGTCAGGATATGTCTTCTCGTACGTATAGACATACCGGTTGACTTCTAGATGTTCCCTAGCCACCTCGTCCATCAACGATGCAAACGGTCTAGAACCGACATGATGGTTCCTTGTGTTACGTTGCCGGTTCTGAGCGTTCGCCAGGGAAACGGCCTACAAAAGAAAAAAAATAAAAAAAATTAGTAAAATATTTTAAAACGTACTAATAAATAACAATATAAGAAATTATTTTTTTAATACTTGTTTAGGAGGGTTGTTGTATTCTGATATCAGAAGCCAACGACACTCGTACTCCCTGAATTAGAACTCAAGGGGGTACCGGAACGTGCGTTCTCATGCATAGTCCAGTGGGTCTGCAACTCCTTGTACCTACAGATACCACAAAAAATTATAAATATTATTAATTACACATATAATTTTGTTTTTTCATTAACTTTCCAACATACATTCCTCAATGCACAACGTCCGCCGAGGTGTTCCTCAAGTGTTGGGGTACGTCAAACCACATTTGCATTAAAACGTTTATTAATTTAGTTTTTCATAAATCAACAATATAATACATAATATTAATTATGAATTTTTTAAACTTACCGACATTGCGTTGTGGACCAGGTCCTTAACCTCCTGTGAGACCTCGCCCCCGGCCAGTCTGACCACAACATAGGCCCATAGGGACTCTATCCCTAATGAGCACTCCCACTCGGTCGGAGTACATCATCGTCTTCCCGTCAAATACTACGTTGTCATCCCCGTCTGTATCGATAACGATCCTTCCCGATGTACTCACGGTCTTCTCGAGAGTCTTCCTTGTGACTGGGTCTCTCTTCTTCCTTATCGGCTTGGCTTCGACGGTGCCTATCACAAATTGATTATTAATAAATTAATCTTATTATGACATTATAAGAAAACAAATTATTTATATTTCATTACCTGAGGGCGTTGGGGCTGACGCGACGGATTCCGACTTTGTCGCCGATGATGATACCCTCGCAGAAATAAGATCTGTACCAAAAGACACGAAATGGTACGCCGCTGATGGGGTCACCTACGGGAGCAGTGGATAAATCAGCGCCCTTGAGTCATCGACAGCAGGTAATGTCGGTATCAACCGCGGAAGGTAAAGAAGAGGCGGCGACATCTGTACCCTAGATGACCCACCATCTGAAACAGTATGACCCGGAGTCGTTGCCCTGTGTATCTCAGGCATACGTGGTGCAGACACCTCCGCCTGAGTCGGAGGCCACAACTGACTCGAGGAGTGAGGGACGCTCGGCTGCCTCGAGGAATGTGTGGCCCCCGGCTGTCTGGAGGAATAAGTGGCACCCGACTGCCTCTATGTTGGCTCTAGAAGAGACGCACGTCGGGCTATCATGAGCCCTGAAACGACGCTTGAGGGTTGCTAGACGTTCCCTCAAACGATTCAGACCTTTGGCCATTTGAACCCTTAGTCGATCTAAACAAGTTTTTTATCCTGTTTAAAATATTTATTTATTAAATTATATGGAAGCCTAATTTAATTGTAATTTTAAATATTTTAATTAACACTTGTTATCAATATATTAACAATCTTTATCAATATATTAATTAAACTATTATATGAAAACAATATATACATCAATTGAACTATTATATGCAAACAATATAAACTATTAATCAATTTATTTAATTTTTTTATCATTTAATTTAATTAAACTATATATTAATTGGCAGCAATATATACAAATATATATATATATGCAAATATGTATATAAATATATACAACCATAAACTTAAATGAATATATACATCAATAATACAAATTAATTTTTAATAAGTCAAAATATGCAGCAATATATACAAATAATTCAAAATAATTATTAATAACTCAAAATATATACAAATATGCAGCAATTTATAATTAGTAATTCAAAATTTATATATACATACTTGAAACCAATTCAAAATCTCAAAAATTTGAATTTCTTACCTTAATTGCTTGAAAATTCGAAAGAGAGAGAGAGGATGTGGAGACGGAGGAGAGGACTGGAGGCGGAGGGGAGAAAAAATGAAAATAGGGTTTCTGTTCTCGGGCTCACTGGGTTCTGCCTATATAGGCAAAAGTATAGCTAACGAAATAAAAAAATTGTCGGCTATAGTGCAACTTTAGTCGACGAATATTCAAGAAATTCGTCGAATATAGTACTTTTTATACTAATTTATTTAATTTATTTCCAAATTATATGTTTAATTATATTTTTATTTTTTATTTAACTATAGCCGACGAATATTCAAGACATTCGTCGGCTATAGTACTTTTTATACTAATTTTTTTTAATTTATTTCCAATTTATATGTTTAATTATATTTTTAATTAACTATAGCCGACGATTATTCAAGAAATTCGTCGGCTATAGTACTTTTTATACTAATTTATTTCTAATTTATATGTTTAATTATATTTTTACTTTTTTATTTAACTATAGCCGACCAATATTTAAAAAAATTCGTCGGCTATAGTACTTTTTATACTAATTTATTTTCAGTTTATATGTTTAATTATTTTTTTATTTTTTTATTTAACTATAGCCGACGAATATGCAAGAAATTCGTCGACTATAATATTTTTATACTAATTTATTTAATTTATTTCCAGTTTATATGTTTAATTATATTTTTATTTTTTTTATTCAACTATAGCCGACGAATATTCAAGAAATTCACCGGCTATAGTACTTTTTATACTAATTTATTTAATTTATTTCAGATTTATATGTTTAATTGCATTTTTTTACTAATCCAACCGTCAGATATCATCAATATAATGAAATATGTGTATGGATAAATTTTCAGCTTGATCTGACAACGTTAAGGACTCGATCCGAACGGTCAATCCCGTAAGTCAAACCCCTAAACGCAAAGAAACGGTAATTTGACCGTCTAAATTACGTATTTTGCCCGGACCTTCAACTGCAAATAGTTTCAAATCGATGAGACGCAACCAGTGGTATAAAAATTTTATGAAAAATAACCATAGGAGATAGAGCTACCTCTAGGGAGAAAGAATGATAAATGCATTGACCGCAACTATCGGCACCGAAACTTTATCAGAATTACGTGATTTTTCAACCGTAGACATATTTCATCGTTCCAGTCATATCTTATTTCACGAATTTTTTCATTTGAAGCTTCTACGTATAGTTTGTTTTTTCAAACTGAACATTTACTTAATACTCGGTAAACAAGCTATACAACATTAGTAGACATGTATTGATTGTGATGATCAATCTTGTAAAACAAAAATCCGACCGTTAGATATCATCATTATATTGAAATATGTGTATGGGTAAATTTTCAGCTTGATCCGACAACGTTAAGGGCTCGATCCGGACGGTCAATCCCGTAAGTCAAATCCCTAAACACAAAGAAACGGTAATTTGACCATCTAAATTACATATTTTGCCCAGACCTTCAACTGCAAATAGTTTCAAATTGATGAGACACAACCAGTGGAATAAAAATTTTATGAAAAATAACCATCGGAGATAGGGCTACGTCTAGAGAGAAAGAATGAAAAAATGCATTGATCACCGCAACTATCAACACCAAAACTTTATTAGAATTATGTGATTTTTCAACCGTAGACATATTTCATCGTTTCGGTCATATCTTATTTCATGACTTATTTTCGTTTGAAGGTTATACGTATAGTTTGTTTTTCAAACCGAACATTTACTTAACACTCGGTAAACAAGCTATACAACATTAGTAGACATGTATTGATTGTGATGATCAATCTTGTAAAACAAAAATTCGACCGTTAGATATCATCATTATGTTGAAATATGTGTATGGGTAAATTTTCAGCTTGATCCGACAACGTTAAGGGCTCGATCCGGACGGTCAATCCCGTAAGTCAAACCCCTAAACGCAAAGAAACGGTAATTTGACCATCTAAATTACATATTTTGCCCAGACCTTCAACTGCAAATAGTTTCAAATTGATGAGACACAACCAGTGGTATAAAAATTTTATGAAAAATAACCATCGGAGATAGGGCTACCTCTAGGGAGAAAGAATGAAAAAATGCATTGACCGCAACTATCGACACCGAAACTTTATTGGAATTATGTGATTTTTCAACCGTAGACATATTTCATCGTTTCGGTCATATCTTATTTTATGACTTATTTTCATTTGAAGGTTATACGTATAGTTTGTTTTTCAAACGGAACATTTACTTAACACTTGCTAAACAAATTATACAACATTAGTAGACATGTATTGATTGTGATGATCAATCTTGTGAAATATGTGTATGAGTAAATTTTCAGCTTGATCCAACAACGATAAGGGCTCGATCCGGACGGTCAATCCCGTAAGTCAAACCCCTAAACGCAAAGAAACGGTAATTTGACCGTCTAAATTACATATTTTGCCCAGACCTTCAACTGCAAATAGTTTCAAATCGATGAGACGCAACCAGTAGTATAAAAGTTTACAAACCGGGCTATATTTCCTGCATAGCCTGAATGATACTTCACAGAACTTATCCACCTGAAAATTACGTTCTTCTAGTCAGGCTTCACGGTGTTAGGAGCTTGAGGCATTTTTTTCTTCCCTTCTTTCAACCACAGATATCTTCGTATATCTATTTTTTTAAGATCAATGCGTGCCTTAGGACCGTCTTTCGTCTTACCCTCCAAGTTCCGCACTGTTCCCACCACACTGTCGCACACATTCTTTTCTATGTGCATCACATCTAGATAGTGCATGATCAACAACTTACTCCAGTACCAGAGTTCCTAGAATATGCTCTTATGTGTCTAAAATTTATACATGTCGGGTCTGTCAGGTATTGCCGCCACAATATTAAGATGATTGTTGAGCTGCCCAAAATCGTACTCATTAAGCACTGCTAAAATTTCTCCCCCCGTCCATCTTTTGGGAGGCACATCGGTTTCTACAGTCCCATCAAATGCCTTGTCATCGAACCGTCATTCGTGATCATACGGAAGGAGAGTACGGTGACCCAATATGCATATCTTGTTGCAATGACTGCTGCTCCCGTCATCGTTAAGGCACCCTGGACATGCTTTGTATCCCCTAACAACGTTGCCCGACAACATCCCACGGGCAGAAAAATCACTGATGGTACCAATAACCAAGACATGCATTTGGAACATCTCGTGCATGTACTTGTCATAAGTGGGATGACCAACGTCCTAAAAAAACTTAAGCTCTTCAATCAAGGGTCTCAAATACATATCGAGACACTTCCTTAGATAACCAGGCCCCGTAATCAACAAACTCAACATATTGTATTCCTTCTTCATGCACATCCTTGGAGGAAGGTTGTATGGTACCAAAATCACCGACCATACACTGTATTGAAGACTCATGTTGCCAAAATGATTGAACCCATCGGATGAGAGCCTAAACCTCACATTTTGGACCTCTGACGCAAAATGAGGAAACTCCCTGTCTATATGCTTCCAAGCCTCCCCGTCAGCAGGGTGTATAAGGGTATCTTCGTCATGCAATTTCCTATCAACATGCCATCTCATAGCTTTGGCCGTGTGTGATGACATGTACAACCGCTCCAACCTATCTCTCAACGGGAAATACCGAAGTACCTTCACAAGTTTCCTATTTCCTGCAGGAGTCAGCTTATATCTGTCACTCTGACATACCGGGCATGCGTCAAGGCCACTAAGGTCATTCCCTTTTGGATATTTACCCTAGAAGAGAACACAGTCATATCTGCATGCATGAATCTTGATGTAGGAAAGCCCAAGATCTTTCAGGATACATCAGACCTTATGATGAGTGGTAGGAAAACGATGATCGTGAGGCAGCATCGAAGCAGTGTACTGGATAATTATCAACAGCCTTTACGGTCGATTTTGTCTCAACTTTAATCTTCATAATGTTCATCACACTTTCAAGAACCGTCTTCTGACAACCGAGGTACACAGGGGTCTGTTGGAAAACAAGTAGTTTGTTGTACTTATCAATACCAGCAGTGTTGACAACTCTAGAAGAAGGGCTGCAACGGCTCAGACATATACTGTCCTTGAGAGTATACACCGCTCTTATATGGAAACATATCGTTGATGAAGACCGTTGTTGGATCGTTGGATATACTGCCCGTCTCAGAAAATTGACCATGATCATACAGACCCCCTGATGATGTTTCACCGTGATATATCCAACATGTGTACTTCTTCCTAAACCCGTTACTCGCAAATCGATGCATATCGCTGCGACACTGACATTTAGTGCACGAACAATAGAAAATTGTATTCCCGTTAGTATTAGCCATCACATATTCAATAAAACTAATAACTCATTTACTATATATTTTGTCTCATTTTAAAAGCGAAATCAAACTCTTATCCATATCCTGAAAAGATAACAAAATATATATGTATAAACTCTAATTAATTAATTAAATTTTTAAATCATTTAGTATTCTATCTACAACATACAATTAATTAATAACAAATTAATAATTAACACACACATATATATATATATATATATATATATATATACATGCATAAATATACTAATTACTAATTATATAACAATATTATATATCAATTAACATCAATCATAATCAACATATTAATTAATTCATACTATACATCAACACAATATTATAATTAAATTAATATATATATACTATTTATTAATATATATATATATATCTACTATTTATTAATAACAACTTCATATATATTATGAAAGGAGTTTGTACCTTGTTGGATTTCAAACAATTCTCTTTGCAGTTGAAACACCCTTGCAGCATTGTTAACACTTATATAAAGCTCTTTTATTCCTTCCCACAAGTCATATGCAGACTCATGATAGTTGAACACTTTTGCGAGGCTTGTATCCATCGAGTTGAGAATCCATGCTCGAACTTGTTGATCCTTGCTCAATTCGTTTTCATAGTACGTTCTTAGCATCAGCAGCTGGAACCTTGTTCTCCTTATTGTAACTTGTCTTATATCTTCCTCCAATAGCGAGCTGCATGTTTCTTGACCAGTTCAAGTAATTGAACTGATTTAGTCTGGTGGCCACAATGCTCTGATTTGAACCTCTATCAACATACTCAGATATCACTAAAGATAGATCAACATGAACCGTTTTAGAGGAAGAGCCTTGATTTTGAGGTGCCATGGTTAGCTAAGAAGATGAGGAAATGAGTGGAAGAGCAGAAGCAGGTCCTATAAGGATCACTGCTCTGATACCATAAAGAATTTTATGTTAAGATAATTTGAACTGAAGAATGTATTATTATGAGAAGAGAGTTTTACAGAGCTAGCAGCCAAGATATATACACAGAAGGGAGAGAGATCTAACCACCCTCAACAACTAAAAAACCTAAAACATGGATGCAAAATGAGACCGACATGAGACCTTCTATGATGGATGTGGAAAATGAACTAAAGAGGATACAGAGTGATGATTTTAGTAAAGAAAAGGCGGAGGAAATTGAAATTTCAGCTGATGATGGTGTGCTGCTAAAGAGTGGTCCTTTGGAACCTTCACCAGATTCAGTAGATTGGGTTAGCAAGTCTCCAAAACCAAATGATAAAACTGGTTCAACTTTGCCTTCTAGATTCATCCACAAAACCATTGTCATTCTTCTGTCATCTATTATACGTGTGATTTGTTGATTGAGATGTAAATATTTGTTTTGTTTGAACTTTTGACTTGCTAATCTGGGTGAGATCTGACAGAGGTATGTAAGGTCCATCGTCCATGTATAGCGGAGTTAGGCTACATGACTAATAGTTTTTGTTTGAACTTTCATCTGGCTAATCTTTGTAAAAATATTGTTTTTTTGTCAAAATATTGTTTGCTATACAAGTTTTCTAGTAGCAAGCCAATCCAGTGAAGAAAAACACAACATAAACCAGAGTTTCTTTTAAAACAGACAACAGTAGCTTAGTAAACCAACTCATTAAGTTGAAGGCTGATAGAAATTCTTCCTTGCTTTTCAGCGAAATAATCAGATCTCCGTGAGTTCATATATAAGAGTATACACTCAGAAATCACATTATTACAAGTAGATATCTGCGTTCCTAACCATTCATTTCATTAAAATGACAAAAAAAGACAACCAGAACAGAAGCTGTAGGACAGACTACATTGCTAAGTCATAATATCAATATTTTCAAATCATACTGCAGAGCTTCATAAAATGCAGATTTCAGTTCTGTAGGTTTTATATGGCATTGTATAGTAGCTAATTTCTGATAATGCGCACGTAAATTACTTCACCTCTCATATGAACAACAAAAGTACAGGACAAGATAAGAGCTCTAAAATTTGATAAAGCAAAAATATTATTACCCAAATGTTCTTACGAGTAACAAGGTACTGAAAAGTAAACATCAAGCAATCTAGAAAAGAAATTAACTTAATATTGATAGTGTAGATTCTGCTGTTGGTGATCTTACAGGAGAAGATAGAACAGGCTTTGGTGGTAATTGCAAGGCTTTAATGCTTCCTTCCAACATTTCAATCACTTTACTCATGGATGGCCTATCTGATGGCCTTGTCTGTATGCACCATAATCCCACTAAGATCATCTTCCTTGCTATTTCCTTTTCATCTTCGGTCACTGCATTGAGCAAACCAAAATTGCTGCCCTGCTCAAGATGCCCATAAACCCAATCAGGAAAATAAATTTCACTTGTGTGGCTCGCTCGAGCGTCAATGTTCTTTCTTCCTCCAACCATCTCCAGAATCATCATTCCATAACTATAGACATCAGACTTAGCAGACACTCTGCCAAAGTTTCTGGAGAATACTTCTGGGGCTATGTAGCCTATTGTCCCTCTAGCATCCAAGGTTGACATAGTGCTATCCTTCCTTGTACAGAGTTTAGAAAGGCCAAAGTCAGAAATCTTTGGGAAAAATTTTTTATCCAAGAGGATATTATGTGGTTTGATGTCAAAATGCAGGATTCGTGTGTTGCACCCACGATGCAAATACTCGAGCCCTCGAGCTATCCCAGTAGAAATTTGAAAGAGTGTTTCCAATTCCAAGTGTGGAGTAGTTTTCAAAGGATCAGTGTCTTTGTATATGAACTTCTCAAGTGATCCATTGGGCATGAACTCATATATGAGAGCTTTTTTCTTACCTTGAAAGCAATACCCCAAAAGAGTGACAACATTAACATGAGAAGTTCTGCTAATGCTTGCAACCTCATTAACAAAGTCCTCTCCATTGCCATTGGATTCTTTAAGAACCTTCACAGCCACAGAACAACCATTTGATAGCTTTCCTTTGTACACATCACCATAACCGCCTTGACCCAGTTTATCTGTAAATGAGTTGGTCATTTTCCTTACCTCCGAAAATTTGTATCTTTTTACTGATAGAGGTCCAATATTCTGAATGAAGGCCTCAACATCTTCACTGTTGGCTTCTTTATACACTGAAACACTATGTATTATACCAAAGGCCACAAAGAAGAAGATCGTAGTTCCTACAGCAGAACAAAGACCTGGTAGCGGAAGATCGAGATGATTCAGGCACTATCGACATTTATTTAACAAATTTCATGCATTCTCAAAAGAAACAAAATAATAAATCACTAATCCCAACTTCTTGATACCATTCATGAAAGAAGATTCTACCAACAATATACAACTATCAATAGCTGTGCAAGTAACCTGTTCCTCAAGGGAAGAAGAATTCTAATCTGGAAATTTTATATGACTTTGAACATCTAAATAAGTTAATAAATGGATTGTTGATAAATTACCTACTACAACCTTCAATTTCCAGTTAAAATTGCTGCCTGCAAAAACAAGAATGCATGATCTTTAGAATATAAGGGAATTAAAACTTTAGGGGTAGCCGTTGAAATGATTCCAAGTCATAATATTTTCTAGACCACTACTTATAAATGAAATTTTGCGAGTGAAGGTACTACTGAAAATGATCAACACTCGGAAGATTCCTCAACGCTTCACATTTGGCAATCCAAAAAGAAAATACAAAGAACACCACCAATGATACAGTCACACAGAAGAAATCAAAAAGTGAAAATGTAAATAGTACATTTCATCATCACAGGTGAGATGAGATTGATTGCAGCAAAAACAAACAAATTCAAAATGGTATCAACACCAGATTACTTTGATGTTTAAAGTCATCAATGGAATAGAAAATACAGGATTTCTTCAACTGCAGCAGATCTTGAAGCTAGGGTAGCTAGCCACAAAAGGGTGACTCTTGATCAGAAAGCCGAAAATGGTGAGCATAGATTTGAAACATTTCCAGGGGTTTGTGGCTCACATACCTCAGACTTTGAGTTTACAAGAAAGGCTTGAAAGGCTGGGGTTGTGAATGATTGAGTTAACACGTATGGAAACATATTTTCAATTTTAAGTAGCCTTGGACTAGATTCATTTGGGATGGAGAAACAGAGAAGGGTGAAAATTCATGCCATTAACAAATGCCTGAACTATTGAATTAAAACTAATAAGCCTATCTTCTAAGCATGGCTTAAACACATGAAACTGGGAGAATGAGAAAGATTCGCAAGGAGACAGACTTATGAGAATTGGAGGAAGACTTAAAATTGTAACTTCTTAACTGAGTATATTCTACGAAGATAAGGAACAGACATACAAACATACCATGAACAAATGGACAAGTAGAATTGTGCAACCGATCCCCGCAAAGACAGAGAAACGAATCCGTCGTGGCGTTTGATACACAGGTGCCGTCGGAGTTCAAACATCCTTTACAGAGATTCCAATCCGCACTAAACTCAACCTGAAACCCTCGTCTCAAAACATCTTCCACTTCTGCCGTCGCATTCTTAGGCATAACATCAAAACCCTCCCAAAATATCGGAACTCGGATTTTGGTAAAACATGAGGTTCCTTTCGGAACCACCCTTGAAACAGAGTCATCCACGTAGTATGAGATAATCCTGGATGTGTTTTCTATCTTGCACGTAAAATTGTTGGGAACAGATTGGCCGTCTTGAGGGACGCAGCCGTAGAACAAGGTGAGGTTACGAACAGTTTGGACATAAGAGAAACGGGTGTAGTCAAGGGTGGTGTTGACGAGGAGTTTAGTACAAGGACTGTCCCAGAGGTCGGAGCGAGATAGCGTCATGGTGTGAAGAAGATCTTGGCTGTTGATGCTGGACACATGGAAATCAAGGTTTTCGATTTTTATGTGAGGGGTTTGAGTCTCGTCTTTGCAGTTGGTGAGCTCGAAGCCAGAGCGACCGCACTCTTGGGAGCGATTAGGTCCTCCCCAGAAAGGGTAGGATATGTTTGTGATGTTACCACAGCTGAAAGGTTGCTTGCACTGTGTGTACTGGGGATCCTCTTCGCAGTGCAGGGATGGGAGAATGAACAAGAAAAAGATGACGAAGAAGGGTGCTCTTCGGAAGACATGATTAGGCTTAAACATAGGCATTGCTAGGAGATAATGGAGAAACGACGCATGCATGATTGAATGATATTGTTGATGACAAAGAGGAAGGAAATCAATTTAAGCTGAAATGTAGCACAAAGTCATATATAGCACAAAGAATAATAGTGATGTCTTCTCAACCTTACAATAAAATTCAACAATAAGAGCTTGGACTGAGTCCACTCCACAGCTAATTGAACTTCTGAGCAATTTCCTCCTATTCCATCAACCTTAAAGTGGGGAAACTGACCAGAAAGGATGAAAAAATTCAACAAGTATTTCCATCATCAATCTAATTTTCATAAATTATACAAAGAACAAAGCAAAATCCAGTTTTACTATCGCTACCCAAACCAGAAGAACCAAAGTAATAAGATTCGATGGTTTACCTTTCGGGAACTGTATAAAATTGAATTCACGGACACAGAGGAATCAAGCAAGCGGAAGCTGACTGGTACCGATTCTAGAACAAAGGAGAAAATATGCCTAGTGTAAGTTGAGAAGGTCATTTCTTAGGATTGGGAGCTAGGTTTGGCTGGAGATGTTAAATGATGAATATTCAAGATTTGACTAGAAAGGATGAATATTCAAGACTTCTGATTTCTGAACTAGCCTCAAATAGGAAATGGTTGATCAAAGAGAACAAAGGCACAAAACTACAGGTAATTTGGTTTTGCTGATTAGAAATTTCATGAAAAATGAGAAAGAAGAGCTTCCTTGACTTTTGATTTCTTTTATGACGAATGTGGACTTTCTAATCTAGGTATATACTATTTTACTTGTTTTGAATTCATTCAATTCTGTTTGCTCATACAGATGGATAGCTTTGTATCTAGATAAAGAGAAAGCATCATCGGAAAACATACCTTTATTGCAGAGGCCATTGCTTGGGGTACCAATACTACCATCTTTGCAAAAGCACAGAACCTCTCTCGCAGTGTTGTTGTAACCACAGAACCCACCATTAGTCTCACACGGACCGCACTCCTTAGCCACGGTCCAGTTAAGCACGAACCCGTTGTTCATGGCCACTCCAAATGCACCAGGCAACTTGGCAATACTTGTAGTAATCTCCTCTGTTTCTTTCACAGTCACCACCACATTCTCATCGCAACTTTCCAACCAATCAAACCCTTCTGGTTCGTCTCCCTCCGTGAAAACATAAGACTTGTTGGTACCATATGATCCCAAGCACATTATGGGAGGCACAACAGGATCAACATGGAAACTGCAGTTGAAGTGAAAGCTCAGGTTGACATCCAATGGGGAGTAATCGAATGGAAGCGTGCCTACACTCATACTGTGTCTTGCCCTTGGGCATGTCTGATTGACAATATCAATGTCAACAAGGGTGATGGTGAATACAGCAAAGTTTATGTCTTTCACAAAGTAGGAGTCATTATTTGGGAGACCCAGTATTGGCTCTCCAGAATCTGAGCAGTTTAGACCAAAACCAGGGTAGCCACAATACTGATCGGCGGTGGAGTCTTCCATTTTCCAAAAAGGGTAGTGAAATGGAAAGCCATTACTGCAATTGGTTATGGGGCAGTTTGGTGAGGCTATAAAGTTGGCTTTGCTTCCATGGAAGTTGAAGAAGAAGAAGAGTAAGAGAAGAGCTGCAAGGAGGTAAGAGATAGGTGATGACATGGTTTAGAGAAAAATTGCATATCCACTATTATTGGCTAAATATAATACTTGAACCAAATTAGGGAGTTTTGTATCTATACAAACAGTGTGGACTAAGAGGTAGGAGTGAAACACAGCAACTACTTAGACCAAGTTCTGGGAAATTTCCTCAAGGAATTCGAAGAGAATTCAACTAGGAAATAATTTTTTTTTCAAACGACTATAATCGCTGAAAGACTAAAGACTTGGACTGATTCCAGATCAGGCCAGAGATGTCAGTCAGCTTCAGTTTGCCGTGTCAGAAACAAGACTACAAGAGCATTATAAAATCTTTACTTTGTTAGTGATTAGTACGTATCAAACATATTTCTATCTTTCCCTGAAGTTGCTTATAATCCGACTTCCGAAGAAGGAATAAATGGACTTGCTGTGACGTGAATAATAAATCACCTTACAGCTCGTAATTAAATAAATTTTGACTGTTTTTCTGGTTTGCCGATGTGAGATGTAGATGCCTCTAAATCTCAATTTAAGCACGAAATGTTCCTTTCCTAATTTCCTCAACCGTAAGCATTAACAGTTTAACACTAGTAACTGAAAGGACTTGGCTTATACATATATGCATGTATTCATAAATCCCTAAAAATCTAGTTGCAAAAGTAAAAGATTACACAAGATGGCAAAACAGAGGCTAGCAAGGGTGAGAAATGAATTTTTTTTCCTCGCCCAAGTCTGGTCTGGAATGAGAAATGATACTCCGTTTGGCACCACTTGGCTCAATGGATCCAGAATATAAAAAGGATTACCATATATAGAGAGAACTATGAAGAAGAGTTGAGGTATATTTCCTAATCACCCTGGTGGCCTATATATTACACTGTTTTAGAAAAAACTTGGTATTTCATCCGAATGAGTGAGCTCCTTTTATAAGAGATTACAGATAACAAGATTACATGAATCTCTCCTTATTCTGTAGTACATGCCACCACAAACAATAACAATACTGACTAATTCAACAACTGACTGAGTAAATAACTACTTTACAGGAATAATAGTATTATAATTATCCCATAACACTCTCTCTTGTTCTGTATAGTAGATGTTGTTTCTTGATGTTTCAGTAATGCCTCCTTAGAATCCTTGTCAAGTTAAAACTATGATAAGAAAGAAAAAAATGATCTCGAACAAGTAAAAGAGCGCAGATCGCCGTAGACGATAATATGACACTTATCTATGTTGCATCATTAAAACTTTGGCAAGTAATAAAAACCCTTTTAGGATAAAAACAACCTTGGTCAAGGAAAAAGAGTACAACGTGTCATTCACATTTAGAAACTTTCATGTGTATGTCAGACTCCCCCTGAAGTGTACATCTCCCCCTGATTCCAGCAATCAGGTTAGCTTAGATAAGCTGAGCAATCCTATACTTTTCACATGCTTCTCAAATGTGGATTTGGCTAATGACTTAGTAAATAAGTCTATCACATTGTTCTCAGATCGAACTTTATTGGTTCACTTGGATCTTGAGAAACTATTGTTGTTGCTGATTATAGAAAAAATTGGGTGATATATGCTTAGTGTTGTCGCATTTGATGTAACTTAGCTTCATCTACTCAATGCATGCATCATTATCCTCATAAATGCATGTAGGTTCATCTGTGGTTGGTTCTAGACCACTTGATCTTCGAATATGTGCAATTATGGCTCTCAACCATATGCATTCCTTAACAGCTTCATGTAGAGCAATAATCTCAGCATGATTCGAAGATGTAGCAACGAAAATCTGTTTTGTAGACCTCCAAGATATCACGGTGTTTCCCATGGTAATGACATAACCGATCTGGGAACGACCTTTGTGCGGGTCAGAAAGATACTCAGCATCAGCAAAACCAACCAACACATCACATGAATTGTTGGTGTAGGGGGTGAAGGAACAAGTGGTGGCACTCTTACTAGTGGAGTCCTTACTTCCTGCAATGACAACCTTTCTTCTTTCCTCTCTGTAGGGATAGAACAAGCTCATATCTATCGTACCTTTTAAGTACTGGAAAATTGTCTTTATGCCAGTCCAATGGCATTGCATGGGCGCTGAGCTAAATCTAGCTAACAAGTTTACAGCAAATGAGATGCTGGTCTAGTGCATTGAGCTAAGTACAGTAATGCACCTACTGCACTTAGGTCCTTTCAGCCCCCAAAACTTCTTCGTCCTCATCCTTTGGATGAAATAGACCCCTTTTTGGATTTAGGCTGCGAACAATCATGGGAGTGCTAATAGAATGTACTTTGTCCATGTTAAATCTTCTCAACATTTTGTGGACATAAGCTGATTGGTGGATTAATATTCCACTACTACGGTGCTCTAGCCCTGAGCCTAGGCAAAACTGTGTCTTCCCAAGATCTTTCATCTCGAACTCGGATTTCAAATACTTTGCAGCGTCCTTTAACTCGTTAAGAATCCCAATAATATTCATGTCATCAACATAGACATTGATAATTGCAAATCCGGAACTTGTTTTTTTAATAAACACGCATGAGCATAGTTCATTATTTACATCTCTTTCCAACCAAGTATTCACTTAGACGATTATACCACATACGTCCGAATTGTCACGCTTCGGCCCAAGTTTACATTCCTAAACCCGGGATAGGACGTGCGGGACCTCACCCAAGGGAGATTTACTCGTAATCCCCCTCGAGAAAGGATATCCTTTATTCCCAAACCATTTTCAAGCAGTCCAAACGATACTGGAATAGACCTCATACCCGGAGGCTATCCTGATTTCCGCATTTGGATCTCAAACCAACTACTTTAGAGGACCTAGGGTTCTAATATGAATTGTGCCTGCACCTGAATCCCGGTCAAGCTGCATATGTACCCTGTACTCAAGGATCAAGCCACACGTAGCTCTTATTTTTAAGTAACGTTCTAACCAGGCAAATTTCGCTTTTCTATAAATTAGTCGATCTATTAATATGGATAGCAACACCTATTTCATATCCGAAGTTTAACCTCCCCGCTGAGGTATTCACCGACCAATTATCTATCGGGATTATCCCGAACATTCCATCATACATATCTATAACATCCATACACACATAAATAGAATATAGTGGCAACCACATAGTTATATAAAACCACTAAGGATATAATAGTCAATTTATCTCCAATGACACTCTTGTAAATACCTAGACCTGCCAAGGGCAATATTGTCAATTCAGCCTCAATGGTAGCTTGGTAAATATGCTAAACTGTCAGGGGTATTTTAGAAATTTCAGCCCCAATGGCAGCCCCTGTAAATAGACAAAACAACCGGGGGTAGTATGGTCTTTTTAACCTCAATGGCAGCCTCGTAAATATACAAATTTGTCAGGAGTATTTATGGAATTTCAGCCTCAGTGGCAGCCTTGTAATTAAACAAGACTATCAGGGGTATTTCTAGGATTTCAGCCCTAATGGCATCCCTGTAATTATCTCAAACCGTCAGGGGCTGTTCTGACATTTCACCCTTTCTTGTCTGATCGACTGTTCCGACCGGAAATCAAGCTTTCTCGACCGGATTTCGCTCCTCCACCTGCAAGCCTAGCTCCTACACAATCCCAACAACCTAGAAATGCCAAAACAGAAGAGAAAAATGGGTTGAGGGATTACCTAGTTGAGCTTCAATTGCAATGGCAGTGGTTCTCTCTGACGACGGCTGTTTCAAGCTTCTCTCCTCCTACGAACTTCGCGTCTCCTCTAAGAACTTCTGGCTTCTTCTTCGGTCGTCTGCTACGCTTGGAAGGCTGGCCTGGGCTCGTCAGAGCTCTAGCGCGTCTCTCTGCCTCCTTGGCGGAGCTGCTCCCTGGTGCCTGTTTGGCAGTTCTGGTGGCTGGATCGGATAAAGGAGGCTGGTCAGTCGAAGGGTGGTGGCGGCGACGTCTGGGTAGCAGCAGTGAGACGGGGTAGCGGTGATCTCCGTCTCGGGGAACAATAGTAGAGAGAGAGAATCCCCTCCGGTCAACCCCCTCCCCATATATATAAACAAAATCCAACGATCCATATTTGATCTCCACAAAATCAACGGCCCAGATTGAATTATAAAAAGTTATCATGAACAGTAAATCGATATTTTATCATTTACTATTTACCGCACAATAACAACACATTATCCTGAATAACTTTCGCATACGAACTCTGATTAATTTATACGACATACCCATGAGTTCGTATTAACGTCCTCTATAACTTTCCCGAAGGAAGTTTCCTCAACTTCTCGACTTATCGCAAAGTTATCTTTTTACGGTAAAGTAAATAACGTTTATTACTCTCATAAATTAAATAAATTCATATTAAATAGCTCGTGGCTCTGAGAAACATTCCGGACATACCGGAGAACTCGTATTATCATAATCTACCACCCCATGATATAAATTCTATTTTTCCCAGAATCAAGAATATCTCGATATTAAACTCGAATATTAATTTAGAAAAATTTAACAGCGCGATTACAACCCTCTGTAATTCGCCTAATCCCGGTAAAAATGTAAATTTTTGGGACAAGATGTTACACGGATTGTTTCAATCCATATAGTCAACGTCTCAACCTTATTGAGAATGCGCTCCGTGATTTAAAGCTACTTAGTTTGGGTAATGGAATTCCATTAGGAAATTATATATATATATATATATATATATATACTTATGGATGTGGTTACTACATATCACTATGGGGAGTTGGATTTAGAGAGATATATATATATATATATATATATCTATATATATATATATACAGTTCGGATCAGGAGCGGAGGTCCGTTCCTAAGCTTAGGAACGGATTTCATCATTTTGACCCACTTCCCGATCGAATTTCCTCAAACTTCCTTCTAGACATATCTATATCATCTTGTGTAGATCATCTCTGCAAAATTTCAGCCAATTTGGTGATCAGGAAGACCTTCAAACTTATGTTACAAAAAAGATGGACAAACTGGACAGAATTCTGTCCGTCAGTTTTGTAACGCAAGTTTGAAGGCCTTTATGATCACCAAATTGGCTGAAATTTTGTAGAGATGATCTACACAAGATGATATAGATATGTCTAGAAGGAAGTTTGAGGAAATTCGATCGGGAAGTGGGTCAAATGATGAAATCCGTTCCTAAGCTTAGGAACGGACCTCCGCTCCTGATCCGCACTGTATATATATATCTATCTAAATCCAAATCCTCATAGTGATATGTAGTAACCACATCCATAAGCTGCATATAAGTTTTTCTGAAACTACCAAGCTGACATGGTAGCGGAATGTTATAACATCCATTACGGGAGAGTATGTCTTCTCGTAGTCAATTCTAGGGCATTGTGAGAAACCTTGCTCCACAAGCCGGGTTTTATATCTTAATACCTCATTCTTCTCATTTAGCTTTCTAACAAAGACACATTTATGTCCCACATGTTTTACACTTGGCGAAGTTAGCACTACCGGGCCAAATACTTGTCTCTTTGTTAGTGAATCTAATTTAACATGAATTGCTTCTCTCCATTTGGGCCAATCTGCTCTCTGTTGACGTTCTTCAACAAAGCGAGGTTTGATATCATCATGTTCTATGATTTCCTGTGCAATTGAGAATGCAAATGCAACATCTTGGATCATAGATTCTCTAGTATCTCATGTATGCTAGCATAATTCATTGAGATCTCTTTATTCACTGTACTTGGATCAACCGTTGGAATTCCCTCCAAATTGGTTGTCTCACGGTCATAACTATAGTCAGGAATAATTTCATGAGTTGGATTTTGAATGTTGATGATCAATGGATTAGGTTGTACCAAACTTCCATTTTTTCTAGGGTGAGTATCCATCAAACCTACAGGTCTCCCCCTCTTTCTTGAAGAGCCATGACCTCAGCCACCACACGTCCACCAAGTGTGGCAGTGTTACTACATCCTATATTAGGAGCAGTGGTCCCACATCCTCTTTGTGGAATGTCTATCCTTGCAGACACATTTGCAGCAGGTATATGTGATCTTGTCACTTTAGTAAGGTCAGTAAACGCATCAGGCATCGAATTTGCTACGTTTCCAAGCTTTATAATTCTTTGAATTTCACTATCAGCTAGTGCAGAGCGAGGATCAAGATGAGACAGAGTGAGGACATACCACGACAATTTCTGTCATTGTTGTGGAACATTGTTGGTCTTTCCTCCCCCTAATGAAGGAAAGGTTGTCTCATCAAAGTGACAATCTGCAAATCGTGGGGTAAAGAGATTGCTTGTCAAAGGTTCTATATAGCGGATTATAGTTGGAGACACATATCCAACGTATACACCTATTCGTCTCTTGTGGCGCGATATGCACATAAATTGCACAACCAAAAATGCGTAGATGTGATAGATTAAGCTCATATCAAGTAACCAACTGGTATGTAGAAAATGGTTGTCTAGCAGCAGGTCTGAAACGAATAAGCATGGTTGCATGTAATATCGCATAAGCCTAAGCAGAAGTAGGGAGATTGGTGTTCATGGCCAAAGCCCATCCAACCATTTGAAGTCTTTTAATGGTGGCTTCTGTGAGACCATTTTGGGTATGTACATGAGGAACTGAATGTTCAACATCAATCCCAATGGACATGCAATAATCATCAAATGTTTGTGATGTAAACCCCCCAGCATTATCAAGACGTATTGACTTAATAGGATGAGCTGGGTAGTGAGCCCTCAAGCGAATAATTTGAGCTAGGAGTTTAGAATATGCACCATTTCTTGTGGACAAAAGTGCGACATGTGACCAACGTGTCGAAGCATCCACCAGTACCATAAAATATCTAAATGACCCGCATGATGGGTGGATAGGTCCACAAATATCACCTTGGATACGTTGTAAGAATGAAATGTTTTCTTTAGTGTCTTTAGCATAAGACGGTCTCGATCCTACTTTGGCTAAAGAACAGGCTTTGCAGAATGAATGATGAGCATCTGATATAACCAATGAGGATGTTGGTTCAAGCTCAAAATCACCATTGACTTGGGAAGCATTATATGGAACTAAAGCTCAACTGTTGGCATTAGTTCTTTTCTGTTAGGGGATTGTGGCGATATCAATATCTTACTGACGGTTCTTGTTTACTTTCATTCTAAAGAAGGGATGTCCATTTGAGTTTTTCAAAAAACGGATCATCATATCACTACCTAGATGTCCCAGTCTGTCGTGCCAAAAGCCTATATGTGT
The DNA here is from genome assembly GCA_951800085.1 of Comarum palustre. Taxonomy (NCBI): domain Eukaryota; kingdom Viridiplantae; phylum Streptophyta; class Magnoliopsida; order Rosales; family Rosaceae; genus Comarum; species Comarum palustre. The sequence continues at coordinate 22,749,455 of OX637576.1, read as the reverse complement.
CTGAATCCCATAAGTCATTTCTTATGACATGGTTAGATTCAACAACTCGAATGATTGTTATACATAGTCCATTTGGCTGACACATTAATTTTTCTAATATTCGGTTTCTTCTAGAATCATTAGAGGTAATGCATAAGTATTCAATTCCACTCTCACAATACGTATTTGTATCGAGTCCGTTGGCTCGGATGTCTCTACTACTTAAAAGAGTTCTTGGTGTCCTAGGAGCGTAGAGAGCATTATTGATGGTGAGGATAGTGTCATTTGAGAACATAAATTGGGCTTTTACCACGCACTTGGATCAATTTCGTAGATCCTTCCATCATTGTGGTTAAAGAAATTTGACAAGGCATAAAGTCGATAAAGAGTTGTCTATGACGAAGCATATTGTGTGTTGTTCCACTATCGACGAGACATTCAAGTTCTCCGGGAAACATACCTACAAAAAGAAAATTTTGGTTTCAGAAAATTATTTTCTGACCTTTGTGCACCAGGCATAACTTTGTCTATAAAATAAATATTGATAAATCAGATATCGTTCTGGAAACTACACATCTGTAGCTTTCCAATCATATAACATCCATTATCTGGTTCGTTTTAGTCTATTGCCAATAGTTTGTCAAAATCGGCTGATTTACACAGTCAAATTTTGGTTTTGCAGTAGTGATTTTCAAGGATTCAAACACTTTGTTGATCCTGAAAACAGTATATTAAGGACTTTGCTAGCATTTATAATCGTTTGGGTAGCTCTTTTCACTCATAACCAGGCTAGGAGAAATCGATATAGGTGGGGCATAACCTGCTCAAGTACACTATTATCGAAAGTCTCATTTTCTAGACATTATGAGCTACTACGGTGAGTCCTCATAGAAAATAGATTCATAAATACTACAAATCAATTACTGTAGATATAATATAATCAAGCCTGTTTACAAACAAATGTCTTTATTGATAATGTCAACGAAATATAACAAAGTTGATAATCCAGAAAGAAATTGACTAAATATTGTCAAACATTAGGCGCAAACACCTTTTATTCTTGAAATTTTAAATAAAAACTCTAATTAAAATTCGGTGTCTCATCAATTGAGTCTCTGCCAATTTTGTAGTCTGTTATGTTGAGATTAGTATCAGGTACATCTCCATTTTCTATTTCATTGTTATAAGCTTCTAGGTCAAGCTTCTCATGGTATGTTTTATGATCAACAAGTCCCTTGCTAGATTGCTAGCTTTGCTATGCTTTGTACCAATGGTTGTTTGATCCACATTTGTTGCAATTACCTCATTTTTCTCTCTTGTCTCGAGTTTCATAAGCCTTAGCCTTGCCTTTATCAACATAGATGGCTCGGCCACTTTGGTAACTTCGGCCTCCATAGCCACCTCGGCCTCTTTGGCCTCCTCCTCTCCCTCGGCCTCCATGGCCTACACGCGGTGCGTGTTCCTTCTTAAAGTGGTTTTGAGGACCAAGACGTCCTTCAACGCTTCTCCTTTGAAGTGCTTGCATAGTTTACTTCAGAAATCTTATTTATCCCAATTGGTCTTGAACTATTGTTCACAAGTATGCTATCATGTTTTTCTACAACGGACATAATCTGAATTAGCTGATTAAAACTTATGATATTACCGATTTTAACCTCATTACGGTACTGATGTGCAAGAATCCTTGCAGGAACCGGGAAGGTGGAGAGGGTTTTCTCGAGCTTGTCAGCTTCAGTCATATTTTGTTCACAGTTTTGAAGCATATATCGGAATTTGAGCATTTCAGAGTTGAAATCTGCAACAGATTTGAAGTCTTGGAACCTAATGTCGTTCCATTTCTCTTTCAGATCTGGGAGCAGGGTGTCTGTAACATTACCAAAGCGATCTTCATGTGCAAGCCATAAAGCTCTAGGATCCATGACATTCATATACTGCCATTGTAGTGCAGGATCCAAATGGTGTCTCATAATGATGACAGCTTGTGCTTTCATGGTTGATGTTGGTTGATTAATAAGGTCTTCATTGAGTGGTTGGATAGTGGTGATGATAGCCTTAGCAGTCAATGCATTTTCCACATCTGTCACCCATCGGTGATACTCAATGCTTTGTGGGTCCAATTTCCCAAAATAAAGTTTGGTTTCAGACATTCTGAAATAAAACAGAAGATTTATTAGTTTCGTAGTCTAAAAGACATTCACGACAACTATAAAATTTTCAAGATTAATATCTGGATTAGACCTTTGCATATATGGTATTCGAACTCTCTTGGTTCGTTTTTATTGATGCATTTACGAACTATTTTGTCTGAATCGATGGTAAATTCTCTTGATTCACATGGACTACATTGTCCATTTAGGAACATAGTTCCATAATTATTAGAATAGTAGAAGGGGGAAGGAATCTCTGAATTCCCCGGGTAAAGAGTAAAAGAGTAGGTTATTTTTAATTAAAATTGCCTAAAGCATCAACTTTAATAATAAAATTACCTTTTTCTGTTTTTTTTTTCAGGTATAACTGGGTCGGGTCGGCCTGTTTTCGGGTTAGATTGGCTCTTCTCAATTCCGGGTGGGGTGGTGGGTACACAAGTAGCTTTTCTGGTTCGGAGGCGCAGAGGAGGACCGGAGGAAGACGCCGGATGGTGCGCCTGGGTTCGTCGTGCCTGGTGGACGAGCAGCGACGCTGGACGGAGCTGCTGGATCAAAGACGCGGAGGAGGACGGAAGCTCGCCTAGGTTCAGTGCCTGGGTTCCGGTCCGATCGAGGCAGCGTTAGGGCTGGGCTGTGTCGCGCTGGTTCGGTCGAGGAGGCAGGGAGCAGCGCCTGGGGATGGTTTCGGTCAAGGAGGAGGGCTGGTTTCGTGCTTCGGCTCGGCTGAAGCTTGTGTGTGCTAATCTACATGTGTTTTGTTATCAAAATTCAGAAGAGCAGTGCTGATAACGTGTTTTAGAAAAAACTGTGTATTTCATCAGAATGAGTGAGCTCCTTTTATAGGAGATTACAGATAATAAGATTACATGAATCTCTCCTTATTCTGTGGTACATGTCACCACAAACAATACCAATACTAACTAATTCAACAACTGACTAAGTAAACATCTGACTGAGTAAATAACTACTTTACAGGAACAATAATATTATAATTATCCTATAACACACTGTAAATGGTTCCATATGTTTATATGTAGATCAAGATATAGGTGAGCCGTGACTTAGTTGGTTAAGGTGTTTAACTGATAACTTTAAGGTCACACGTTCAAATCTCACAAACATAGGGTGTGTGAGTTTGTTAATAAAAATAATAATAAAAAAATTTGTACAACAAGATTATATATATGCAATACTGCAGAGAGAGTGTGCATTGATTAGAGACCCTGAGATCCTAAATCCCCATCTGAAGATGATGAGTCTAGGGCTGAGATGCTATACTTGATGATGACACCAGTATCCATCAATGAGCTGAACGACGAGCATACGATATACGTAATTAGGAGATAATTTTTATCATCCAAGTTTCAAGACCATTATATACAAATAAAACCTTGTGCTCAAACGCGTCCCTTCTTGATTCAGAGAGTTTGCAACATGTAGTAGTATAATGACATATTACAACGAAATACCAACTCATAACAACTTGAACAAAGCTTTGACTTGGCTAAGAGGGTGCTGCAAGCTACAATCAGATGGGGAATAATTGAAAAAGGCATAAATTAAGGGTTTATAAAATGAAATTTTGTTCACATTCATGATAAGATTGTTTCCAATACCAATGACTCGTGAAAATCCATTGATCCAATTCAAGCAGACCAAAAGCATTTTGTGCACAAACAAGTTGCTTCAAAATTAATTTGACCATATAAGCATATCTAAGCTGATCATGATCGACAAATCTTTTGATTGGATTAAGAAAATTCTTGTGCAATTTATACTTTTATAGCTATATGGCTGTTTTGTTGACTGAATTAGAAATGAATTGGGTTCAGATTTTTAGATGAAGCATGAAAGTGAAATGCTAAATGACTCGTGAAAATCCATTGATCCAATTCAAGCAGACCAAAAGCATTTTGTGCACAAACAAGTTGCTTCAAAATTAATTTGACCATATAAGCATATCTAAGCTGATCATGATCGACAAATCTTTTGATTGGATTAAGAAAATTCTTGTGCAATTTATACTTTTATAGCTATATGGCTGTTTTGTTGACTGAATTAGAAATGAATTGGGTTCAGATTTTTAGATGAAGCATGAAAGTGAAATGCTAATTAGTCTATATTATACATACAGATATTGAAATAATTGCCCTTTCATGGCCCCTGTGATTGCTCTATTTGATCCATTGTGTGAACATGGCATGAACTTCTTTCTAATCGATCGATCGATCTTAATCCTACGCGATATATATATATAGAAAGAATTTGAAGCGGACCACCACATTCTGGCTAAAATGCGGACGTTTTTGGTTTTCCGGTCTTTTAGCATCGACGGTCGCTTCTCTCCTTCCCGAACGACAGCACAGCCTTACAGGACTACTTCCCTCCTTCCAAGACTCGCCGGCGAGTTTTCCGGCCAACCTTGATCAAACATGATGTTTTCCGTCCAAAGCTTCATTATAGCACCATGTTTGATTAAGGTTGGCCGAAAAACTCGTCGTTGGCAAGTCCTGAAAGAAGTGAAGCGGCCGTCAACGCCAAATGGCCAGAAAACCAGAAGCGTCCGCATTTTAGCCAAATATATATATATATAGCTTTTCAGATACGAGCCTCTGTATATTTTCAAAAATCTGCACGGTTTGACGACGTTGGAACACGTTTAAATGATTCGTACGGCTGCTGCGATTAGAGCTAACTCATTTCGGTCATAAAAACGCGCGGGTTAGATTCGACCCGGTCACTAATTCTCCAGATCTGCAAAACTATTGAAATCAAAGTCTTGATGCACTCAACATTCTGATTTTATTCAATGAAAGTCTTGGCTATATATAGCCTCTGAAACATAACAGAAAAGCTAGAATTCATGCTCACGTTTTGGTTGCAGCCAACCAACGTGCTAACTGAAGAATTCAAAACAAACTCAAATCCTAGAGACTATGACATTATTCTAACAGAAAGACTGAATCAATTAGGACTTGGTCACTGATCCCCTAATGACTCAAGTATCCTTAACATACTCTCCTTTAAACTAAATCAATGAAATGACTTAGTTTACTTCTTCGATCTTGCACATTCCAAGCCTACTTCAAAGATAAGTGAAGGCTTCAGTCTTCAATGACTTGGTCATGATGTCTGCTAGCTGCTCGTTAGTTCCACAGTAAGTTAGCGAGATTTATCCTTGCTTTATAACATCTCGAAGAAAGTGGTACCTCACATCTATGTGCTTGCTTCTTCCATGGAGGACAGAGTTCTTTCAGAATCTTCTTCAACCATATAACTTGACATGCACAAGTTGCAGCAGCCACAAATTCAGCTTCAGTGGTGGACAATGTTACTATAGGTTGCTTCTTTGAACTCCAAGACACAGCACCGGAGCTTAACATGAATACATATCCACTGGTGCTTTTCCTATCATCACTGTCCCCAGCATAGTCACTATCTGTGTAGCCTAGAAGCTCACCATCTTCTCCATTATTCTTGTAATAGATGCCATAGTTAATAGTCCCCTTTAAATACCTCAAAGCTCTCTTTGCGACTTGTAGATGTAACTCAGTGGGTTTATACATGTACCGGCTGAGTAAGCTTGTTACAAACATCAGGTCTGGATGCGTTGAGGTCAGGTACATCATGCTACCAATCATCTGTTTGTAGAAAGTCTCATCAATTGTTATGCCTTCTTCATCCTTTGAAACTTTTGTTCCTGGTACAATTGGAGTTGCTACTGGCTTGCTCTCAAGCATGCCAAACCTCTTTAACACTTCAACTGCATACTTCTTCTGACAAATGAATATACCTTGTGGCCCTTGTGAAACTTCAAGTCCAAGAAAGTACCTCAGACTCCCCATATCAGTCATGTCAAATTCTTTCATCATAGTACACTTAAAATCGAGTAACAAACTGTCATCATCACCAGTAAAAATTAAATCATCCACATAGAGACTTACAATAATGATTTGTCCTCCTTTGCTCCTCCTTGTGAACAATGTTTGCTCACTCACACAATGCTGAAAACCCTTGTAAACAAAGTAACTCTCAATTCGATTAAACCAAGCACGAGGTGCTTGTTTTAGTCCATACAAAGCCTTGTGTAGCTCATACACCAAATGCTCCTTGTTCTTCTTCACATAACCTTGAGGTTGCTCGACAAAAATTCTCTCTGTCAGATTTCCATGAAGGAAGGCAGACTTTACATCTAGCTGAAACAACTTCCACTTCCGTTGAGCTGCAAGGGAGATTATTGTTCTCACTGTGTCAAGGCGTGCAACTGGTGCAAAGACCTCAGAATAATCAATGCCATGCCTTTGTGTATACCCTTTTGCAACAAGTCGAGCCTTATGCTTGATCAAATCACCCTTCTCATCATGCTTTGTCTTGAAAATCCACTTGACACCAACTTTTCTTGCACCTGAAGGAAGCTCGACTAGAGACCAGGTTTTGTTTCGTTCGATAGCTTCAATTTCAGCATCCATAGCTTTCCTCCACTTCTCCTCCTTCACAGCATCATCAAAGTACATGGGATCTTCATCTTGGCAGTTCCTATCCTCCATCATCAAAGCCTCTTCTTCACTTAATTCATCACCACTCACATAATCCTCTCTCCAAGCTGGCAGTCTCCTTTCTCTTCCTGTGTTTGAAACTCCTCTACGGGAAAAAGTGTTTAGGTTTTCACAGGTAGGGTTTCGATCAGAAGAAGCTTCTTCGGTGTTAGGGTTTCGATCAGATGAATTGGAGTTTGTAGCTTCTCCACTTTCATTGTTTCCTCCCTCACCTTCATCGCCCTCACTGTCCTCGCCCTTACTGTCTTCTCTATTTCCTTCATTCTCTCCCTCAAACTCAACTCCGTCTGTATTATTTCCCCATGCCAATTCTACTTTTATTTGACTCTCATAATCTTTTCCCCAATCCCATTCTCTATTTTCTTCAAACATAACATCCTTGCTATAAACAATTTTCTCTGCTTTAGGATCATAAAGTCTATACCCTTTCGACTCTTCACTCACACCCAAAAGTATGCATATAAAGCTTCTATTATCAAGCTTACCTCTCTTCTCCTCTGGAATGTGCACATGTGCTAGGCAGCCCCATACTCGAAAATGATCCACTGAGGACTTTACACCACCCCAAGCTTCCTGAGGTGTGATGTCTTTCACAGCTAGTGTAGGAGAACGATTAAGTACATAGAATGTCCACATGACTGCTTCCGGCCAAAAACTCCTTGGCATGTGCTTTGCATACAACATTGATCGAACTAGATTCATTACCGTTCTGTTCTTCCTCTCGGCCACACCATTTTGGTGTGGTGTGTAAGAATTGGTGAGTTGTCTTCTGATACCTTGCTCCCTACAAAAATTGTTGAAGGCATGTGAAGTAAATTCTCCACCTATGTCAGTTCTTAAGCACTTGATGAGCTCTCCTGCTCCTTTCTCTACAATTTTCTTGAAATTTTTGAAGTAACTCAAAGCCTCAGACTTTTCACACAGAAGATATGCCCATGCTTTACGACTGAAGTCATCAATAAAACACAGTACATACCTCTTGCCACTGCTAGAAGTTGGAGAAATTGGGCCACAGATGTCGGCATGAATCAACTCAAGAACTTTCTTGGCTCTCCATAGACTCTTCTTTGGTACAGCTCCTTTTGCTTGCTTCCCAATTAAACAATCTCCACACACTTCCTTTGAAGTTCCAAGTTGTGGCAACCCTTTCACCATTTTCTTGTACTGGAGAGTTCTCAAACCCTTATAGCTCAAATGTCCATATCTTTGGTGCCTGAGATAGGTTAGATCGGACGAGGCAGTTTGTAAACATTGTTCAGGCTGTTGGTTGGAGGAAATCGACCCATCTGACACAAGAATGAACATTCTATTCAAATTCATTGTAGATTGGGCAATAAGACCTCTTTGTGGATGATAGATGTTGCATGTTCCTCCTTGAAACAGCACAGCCAGCCCCTTTTCTTGTAATTGACCTATGCTCAATAAGTTATTACGCAAATCAGGAGCATAGTACACATCCTCGATTACATACCTTAAGCCATTGATGGTGAGCTTAATGTTGCATTTGCCAGTGACACACATCTTTGAGTTATTCCCAAGTTTAACAAAATGTTGAAAATTTGTATTTAAACTTGAGAACAAACCTCTGTCACTGCACATGTGATTTGAACATCCGGAATCCAAAAACCAAGCATCACTCCTTTTTGAATCTCCCACATAAGCCATTAAGAGCATCTCTTCTTCTTCATCTAACTCGACATAGTTGGCTCCACTATTCCATTTAGGACATTCATATTGAAAATGTCCAAGTTTATGACACTTGAAACACTCAATAGTTGCTCGATTCAAACCTTGTCTGCCTCTTCCTCTCCCCATTTGACCTCCTCTACCTCTGCCTCTATTCCCTCTTCCTCTACTGCTCCCCTCTTCATTGATGATCTTTAGAGCTTGCTCTTCCCTTGAAACTCCATTGCTTCGATTCAATCTTTGTTCATGCACCAAAAGACTACTTTGCAGCTCATCCAAAGTCATCAAATCTAGATCATTTGATTCTTCTATGGAGCATGTCACATAGTCGAATCTAGGAGTTAATGATCTCAGAATCTTTTCAACAACGTCAACTTGTGACATGTTTTCTCCACCATTCATCTTTAACTTGTTCACCAAGGTAAGCGTACGAGCAATGTACTCGTCCACCTTTTCTCCTTCTCTCATTTGAAGAACTTCAAAGTCCCTCTTCAAGGCTTGTCTGTGTGCACGCTTCACTCGGTTTGTGCCTTGATATTTCTGCTTCATGGAGTCCCAAATGCTCTTGGAACTCGACTTATCAAGGATGGTTTCCATGATAGTCCTATGAATGGCTTGGAAGAGGTAGTTCTTGACTTTGAGATCATCCTCCTTTAACTGCTTTACTCTTTGGCGCAGCTCTTCCTCTCTCTTCCTCTGTGCCTCAGTCTGTTGTCTTCCCTCAGCTACGACTGTAGAGAAGGTTGCAATTTGTTGGTTTACCTGTGCTGTGGTAGGGATGCCTTCATCTACAATCCTCTATAGCTTCCTTTGACGCAGGAAGTTTTCCATTAACATAGACCAATGGTCATAGTACCCGTCGAAGATAGGTATGGACACAGGAGCTGAACTGCCTTCAGCTAGCAATTTCAGTTGCGCTGCACTACTCTCAGCCATCGACTCTCTCTCGTGTTTCACTCTTTTGTTCTGCACTCACACTCAGACCCCTTTAACAGAGGCTCTGATACCAGTTTATTTAAATCAAAGTCTTGATGCACTCAACATTCTGATTTTATTCAATGAAAGTCTTGGCTATATATAGCCTCTGAAACATAACAGAAAAGCTAGAATTCATGCTCACGTTTTGGTTGCAGCCAACCAACGTGCTAACTGAAGAATTCGAAACAAACTCAAATCCTAGAGACTAGGACATTATTCTAACAGAAAGACTGAATCAATTAGGACTTGATCACTGATCCCCTAATGACTCAAGTATCCTTAACAAAAACCTTGCCGAGAACGACCAAAAATAAGAGGAAATAGAGGCGCCTCCTGATCGAGAAATTGGAGGATCCAAAGGGTCTCACCCAAAGATCATGAATGGAGAAATGGAGGTGCTGCAGGTCATGACTAGAGAAAAAGAGGTACCGCCGCGACGAACATTAGCAGCGAGGCCAAGGAGATCGATTTAGGAGCTTCTGAGAGATCGATTCCCGCGCCAAAGCCGAAGGTAACTCTAATCTTTTCACCACCTTGGCGAATTCGATTTACTTGGATTTCGTTTCTGGTTTTTCTGATGTGTTGTTCTCCGAGCAGCAAAGAGAGATAACATGGAAATATCGGGACCGATGATGGCTTGTATTTCCGACTAATTCACTGGTAATTTTATGTGATTTAGACTCCAGCTGAAAATGGATGCCTCTTTTGATTGGGATTTTCGGTTTTGCTATTATTTGTTAATGCTAAGAACTGGATTACTGACTATGAATTTGTCTTAGTAGTGGATGATTTCAGAATTTGGATAAGAACTCGATCGGGTAAAATGACGCAGAATGTTGTTGGATGATTTCATATTTTGATAGAAACTGTGTTCAAAATAATTACTCCTATCTGTGTTCAGTTTTGTGTTCGTTGTTAGTACGATGATAGTTTGGTATTATATCTATTCTATAGATGATACATTATGGGAATTGATGGTATTATATCTATTCTTAAGCCTTTTAGCAGAACCTTTTGCTTTCACTTCCTTAGGCTCATCATATCTATGTTCAACATCAATTGACAGCTTCCTTGTACTTTCACTAGTATTGACTTGCATTTCATTGAGCTTATTAAGCACTGTCAAGAGCCTTAATAAAAAGGGCCTGAGCTTCATTCGAACTGGTAAGAACTCTATCAATAACAAGTGAAGTACGATGAAATAATTTACCTCGCTTCACCACTAATGGATTTGAATCTGTTATCTCCAATCCATCTAGGTCCTTAACAACAATAGCATTTGCAGCTTTAGTCCATCTCTTCAAAATATATTGGTCAGGAAGGTAATCTACTTCTTGAACTTTCACCAAATATGCCAAGATGTGCCTACAAGGGATTCCTTCACTTTGAAATTTTCTGCAACTACATGAAGCAAGATCCACATGCTTATCATAAACAATCTGCCTCTCTTTTTGAATCTGATCACTTCTTTTCTTGACCAAATAGAATCTTTGATTGTCATTCTCTCTCTCACAAGTTCAAACCTGTAATTGAAAAAGCTGATAAAGAACTCGCTTTGGAATTCTTGGAAGCTGGCACGGGTATAAATTCCACTCATTTGAGATTCCATAGGATGAGGGGTATTCAATTGAGGTTGTTCATTCATATCAATATGATTAGAAATCAACTCATTACATTTGCTTGCACCTATCTTTTTAGAAAATTTGTTTAATATATGCCAACTGCAATACCTATGAAAGGTGCTAGGAAGAACTTGGGAAATAGCAATCTTCATAGCAGGATCTTGATCAGTTATAATCATCTTTGAGGGACTTCCTTCAGGCATTGCTTCTAAGAAAGTCTTGAGTAACCAAACAAAGGACTCTGTGGATTCATCACTTAAAAATGCACAACCAAACATAATGGTCTGGCTATGGTGGTTAATCCCCACTAATGGTGCAAATATCAGCTTATATTTGTTAGTGTTGTATGTAGTATCAAAGATAACTACATCCCCAAAGAAACTATATGCCCTTCTAGAGGTGGCATCTGCCCAAAAACAATGTTTGATTCTGTTTTCATTGTCTTCCTCTATCTTGAAAGTGAAGTATGGATTCTTCTCTTTTTGTGATACAAAGTGAGCATACAACATACCTGCATCATGTCCTTTCAACTCTGCTCTCTTGTCTCTTTCATAATTGTATATATCTCCCCTTGTGCAACCAATATTCTCAATTCCTCCAGATTGAACTTCAAGCAAACTAATTTGCTGGTGTGTTGGCATATTTACCATTCCAAGTTCCTTGGTTAAGCATTTGATAGCATCTGAAACTTGGCGATGAGATGGTAACAAATGAACACTCTGGACCTACCAAAGGATGGTTATGAGCCTCAATAAATTGAGTGACTACGTACATGCTAGATTTCTTTACAACTGCAATCTTTGCCAGACAACCGCACCTTATAATCCCTTTTCGCTTTTTTGGCCGACTCTTTTTCTTCTTTGGATACCCTTCTCTCTGACAACAAAGTTCTTGTCTTATGATTTCAGAACCATCTTTACTCTTTGTAGTGGAATTTCTCCAAACACTGAACCCGGCCAGCTTCAAAAGCATACTTGTTGTAAAATTGATAAAGTTCATTTATTGTTCTAAACTGCTGTTTTTTACAGGCATAAACACATCTACTACTTCAGGAATGTATTCTTTAGTCGTCTTAGCAGAACATGATATTGATCCCGGAACCATTACCTCTAATCTTACACCTTGAAACATAGTCTCCAACCTATAATATTCATTACAACAGAATTAAACAACAAGAACTGAACAGTTTAAAGTTTACAATTTATATTAAGGCAATGAATGAAAGAGAAACAGTTGGTAATCACACAAAGAATCCACTCCAATGACATCAATTCTGTAAAGGCTTCGACAAAGAAATACCTCATATTACTGAAACGAAATTGGTCCCTGACATGTATTTATTCCCCACCATCAATACATATATCTCCACACATTATTAGTTTATAACTAAAACCCAATATATGTTCATTCAAACCACATCCATGAAGAGGCCCCATCTCATTCAAACAAACAATATATCTGATTTTCTCACTCCCTGAGTTATGCAGATTTTCTCCCCATCTCATTCACATCCATGAAGATTTTCATACCTGAGTTATGAAGACTTGTCTTCAAAACCTTGTTCAGCAGCGATTTTCTCCCTCCATTTTTGAAGCAGGAATAAAATCTGTGAAACCCACAGATACAAGGGTTTGAAATAAATTCGGATTTGATCAGAAGACCCGCGCGTTTTTACGACCCGCTTTAGGTTTTTTCTAATCGTAGCCGTTCATTTAAATCAGATCTAACGGACGACGTTGACCACGCTCCCGGGTCGAATCTGACCCGCGAGTTTTTACGACCCGAAACGGGTTAGCTCTAATCGCAGCCGTACGAATCATTTAAACGTGATCCAAATGACGTCGTCAAACCGTCCGGATTTTTGAAAACGTACGGAGGCCCGTATCTGAAAAGTATTGTATATATATATATATAGGATTTCTCAGTTGCAGGCGTCCGTTTCTTTAAATTTTACGGATCTACGATGTCAGCCGTCAGATCTCTTTATATGATACGTAACGGTCAAGATTAAAACAATATGAAATAGGGGTTATAAGTGGATACGACCCGTGTCGAAAACAAAACCCACTTCAGATGTTTAGTAGAGATCGATACACCTATAGCTCCAAAGAATGAAGGTGAAGAAAATGGAGTCATCAAGAACATTGAACACGAAATCGGAGGGATGTAGAATGATAAATATAGAAGTTTGTGTGTAAAAGCTTCTGTATTACTTGAATCAAAAACAACTACAAGAGGTGCCTTATATAGAGACAACTAGGTGTGCAAACCCTGTACAATAGGGTTTCGGTATACAATTTTTAGTTGTAGTAGGAAACCTATTAACTAGGAATGATTCTTTCCTTCAATACTCCCCCTCAAGTTACAATGTATGTTGAGAACATTCAACTTGTTCAAGAGCTCTGTGAATTGCTTCGGATGTAATGGTTTGGTGAATAGGTCAGCCGGTTGATCTTTTGTCCGGCTGTGTGCAGTCTGGATGAGTCCTCTTTGTATCTTCTCACGAATAACATGACAATCAATTTCTATATGTTTGGTGCGTTCATGGAAGACTGGATTTGACGCTATGTACAATGCTGCTTGATTGTCACAGTAAAGCCGAGCTGGACTAGCACATGAAACATTTAAATCTTTGAGGACATTCTGTAACCAAGTTACTTCACAGCACGTAGAAGCCATAGAGCGGTACTCCGCCTCCGCACTTGACCTCGAAACCGTACTTTGCTTCTTTGTTCTCCAGGAAATGAGTGCATTACCAAGGAATACGCAATAGCCAGTTACTGATCTTCTAGTATCTCTACACCGTGTCCAATCAGCATCGCAAAAAGCTCTCAAATTTGGTGAACCAGTAGACGGTAGCAGTAACCCTTGGCCTGGAGTAGCTTTAAGATATCGAAGCACATTGTAAGCTGCTTCAAGATGAACGTTTCTTGGTTTGTCCATAAATTGACTGAGGACATGTACGGCATAGACGAGATCGGGACGTGTAATAGTGAGGTATATGAGTCTACCAACTAACCTTCTGTAAAGACCCGGTTCAGTTAGCAAGATTCCATCTCCTGTGCTGAGTGAAGTGTTGTACTCGATAGGACATTTTACAGGTTTAGCTCTAAGAAACCCAGAATCTTCTAGTATTTCCAATGCATATTTTTGTTGACATAGGACCAGGCCTTGTTTCGATCGAGCTACCTCAATGCCAAGAAAGTATTTCAGAACCCCCATGTCCTTGAGCTTAAAACGGTTTGACAGAAAAGTCTTTACAGCATTGATGTCGTCAAGGTTATTTCCTGCTAGTATCACATCATCAACATAGACCAACAAGGCTGTAAAGTTACCTTGACGTTGCCGCACAAATAGTGAATAATCAGACCATGACTGAGTAAAGCCAGCAGTTTTTAGTGCATTGGAGAGCTTCATGAACCATTGCCGTGATGCCTGTTTCAAACCGTATAAAGACTTGTGTAGCTTGCAAACTCTGTGCTCCCCCTTTCGTCCAAAACCTGGAGGAAGTTGCATGTAGACATCCTCATTGAGATCACCATTAAGAAAGGCATTATTGACATCAAGTTGATGGAGATGCCAACCGCGAATGGATGCAAGACTGAGAAGAACGGGGACTGTTGTGAGCTTGGCCACAGGAGCAAAGGTCTCTCGGTAATCGATGCCCTCAATCTGGCTGTAACCTTTTGCAACCAGCCGCGCTTTATATCGTTCAATACTGCCATCAGGGTTGTACTTGATCTTGTACACCCATTTGCAGCCAATGGGACGCTTATGAGCAGGCTTCGGGACAAAACTCCAAGTATGATTGGCCTGAAGGGCTTTGATTTCATTCTGCATGGCGTCACGCCATTGTGGATCAAGGACAGCCTGTGAGAAGGAAGTTGGTTCTCGGTGCAAGGTTAGTGCAGCAGTATAAGCCTTATGTGTAGGCGAAAGACGATCATAAGAGAGAACCGAAGAGAGACAATGAGGAGTACCTTGTGTGGTGACCACGTCCGGGGAAGGCGACGGGACAGTGCGAGAGGGAATGGCTGCCTCAATATGAAAGTCTTGTAGCATGGAAGAAATCTTGGTTGGTCGTGTTTACCGTCGAGGAAGAGTGTTCGGTGGTGGAGCTTCGGTGGATGTATGGGAAGGTGGCTCGGTGTGGTCACTTTGTTGGGAGGTGGAGGTAGTTGGATCTGTGAGATTAATGTCGTCGGGGACAGGAGTAGGGTTAGGACTGTGGATGTCTGGAGGTGATGCAGCGGAATGAAAAGATAAGGTATCGACAGGAGAAGTAGAAGATGGATTATGCCGAAGGTTTGGAAGAGGCGTGGCTGGTGTGGTAG
This sequence comes from Comarum palustre, assembly GCA_951800085.1. Classification (NCBI taxonomy): domain Eukaryota; kingdom Viridiplantae; phylum Streptophyta; class Magnoliopsida; order Rosales; family Rosaceae; genus Comarum; species Comarum palustre. Next base: position 22,734,153 of record OX637576.1, on the reverse strand, counting down.
TGTCGTACATGGCAGTGATTTGTGCCTGAGGAAGTAGAGTGTCATGGCTGGAGACAGACGCAGGAGACTGGTATGGAAAGTGAGTCTCAAAGAAGAGAATATCTCTGGAAACATGAATTGTCTTGCTCTTTAAGTCATAAACCTTGTAACCTTTCTTGCCATGGGGATAACCAAGAAAGATGCACTCGGTAGAGCGTGGATCGAACTTTGAAGGCTTGGATGGATGAGTGGAAATAAAACAGCGACATCCAAAAACCCGCAAATGAGAGTAATTAGGAGGTTGTCCATAAAGTCGTTCAAAAGGTGTTTGTCCTTGAAGAAGAGGAGTAGGTGTGCGATTAATCAAATAGGAAGCTGTAAGAATCGCATCATCCCAAAATTTCTTTGGTAAATTTGCCTGGAAAAGAAGAGCTCGAGACATGTTTAAAAGATGGCGGTGTTTTCGTTCAGCGACGCCATTTTGTTGAGGAGTGTTGACACAAGATGTTTGATGTTCAATCCCTTTAGAAGCATAAAAGGTAGGCATGATAAATTCAGGACCATTGTCACTACGAACGATTTTGACTCGTGTTTCAAATTGTGTTTCAACTAATTGAAGAAAATCAATGAGGAGAGACCGTGCCTCAGATTTTTGTTTCATGAGGAAAACCCATGTACCCCTGGAATAGTCATCAACAATGGTGAGGAAATATTTGGCACCTGAAAGTGAGGGAACATGATAACCACCCCATATATCAACGTGAATTAAAACAAAACATGCATTACTTTTGCTGGTACTCAAGGGAAAAACTTGACGAGTCTGTTTGGCTAAAGGGCAAATTAAACAATTGTTGTGAACATGACTTGTGTTTGAAAGAAAGGAAAACTTAGATAATACTTTTGAAGAGGGATGACCAAGCCGATTATGCCATAAGATAGGGTCGGTTTTTGAGGTGATGGTGTTGGCCATGCTACACATTCTTTTCCGATCCGACTTGAGGCAGTAAAGTCCATTTTCCTCACGGCCCATCCCAATCGTCTTCCCCGATCGTAGGTCCTGTATAACACAAACATGTCTCAGAAAGATGGTGATAAAGAACAAATCATATGCCAATTTGCTCACAGATATCAGGTTTAGATAAAACGATGGAACACATAGGACATTATGGAGTGTGAAGTCCGATGTAAATTGTACTGTTCCAACATGTGTAACTGTGACTTTGTAACCAGACGGCAATCGAACAGTGTAGTTCACTGCCGGCTTAGAGTAAGTAAGCAGTGTTTCATTGCATACAATATGATCAGTAGCGCCACTATCAATGATCCATGTATCTAAGTCACATTGTGAAATAATCTTACCCGAGAGCTCTTCATAATTCACTTTACCAACTTGGTTAGCCGAGGCAGTGGTGGCGTCCTTCAAGATGCTGAACAATCTGTCACATTCCTCTTTCGAGAAGGTAAGGCTCACGTTCTCATCCTTGGCCAAGACAAGGTTACTGGCAGCCCGACTGGAACCTTCTCCAGCTGCCCTACTGGGAACCTCTCCAGCTGCTCGAATGGCGGCTTTTCTCTTCCTGCACTCATCATAAGTGTGGCATTTGCCGTCACAAAAAGTACATGTGAGGTGAGCCTTGCAATTCTTGGTTGTGTGATTTGTTCTACCACACTTTGCACATTTTGAACCATCGGCCTTGTTCCAGTAGTTCCTCCCTGTGTCCCGGTTTTCTTTGCTGGAGTAGAAGGCCGCTGCTTCAGTGGAGGATGCTCCTTTATTTGCCGACACTGCTGCTTGCTTTTCTTGTCTCAATACCATAGCATAGGCCTTGTTAAGTGTAGGCAATGGATCGATTCCAATGATGGTGCTTCTCACCGCAGCATAGTCATCATTGAGACCCATTAGAAACTTCATTGTTCTCTGTGTCTCAAGGGCGATAGCGGCCTCAGCTGCAGCCGCACATGTGCACGGTGTAGATGAGCACAAGGCGTCCTTCTCATCCCAAAGCGCTTTTAGGTTGGTGAAGAATGAAGTTACCGAGTTTCCTTCTTGAACACACTCATGGATGGCAGTCTCGATATTGAAAAGATTCACAGTATTGGTTTGTGAAAACCTTTCTTGCAACTCAAGCCATACACTTCTTGCATCCTTGCAGTGCACAACTGATTTGCGGATCTGTTTGCTTATTGAGTTCTCTAGCCAGATTTTCACCAAGGCGTTGCAGCGAGTCCACTGCGTTCTTTCTTCCTCGTTCATCTGAGGACAAGGTAGGGTTCCATTGACAAACCCTATCTTGTTCTTGATCGTCAGGGCAGATGTCATGGATTGTTTCCATTCAACATAGTTGTCTTCCTCCAAAGCTTGCGGCACAAGAATCGCGCCTGGTTGATCGGAGTGGTGAAGGTAGAGCGCATGGTTTGAGTTTTCCCATGTAGGTGCTTGGTTTGAGGACTTGGTGTCCCTGGTGTCTTTGGTTTCGATGTCTCCTGTCATTAGGTTAGAGCTTTGGTTTGTAGTGGTGGTTGTTTAGGTCCTCAAGAACTTGGTTGCTCTTGTACCATATAGAAGTTTGTGTGTAAAAGCTTCTGTATTACTTGAATCAAAAACAACTACAAGAGGTGCCTTATATAGAGACAGCTAGGTGTGCAAACCCTGTACAATAGGGTTTCGGTATACAATAGGGTTTCGGTATACAATTCTTAGTTGTAGTAGGAAACCTATTAACTAGGAATGATTCTTTCCTTCAATAATAAAGCCTCGTTATGGTCTTAATAGCATCAAGAGCAGCCTTTTGGATCTCACCCACTCGAATATGCTCAGCAATCGGTACTAATTCCTCTTCGGTTTTGGTTAATTGAAAATAATTTTAGGGGTTTTGATCTTGTATATATTCCATGTTTCATACAAAGAAGATGCTAGAGGAGATTAAGTGGAGACTCTTAGGCAGCACTTACGGAACTGCGTTCCTGATGATGATAGATTTCGAAAGGCAATTGGTTGCGAGGTATGAGTCCTTTGTTTTTTCTTTCAACAGATTTTGACTGATTTGAGGATTTAGTTTGATTTACATCATGAAAAAAGAGCATGATATCAAATCAAAAAGAGCATCTCACTTGATATGGAAATGCCTTGTTTTATTTGAGGAGCTTTACGTACTATTTGTTTTATACCATTTTCTGTAACTAGAGTGACATTTCAATCTTCATTTTGTTTATTCCTTGACATGGTTGCATATTTCAGAGGCCAACTAAAGCTACCTTCTTCAGTGATAGGATTGGAGTGTCTAACATGAGACTTGGATGATTTCGATTACATGAATGATCGCCGTGAATCAGAGACGATCCTGCCATTAGACGATCATCAAGTGGAAGATCGAGAATGGACTTTCCAATGGTCCAACGTCCAACTGCCCTTAGTGTTTACTCAATGAAGATGGAATGATGGATTAGAAGCATTGTGCTCTTGTCATTTGAATTTATACAACTATGTTTATGTTGGTTTTAATATGCAAATTTAGAAACCTCATTTGTGTTTTCTTTTAAATATACATGAACTTTGAATGGTTTACATAGCAATGGAATGCTGCAAAGAACAGACTTTTTCATGGTTACATTTCTAGAATGACCAAGTAATTTGTTAAAAAAGCTGAAGACAAACTGATACATTTCCAGAATGACCAGGTGTGTAATACAACTCTAGAACACTAGAACCTAAACATTGATACAATCTGAAGTACTGAAACGGAAAACAACTAAACCAACTAACTTCTTTTTTCTATTCAAAAGGTTGAAAAAGAAAACTGTGCTTTGTTATGCTGCAAAACAGGGGATTGTCATCATCTTCATCCAAGGAACCTGACTACCAACAAAGAACTTAATTAGTATTTTTATTATACATATACCCAGTTATAATCATCCAAAAACCAATGAAGAATTTACTTATTATTGATTCAGGCCCCATCATCCAATCCAATACCCAAGCCAGCCGAGAAAGAAGACGGTAAAAACATTCTAAAATATGTACCTAAATTATGAGAGTCTTCTTGTTTAAATCCATTGAGTGCAGCAATAGTTTCACTTCAGAGGATCCTAAGAACTTTAGAGGAAAGACCTGGGTCATCGCAATTAGTATCGATCAGTGAGCATATTCGACTGGGTGAGATCCAACAGGTTGCTTTTGATGCTGTTAAGGCTTTATCATTCTAGATCTCTCCGATTTCGTGTTCAATGTTCCTGATGACTCCATTTTCTTCGCCTTCGTTCTCTGGAGCTATAGCTGTATCCATCTCTACTAAACATCTCAAGTGTGTTTTGTTTTCGACCCGGCCGTATCAACTTATAACCCGACATCTGAAAATGACCAATTTCATATTGTTTTAATCTTGACCGTTGCGTATCATTTAAAGAGATCTGACGGCTGATGTCGTAGAGATGTAAAATTTCAAAGACACAGACGTTTGTAGCTGAGAAATCCTATATATATATAGGCGGGTGTTATTAATACACCAGTTTCCTCTATTCACACATCTTTTTATTTTTTTATTAATTTAATTCAATCATGTTTACAAAATTCCTAATCTACCCTTTTATTTCTTAACCATCCCCATCTACATGACCCAAAAATAATAAAGCCCAACTCTTAACCTAATCCAAACCCTAACACATTTTCACTCTTCTTCACAGCCGCCTCCCACCCCTTTCTGCAGAGAGAGGAGCAATGGTGTTCATCAAGGCCTCCAAGCCCCGCGCCTACTTCAAGCGCTTCCAGGTCAAATACAAGCGCCGCCGTGAAGGCAAGACCGACTACCGCGCCCGCATCCGTCTCATCAACCAAGACAAGAACAAGTACAACACCCCCAAGTACCGCTTCGTCGTCCGCTTCACCAACAAGGACATCATCGCTCAGATCATCTCCTCCACCATCTCCGGCAACCTCGTCCTCGCCTCTGCCTACTCCCACGAGCTCCCTCGCTACGGCCTCGACGTCGGCCTCACCAACTACGCCGCCGCATACTGCACCGGCCTCCTCCTCGCTCGCCGCACTCTCAAGAAGCTCGAGATGGACGACGAGTATGAAGGCAACCTCGAGGCCACCGGAGAAGACTTCTCCGTCGAGCCTGGCGAGAATCGCACCCTTCCGCGCTCTGCTCGACGTCGGACTTGTCCGCACCACCACCGGAAACCGTGTCTTCGGCGCGCTGAAGGGGGCTCTCGACGGCGGGATCGACGTGCCTCACAGCGAGAAGAGGTTCGCCGGATTCTCCAAGGACTCGAAGAGCTTAGATGCCGAGACACACAGGAAGTACATCTATGGAGGGCATGTTACGGCTTACATGGGGACTTTGATTGAGGATGAGCCGGAGAAGTATCAGACCCATTTCAGCGAGTACATCAAGAAGGGGATCGAGGCTGAGGGGATTGAGGAGTTGTACAAGAAGATGCACGCTGCGATTCGGGCGGATCCTCTGGAGAAGAAGAAGACTCCTAAGCCGGAGCCCAAGCAGCGCAAGAGGTTCAACTTGAAGAAGCTGACTTATGAGGAGAGGAAGAACAAGTTGATTGAGGGTAGATTAGGAATTTTGTAAACATAAATAAATTAAATTAATAAAAAAATAGAAAGGGATGTGTGAATAAAAGAAACTGGTGTGTTAATAACACCAGCCTATATATATACACACGCGCACTTCTCTTTCTTGCAGAGGCCATTGCTTGGGGTACTAATACTACCATCTTTGCAAAAGCACAGAACCTCTCGCGGTGTTGTTGTAGCCACAGAACCCACCACTAGCCTCACACGAACCGCACTCCTTAGCCATGGTCCAGTTATCCACGTGCAAGTATGGTACGATGGTACGAACCCAAACTTCATCGCCACTCCAAGTGCACTACTCAACTCACCTTTGGCAAATCCAATAATTCTAGTAATCTCCTCAGTTTCTTTCACAACCACCAATGTTTTAAAAGGCTAAGGCATAGCCGAGACGTAGTCGAGAGAGACTCAGTCAGGCGTAAGCCTTGAGGCAAAAGGCGTAAGCCTTGCAAATAAAATAGCTATTTTTATACAATTCAATCATCATAGATATAGAACATTATCAAACATTATAAATTGGTATCCATTCATAATAAACACATACTAAATCCTTATAATACAACCAAATCACCATACACAATAAAAATTCAAAGATGAAAAGCTTGAAAGATCAAAGAACATGAACAATAATTGAATCAACTTCATGCTTCAAAATCGTCATCCCATTATTTAGGATATCGCAATCCTAACTATCACCACTCAAACTATCACTACCATCACTAGCACCTCCCTTATTATCATTTTCATGGTGCTCAAAGAGAGGATTTGTGTCATCATATGGGTGAGTGTTAGTATCATCATCCACAATGTCATCAAGACGCATTGATTTCCTTAGAGATTTTCGCTTACCTAAATAAAATTGTGATAGATAATTAAAAATAGAGTATAGAACTTATTACCAAACTATGTATTGTTATATAATTAATTTAACATATTTGTTAATGAACTTACTTGAAGTGGCTCCTTCACTATATTTCCTTTTGTATGAAAAGATAGGTTCATCAAGAGAAATAATAGGGTCATGAGGAATGGGAGTAGGGTCACGAGGAGGTGAAAGCTCACGACGTGGACGCTCTCTAAGTAGGATACTTTGATATGTATCAATTGGCACATTTCATACTGCCTCATCATCTAATGCTAAATCTTCCACATTTTCCTCAATCCAACATGGATCGGTGGGAAGAACCGGATCCTCTATCTCGGTTATCTATTCATCATTCGACTCAATTTCTTCCAAAACAATGGGATCCGTCATTGTAGCATTTCTTTTCAAAGTCCTATCTTTTAGAGCAATATTATACTTCACATAGACTCGAGCACTTGATGTCTGTGTGTTTTTTTTCATTTTAATATACGGATCATCATATCATGACCATGATGTCTTAACAAACCATGACAAAGTCTATATGTGTCAGAATCTCAATAGTCATATCTTATGACATTGTTGAATCAAATAATTTCGAAAGTGGTTATATATAACTCACTAGAGTGACACATATTCTTCTCTAATACGTATACATTCACAGTAATTAGAGGTAATATAAAAGAACTCATGTCCAATCTCACGTATTTTCACTTAAAAATCAATGATAATGTTGTAATATCCTAAACTACTTTGTTTGTTTTATTAGGTTATTTTTAGTTTTATTGAGATTTTAGGTATTTTTACTTTTGTCAAAAAAAAAAAAAAAATTCTCAATTACTGCGTTCAGTAAGAACGCAGCAGTCATTCTTTGTGTTTGTCGTGCTCTCTCTCAGCACGCATGCAAAGTGAGAGATGGCACACATAGGAGAGCCTAGAGACTTGGGCTAGTGGATTAAGATGGATTGGGAGAAGAGGAGAGTGGGTTTCGATCAAAAAAAAAAAGCATATGGCAGGAGCAAAGAGAGAGTTTTGGGAATACAGATAGAAACTTAGTGGGTGTGAGAGGGAAATTCAGTTTGGTCTTGTCTCTGTGTAAGGTAGGATTCTCATCCCCTTTGGTATTCTTCGAATTCAGTCCTTGAGATTGGAAGAGGATTTCTTGCTATTACCTTGATCCTTGATTCTTATTTTGATCAATTATATGTTTCCTATGATTAATTATACAGTAGTATTTGGACTTCAAATTCACAGACCTGGTTAGATATCAGAGTTAGTTAGAATTTCATTATGTTTTGATTAGGATTCGTAGTGTTTGCAGCTCTAAAAGAATGGTGTTCTTGAGATGTTCTTGAGTTGGGTGTCCAAATCAGATTTTTGATTTTTTGTGATTCATTGTTGGTTGTGTTTAGGATCATCTTAGAACTCTGGACATGTTGTCAAACTGTTTTGAAGCCTTATAATCTCTTATACTACTCCATAAATCGAATCAAAGTCTTCAAATTCGAAATTTCATGTTGCTGGAAATTTTCCAGAAAAGTGCAGAAAACCATGGTTTCGGACCAACTTTGCAACATCATAACTTTTAGCTCAGTTCTTGTTTTTCGATTCCAAAAGTGGTATTGTAAACTTCCTATATTCCTCTATATGCATACCAAATTTCATTAGGTTTGGTTTACTTTTGGTATGTGAAAATCCTTACTAAAATCTATCAGTTACACAGCTATATCTGTTTTTTTTTCTGGTGCATATCAGTAGTTTTTCCCCACTGTATCAGAATTTTCGAAAATCATAAGTAAATGTAGAAAATTCCGTTTGCTGCAATTCCCGTTCCTGAGTGATCTTTAGGTTGTTCTTTACAAATGTCATGAAGACACTAACCTTAAATTCGCAACTAAACTATGTTGTTTTTAGCCTAAAAGTTTACTGCTCATAAAGTCAGAAAGCTGTTTTATAATTTCAAACCTTTGTTGCTTTTAGTTGCTCTTTGCTTTTAAATCTTTGCCTTATTTATTTATTTATTTATTCTGAAACATTTTAGTGTCTATATTCAGTAGTTAGTAGTTTTTCTTATATTTGAACTTCTGTTTTGCTTTCAAATTGCTGCAAATACGTTTTCAACAGAAAATTTTCAGAAAACCTGAAATTTAAGCTAAACTTTGAAAATTCATAACTATTTCTAGAAAAATCATTTTCAGGTGATTCAACTTCTGAGATCTTCATTAGGATGTTTAGTTTATTTCCTCAGAAGACCACAACGTTAAATTCTTTATGGTTTTACCCAGATTTCGTTGTGAAAGAGGCTGGGTCAGGAAACTGTTTTTAGTATTGGTTGTGCTAAGTTAAGAGTTGTGGTTTATTTCAATTCCTTGGGTTGTTACAGGGTCAGGACAGTAAATTGCTTAGGTTGATGACATCTAGTTGTGCCTTTTTACAATTGAGAGTTCCTTGCTTTGTTTTACTTGTAAGGTAGGTTACTAACTTTGTTTGTACTTTACCATTGGGGTAAGGTTCCGAAGGAGTTGTTGGAGATCCACAAGAGTAGGCAACGAAGCTAGAGCTCGGGTTTGCGCTGCGCAATTCGAGGTAGGGTTTGATGGGGTGTTTGTTTAATGTTGTGTTTATGCATGATTTGTTTGGCTATTGTTGAAATTGTTTGACATTGATGTGTGCGATATTGTTGGCGTTATTTGATATTAAACTGTTCATATGACTTAGATATATAAGTTGTTGGAGATTAAGCTTATTGATTTGATTATGATATGCTCATTTATGAAAGCATGTTCTACTTGCTTATTATTACATGACATTGTGGGAAAAGTGAGTAGTGTGTTAGAAGTTGAAAGAGGAATGAGTTTTGGGATTATATGGGATATTGTTATTAGGAAATCATTTGTGTAGTTGAGTTTCCTCATGGGGCATCCAAGATCCAGGTTAGCCCACACGTGCACAAGTTTGGGGAAAGTAAGCCCCTTCGACGTCTGGAGTCGATGAAATTATCTTATCGGGTTTCGGGTTTGGAGACCATGAGTATAACAAGATGACTAACAAATGAGAAGAATTTTATGAGGGTGATATGAGGTGTGGGAAGAGTTAAGTCGAACATCTCATGCTTGCATTCTTAATATGCCTATTTGTTTCGTTGTAATTATTGTCATGTGCCATATTTATTTATCTAGTTTTACTGAGTGTAGCTCACCCCCATTCAAACCCATTGCAGGTGTTTCTTGAAGTGTTTGGGAATCTTATAATGTAAATTAGAACCTTCTTGCTTTTGTTTGTAAATAGAGCTTGAATAAAGAATAGACGTTATGAGGAGTAACGCTATTCTTGTTTTGGTTTGTTTGTTTGTTGTTTGTTTGTAAACACTTTAAACTTGTGTGCTTTTAGCATCTTTTTTAAAGGTTTGTAATGTAAATAAAGGTGCGATCGTTTCTTTTCTTACGTCATGTAATGATATCAGTCTCATTTTAATTATGGATATTAAACTGTCTGTAATTAGAGTGCGATTCACATCTTAACTCGAGATTATACCTTTACTCGAGTTGGGGTGTGACAAATGTATTCATAAAGCTTATAAGGGTTCGATTAGCTCTTTGAGCATAAAGAGCTTCAATAATATTTATCATTCTGTCATAAGACAATAAAAATTGAGTTGTTTATCGCTATTTCTTATCAATTGTGATGATCCAGTCATCTAAGTCATATAAGGATTATGAGGCATCAAGTCCACAAATAACAACTTATATTTTTGAGTATTGTGTAGTTAGTCACATTATCGGCTTTAAACAATTGTACTCTCCAAAGCATATATATACTTACAAATAATATGAGAGAAGTCAACATGTGTATAAGTGAAAATATTCATCAAACAAAAAAAATTCACTGTATTGTTCACATGAACAGTAATTTTTATTACTGTTGACTATTTTTTTCATATTTGGCATTATTCATTACATTCGGTCTTTTCTCCTTTCACTTTTTTTATTCTTGTCGAAATATTTTTTCTTTTCTCCTTTGACTCACTGTATTGTTTCACCATATATATTCATGGTGCAATTATTTATTTTTTTGAACCATATGCCAAAATAAGGCATTTTGATGGCTTTCTTTGCCATTGCAATAACAAATTCGAATAAAGCTCAATTTTCATAAAAATACATTTGAGACTTTATGAATATGCCAACGATTACATGCATCAAGGTATTGTAATCAAAATCTAATCCATAATATGAATTATGACAAAATCGTCATTTATTTATTAAGGCATTTGCCTATACAATATATTCTTGAAAAATAAATGCTCCAATTAAAATCTGCAACATCCATGTGTCTTTACCAGATTTGAAATATATAATGGTGATACTGGCATCATTGTCATATTCATCATCTTCTTCAGCTGCATGATGAGTCTTTTGCTCTCTTATGTTTATATATTTTATATTGTGCAGCTATTTCTTTAACACTTGCCTAGCCAAACTCAAAATTGATACTCAATATATTCATGTCTATAACATACCTCATCTTTAATAATAAGTCATATATGTCATGGCAGTGAAGTGTTCTCAATGTCATTCACCCATTGGTGATATCCAGTATCATTGGAGTGCAATTTATGCAAATTCCAGTCTTTTTTCTTTGCCTTTTTTTCAACATCTCGAGAAACAAAGACTTCCTCGACATCTAATATTTCTAAAAAATTGGATTAGACCAAGATGTGTAAATGGTCGTTTTGCGGCTCATGAATTTTTTTTCATAACCATATTTTTCTTTTCGATGCTCATCGCATATGAATCCTCACGATTCAATTTATTCTCAAAAAACGTCCCACGCCATATAAGGGGTCGGGATGAAAGAATAAGTAAAGTTGAATAATCCTTGATAAAAACTCAATTCTCATAATTAAAATCAATAAAAAAATATGAACGTTTATTTAAAACTTATTTCAACAAAATTTAAACTTATCGATGTAGACGTGTAGATTTCTTTTCGTTGTTGCTTGTATCGATCCTAAAATAGGATTGCAAAGGTTGCTCGGTACTTTTGGATGAGCTCCATAAGTTGGAGAAAACCTATTGATGCTAGCAACCTCAAAACAGTAATGATTAGTGACTCATTCGTACGGTTTAATTCATAAACTAAATATGGCAATTTAATTAGCAAGCACAATGTCTCATCTAAACTAGTCCGTGGACATGACGTAATCGATATATGATCACGTCATATCAATCAACATAGAGAGCAAACAAGCTTCAAAGTAAAGACTAAATTGCCACATGCAGTATGTAAACATGTAGTCAAAAGCAGAGTAAACAAGCAAATCATGCTTATCCTATGTATATATGTAGTGCGCTACATGCTACCATATAACATCAATAAGTTGATTAAACATGCATATAGGACGACTCATCTTTATAAATGAAGGCCCAGGTAGCTAACGCATGTCAGTGTGGTTTGGCATCTTGCTGCATAGACACGTATTCTTATCTATAATCAACCGTCGAACAACACGTCAGTTTGAGAGATGTGGTTCGAATAACAGCACTACTCCCCACAATTGATTAAGTTCTCCTTTTATTTTTCTGAGGCCAAACAATTAAGAACTTGTGCCAATAACGATATTGGGAATAAACCCACAAGCACTGCTCGGTGTCATTCCGATGATGATTTAGTTTTGCCGAAAGGAGATAGGGTAGGGCGTTGGCGGCAGGAGGAGTCCTTGGGAGGAGGGGACGCGGGCGGTGAATCACCGGGAGGAGGAGACGCATGACAAAAAAGAATTTTTTAGGGTATTTTATCAGTTTCTAGGGTACTCAGGGTTAGAGTAAAGTGTCTGATAACGTGTGACAAGAGAAATAAGCTGAATGAGAGAATTGAAGAGAATATCGATGTTATTTCATTTATAAAATAAGTCTCTATATATAGGATACAATACATAAAGAAAGTACATATATTTCCTATTACAATATGATATCGAATTCTATTATGAATATGCTTAAACTAAGACACATATTAGAAAACCTATTTTTCTTCAGATATTGTTTAAAGAATTGTATATTAATCGTTATTGTTTATTTATATTAAACCAATTAGAGACTTTTGTCTTTATAATTAAATTGTGGACTAAGAGGTTGGAGTGAGACTTCCTCAAGGAGTTTGAAGAGAACTAGCTAGTAAATAGCTTTTTGTTAAACGACTAGTCACAGAAAGACTATAAAGACTTGGACTGATTCTAGGTCAGGCTAGAGAACCGGCTGTATGCATGTCAGCTTCAGTACGTACGTAGTTGCCGTATATCAGAATTAACAAGAGAATTATAATGGTTTTATCGATCTTTACTTTGTTAGTGATTAGTTAGTATCATATTTCTATCTTTCCCGGAAGTTGCTTATGTTCCGACTTCCGAGGACGGATTAAATCTACCGGTGACCTGAATAGTAAATTATTTGACGCGTACGGCTCTGAGTCTGAGAATACGTCGTGGCCTCGTGGTACATAATTTTTGTCAGTTTATTGTTTGCTGGTGTGAGATGTAGGCATGTAGGTACCTCTAAATCACAATTTAAGCTTGAAATGTTCCTTTCTTAAAATCGCCAACCTTAAGCTTTAACAGTTTAACTCTAGCAACTGATCGAGTAAGAAAGGACTTGGCTCATACAGATACGTATCCATAAATTCATTAAAATCTAGTTGCAGAAATATTACATGATTACACAAAATGGCAAAGCAGTAATGAGGCTATGGTGAGTTAAAATGGTCGTTGCTTTACTTATGAACGCGTTTACTTCAGGTGAATCAGAATCATCTGTTTGAGAGTCATTCTCATTTCAGGTAAAAATGTTGTTTACTAATCTCTCACGGAATCAAATGTGTGTGGGTCCTGATGTCATACCCAGATTCATTCTACCTTTCTCATTCTAGTGTAAGAAGTTGGTATTGAATCTGATTCAACCTTGAATCAGACTTAGTTCTAATTTTAACCTTCCAACCCCAACCTGTCCAACATCGTCGCCACCCGCAAGACCATAACCGTCCAACCTCAACCACCACATCGTTATCCAGATCAAAGACGACTTCCCAGTGCAAAACAACATATAAATCAAACTAATAAATACACATATTCAATGTGAGGATATATGCAGATCCGTACATTACCTCGCTCGACATCGTAGAGAACAATTTGGACAGCTTCAGATAAAAGAGTTGGACAACATAGGGGTTAGAGGCCGGACAACATAGGGGTTAGAGGCCGGATTTGGTGGAGAGGAAGAAATTGAGGGCTGGGTGATGGTGAGAAAAGAGGTGGTTGGTGGAGACGGCTGATTTTTTTGGATACTAGCTGATCAGATTTTTGAGAGAGAGAAGTGGGATCTGGAAACAGAGGAAGAGTTGTGAGGAAGATGACTGAGAATGAAGAGCATATAGATTTTTACTAAAATGGTATTTTTGTAATTTGTAAGTTACAAGAGGGTATTATTGTAATTGAATAGGATGAATCATACTTCTATTTCTCATTCCAGATATAAAGTAAACAACAAAATCAGAATGACTCATTCTCATTACCATTCACTGTTACGACACATTTACTCACTTAGAATGAAACTTATCAAGAATCAGTAATAACAAGTATCGGTATCAACAAGAATCGGTATCAGAATATTTCATATCATTCTACTGTTTACTTACCATATAAGAAATCAAAACAGTAATGAAACTAATTACGATTGATGTTGTTTACTTACCATATAGAATCATAATCAAGCTAATTTGATTACTAAAATATCCCTGTAATAAATAAATTTAAAATACCTATAAAATACAATATATACACACACACACACACACATATATATATATATAATTATATATACACACACATACACATATATTTAGGGTTGAGTAATTTAAAAATATTATAAATACAATTAAATTTAGAAATTATCCCCAATTTAAAATATTATAATATATTTTGTGGTTTGGATAATTTAGAAATATTATTAATTATGTGATGATATTTTAGTGAGAAAAAGTTGATTTTATTACCTTGATCTTGATACCCATCTTCTCTTATGGGTATCGAATAAGAGGTTTTATCAGTAATCGATTCCTAATAAGCAAGTGAGACCCACATCCATTTCAATATCTTGACATGTTAGTAAACATATGATTTCATCCATTCCGAAATCAATTACACCATTTTCAATTACATTCCAAGTTAATAAACATGTCATTAATCTCATTCATCCTCATTCTCATTCACCCTCAATCTCATTCATATTTAATAAACACGTACTATATTCTCCTAACCGAAGTCCGGTCTGGAATGAGAAATGAAAACCACTTGGCTCAAGGAATCCATAATATTATAGTATGATTAAGAGTTGAGGTATATTTCCCAATCACCCTGGTGCCCTATATATTACACTGTAAATGGTTCCACATATTTATATGTACAACAAAATTATTTAGATGAGTGAGGAAACTAATTCAGATGGCAAAGATTAGAGACCCTAAGATCTTAAATCCCCATTTGAAGAAGATGATTCTGCTACTGAGAGGCTACACTTAATGACACCAGTATCCACCAATGGGCTGAACGATGAGTATGGTGAACAAATCTGCCAATTATCACTGCACTCAAACCCCATCATGGTGTTATTGCTCTGTAAATAACCATTTGCTCCAACATTACTGATACACTTGTGATCATCAGCTAGCTGCTGCTTCCCATCATCGATCACTTCATGATGATCCAGTGCCCTTATGGGCCTTACCATCATTGCCTGATGAGGATAGTGCTGATGATCCTCTACATGACCTAATATCCAACAATCCCAAGTTAGTTAATCCAAATTTATGAATAGAAATCCGAGTAATAATTATGAGCGATTACAGACTAAGATATATACCTTGTGTAAGTAAGGCAGTCTCATTCAACACTGTACAATCGACCGTCTCCAAGGAATTCCAGTTTGCATGCGCTTGCCTCACCAAGTTCTCAATGTAGTTCTGCATATACAGCACGGTCAGCACCACGATCGATATATATTAACACACGCACATCATAATATTAACATTGGATCAGATAGTAAGTAAATTATATAGGTCATGATTCATGAGCATGATGTTCATGCATAAGCACGTACGAACCCTATTGTAGTTGCTTAGGTCGCAAGCAGGGAAATTTTGGCCATTGATCACAGCCTTCATCACTTGACATATCGGAGATAAGAAAAGCTCGAAATGAGGACCCCGGAAAATGTACATTTTGTTACCCATCAGGCATGTTCTTGCATGCTTCACCGTCACTTCCCACATCTTTTCTGACATTCCAATCCCTAATATCTGCAGTATACTCAGAGTAAGAATAATAAGCACAATTAAGTTGCTTCGTTAAGCTAGCTATTTGCAAAAGGCTATGTGTTAAATGGATTATATGTACCTTTTTAAGCTTCGAGCGGTCGACGAACAACATCTTTAAGAAGTCTTGAACCGTATGAATGTTGTTTGCAGCTAGCTTCCTGTGAAAAGCTCCATCTTTCCCGATCTTCTCCAGTCGCCAAACTTCGTCTTCCAACATTGGTGGATGATGCTTCTTGTACACTGCATGCGATAACATACGATATAAGTAATTAGTAAAGAATTTTTATCATCCAAGTCTTTTTTTGGTCAATTCACCCAAGTCTTCAAGAAGGTTAAATTTAGTAGTTGCCGAGATGGGATATATACACATGATATACGGAACTTAATTTATTGCTTAAACACGTCCTTTGTTATTTCAGATCGAGTTTGCAACATGTAGTAGTGTAATGTCTAGACAAAATACCAACAACTAAGAACAACTCGAACAAGGATTTGACTTGACTAAAAGGATGCAGCAAGCTACAATGGGGAATGGAAAAAGGCATAGATCTAGGGTTTATTGATGAATGAAGTTTTGTTTCATATGATATAAGATTGTTTCCAATACCATTGACTCGTGAAAATCCATTGACCCAAGTCAAGCTGACCCCAAAGCATTTTGTGCACAAACAAGTTGCTTCAAATTTTTTCATCAAAAAAAATATATTACTTCAAAATAATCTGGACCATATAAGCATCTAAGCTAATCTTGATTCACGAATATGAATCTCTTTAAGATTTATTGATACGTACGATTAAGAAAATTTTTGTGCAATATATTTATACTTGTATATATAGCAGTTAGAAATGAATTTATTTTTCAGTTGTCTTCTACCTTTGAGATGAGGCATGAAAGTGAAACTCACATTAATTAGTCTATTATATATGCAGAAATTGAAATAATTGTTCTTTCATGGCCCTAGTGATTGCTCTACTTTTCTTTAAGACGTACACAGAGTATTTGATTCTTTTTGTGAACATGAACTTCTTTCTAATCGATGTCAATCTTAATCCTACATATATCACCAAATGTGTTTGGTATGTATGCAGGTTGACTTGAGTAAACTATAAAGCAAGTGGCTTTATAATGAGATCAAATATCTTCTTATGGCATCTAATTTTAATCATTGTTTTAGTAAAAAAAAACAATTAGGGTTTGCGGATTGGTACCTAATAGAAATGGACCAGTGCGTCCAATTTGACCAGTATCTATATACGTATCTATGGAGTAGTGCTGTTTATTCGTTGGTAAGCTAGCTGATGATGAATTGATGATAAGTTTCTTATAATTGTTTTCGATTTGGACAAACGATATTGGAGATCGATCGAGTAGCTAATAGCCTGTATTTGTTTTACATTGTAATTTTGAGGCAATTTATCATTATAGTTGCATAGTTCGCTGCCTTGTATGTGTGTGCATATATCTCTACATAGTAGATAAATAATTACGTGCATGATAAGAAATTATGAGCAATGAAAACAAAACTGTGGGCATGCATAATAGCAAAATATCAAACTTATGTCATGCATTAATTCAACCATATCTCATAAGCTTAGGTTCTGATAGAATCATAAAAATTACGCATCAAAATAATCATTAAGATCGATATGTAACACTTACACTCTCCGCGATGATCTTTGACAACGAATGCATCAGTCATGGCTTCCTTAATCCTCGGACCTTGATACCCCGTCCCGGGAGCCACCCTTGCACCAAGCCTAAATTTCCTGCATCGAATCCAGCTCGAGTTATCCGTAAACTCAATGTCTTCGATCGTCGCATACCCATCTCTCACTGTAACATTCACGTCTCCGGTGAGCAACGGCCTCTTGCCGGTTCTCTCCTTCAAAACATTGTTGTCGAATTCCTTACTCGTCCAGTGCTCCCCGTCTCCACTAGGGAAGTCACCGTCAAGAACAACGATTTCTACTTTGACCGGGTGTGGAAGAGAGATTGGAGCCATTTGGTGGGTGCCGCTAATCTTGTTCTTGTCCACAACAAGGATTTGGATTTGGTTGTTGTCTTCGTCTGATATCTTGCTTGCAGTGAAGATTGGGAGAGAGAGGCTCCTGCCAAAGATCAGATATAAGCTCGCTGGCTCCGGTGCTTGGATTCTCAGTGAAGGCGACCTTGTTAAATTAAGAGAGCATCGCCTCAGAGCTTGGTCAACCTCTTCACTCACCTGAAACAAATGAACCTAGAGTTAGCATAGGGTTTCTAGTGATAACAGGGACAAAATTAAGTATCGAGCAGAAATAATAGTTGAGAACATCTAGCTAGCATATGAGTAAGTAAGGTACCACTCTTCTCAGCAAAGGCTCCAAGGATGAGAAAAGGTTCTGCATGGAGTTGACCATAACCACTTCTCCAATCACACTGTAAGATGGATGAAAATTTGAAGAAAAGTCAGAACTATATAATTAATTAATTAATTAGGGGTTTTGCTGGGAAATGAATCAAAAAAAACGAAACTTATGAAAGAACATAGAGATCGATTTAAGTAGACATACGAAGCGAAGGAAGGTCTAGGTCTCTTCAGGTTGTTATCATCGGGCTGATCTTGGTCGGATTCTGAATCTGTTAAGAACCGTTTGGCGGCCATTATTTTATCTCAAAATCGGATCTGAGAGAGAAATAGAAAGAGATGATCGAGTGAGGGTAGAAATATCGATCAGAGTTCTTACTCTTATCCGCTAGAGATCGATCAACTCAATATACAGAATCGAATATTGACAGGCATATATATATTTATACTAAGGGGACACTAATTGAACAGAGAAGTTTCTTGGAATGGAAAGGGAAACAGCTGGGTAAAAAGGTAGAGAAAGACACCAATCTTAGCTACTGATGACTTAAACATGACACTCAAATTTTGACGTCGAATTTGTATTTTCTTTTTCTTTTTCTTTTTCTTTTGTCTCAGTCAGAACCCTCTCGATCTGGGTCTAATATATTTGTTCCTACTGATTTAACTACGAAGTTTGACTCTACTATTTTGGTCAATAGATGCATTTCCCAGAAGGATCTTATATATTATGATATTGATAGACCCAAAAATAAAATAGTGGGTTCAAAACGAAGACTCATCACCGTGACACACAAGTTAACCCTCAACTACGCATAGTAACGATCAAGTAGATAGCTCTTGTTTATGGCATAATAACGAGTGATCCAGGTTAATTAATCAACCTATATACAGTTTTACTATTGTTGTCTTCTCATAAAATCAAATTAGGTTATTTGATGCTGAGAGGTCACTATGTTGATGAAGTTTGGTGGTACTTTCCGCACCCTCTGGGTCGCTCTCCAAGTCTCCATGTCGATCAATCACCAGAACTGCATCAATAGCAATGTGAAAAAGACGATGAAGTTCGCAGAAACATCCATGCTAATTCCGGCTGAATATTCAAAAGTTTGTTTGATACCTGATGTGTTCGATATTATTGGAACAATCGTACATTGCACTATTGTACATTCTGGGCATCTCCTACGCAAATCTAAATGGGCATGCGCATAACCCGCATTTGAAGATAGTTGTAAACGGACCCGATTTTGATTGATAAACAGATTACAGTCATTGCACTAACATATTAGATATCCGTTAACCCATCAGAGTTAGATTTGAATTGAATTATTAATAATCTGGCTTGTATTGGGTCAGTTTTAGATTCAAAATTTCTATTATTAAACATATCTATATCTAGATCTAGATTGATCTCCTTTAGATCTAGTCATTTTACAACTTTGATGTTATAAAATTAGCAGAAAATTTGCATAGATAACCTACACTTTAGCACCTAAAGACTAAACGATTGAAAAGTGAGTCTGAGATAAAAATCTGCACCATATAAATAAATAAGGACATCATTAGTAGAATATAACTAATACACACACATGTCCCTTCCACTAATAAAGGATCATTCATTGTAACTTATATGAGAGAATGAATATTTGACAAATTTTTCGATCTTAACTATTAAGTTTTTAGGTCCTAATATATATCATTTCTGTAAAAATTCAGTCAAAATGATGATTATTAAAGTACTTAAAATTACGATAAGATTATAAACATGAACGGTCCAGGTTTGACAGATTTGATCTGTCCATTGCTTTAAGCTAGTTTGAGACCTTAACAATCATCATTTTAGCTGAAAATTTTTAGAATCGATCTACTCATATAAACCTATAAAAGGAATGATGGAAATGAGAAAATATGATCGAAAATATTCAGAATCGATCTTTATGGTAATCCCTCATATAAGTACCAAATAAGGGATCTCTCACTAGCAGGCCCTGTATATATCAGATCATATCTAAAGCGGGGCATCATTAGCAAAGAATGACTAACGAGGGATAATTAGCAATTACTTCGTTGCGAGAGAAAAGGAGGCCAGTAAAGATGGTAAATTCAAAGCTTGCAGGTGGAGATTGGAAACGAGGGTCTCCAGGTTTATGTCTTGATTCTTTCTTTATTCGCCATGAAGAATAGCAGTTAAGAATCTGTGTGATAGGGTAAGGTATATGTTGGCAAAGCCTGGCTGGTGACAGAAGTGGTTAGGTGCATATAGTTCGAAGTCGGTGAGTTTTGGAAGAGACAAGTCTATTAGAGCAACAACTTGGTTAAATAGTGTTTTTCCTTTAGCAGAGTGCTCAAAATACCACATAAAGTTGTTCGCTAGTGCTCTAGGGTATTTGCAACTTAAAATAAGTGCACTAGAGTCCAAAGCAGTAGCATCAAGGTTGAACAAGTACTCAAATGATCTGACGTATCCCATAGTTGGGGAGAATTCACGTTAAAAAGTTCATTCCTAACACATGGTGTTTTGAAAAGTTGGTGACTTGCTCATCATCTCGGAATTGAATAATGTAAACCTGCAACAAGAGGTCTAGAATCCATACTGGTCCTGATACATCTGCTTAATTGAAATAGGAGAGAGTCAAGAAGTACATAAAACAGTATAACAGTCCTAGTACCATTTGTGCCAAACCCAACTTGTGTCCATTAAAAAGGAGTGTTGCAGTACGAACCCCGAATCAGGTTAGTTTCTGGGCGGTGGTGTAGGTGATAAATTTGTGAAGTCATAGATCTAGGAAGGCTATTCCGCTTTGTTCATCCCTAGCATGCAGAAATGGTCGACCCATGCCTTATAGGAAATTGTGGATGGGTAATCTATTAGGTCAACCGTGAACATCACTGATTCGTCTATATAAAGGTGTTCTTGATATGGTTCTTCAGCGACTGGAACGCCAGTGATGACGTGTGAGACCTCGACTAATTTTATTAATTTTCTGACACATCTAGGGTTTATTTACGACTTCTTTTCGGTGCGTCAAGAATACACTCTAATATTTTAATGTTAGAGCGAACGTTGGCACTTGCTTATGAGTATTTACGGAATGTTTTTCTGACACTCTACGTATTTGTCCAGTTTTACGGACGTGATTCGACTATTTATTTGCAAGTGTGTGTTTTACAGAAAATGTTTTCGAGTTTTTCGTATTTTAAAAGTCGGAAGAGATCGTAGTCGTTGGATTCGTTCGACGAATTGTGGCCGTTAAAAGGTTTTATAAAAATATTTATTTCTCTCTCTCCCTTATCTCCTTTCCTTTTTCTTCCCCTTTCCTTTTCTTTCTTCTTTCCTCTTTCTCTTTCTTTCCTTTCTGGTCGATTTTCTCTCTCTTCTCTCTCTCTCTCCTCGACCAATCGAGACCACCCTCAGGCGAGTCTCTCCGGCGCGCGTGCTGCTACACCGCCACCTCCAGCAGCTTCGCCTCACCCTTGCGACCGCACCTCGACCCATCACCGCTCGGAACTGCCGTCACGAACGCCTAACAGTGGAGGAGAAAGCTTCGACAGAACCGCCCAGTCGAGTGGGTGCTCGAGATGGACTGGAGGAGCTCAAGGAGCTTCAGGGAAGCTTGGAGGAGGTTGTCCAGAGCTCGCAGGAGGAGGAAAGCGCCCTTGAACGCCACGCCGGAAGAGGTGGTCGGAGCATTGTGTTTTTCGACATTGAGGTATAAAAACCTTATTTTTTTCTCTCGATTCTTGGCTGGTTATGTTGTTGGGATAGTGTAGAAGCTATTTTTACAGGTGTTGGGGATAGGTTTGGCCAGAAAAGCTTCGTTTTCCGGCGAACCAGTCGATCGGTAAACAGAGGGGTAAAACCCTGGTTTTTACCGCGGTAGGTTTACTTTTTTTATAGTTTTACCGTGAGATGAATTGACCAAAATGCCCATGTTAGTATTCAATATTACAACCTGTCATTTTCACTGTTTTATTGTTTGACTGGTTGACTTTTACTATTTACTAGTTGACTTTTACTATTTATAGTATGACCGGTTGACTTTTACTATTTTACCGGTTGACTTTTGCTATTTACTATTTGACCGGTTGACGTTTACTATTTACTAGGTGACTTTTACTATTTATAGTTTGACCGTTTGACTTTACTATTTTTACAGTTTGACTAGTTGACTTTTACTATTTATCGGTGACTTTACTATTCACTAGATGACTTTTACTATTCATGGTTGACGTTTGACTTTTACTGTAGAAGACCGATTTTTATGTTTTACCGCTACTGTTAAATGGTTTAAAGGTTTTAAAAATTAAATAGGCGACAGAAAGACGTAAGTACCGAATGAGTAATAATCTCGATTCTCGCTCGGTTCGAGAATCGAGACATTAAATAATTAGACTCTAGTGTCGGGGAAAATAATCGGAAGGTTTGTCGAGTTTACCTAGTTTTGGTCAACTTTGACCAACTCAGTGGACTTGGTCAACCCTAACGTCAACCTTTGACCTTTCCTGGTCAAACTAGGAAAGTGGGTAGTTGACCATAGAATGACCGCATGTTTCTACTTTCAACTTGTTTAGTCGTTGACTTCTTTTTTGACGGATTTAGGATTTCGTCTACACTCAGAGCTTGAGGACAGAGGCTTGGAGCACGAGGATTTCGACTTCGTCATAACAGGTAGGGTGAGCCGTAACTTCCGGGTTAGTGGCATTTTAATTTGTGTAGTGCTCTATGATATAAAAGTTATATGATGTTTGTTTGTGCATAATCGATGTCTCGCGATATATGTTTTCTTACTTTATCGCTCATAAAATGTTTAGAAAACCGACGCTAGACACACATGTGATGATTCAAATCGAAAATTAGTACCGTTGTCCTGATTTCCGGTGCTTGGCTTGAGAGTGACAGGACCTAGTGTTTAAACTATATTTTCCCACGGTGTCGATGATCGTGAACCTCTGGAGGGGCAATGCCTTGTTTATTTTATTTTTCTTGCCTACGCTCGTCTCTCACAGAGTCAAGCGAGTCGTAAGTGCGGTGTTGTTATGAGTCATCTGTTAGGCATTAGCTGTAAATGGACACTCTCGCTACTACGCGTTTTCAGACGCATAGGTAGTTGGCCCCGGTTTGTTGTGAAGACAAACCCGGGATTCGGCCGCACAAATCCGTGAAACCCTGCAAGTTGTTTGTTACTTCGAGCGCTCAGTCATATTGATGTTAGCATTGGCATATGGAAATGGAATTTATTTAAATCTTCCTATGAAAACCAAACACAGTTTTTGGTTGTTGCATGTTTTTACGAATTGTTTAATCACCAGTGAAAGATATATGTAGTATCTATTTATAAGGACTACACCTTTGTTTTCAAACCCTATTTTGATTAGGTTCGGCCCCTTTTGGGTTAGTGAGGGTGAGTGCTTACCCCTACTTTGCAGGTACCCGGTAGACTTGCTTTAGAAGAGATGGATCGGTGACTAGGGGCTTGGCAGTGCGTGTTGTTCAGCATCTGTATTTTAGGATCACCTTGGAGGAGCTTTTCATCCTTCGTGATACTTCAGCTTTTCGATCTTCGTGACTGTTGGTTTGGACGCATTTGGCGCACTCTGACCTATCGAGCTTCTATCCACTTATACTTTGCTCGCTGGCCCATGTTGTGTATTTACTGACTTGGATTTTTCATGTATCTTTAGTCTAGGTCTTGTACGCTACCTTCCACACTTGTATAATACTTTATTTATTTATCTACTCCTCATATTTAAGTCATTTTATTTAAATTAGCATTGTGGTTTCGGCCTAGTGGGTAGTCAATACGTCAGATAACGTATTCGTTATTCATTAGTTCAAGATTACGGAGGTTATCGTCGTGTTCCGGGGCCAGAAATAGTCTCGGGATGCGACATGACGTAGATATCAAGGAGAGTAGTTCCCATTTGCCCAAATTGAAATCAAATGTGTTGCTAAAAGTATTCCAGAAGCACTCAACAACCATCATTGAAGGTATGTTGGCACCATGCTTTTCCAACTTGAAGCTTAAGTCAACAGCGACTAAGATGCCTAATTGTTTCCATCGATCTAGATCAATAGCCTGACGATTTTAGTACCACTGTTTCATGGGTTCGCTGGGGTAAGATCATGAACCAATTCTAATAGCTTGATGACCCTGTTTCCATGATGAGACATCGACGATTGTTTTCTGAAAGGCAAAAAGGGTCGTCTGTGACTCATGATACTAGTGCTCGACTTCAGGAAATTTGGACATCCATGGTCCCTTGCCGGCTGTGGACCTAACGTCTAGTTTTAAGTGTGTTTGATTGAGGTGTTTGATGGCTTTCAGGCCATTTGCAGTCTGCTTGCCATTGAGAGCCATAGAAGAAGTTAGGATTTCAGCCATTTCTGGTGAAGTTTAGTTTCTTGAATTGAGATTGAAGATTCTGGGTTTTATAGAAACTGAAAGAGTTTTTAGAAACGAAGTGTCACTTGATTAAAGGAGATGACGATGAAGAGGAAAACGATACAACATTTCCTTTTTTTAAGGAACCAAGTCGAGTTCTAACCCTCTTCAATTTCACTGATGGGTCAAAGTTTAATTTCGAGACATACGGGGTAATGTTAAGGCCAAAATAACATTTCCTCGGCGAATGCTCATGAGTTGAGCCCACTGGACTGATACTTGGGATCAAATATCCGAATATTATTTCTTTCCTAATAGGTCATGCATGGCACGATTTGCAGTTCGCGTGAAATTTTGTTTCATAATCTTTTAAGGAGATTTCTTCCCTAATTGATTCAGATGACTAGTTTACCTTGATCCATAAGGAATGACGAACCTTAATTCTCTTTATAAAGGGGTCGATGGTAAACATAAAAAGACACGGCTCAATATAGAAACAATTTTGCAACACTGCAAAACAAGCCTCCATTGAAGCACCTCTACCAAAAAGACTCACATAGACTTTTATTCCATAAAAAAGCCCACCCAATCAGCAACTCCTACATCTACCTCACCAAAGCCTGCCTAGTCGGCAGAATTCCACCCTCACTTCATCAAGACTCATAGCGAGCACCACTCCATCCAACCATTGTTAGAGCGTAGCACCTCTAGCAAATATCCATGCTAGCTGAAGAAAAATCTTATGCGAACGCCTTGCAATCCTGATATAGCACTGCTCGACTACAACCAGCTCGAGTAAGAACCGTCTATTTTACGTTAAGAGGAGGAAAATCCTAGATCTCCTCGGCTAGGTCTGAGAAAGAACTTGAGTGCCGGCTTGATCAACATCTGCAAGTCAGTCGTTTGAGGAGGAAGTCAGAAGGCGAACAAGCAAGAACATATTGCACCTAACCCAAAGGTGCTGGCACGCTGCAAAGAAGATAATTGTCTGAAGGGAATCTATTTTCACCCTGAACAATGTATATATTACTAGCCTTCCTGAGGGTTGCGCTCGCACGTGCATTTAGTGTTGTTGTCAACGTTCATTATTATGTGTCATGATTGATATATCTGGAGTAATATCGAATTGGCTCTTGTCCCAACACTATCATATATTTTGAGTCACTGAATCTAAACGGTCTCATCACCTCCAATGGACTATCATATTATGGCAAAGTCCTGTATCTGAACTTCAATGAAAGAAAAAAATCTTAACACTACTAGGATCTACAGTTTGGCTGATGAAAAATTTTCGTCGTCCTGTTAACCAAATTCGTCAGTAAAGACTCGTCGGCTATGAATTTAGCCGACAAAACTAGAAGTAGTCGTCGGCTATATTCTGAGACTTTAGCCGACGAAAATTTTATCTATTTCATCCGCTAAAGTGTTGTCCTATAGCCGACGAAATATTGTTTCGTCTACAGTAGTCTTACACTTTAGCCGACAAAATATTTAATATATTCATCGGCTAAAGTATTTAATAAACAAAATTTAAAAACCTATAATCGATGAATTATAGCTAAATTTGTCGGCAATAGTAGTATGTAGCCGATCAATTTATTATAATTCGTCGGATTTATCTTAGAAACAATAAATAAATAAAATTAAAGCCGACGAATTATAGTAAATTTGTCGGCTAAATACTATTATAGCCGACAAAATTTGGTATAATTCGTCGGATAAACCTTAAAAATACTATAGCCGACGAATTATGACAAATTTCATCGGCTATAAGCCAATTTCAGCAAAAAAATCCAAAATTTCTAAATTACCATTACAATCAACCTGCAAATTACACTAAAACATCTCAAATTATAACCAACAACATCATTAATGGTGACAACACGTTTTTTATTAAAATTTTTATAAATTGTTCATGAACACATAAAGCTATATAATCATTAAACTATACAAAATCTATATCGTCTAAATTTATATCCGCGCCAAGAGGAGGTTGCTGCTGCTGAGGAGGTTGCGGCAGCTGAGATAACGATATAGACGTAGGCATGGGCGGAGCCGAAAGTCCCTGAAACTGAGCAGTTGAAAACTCATGCAAGTACTGGAACATCTGCTGCTGTGCCGCTTGTTGGGTGACATATACCACGGCATTATACTCTTGTAAGGCAGCAGTATAGGCTGTCCGGCGGTGATCTAGACAGCATGAGCTGTAGCCTGAGCTCGTGTCTCAGCGGCATGAGTGGCTTGCTCCTCCCTTAGTTTCTGAATTTTTGACTCTAGCTGAGTCGTCCTGCTGCTGGTTCAGGATGCCTTTCTTTAAAATCCTGGAGTGGTCTTCAAAACCCCCTCTCCCGTCTTTCCTAAACCCCGATAGTAGAATTTATTTCCTTACGGTGGGAAGGATGTGCCTATAATCCTCGCCCTAACCGTCAGATCCGAAGTGTCGAACCGGGACATGACTTCGGACATCTCTTCCTCCTGCATGTCCGCTATGTCTCCCTCAGTATAGCAGACATCACCTCATCACTAGGTTGTCTCACCTTCACCTAATTGGATGGGAAAAAAATAATTAATTAACATTTTGACATATATATATAAGTAAAAAATTTGAAAATGTAAGATGACTTACAATATCCTCTTGGGCGTCAGGATATATCTTCTCATACGTATAGACGTACCGGTTGACTTCTTAATGTTCCTTCGCCGCCTCGTCTATCAACGATGTGAACGGTCTAGAACCGGCATAATGATTCCTTGTGTTGCGTTGTCGGTTCTGAGCGTTCTCCTCGGAAACGACCTTTAAAGAAAAAAAAATTAAATATTAGTAAAATATTTAAAAACAGACGTATTTAATAACGATTTAACAAATTAATTTTTTAATTACCTGTTTATGAGGGTTGTTGAATTCTAATATCAGAAGTCAACGTCACTCGTACTCCATGTATTAGAACTCAACAGGGGTACTAGAACGTGCGTTCTCATGGGTAGTCCAGTGGGTCTACAACTCGTTCTTCCACTCCTTGTTCCTACAGATACCACAAAAATATTAAAAATATTATTTATATCACATAGAATCTTATTTTTTTTCATTAACTTCCCAACTTACCTTTCCCCATGCACAACGTCCACCCAGGTGTTTCTCAAGTGCTGGGGAACGTCAAACCACACCTGCATTTAAC
This sequence comes from Comarum palustre, assembly GCA_951800085.1. Taxonomy (NCBI): domain Eukaryota; kingdom Viridiplantae; phylum Streptophyta; class Magnoliopsida; order Rosales; family Rosaceae; genus Comarum; species Comarum palustre. The sequence continues at coordinate 22,706,458 of OX637576.1, read as the reverse complement.
TGTTTATTAGTTTAGTTTTTCCATAAATCAACAATATAATACATAATATTATTGAGAAATTTTGTAAACACACCGACATCGCGTTGTGGACCATGTCCTTAACCTCCTACGGGACCTCGTCCCAGTCTGGCCACAACATAGAGACTCTGTCCCTAATGAGCCCTCCCACACGGCCAGAGTACGTCCTCGTCTTCCCTCCTGATACTATGTGGTCATCTCTATCAGTATCGATGACGATCCTCCCTGAGGTACTCACGGTCTTCTCGAGAGCATTCCCTGTGACGGGTTCTCTCTTCTTTCTTGTCGGCTTGGCTCCGACGGTGGTTATCACAAATTGATTATTAAAATCGGAGAACCTTTATTATGACATTATAAGAAAACAAATTATTTATCTTTCATTACTTGAGGGCGTTGCGACGGATTTCGTCTCTGTCGCCGGTGATGATACCCTCACAGAAATATGATCCTTACCAAAAGGCACAAACTAGTACGCCGCTGATGTAGTCACCTGCGGGGGCAGTGAATAAATCGGCACCTCTGATTCATCGACTGCAGGTAAGACCGGTATCATCCGCGGAAGGTAAAGAAGAGGTAGCGGTATCTGTACCCCATATGACCCACCATCCGAAGAAGTAGGACCTGAAATCGGCGCCCTGTGTATCTCTGGCATACGTGGTGCAGACACCTCTGTCTGGGTCGGAGGTCACAGCTGCCTCGAGGACTGAAGGGCGCCAAGCTGCCTCAAATAATGGATAGCTCCCGACTATCTCGAGGAATGGGTGACGCCCGGTAGCCTCGAGGAATGAGTAGCGTCCGGCTGCCTCTGCGTCGTCTCAAGAAGGGTCGCACGTCTAGCTGTCATGTGGCTCTAAAACGGCATTTGAGGGTTTTTAGACGTTCCCTCAAAAGATTAAGACATTTGGCCCTTCGAACCTTTCGTCGATCTAAAATTACCGCTCATCCTGTTTAAAATATTAATTAAACAAAATTAATGAAAATGTCATTAATATTTTAATAAATTATTTTCACATGTAATTTTTAATTTTTATTTTAGTTTTAATTTATTTTTTTATTTTAAACAATCTTTATCAATATATGAACAATATTTAATTAACATTTTAATATATTAACAAGATTTTTAATAAATGTCATTAATATTTGTTAATTAATATTTATATTTGCTAATTAATATTTCTAAGATCGAAAATAGTATGACGATAATAACCGAACCTAATTTTCCATTCTAACAAACATTCTAATGAACATTTATATGAAGAATATGAACAAATTCAAAAAAAATCAGAAAAATTCAATCCATATATATCAACAAATTTCAACCAAATTTCAAAATATTCAATTATATTAAAAAATTTCAACAAATTCAGAAAAATACAATCCATATATATCAAATCCATATATATAAACAAATTTCAACCAAATTTCAACAAATTTCAAGAAATTTCAACAAATTCAATTCAGAAATAAAAATATGTGGAGACACTGTGGAGGGGCTCAAGAGGCGGAGGAGAACACTACCTACAGCAAGAGGAGTCTGAGACCGAGATCGAGAGAGATAGAGAAAGAGAGAGACGAGGCGGTGGAGGCAATGGAGGCGGAGGAGCGAGGGCATATAGCCGACGAAATAATAAATTCGTCGGCTATAATTATGATTTTCGTCTGCTATTAGTTTTTATTTATTTACAGCCGATGAATTTTATTTAATTATTTAAAATTCGTCTGCTATAGTCCTTTTTATATTTATTTATATAATTTATTTCTAATTTATTTATTTTATTATCATTTCATTTTATTTATTTAACGACTAATTTATTGAAAAATTATTTATTTAATAAATAAGAAAATAGTTAAATGTATGTAAGTGCAAGGGCAGTTAAACGTTGAACATGGGTGAAGCACGCAGTTTCTGCTCTCCGGCTCTCCCACGTTTTCACTTTTTTCAGTTCTTGTTTTGGTTTTTTTTGTAGATTACCATATTAACCCCATATAGATAATATTTCCTTTTGTTTCCAAGATGGGTATTATAGAGAATTTCAAATTTTGGTGAAGGTTTGACACCAAAGCCACACTTCCATTTTTAAGAGTGGAGAGATATATTTTTTAAATAATATGTCTATTTTGGTATTTTAACTTACATTATAAAATATAATGTAAAAACAAAAAAATTAGGTTATTTTTTATGCAGAGTAACTGTATATGTTGATGAAGTTTGGTGGTACTTCCCTGCAAGCAAAGACCACAATGGGTCACTCTCTATATGTCTATAGATCACCATAATCGCACTATATATATATATATAGTAATATGAAAAAGACAGTGATATATTAAGTAACGAGTCCGATTTGGATCTAAAAATACTGATCCATGATCATTATTGTGTCTTGATGGGTATAGAGTTCTTCATTTAGCTTGAATCCACTACACAGTATCATTTTCATATATCATTTGATCCGAAAATCAGCTTCTATCTTCAAAAACAATTACTCCTTTTATACACGTCCACTCCAATTTCTCAATTAAAAAGCTCAACGATATCTAAGATGACGCTTCTAATGAACTTCAACCCTTACAAATCTATAATGCTCAAAGTAAGGAAAAAACAAAACCCTCAAAACCGATGGCTGAAACTTAAAAAAGGATTGGTTTACTGATAAATGAATGATCAACACTAAGAGAATAAAGAATGTAACTCAAAATAATCAATTGAATTGCATGATCTTTGGAGCAAATCTCAACAGCCTATCCAATGTGTTAGGCATGAACTTCCTCGCAAACATATGGCATATATTGGTGCTGTTCCCATTGTATTGGCATGTCGTTCCAAATCTCATCTTGTTCAAGAACTCATAAGTCACATCCGTCCTCTGATACCTCGATGGATGCGGCCCTCCTCTCGACCAGTCGACCCAATGCAAAGTCCGGTTGGAGTTTTTCTTCCAAAACTTGATGCTCACGTAAGTTGGCAAGTAGTGCTCGTCAGAGTAGCACGAAGGAACACAATACCTCTCAAACAAAGGAAAATAGCTAGTGTCTGAAACTACCTCCAGCGCCAACTGACGGTCGACCTCGAACCACTGCGACCCCTTCCGCCATTGCTCAATCTTGATGGTTGGGCTCATTTTTCTCCTGTATCGGTCTCGGCCGACTGGACCGGGCAAGTCGTAGGCCTCCACAAATGTTTGAGTCGAGTCCATAACGTAATCATAAACCGTTTTGAAGTTGAAGAGTGGTATGCACGACTCCGAGAGCAGAACGAAACGTTGGTTGGTTAAGTCCAGTAGTGCATTGGCTAATAGGCGCCGCTCTGCTTGCACCATGTTTGGCTCACCCCAGGTCACATTCTATAACATCAATTCAACATATTAAGTACAAATTAATCTCTAACAAGAACATGTTCAGATATTCATTTGTTGACTACGCTAATATGTAGAGACGTTCTCATATGAACAACCAACATATAGACCTTATATATAAATAGTTATGTTTATCAAGAGAGCGGAATCGTGTAGGTATTAAAATCCAAAACCTTTCTTTAAACCCTTCAGTTTTCAACATGAATATGATGTGTTACATACATATTGTGCAATATAACAGCTTGTTGTAACTTGCTAACTACTTAAAGAAGGAGATTAAAGGGGACTTTTGCTTCTTTTCTGACAAAATGGCTAAATACTTGGCAGATGCATCAGAAACAGACAGAACCAAGAAAGGAATGTCGAAAGGTGATGAGGGTTGCTTTCTAGGAACAAAAGAGTAGAATCCAAGCAATGAGTAGTTGCTGAAACAAATTGAATCCACCACTCAATGCATATGCCCAATTTTATAGACATGCCTTGCACCGGAAATCTTGTTGAGTGTAATAATATTGGTTTGTGAAAATGTAATATGCAAGGTTTAGAAAAATGAAAATGGTCAACAGAATACTTAACTGTGGCATGCATATGGTAAAAAAAATCTCATATACATGTATCGCAACTAAATGACCTAGGCTATGTTATCGAAAACCTAGACTATGAAATCCTAGGTCTTTTAATTGTGATGCATATCAGAACTTTCATCCCCAAATGATATGATTCTCCAAAATTGATCTAATGAAAATTAGCGAGTAAAAAAAGGTATTAATCGATATATATTTCCACCAAATTGAAGTCGATTTGTTTAATCACCATATCAACCTTCCAAACTACGTTAGGTGTTTTCTGTTATATTCATATACAGGTAAATCTCTTCACGACTACAAAATTGTATAGTCCTAGTTATGTCAAAACCTTATGAACCTCAGAACGCATATAGACAGGTATTTCCCATGCTCCCTTGTCCAACCATTGTTGGACATGTCTAGTGCACCTAAATTATAAGATTTATAAGTAATTTCTGAGAATAAAGTCTAGATATTACAGTATTATATATTCTTTGAAGGTTGTATGCAGGGAAAGAATGAAGAATGTCAATATTTATATATCTTATATTTGTAGGATGTTGCTTTCGAATTTTGATGGCAAACTAATATATATAGCATCTGGCATATAATATAGCATCCTAGTGAATCACATACACACGATTCTGATAAAACGAAATGATTATTGGGTCTATTAATTATATAGCATTTGTCTAATGCAATAACACGTACATGGAATGAATATATACTTATATTCGTCCCACAATATGAGGCGTATTATGAGGCAACTCTAAGGAATTTCCTATATATAACCCCATTTCAAAGCAAAATCAAAAGGAATGACCAGAATTATTTCCTCTCAACTACCGTTGTAGAAACCAATAAAATCTAATTTCAATTACGCAGAAGTAAACATAGAGCAAACTAAAGCTACATTATTTGCTTTGTGTTTAGCCTTCGTTATAAAAATTAAAGCTAATTGAGGTGCAGTATTAATACTAATGGAACCGAATCAAAACGCATTCGTGGCCCAAGACGAGAAGAAAACGTTCAGGTTTCACAATTCAAATCCTATTTGATTTCTGAAATAATTACTATTTACCTTAAATAAATAAATAAATCTCATTCCAATAAAGGCAAAATCCATATAGCGTGAATGCTAATAAATCAGAATCCTAGTACAATGCAAATTGTGAATATCTCAGGAATAGTACTGACCTTGCTCGGAACTCTTCTGCCGTCAAACACAGAATTTTCCGGCATTGTCTCGCCTGAGTCTGGATTGGCATGGACGTAGATAGAGTACAGCCCTTCATTTCCTTTAAAGAAACGTTCCCATAAAGGAGCCAAAGCTAAATCTCCTCTGCTCAAAAACATGAAGGCCACTTTTGGCTTGGTATTGTTCTTGAATTGATATGCCCCGCTTCTTTTTGGCACCATCGACGCTCTCCACAATAATTCAGAATCTTCCATATCATGCATGGCACTTGGCTTTACGTAAGCTGGTTTCGATGGCTGCGGAGGAGACGGTGGCGGTGAAGCGATGGTGATTTTGGTTTCATTATCAGGTGAAGGTGGTGGTGGTGGGGGAGAATTATCTACAGGGACTAATTTGTATATGGTGGAATCTAAACTGGTTTTGGCTTGCGCGAATGCGGTGAAGTGAAGAGGGGTGTCTTTGATGTAGAAGCTTAAGGTGATTCCGAGGGCAAGGCCAGAGACGAAGATGAGAAAAACGGTGATGATCTTGTTGATTTGTATTTGTGCATTCACAAAGTGTTTGAGAAAACATGGTGGTGGGTTTTGCTGCTGCGCCTTGTTCTTCATGATCATATATCAACTCCTCCAATCCGATAGAGGAAGAGGAAGAAGAAAAACACAGACGAAGACGAAGAGAAAAGGAGGGAAGCTAGCTTCACCAACTTGGGGTCTTCGATCTTCTCTTCACAAGAATCTTGAGTTTGGTTTCATCACTCAAAGACTCAACCACAAACTAGAATTCTTTTTCCTTCGGAATTTCGGTGACACCATGACAGGTCATGGGGGCATTTAGATAAATCCAAATCTGAATTGTTTATGGATGTTAAATAGAATTGCAGAAAAACATGAATTGGCTGTATTTAATCAACTTCAATGAATCAAATCTGGAAAGTAAATACCTGAATAAGTAAGGAAATTGGAAAATTAAAAATCCAGGAGATTAAGGAAAATAATCAAAGTCGTTGGTTCGCATTATATACTGGGTATCAAAAATCAATTGGAAAACAGAAGCCACGCGGTTTTCACATATGGCTAATGGCTAACCTTGGCAGAGATATAAAAGCTTTTCTAGTCAAAACTTTTTGTTTCTAAATTATAGTTCAAGGTTAGTATAATAGCATATATCTTATTTTGGTGCATTTATGAAAAACAAAATCACTTGACCAATCATGGCAATGGTATCAATCTCAATTCTGAAAAATGAAATTATGGATTCAATATTTTGCTATTACGAGCAAAATTCCAGTTAAATTGAAATTCCTCATATGATAAAGAAGCATCATTCTATTTCAAAAAAACATCATTCAAAAATAAAAACAGAAATAAAATCAATTGAGCCATACCTTGATTAATTAACAGGATAAAAAGTCAGTAATTTCGCAATCCAAATGAATCTGCTGGCTTTGATTTTGGGCTGGCAAATGCATGAAATCCATGAATAGCAAACTTGGCTCACACATTACAATTTGGCAGAGATTAGTGTTTTTCCATTCAAATCTAGAGAGTGTATTGTATATGGATTTGTATGGAATTGACAGATTTTTTTAAAAGTCCACATACTCTTAAAATAGTCCATAGATTTGTTAAATAGTCTACATATTTTTTAAAATTATTGACTTTTACTACAGACTTTCTACAGATTTATAAAAATCCACATACATTATATGAACAACTTCTACAGATTTGTCAATACTTGTAAGATAAAAAAAAAGCGTTAAATAATGAAGAACGACCAAATATAATTAACAGAACTGAAAGATACGAAAAGAAGACGTCCCTAAAATAATGATAAACATGAAAAAAAGACGTCCTTAAAATAATGATATGATCATTCTTCTCCTTCATGAACACTTTCTTCATTGTCATTGTTTACATTGTTGACATTGGTTTGAGCTTATGCCCACATCTGATTAGCAATACTCATTCTTTATTGATTAGCAATATTCACCTCTGTATTGTTTCTTAAACCATTTCACTCAGCTTTGGTAATGGCTGAAAGTTATCTCCTTACCGATTTTTTCGTTAAGTTTATGAAGTAGCTTCGTCTCTAATGTTGTTTTGCTTATTACACCATTAATATCACAGAACCCAAGCTTAGCGCCTTCAACCATAAGTTGGAGCAAAACATTCCTCTCTTCCGTTGTCCAAGTTTTATAATCATTTCGTTTACCATTTTCTTGTGAATCTCTCATCTATATATTGTTAAACTATAACTAATCATACATGCAACCTTGAAGGTAATAAAAACATGTTATATATATGTATCAGCCAACCCAGAAAAAAGAAAAAATATGAACAAAAAAAATTGAGTTAGAAGGTTCCTCAATTAAAGCAAGAGTTTAGAACAATTGCTGATGCACATAGTTTTTGTACGTATGGATGTAGATGTAAACTTTATGTCATTTTGTGAAGGTTTCTCAATTACGATAAAAAAATCAGCTATTCTTGTGCAGTAGCTATCGGGAAACTATCTAGTAGCTAACAGTTAGTTATTAATTAAGAAACTATCCAGTAGATATCAGTTAACTGTGCAGTAGCTATCAGCCATTAAAATCTGAGATCTACTCAAGGCATTAGAATATGAGATCTATAAAAGGCAATAGATATTATTTAGTCTGCAAAATCTACTGTCCAGAGTACAAACATATAAATAAGGCCATCAAAAACTATGAGCATCAATTACGATCAAAAATAAGCTATTACTGTGCAGTAGCTATCAGGAAACTATCTAGTAGTTATCAGTTAGCTATCAGGAAACTATCCAGACAAAAGTTACATAAATTGAACAACCTACCATAAATTGAAGAGTTAACAGATAATATTTAGGTTATCGAGTATCAAGAGTTAGCAGATAATATTTAGGTTATCGAACGTTCGAACCATCATAATTGAAAGACAAAAAAGTTAACATTCAACAAACATTGAGAAAAATAGGAGAATATGTTGATAACACAAAATATTATTAAAAACAAAGGAAAAAATGAATAAGAAAAGATTATGTACGGGATTAACCTATTCACATGTTGACGAAGTGGTTATAGCGCAATATAAGCGCATCTACTACCTATTGACGAAGTTATGGATTCGAGTCACCATGAGGGTAGGAGTGAAATCCTTTGATCATCTTTTAAAAAGAAAAATAAAAAAACATGTAAAGAGAAAGTCTATGTAGACTTTTCCAAATTTTTGCTCAAGTAGGTGGAAAAATATAGGAGTTTGGTGTGTGTAATTTACACTACAAAGTCCATAATTATCCATGAGTTACTAGTTCCATAAGTATGAATGATATTTTAAATGCATCTAAACTTCTATTCATTTTAAAAAGTCTCAATTGAATACATCTGAACTTTTATGGAATTTATGATGATTTTTTAAAATCTAGTTAAGGTGGTTGTCAACACCCGATATGCAAAGGTGACACGATATGTCAAAGCCAGAATTAAGATTTCGAAGCGTAGGGAGAATGAAAGGAGAAAAAAAAGTTGTGCTCTAAAACAAGAGACCGAAAGCATGGATCATACATTACTTTATAAACTGCATGTGTGGCAAATAGATTAGTACATTTGTATAGATGCAATAATCTTGATGTGTTTAGTCTAAAAGAGATACCTATTATTATTCAGTAGGTTCTTTATGAGGATCTGTGTAAGATTTCGGATGTAGCTCGGGGGCAGACTCTACGTCCTCCTCCGATGCTGACTTTTAATTCAATAAAATGGCCTGAGCCAATTTAAAAAAAAACTGCATGTGAATGAAATGTCAAAACGATATTATTTTATGTCACACAATTGTTATAATACTATAATGGTGAATTGATGATGCACAAGTTCTTTTGATTTTCATAGTTTCATTTGAATGTAAAACTACATTTCATCTCATACGTATTTTTCTCATATTAGTTGAATCTCATTTTATAATATCTAACTAGGCTATATATACCACGGACGTCTTCGCCAACTATAAATGTAACCCTCCAACAAGCTCATCTAACATAAATTTTACATTCATCATAAATTTTAAATGTAACCTGAATGAAGAAGGAAGGATCATACAAATTGTTGAAAAATATAGAAGGAAAAATACAAAAAAGAATCAGCATATTGTAGTGAAGTTGAATAGAAGGAAAAATTCATGAGGAAGTTGCATATTGTAGTGAAGTTGAATAGTGGGATACAACTCTCGGACAACATGCAACACGAAATGTTCGTTAGAGAAGTCGAGGAGGGCACTCGCTGGTAGGCGTTTCTCGGGGTCGATCATGGTTGGTTTCCCCCATTCCACTTTCTGTGCTGATGTGAAGGAACAGAGGAGAAGAAACGGAAATTTACAGGCTAATTAGAAGATGGAAATTAGTGCTAGTACGCATGCTGTAGTCAAATTAAGAAAATTAACGAACCTTGCTTAGAATTCTAGTTCGATAGAAATTACACTACCACAAAAATGTTATCAGACAACCCTTTTGACATTCTGTCTTGTCTGAATGAGTGAACTGTTATAGGCAATGTAAAGTTATAATGTTATGTTGTGTGATGATACGAAATTGAGAAGTCTATATTTCAGAGTTTAAGGCACAACCCAATTAATTTTTTGTTGTATGATTTACAAAATTTTTGACGGAAAAATTCCCCCATCACGAAACTCACTTTTTTTTTCAAGGTGCAAGATGTTTGGACAACATGATTTTATTTATTTGTTGTATGATGATGTTACAATTTATACTAGACAATGTCTAGTACAAGATAAAAATACTTATACAACAAAATTTTAAGTTCTATTATGTTAAAATGTTACTGGCGTATAACTGTTTCCGACAAATTTGTTTGGCTCCATTGACTCAAAAATTCATCTTTCGCAAAGAGGGAAATTTGCTTTAATGAAGTCGTACATATCACATAATAGTTATATTTCTTTTGTTGGTTGAGCATATTAAACTTTATATTAGTGAATACCAAGTGCAAGTTTAGAGAATATGTACAACACTTTAAAACATTATGTTGTGTGATTAGAAAATCTAGTGCTATATCAAAATGGTTTTGGCTCCCAAGTTTGCCTCCACTGACTTAACTATTGGCTTTTAAATACTTGTATTTGTCTTAAAATTCACACAATAGTCTCTCTATATTTTTGTTGTGTAACTACGTTCAACTTTCTACAAGTAAATACACTATAAGTCTAAAAGACCCGCAAGAACCGTTGGATCTTAACATTTAGGGTTTAGGGTTTAGGGTTTAGGGTTTGTTTTGCTTCCTTAAGTATTCTCTGAGCTTGAATGAGTTTGATTTGGTAGATTTGGGATTTTGTAACAAGTTTAATAATTTTGTAGAGAGGTTTAAAAGCTGGAGAGTGAAGGCGAAACTGTAATCGGAATTGGAAATTTGAGTTTTTAGAGAGAGAGAGACAGTGAGTCGAGATCGGGGAGGTCGAGGACAAGGAGGAGGTCGGAGGTAATTTCAATTTTCAAACCCTAATCTGTTTTGGCTAAGGTGCTAGAATCGAGTTGAAATATGATTATTTGGTGATTTATTTTGTTTCCTTAGTAGTTTTGTACAATTTGTTGAGAAGAATAGATTCTATTTCTAATCGAGTATATTGGGCTTATTGCTCTATGAAATCATGAACACCAGGTGTTCGATGAATTGCCGGAAGGCCATTTGATGTGTTTCAGGGTAATTTATATGTGAATCTGTTTTTATCGGGAGTTGAATTACTGTTTCTATTTGTTTTGTAGAATTTGTAGTTGAATATATAATGGAAGTGTGTTGTTCTTGAGGCTACTGTATTTAAGTTGCTGCAGGAACCAAAAGTACCTGCTTCTGCAGACGAAAGTTTGCCAACCAGCAACTGCACAATGCACATCTTGATGTTGTAAAGTCTTGCAAGAAGAAGATGGAAGCAGAATTTGGCCAGTTGAAGAGGAATGGAGTCAGCATGCCGAAGCAGGGGTGACTTATGGATCTGCTTGTTGATAAGATGAAGGCCGGGGCTGAGGAGGAAACTGAGGGCGAGGAAGCAAAGAAGGGAAAGGGGAAGGCTAAAGGGGAGGGCGAGGGAGGAAAGAAGGGAAAGGGGAAAGAGAAGGCAAAGGGCAAGGGGAAGGGGAAGGGCAAATCTAAAAATGTTTCATTTTCGTTGCCTTTTGTTTTAATCAGAGTCAGTGAGCTCAGAGTTGTTGATCTTCTCGATGGACTATGTGAAAAGATGTAGTAATACACTCTTAGCCAAGTAATTATGCTTGCGATTTTAGATTCGGTTTCTTTTATACATTTTTGTTTGTTAGATTCACCGATTCTTGTTTTCATTTGTAGATAGATTCAAAGAGGCGGATATGATTTCTCATTTTCGATCCTTTGCAGCACAGAGTAAAGTGGCTGTTTGAGTTGCCAATTTGCCTTTTTATGTCCACCATGTGTCTTCATGTAAGTGTTCTGTTTCAAATAGAAAATTCCATGCTTTCATCAATAACTATTTAAGCCCAGCATATTTGTTTTAGTAACATTAATCATATGGCAAAATTAATTAACATTTTAGTAGCAAGTGCTTATAAACTCGGGAAGAATGGATAATTGATTAGAGGCATATGGAACTGCATATTGGCATATCAAAGGTAATATTTGTTGTCAAATGAAAATCTCCGGATATATCCATGTGAATTTGGTTGTTGATTAGAATCTGGATGTTCTTTTGGGTTTTAGGCACCTCTGATGCCCTGAAAAATACTAGAATGGTTGTTGACCCTGGATATAATTGTTTTTGTTGACCCTGCTATGGTTGGAGAAGGGTGTGGAACAACAAAGAGTTAGAGTGAACACTTATGTGCTAGGCTCATGACCTTAAAACTTTGTGTATTTCTATCTAGCACTTTGTTTCGGAACAACTAGCTGTTAATTTCTATGTAAGACTATCTAATGCTTATATTGTGGAATGTTTTTAGTATATTTTGGAACAATTCAGCTGTAATGTTTTTTGGATGATATATGGAAGGTGAAATACAATGTTTTATGGTGCATCATTTAACACTTAATTTGTATGACAATTTCATTTGTGTTGGTTGTGTGTGAAACTTGGACAACAAAGTATGTCCACGTGAAAATGTAATATCGTATAATTCTCATGAAACAAAATAGCAAAGTTGTATCTATTGTATGATACAACATTGCTCAACAAATTGGTTTATTCAAGACATAAAATTTGTTGTGTTACAACAAATGGCATCATAAAACTAGATAGGTTACTCAGCGTCACATAACAATAAATATAGCGAATAACTAGTTGTAGTTTATACAAAGTCACACAACGGTACAAATAAAAACCAACCGTTGTCTGAAGAGGAAAAGATACGATGAAAATGTTTTAATGTGTTGTCTGAGTGGACATGTCGATGTCGCTCCTGTCGAGCATGACATCAAATTTGCGCAGAGGATTATACAACATAAATATTTTCACACTTGTCTTAAATTTAATCAAACAAGATATACAACAGAAAACTTATAGTCACACGCAGATGAATAGTCATTGTGTGTTGACATTTCTGTGGTAGTGAAAGCAGAATCTTCAGGCCACGAGTCTACATAGGATGGATGAGTATGAACGCATATGAAGTAAAGTCCATGATGATCTTTGAAGAACATTTCCCACAGTGGAGCCAAAGGTATATGACACTTTGTCGAGAACATGAAAGCAGTTTTCGGCACAGGGTTAAGGGAAAACTTTGTGATCCTTGCAACAAGCGATGCCCGCCAAAACAACTCAAGATCATCATCTATATTGTGGACCAGAAGTGTCTGATGAGCCTCAACATTTGGACATCTTGGAACTACATAAGGGCGTGTCCATTATCACCCATGCTTAGAATCAGGTTTGCCTTTGGCCAGTGAGAGGACACTATTTGTGCCCATCACAACGAGCCCTTCATCATTTCATGTCAGGTTGGTCACTACAAATGTCACATAGCTCTCATCGACACTGGGGCTGTAGTTAATGTCATGCTCTCCAGCTGTTATCATGGCCTGCGCCGGGATAGAGCCAAGTTCTATGACAATCACGACCCTCTGGTCAGCTTTTCTGGGGACATTGTCTAGCCCCTTAGCTCTTATCGGTTAACAGTCTCTCTCGGCACTGGCTCATGTCGCTCTTTCATCACCTCTCGCTTTCTTATTGTTGACTGCCCCTTTTTATAACTTAATACTTAGTGACGACATCTTATGGGAACTCTAATGCTTCATTTTCGGGCATATGCTCTTGATGAAGGTTCCTACTCTAGGAGGCATCCTCACTATCCATGAGGACAAGGCCGTCATTGAAAGCTGCAGCCATAATGCTGTCCAACGGGGTCGAAGCTCCTATAAGATGATGTCACTCAAGCTCTCAGATCCTATTGATGATCCCCGAGAGGACCCGGATAGTCAAGATAAAAAGAAGAGAAAGTATGTCCTTGTAATTAGCTTCAATGAGTCAAATCTGGATTCATCCAATCATGTGTATCAAATTGTGAGATTATAATCCAAGGAAACTAATCAAATGTTCGCATTTACTGGTATCAAAGATCATTGGCATGATATAAATCACACAGTTTTTCCATGACTATCAATTTGGAGAAATTTTTAGATGCTACAGTAAAACCATGTAGTATTGTCTAGTGATGCTACACTCCACTTAAAATTAAACATGTGAATTTTTTATAACTAAAATGTAAATTAATATTTTTAATGTTTTTTGTGAAATGACATTCCTCGGTATTTAATGAATTTAAACTAGGGTTTAGGGTTTTAAGATTAGGGTTTAGAGTTTAGGGTATAGGGTTTAAGATTTTAAAAACCAAAAAATCCAAAATGATCTTTGACAAAATAAGTAAAACGCATTTTTATGTCAAAAATTCACATGTCCAAATTTGAGTAGAATGTAACACCAGTTACACCACTAACCAATGCCGTGTGGTTTTATCGTAAAACTGAAAAATTTCTCTATCGATCTGGTAGAGAAATGCAATCTTTTGTAATTAAAATTGCTTTTTGTCTAGTTTGTAGATGGCTGGTAATATATCATATTCTGGTGCATTTAGGAGAAGCATATCTTGGGGTCTTATCATGGAATGATATGATTAAATTGGTACAAACCCACTGAAAATATGGATCACAAAGAGACATTATTACAAAATTTAAATACAGTGGGAAAGAAGTAGAATTAATTGGGGCAAACCTTAATTAGGAGATGTGATAAGTTTCTAAACCCAATCCAAGTGGCTGTTCCAATCCGATACCTTTATAGGCATGAAAAAAGATCCAGTTTTGCCCACCACTAACACCTAGTTCGTGATACCACCATCCTATAAACCATCACAAATTAATCCTAATTAATTCTTGGTTTTAACAAAAAACTAAAGATAAAGTAAATAAGTTAATGGTGGTTTATAAGGTAGTGGTATCACCAACTAGGTGTTGGTGGTGGGCAAAACTGGATCCAATGAAAAACACCAAAACTGGCAGTGCACGATTACAGAATACCAAATTCAGCTGGCACACACATTACTATAATTTGGCTGCGATTAGTGCTTTCCATTCAAATCTAGGTTTATAAATTTACAGATCGATTAGTAAGATTATTGAGAAATTGCAATTTTCAACAGAGGTTGCAGAGCGTCCCCCATGAACTTCCTAGCAAACAAGAAGCACATAGAACTGGTTGTACTAACATCATCACCATCACAGGTGGTGCCATTTGTGCCAAACCTTATTTGATTCAGCAGTTCAGCTGAAACACCACTCCTCCCAAATCTTCCAGGGTGCGGACCACTCTTGGACCAATCAACCCAAGTAACGCTCCGGTTTGAGTTGTGACCGGGGCCGATAATGTTCACTAAGGTAGGGATGTAATGCTCATCCATGTAGCAAGGAGGACTGCAATGCTCTTTGAATATGGGGTAGTACTTGGTATCTGATACGATCTCTAAGGCAAGCTTGCGGCTGACCTCGAACCATTGTGACCCTTTTCGCCAATCAGATATTGTGATCATAGGAGCCATTTGGGGGTTGTATCTCCCACGGCCAACCTTCCTTGGATCATCATAGGAAGCTATGAAGCTCTCATTGGAATGCATGAGGTAGTTGTATATGGTGGTGAAGTTGAATAGGGGGATACATGTCTCGGACAACAACACGAATCGTTCGTTACAGAAGTCGAGGAGGGCACTCGCTAGGAGTCTTCTTTCGGCGTCAATCATGGCTGGTTTTCCCCATTCGACTTGCTACAATAAGATGAAGAGAAGAAGAGAAGAAGTTAAGCATGCATGAAAAATGCTAGTTGTAGCTAAAAAACGTAACTATAAGTTAATGATGGAAAGAGTAACGAACCTTGCTTGGAATTCTTGTTCGATAGAAAGCAGAATGTTCTGGCCACGAGTCTACATAGGATGGATGAGTATGAACATATATGGTGTAAAGTCCTTGATGATCTTTGAAGAACATTTCCCACAGTGGAGCCAGTGGTATAGGACCCTTTGTCAAGAACATGAAAGCAACTTTAGGCACACAGTTATAGGGAAATTCTGTAATCCTTGGAACAAACGATGCTCTCCAAAACAACTCAATATCATCATCCAAATTGTGCACAAAAAGAGTCTGAGCCTCAACATTGTATGTAACAACATCGCCGGAATCCAACAAAGGGAGCTGCGGTGGTGAAGGTGAGGATGAGGGTGGCGGGGGAAGTAGCAATGGTGACAAAGAAGTGACCGAACGTGAAGTTATTTGCAATTTGAAAAAGAAGTTTTTGCAGTAGAAGCTGAGTATGACTCCAAACGACAAGCCAATGACAAAGAAGACGAGATGAAAGGCATGGAAAGACCGTACATATGAACTCAAAAGCTTTCCAATAGAATGAGATTTTCGCTCTGCATTCCCCATTGCAGCCGAGCAATAGTAGAAGACGACCTCGTAGCTTAGGTATATTATTACCACTTAAACAAGAATATTCGGCAACTACGTACCGGAGACTAGCTTGAAGCGAAAGTTAAGATACAATGCATGTGTTTGGTCAGTTCTTGGGTTTCTTGAGTGCTGCTTGAATGTTGACGAATACGTACGCTACCACATTTATAGGGGTCTTGGTCATTAGCTTACTCGAACTATTATAACTTAGGGAGTAGTTGACATTTGTATATGGCCACTATTCCACTAGATTGAACATTTTGGAATATTTGGACTTTAAGATAGTGATCTTAACGTCACAAAAAGTTAAGTAGAGGGTTTCCTTGCAAATGTCACTAAGTTGGTATAGGCTGGGTTTGGTGCAGCTGGGCTTATAAGGTATAAGCTGACTTTTAACTTATAAGCAAAAGTTGGGTGTTTGCAGCTTCTCCTTTTTCCCTCAAAACACTTTATACTTTTTTAAAAAGTAGCTTATTTTTGGACTTACCAAACACCAAAACCTTTGGTGCTTAAAAGCAAAGGAGGTTATAAGCTCTCCCAAACCCAGCCATAAGCTAATTAAGCTCCAAGCGGTTTACCATTCTTCATCCTCGGCCCCTTGTTTTTTTACAGTGAAACCAAACTTTCATTAATAAACAAAAGCTTACAAACACAGATATCCGTTTTAGATCAACACATAAACTTAAAATACAACAACCAAACCAAATAACAAACAAATCTATTAGAAAGCTAGCCTTGAAGCAAACGCTACAGAAGAGGACCTCGATCATGAAAACGCCACCAACGATCGAGCCACCGCATGGCACAGAGACGTCACTACCGCATGACACAGAGACGTCACCGGATCTACTACCAAGGGCCGAGACAACCACCAAATCTTCCTTGTGCATGAACACCAACACAGAACCCATCAATTGAACTCTAGAATCCAAACCCCAGAACCAAACAGAACATCCACAAAGCCAAGTAGCAAAAGTAGCACATGACCAGACAAAACATTGAAAGGTCAATCGGTAATCAAAAGAAAAGAAAAATAGAAAGGAGATTCGGTATAAGCGAGGGCGACAAAAGAGTCGTCAACACACCTACTTTTGACACACGATATAACACCGAGACGAGTCGATGGACATTCGTTAAAACCATTAATGACTAAATAGTATGTGCACTTTAATTGTCAAACATCTGGAGTTTGGAAACCAAAGTTAGGTCATCTGAGATCGAGAGAGGTAGTAGATTTAGGTAATGGACTTGGGTGAACGGTTGGGGAATCAGAAAAAACCAAAGAAACTGCCACAGTCAAGCAGGAGAGCTAGCACAAGGGTAGATGAAAGCAAAAAGAAGACAGGTCGTCCTCCCCCATCTCTCAAGTCAAAGATCGGATCAAAAGATATCTAGATCTGACGAGGAAGAAAAAGGAAAGATAACTGGGGCTAAGTGAGAAACAAAATGGAGAAAACGCGTTTCTCGTCAATTGTTTGGAAAAACTTTTTGAATTTTAGCATAGTGCCTAGTGCCTACCAAATTTTTGAAAAGGGTGAAAACTTTTATCGGCAATTGCTTGAATATCCCCGGCCCCTTGTTTGAATTTTAAACCTTTCAAGTTTTGCAGGCAAGGAAGACCAGGAAGAAGAAACGCAACCCAATGTGAATACTTGCAATTGTCTTCGGACGGACTCCAAAAGAAAGTGTGAAACCAATACTACACGTAACAATAGTTAACTATGTTGGAATAGTTTATTTTTTTTATAGAGATTTTGTGATTTTCTCTTCTATAATAAAGAATTAACACAAAAACTGTTGAAGATGATCTGAACCCAACTTTCTTTCAACTTCTGTGTAGCCCTAATATTTAAGCTCTTGTTATCAAAAAAAATTATTTAAGCTCTTTGAATTCGGTATTTAATCCCAAAATTTATAAGTGGATGGAGATGTAGAATGCGAAGGCAACAATTTTATCACTGGCGTGAGGTATACTTGAATTTGTGGGTTGTAATTAAACTCGAACATCAATCAAAAATGAGTATTATTAGTTCATTACCCACTAGTTTAAAACTAAACCCTAATCACACAAGGATTTTGCATTGGATGCGGCTATTTTCACCATACAATCTTCTTTGTTCACCCTACATGCTTATTTCACTTTACATTTTAATTTTCTATACTAAGTTTACTTTACACACCCATTTTGTTTTCTAATAATATCTATATATATATATATATGACATAAGTAGATTTAACAAAAATCTATGGCAATCTATAGCAATAAAAAAAGTTCTTAATAAAATATTAACGTAATTTATTTTCATTTTAGTTATAAATTATTTTGTTTTGTTCGTAGATCCATTCTGATTTATGCCAAAATCACACCGTTGTGAGCAACTAATTGAGAAAAAAATGATAATATATATACATATATATACAGTTTTGTGTTTTGTATTTTTACTTTCAATGTTTGAAACACTATTGTAAAGATTTCAATCAAGTTAAAACTAATGAGTTTATGAATTTGATAACGTATTAACGATAATAAAAAAGAGAAAAAAAATTGTAATCGATTGTACGGATGGAGAAGTGTGAGGTTTAATAACATATTTAATTTGTTTTTTTGTATTTAGTCCTTCTTTTAGAGTTGGATTTAGTTTTTTTAATTTCAAAAAAAATATTTGAATAATATAAAGTTAATATACTTATTAGTGATTTCACATTTAAACAATATAGTCATTTTGGTAACGTAAACAAAAAAGACGGTAGCGTTGCAATAACCGCATCCTTTTACATTTTGTCCCACGATAGGATTGGAGTTCTTATATAAAGTTATAAAAACCCCCACCTTGGTTCAAACTTCAAACACAACACGTTCAACATCACCTCCCTAAATTTTCAGTTTCAGGGATGTCAGACTACCTTAACTTCCTCAAGGAACCTTACCAATTACCACACCATATTCCTGTTGTGGTTGCCGACCAAATCTCTGGGCAGATTCAGCACTATGTGCAAGTCACGGAGCTCTCTGATCAAACACTCCAGTTTCATTGACACTCATCTCAAGCGCAGAGGTCAATACAACAAACGAAACGGCATCGTTCACCTTCTACTATGCACCGCTAAGAGTAGTTGCACATTGTATGTGATGAAAGACGACCCTGCAATATTGGCCAGAGATGAAAGCTACACCAAGTTTAGATGTCCTTAATCGAGACATGTAGATTTTAGACTAAAATAAATATGAATAGTAAACAATATGAAATGTTTCTTGAGTTATACAAGTAACATGAGTTACTTAATATTAGAGTTAGTGATTCTTGAGTTACATGAGTATTAAGTCTTAAGTTATAGGGTATTAAGGCCTGCGTTACACAAAGAAAGTGAATGATTTTGGAGTTATGATGTGTCATGAGTTATAGGAGTTTCATGAAACACTATTATGAGAGAACACTAATGAGAGTTTTTCTTTAAACCTATCAAATGAAAGGTCATTTAAAGATGTTTGTGACGGATGTGATGAAAAAATGAGAGAACACTAATGAGGGTTTTTCTTTAAACCTATAAAATGAAATGTCATTTGCTCATTTTATCATCACATCCGTCACAAACATCTTCATCCAAGTAGAGAGTAAAAAGTGTTCACTCCAAGTTGAGAGTATAGTGTAGTTGGTAGCAAAATAAGTATGAGAGAGAGAGAGAGAGTTTTCTTCAAGTGGTGTTCTTGAAGTTGTGTATCTCTTGTACCCATTATTCTTATAGTGGAAGTTTTTATTGTTGTTGCTCCGTGGACGTAGGCACATTGTCGAACCACGTTATTTTTGGTGTTCATTTTCCTCTATCATTTATATCTTTGCATATTTGTGATTTGTTGGTTTGAGTTTGTCACTTATATTATATTATTTTTCTCAACAGTTGTATCAAAGCCCTGTTTGTAGTGTGGGCATTACAATGGAAGATTCAAGAAGTACCATGGTTCGAACCAACCACTCAAATTAGATCACATAGAAACTGAGAATGGAGGACATTCTATATTGAAAAGATTTGCATGAGCCAATAAAAGAAGTTGAGGCTAAGCTATAAGACATTTCAGATGCTAATTGGCGAAGATGAACCATAAGGAAATTGGCCATATTCGAGAATGAATGGATGATAGTGTGTTCCACCATGTGGCTAATGAGACCGATGCGTATGATCGTTGTGGACAATGTTTGAGTCTTCGTTCTAGAAGAAGACCGCCGCTAAGAAAGCTTTTCTAATCAAAGAGCTTGTCAATATAAATTACCGTGATGGCGTGAGGGTCACCAAACACTTAAATAATTTTCAAAGTTCAATAAATCAATTAACCAACATGGGCATGACGATTGATGATGAATTACAAGCATTGTTGTTGTTAGGGTCGTTGGACAATTATGTGACTTTTGTAGCCACTGTAAGTAACTCTACCCCTTATGGTAAGCTAATCATGGATAATGTTAAAAATAACATGTTAAATGAAGAGACTAGAAGATAATCTTCAACCTCTGAGAGTAGAGGAAAGAACAAGAGTAGAGGACCTAAAAGTCATGGAAGGATTGCAAACCGTTCGAGGATAAGATTCAACGGAAAGTGCAATCATTGTAGCATCTTTAGCACCATGAAGAAAAACTGCAACAAATTAAAGAATGAGAAGAAGAATGATGACTACACTTACCAAAGGAGGGATGACAGGGGCACCACTACTGTTGTCATATCACATGAGGAATGTGTGGTTCTTTCTCTTCAAAGTGAATGCTTACATTTCGATGATTCTGTTAGTTTTGATGTTGCATGGATCATTGATTTTGGTGTCTCTTTCCATGTGACTCCACACATGGAGTTCTTCACTACATACAAAGGTGGTCACCTTGGGATTGTGAAGATGGACAACGAAGGTTATGCTAAGATTGCAGAAATTTGAGATATTTGTTTTGAAACCAATTTGGGCTGCAAAATTTTGTTGAAAGATGTTAGACATGTTCCTAGTCTACATCTTAATTTGATGTCAACCAGCGTGCTTGACTGACAAAGAGTACCATCATTATGGAGGTGATCAAAAGTGAAGGCTTACCAAGAGATCACTAGTTGTGACTAGAGGGAAATTGTGCTGCACCATCAACAAAACTTATTGCTAGATATTCAAAGGGGAGTTGAATGTTGCAGATGACTCTTCTTCAAGTCTATGACACAAGCTGCTAGTCCATATTTGTTGAAATCAAAAACCCAGGTGTTCCAGACCTTTAAGGAGTCCATGTCATTGTAGAGAGGGAAATCGGAAGAACCCTCAAATGTCTTTATAGTGACAACGGCGGAGAGTACACTTCGAATGAGTTCAAATATTACTGTTCGAAGCATGACATTAGACACACAAGAACAATTACTGGCACTCCACAACATAATGGTGTAGCGGAGAGGATGAACCACACCATTCTAGAGAAAGTGAGAAGAATGTTAAAGACATCAAACCTGGCAAAAGAGTTTCAGGGTGAAGCAGTGACAACATTCTGTTACCTCATCAACCGAACACCAAGTGTACCGTTGGGCTTGAAGACTCTAGAAAACGTATGGACTGGTAGAAGTGCATTATATTATCACTTGAGGGTGTTTGGGTGTAAGGCATTTGCACATGTACTAAAGGAGAAGAGGTCAAAGATAGATGACAAGGGTATACCATGTATTTTTCTTGGATATGACAATGAAGAGATGGGCTACTGGATGTGAAATCTAAAGACCAACAAGTTATTCAGAAGCATAGATGTGGTAATCCATGAAGATCAAACTGTTGTTGATTTTGACAAGAATATACTTGAAAATGCAGACCACCTCACATATTCATCACCGCTCCAAGGAGAATCTAGCAAACCTCAAGATATGGTAAATGACCCTAATATGGTGGAAGTTGAAGTTGCGGAACCTGCTAAATTTAGAAATGATGATAAGTAGGATCATGGTCAAGGGAGTCTGATCAAGGGAAACCTAATCAAGAGCGGCCTAATCAGTAGGTTTAGCCAGAAAATGCCCAATCACAAGTTCGAAGATCTATTAGAGCACGAAAGCCAAGTATCAAGTATCATTCTTCACAATATATTTTGTTGACCAGTGATGAAGATAATCCATATTTCAGATATATTCTGTTGACTAGTGATGAAGAGCTTGAGTGTTTTGAGGAAGCAAAAACTTATGCAGATAACGACAAGTGAATGTTGGTCATGAAGTGGAAAATGAAGTCTTTATTGAAAAATGACACCTACGAGTTGGTGGAGCTTCCTAAACGCAGTAAAACACTCAAAAATAAATAGGTGTTCAAGTTGAAGATGTACGAGAATGAACAGTTGACAAAGTATAAGGCTCGCTTGATTGTCAAAGGTTTCAGGCAGATGGAAAAAGTAGATTTTGACGAGATTTTCTCACCAGCTGTCAAGGTGACATCTATCAGAATTATTATGGGCATGCCAGCTAGGATGGACCTTGAAGTGGAGCAACTAGATGTGAAAACGGTATTTCTGCATGATAATTTGGAAGAACAAATATGGAGCAACTGGAAGGTTTTGAGGTTGAGGGTAAGGAGCACATAGTTTGCAAGCTGAAGAAAAGTTTGAATGAGCTTAAGCAAGCGTCAAGACAATGGTATAAGAAGTTAGGGGTGGACACGGTTCGGTTCGGATCAGTTTGAGGCTCAAACCGTAACTGATCCGTTTTTTTTCGGTTTTACAATATTTCAAACCGTAACCAAACCATTTTTTTTTATTTTTGAATAATTCGGTTACACAATTTTTGGGTGCGTTACGGGTCGGTTTCGGTGTGAACTGATTTATTTATTTCAACAAATAAATGATGCCCAAATTTTTTGCCTAACAATTCCTATAAGGCATGAACAAATTTTAAATGCATTTAAATTTCATACAAATCTATAAATGTCATCAAAATATCAATTAACTAACAAAAACACCATATTTGATAACTTAATAAATCAAATTCAATCAATGAAAAATTAAAAAAGTAAGAAAAATATAATTCGGTGCGGTTCGGTTTAAATCGGTGGAATTATAACCCTAAACCGCAACCGAACCGCTTTTATGCGGTTCGGTGCAGTATGACCATAAAACGACACCGTTTTAATTCGGTGTGGTTACCGAATCATGTTTTCGGTGCGGTTTGGGTCGGTAACCGCATTTTCGGTGTAAAACGCTCACCCTTACAAGAAGTTTGACTTATTCATGGTGGGTTATGGGTATAAGAGAATTGATGCAGACCTATGTGTGTATATTCAGCGATTCAGTGAAGGTAACTTCATAGTTTTATTACTCTATATTGATGACATGTTGATTGTGAGGTAAGATGTTTCTATGATTCGTAAGCAAAAAACAGATTAATTAAAGTCATTTGATATGAAAGACTTAAGGTCAACTAAGCAGATATTAGACATAGAGATTACTCGTGACAGGAAGACAAAGAAATTATGGTTGTCACAGGAGATGCATGTTGAATGGGTGCTTGAAATATTCAACATGAAAGAAGTCAAGACAGTGAGCTCACCTCTAGGTAATCATTTCAAGTTAAGGAGATTATTATGTCTAACTACACAAGAGGAGAAAGACAAGATGAAAAATATCCCTTATGCATCAGCTGTTGATAGTCCTATGAATGTTATGGTGTGCACCCGTCTAAATATTG
This sequence comes from Comarum palustre, assembly GCA_951800085.1. NCBI lineage: Eukaryota > Viridiplantae > Streptophyta > Magnoliopsida > Rosales > Rosaceae > Comarum > Comarum palustre. The sequence goes on along the minus strand of OX637576.1, from coordinate 22,682,686 downwards.
CACATGCAGTTAGTGTTGTCAATAGATATGTATCTAATCCTGGTAGGAAACAATGAGAAGTTGTCAAGTGGATACTCAAATCTATGAGGGACACCTCAAAGTTGTATTTGTCTTTTAGTGGTCTAGGACCCGTTTTGGAAGGTTTCACAAATGTAGATTTGGCAAGAGACCTTGATTACAGAAAGTCCACTTCTGAGTACATATTTACATTTTATGGGGGAAATGTATCATGGCAATCCAAGTTACATAAGTGTATAGCCTTGTCCACCACATAAGCTGAGTACATAGCAACAAACGAAGCGGGCAAAGAAATGATATGACTGCAAAGATTTATTCAAGAGTTGGGTGTGAAGCAAGAGAGGTATGTTGTGCATTGTGATAGTCAGAGTGCTATTCACTTGAGTAAAATTCAGTTTATCACCTTCTCACTAAGCATATTGATCTTCATTATCATTGGATACGAGATGTAGTCTCAAAGTGGCTCTTGCAGTTGAGAAAAAATCACACTGACGAGAACATTTATGATATATTGACCAAAGTTGTGCCGCATCAGAAGTTGGTTTATTCCTGCGACTCCGCTGGGATAAACTTCAAATAAAAGTCTCATTTCGTATTACCCGGGGTTTGTCTGAAGGAATAGATTGTTATAATATCTAGACTAAAATAAATATGAATAGTAAATAATATGAAATGTTTCTTGAGTTACACAAGTTACATGAGTTACTCAAGATTGGAGTTAGTGATTTTTGATTTATATGAGTTAGTAGCTCTTAAGTTATAAGACATTAAGTCTTAAATTATAGGGTATTAAGGCTTAAGTTACACAAAGAAAGTGGATGATTTTGAAGTTATAGTGTTATGACTCATGAGTTATAAGAGTTTCATGAAGCACTATTATGGAAGACCACTATTGAGGGTTTGTCTTTAAGCCATAAAATGAGAGGTCATTTACTCATTCCATCACAAGCATCTTCATCCAAGTAGAGAGTGAATAGTGTCAACTCAAAGTTGAAAGTGTAGTGTAGTTGGTAGAAAAACAAGTGTGAGATAGAGGGTTTCCTTCAAGTGGTGTTGTTGAAATTGTGTTGTTGAAGTTGTGTATATTTTGTACTCACTATTCTTATAATGATAGTTTTTATTGTTGTTGTTGTCAAGTTGATTTAGACACATTGTCGAAACACGTTATATCTGGTGTTTATTTTCTTTTATCCTTTACATCTTTACATATTTTTGATTTGTTAATTTGAGTTTGTCATTTTTATTATATTATTTTTTTCAACATAGATGTATATGGATCACTGCAGTCTGATCGAAACTTGTAACAGCCTCATATGTCTTGCCGATGACGAATTGCCCACAGCGGCTCCCACACTACTTTGGAACCCTTCAGTCAGAAAGATTGTGATTTTGCCTACGCCTAGTATGTGCAAACTCACGCTTTTGGTTATGATGCTCAAAGCAACAATTATAAGGTTTTAAGAATTCTACAGTCTGATGATGAAGCTTGGAGATAGAACTATGTGAGGTTGAGGTTTACTCATTAGCCCGTAATTCTTGTAAGTGTCTCAGTTGTGATTCTTTTCCGGCTTGCTTGAAATCTGTTCTATGGCGTACACGTAAATACTTTTTTTGTCAACAATGCTATACATTGGCCTCAATACCGCCGAGATTCCGTGATGGAAAAGCATATCATTGTGTCGTTTGAAATGGCCAGAGAATTATTTAGCGAGATAGAGATGTCGGAAGTTTTATGGGATGAACGCAATAAGCTCATTTTAGTAGCAAGATATGAAGAGTCTCATGCCTTGATTGATGTTAAGAGCGGTTTTGACATGAGTGATGAAAGAGTGGTGTGGTGCAATCTTGGACTAAAATGGTAAGGATATCAATTCAAAGGTATTGTTTTCTGTCACTCTTTAATTGTAAAAGTAATGGGAAATGTTACATATTTTGACTAAAGTTGTATCGTATCATAATCTTAAACCATAAATCTTAAACCCTAATCCATAAAAAACCCAAATGTTGCATATTTTGGCCTTGCAAGAAATCTCCCTATGGTATAAAAACAGCACTAAACTTTGTCAAGAATAACCAAAACGGTAGAATTTTCGATTACCACCTTGTTCCTGAAGAAATCATTCATGAAATCCTGCTGCGATTGCCGGCCAAATCTTTAGTGAGATTCAGCAGTGTGCAAGTCATGGAGCTCTATGATCAAACACTCCAGTTTCATAGGCACCCATCTCAAGCGCAGAGGTCAATAAACAAGCGAAACGGCATCGTTCACCTTCTACTAACCATAGACATCACAGCGAGAAGTTGGACGTCGTATGTGATGAAAGATGACCCTGCAAATTGACCGGAGATGACTCGCCAAAAAAAATTGACCGGAGATGGGCTATACCCAAGTTTAGATATCCTACAATGAAACACGTATATGCGGATCTGATCGAAACTTGTAACGGTCTCAGATTACAGTTGGCCGACTTCCATAGTTTCCACAAGAATTTGGAACTCTTCAATTAGAAGGGTTGTGATCTTGCCTGGGCCTAGCATCAATCTGTGCAACACAATGTATGTGCAAACTCACGCTTTTGGCTATGATGCTCAGAGCAATGATTATAAGGTTTTAAGCATTCTCAAGTCTGAGGATGAAATATTGGTGACAAAACTTGTAACGCCCTATACCTAACTTTAGGTACCAATTTATCAAGTTTAGGTACAACTCGACTCCTCTCTCTTCTCTTCCTATTCCTGCAATCAAATCTGATATGCATCCATCTCTCTCCCCACATCGAAACCCAACAGAAAACCCTAAATCCGCAATTCGAGTTCCTTCGATCAAATCTCCTTTCCTCCTGCAAGTTTATGTTTCTCAGAGGTAAACCCATAACTATTCCTACGTCTTCTTTGAACTCGAATTTCCTTTGAAACCCAATTTCACTTTACCTCTTCTCTTTCTGGGTTCTGCTTCTCCGGCGAGTCTTCCACCTCCATTTTACAGCCACAACGCCACCTGCATGCACGAGGAGGAACCATAGACGCCGCTCGATCCATGAGCAGCAAGGTGAGACTAGGGGCATCGATCCCTGTTTCGGCAGAGGGAGAGGAGACAGAGATGGAGCTTCTGCGTTCGCTCCTTGAACGAACAGAGAGACGAGGAGGAGCTACTGGTTCATGGCTGGAGTAGAATAAGGGTCTTCTTGTGTGTTTTGGGAGCCGAACGAGGGTAAGCTGTCGAGTTTTGGCTGCTGTGTTGTTGTAGTTATGTTGTTGTGATGTTGATTCTATAATTCTGTTATTGTGCATGTCCAGAACTTGGAATTTGGATGTTACGGGGGAGACTATGACAAAATTTCGGCAGGTCGTCGGAATCCGGCGAAATGTTCCGGAAAAGACAGTTTTAAGGCAGAAGCCGAAGAGGTAGTTTTGGAGGCTATTTTGTCTAACTCAAGCCATAGTTTCTAAATAGGGAATTCTGGGTTCTTTTCCGAGAACTTACTAAGTTTGGAAAATTGCTATTTTAGGAAACTTTTTATTTATAAAAAGTTTCTCAATAATAGAAACCCGTTTGGGTGTCCTTAGTAACTTGTGATTTGTTTAGAATCCTTAAGACAAGGGTTATATTTTGGAAAATGTTGAAACATCGTTGTTGGTCAACTAGGTCAATCCTGGTCAATCTTGGAATCTTAGTTTAGTCATACTAAGAAGAGGGCTGAGGTATCAGTTGTTCAGACTTCAGTCTGACTCATTTACCGTACGCCCAACTTATCTTCATGTTTGGAGTTGACACGCGGATTTGGATATTTTGATGGCTGGAGGAGCTTTCTGAGCGCCAGGAAGCTTGAGTCTAATATTATGAGTGAACATTTGATTTAAATTAAATGTAAGCACTTAATTTTTTAATTGAGAAATTTATTTTATTGGAGTATTTCATTTTCTATTTTTGTATTTGGCCAGTTGGTTTTATTTGAACAGTTACCGAAAATGAGATTTTCGATGGAGTCTGATATATTTATATTTTCGAGAATATTATACGAATGCTAGCTAGTCATATGAGTCTTTCCGCCATAATAGTGTAGCATATATCCGCCACCATTAATTATGGTGTAACGTGAGCGTGAAACGCAAGCGTAGTAGTCTTGCTTGAGCATAGATTGTAGACGCTTTAGATGATGACCGAATAAAATCATTTGATTCTTTTATTCACAAGCTTTACCCTCTAACTTTAGTGTTTTTTTGCAAGTACTGCAATATCGTCAGCCGAACTCACAACCTCCACTTACTAAATTAAAAGATTATGTCGTTAGACTAAATAGTACTGAACACAAAAATTAAGTTTTATCAAATAAAAAGAGGAAATCGACGAGGGTGGCATTAACCAGAACCCCTAACTTTTGTGGTTGCCTAACACTATTTTTACTAAACAATCTAATGTTTGTCCAAATCAACGCTTGTGGACCTTCCACCAAATAAAGGTGATTTCTTGAGTGTTTAGTACTCTTTTTAGGGTCTTTTATTTAGGTTTGTACCGGTTGAATGAATATCATTTTTCCACCAAAAAATGTGATTTTTGAGTAAGCGTATGAGTTTGCTTGAGAAGTTGGAAATTTCTTCCTTCATCAAAGCACAAGAAAACAAAGATTGTTCATGAAAGAAGAAAAACAACAAGGATAGCTAGTCCAGACCTTAGCATTCACATACACAAACAAAGAGATCGAAACAAAATGTCAACATTAGGAAAGTGTTAGTCCGTTAACTAGCTAGGTGCACTGTTGCAGTATGAAGGACTAAGGAAAGGGACATTAATACATTATTCAAGGCACAAAACTATAAAACGCCCAAATATGTAATATTTGACCCCGCAAGAAATTTCCCTCGGTATAAAATGCAAAACCCTAATCAAGAATGAGAACCGAAACTCCAAGACCCTAGAATTTTCGATTACAGCGATGTCATCAGGCTACCTTGTTCCTGAAGAAATCCTTCGTGAAATCCTGCAGTGGTTGCCGGCCAAATCTTTAGCGACAGTGCAAGCCATGGAACTCTATGATCAAACACTTCAGTTTCATAGGCACTGATCTAAAGCGCAGAAACCCAACACAACCACCAAAAACGACATTCTTCACCTTCTAATAAGCAAGCGCAGGAATTGGATGAGTTACTGGTCATGTCTGATCAGAGATGGTGAGTATATGTTTACCAAGCTTATGATTCCATCAATAGTAGTGAGTGGTTCATTTTGTTTGATCGGAACTTGCAATGGCCTCCTTTCCTATGCTTTGCAAATTATCAGAGACTAACCTCTCCAGGAGCATATCCAACTCTAATTTGCAACCCTTCAATGAGAAATGGTGATTTTGCTAAGCCTAGTATTATTTGCGACGACCCATGTACAAACTCACTCATTTGGCTATGATGCCCGGACCAATGCCTATAAGGTTTTGAGACTTGTTCTTAACTTCCACACTACTCCATATGCCGTGGAGGTATCCTCATTAGCTACGAATTCTTGGAAACGTCTTAGTAGTGCTGCAATTTCGGCTTACTTTTGGTCAGAAGATGGATTCGTTTCTGTCAATAATGCTCTCTATTGGATCCAATACCGTAACAGAAAACGAGAAGGAATACATCATTGTGGCGTTTGATTTGGCCACTGAAATGTTCAACCAAATAATGATACCTGAAGATTTGGGGAAAAATCAGATCGAAACTTGAAGTTAAACTTGTTAAGATACGAGGAGTCCCGGGCCTTGATATTTGTTGCTGAAAATGTTAAAATGTTGAGATATTAGGGGCCTTAGCTGGTGATCCGGGCTGTTTCCCTCTCGACGATGAAGCTTATCCCCCGCCATCTCGCTGGTCGACCTTGACCCCTGGGTGATGAAAGAGGTCGGAGGGATGGAATCTTGGAACTGAGTAGTAGCCATCAACTGTTCTAAGAATCCGGTGCTTAATATTCCTAAAAGCAGCGGTGAAGTACTATTCAAAACAAGAGAAAACCCTCAAATCCCTTGAAAGATGCAGAAGGTGAATTATAAGACCGAACAAGCTGAAGATTTTGGAATAGATGATAAGAATTACAACCCCAGGGATTCTTTTGCAGATAGCCTAGTTTTACTTGGCCAACCCAATGCCGTTCCTTACTAAGTGCACTCAAGAAGTTGATAATTTTCATTTTAGCACTTGCATACTTTTCACTCATCAAGTTGTAGGGTGATTTCATTTTTCCCAATTGAAAGTATTTGCAGAAAGAACAATTTTTTTTCACTTTAATCTTTCATATATATTTTCATCATGAAACAATCAATTATTCCAGATTTCTCATATGCTGTTGACTGTATCAAGAATCAGTACTAAATTCTGAACACAATATAACTAATTATGTAAATTAACTAACCTGTAGATTGTAAGTCACCCATGCGCACTGCCAAGGGAGAATAGTGAAGATGAGTACGCAAACAGATTGTCTGAGACTGTAACAATTGGAAATCTTGAATAGCAATAAGTATCATCTCTGTGTTATGTATTGCCCAATGTTCAGATCGGAACACAAAAGCGCCAACTATTTTGCCTTCTTTCTGAGTAGAATATGTGGCCAAGAGGATAGAAAAGACACTTCTCACGACCTGATGGTAAAACCAGGGATAATCAACTGATCGTCAATGTTTAACATCACCAGGGATCAATGTCGAAAGTTCATTCAGATACTGTAATCTACAAGTTGCAGTTGCTTTTTTCTGTATATGCTCTGAAAAAGGCAGGAGGTTCTACTTGTGGATTTCCCACCATATTCCAAAACTGACTACATGTTCCAATTTGACTTCCTATATGCTCATTCTAATGATTTAGTTAATTTTCTTCCCAACTGACCATTCTAATAACTTCCTTCAAGAAGATCCCAGTACACTATTAAACAAATATAGGTCCTTCCTTAACCGCAAAGCTTCTTTCTCAACTTCTAGAGACTCCATGAGACGTAGACAATATGTACAGAAGGGGCAGTAAAAGTCACCGCTCACATAAGAAATGAATTCCGAACCCATGCAGCTTTCATGATACACCAAAGGGCAATCACTGGTACTACAAATCAACAACTGACCACCTCCATTACACATTAGACAATGATCCTTCTCTGTCAAATTGCAATAACGAGTCAATGTACATTTAGAGCTCAAGAACTCACGCTTCTCCATGGCAATGTAATCCAAGTGTGACTGCTCTTTGGGTCCATCAGCAAAGTTCTTCTTCTGGGATACTTCAGCTGATGCTCGACGTGTTATATTAATATAAGGATCACCCTCACAATTGCAAACAGATTCATTGGCAGATACCTTATGCTGGGCTTTATCTGGAGGAGCAACACGTAATGTTGTTGGTTCAGGAAGTTGCTCGCTCTCATGTTGGCCTTCATCAGCAATACTCTTCCGTTTGGATCCACCAACAGATACAGGATGTGGCATTTCAATATGAAACTTGTGGTCAATGTTACAACCGGAATCTTTAGCAGAATCCTTATGCTGTGCTTCATGTAAAGGAGCAACACCTGATGTTGTAGGTTCAGCCTCTCTCATCTCCTTCTGAACCTCCAACACACACCCTTCTCCCTCGTGAACTGGAATACCCCTTTCCAACGAGTGTTCCAACGTCTGCCTTCCCCCATCCCTCTTCGTCCTCTTGGCATTTACACCCGAACCATCATCCTCATGGTTTTCATCCGCCACTTTCTCAGTATCTAACTCAATTCTACTCCTCTTGGACAGAAACACACTCTCATCATTCTGCTCTTCTCTAACGCCATTGTTTACAGTATTAGAGCATCCACCTTTAAACCTCAAAACACCATCACTCCCGACCGCCATAACAGATCCTAGTCCACTCTTTCTTCCTAACAATTCAGCATATGGATGACTGCCATCACCAATCGACTCCTTAAGCTTGTTCAAAGCACATTTCGGCATACGAACTCTTTTGTGCTTAATAAAAGACTCAATATCCCATTTCCACCTCCCTCCTCCTTCTCCCATCCTCACATCACATTCTGCTGACTAACAAAAGCAAACATTCACATTTCACTCCCAAATTCCATAAATCTAAACCATAAAATCACATTTCAAATCACTGCACAATAGTTCATCACAATTAAAACAAAAATTGGTTTTGGAATCTGAATCCCTCACCTCATTCAAAACGCGTTTAAGAACCTCCTCGCAGCTCTCCGATAAATCGAAGCTGAGTTGGGACCGCCGGACCGGAGGAGCATCGTGAGCGGCGGAGAGTTCCTCCAAGCATCGGAGAGCGACTCTTTCGGTGATGCTCCGTCGCAAATCGGCGGGTAAGTTTGGCGGGATTTGGGCGGTCAAATCGTGTAGAATCGATACGGCGACGTGCTTTGAGCTTGCGAGGGCTTCGAGGGCCCATCCCCAAGCAGTGGCGGACTCAATTGAAGTCATCTTCCCCATGGCGAACCCTAGGACAGTTACAGAGAAGAGGAGAGAGAAATCGTCCGAGTGATAATTCGGTTAGCTTTAGCCAGTGAGGTCTAGCTAACTGAAAGATGGTGATCCGATTTCGTCTGACCCGACCCGGCCCGGCCCGGCCCATGTTAATCGTCGGACCCTCTTTTGATTTGCTTTTTCATACGCGCAATTGGATTTATGGTACTGAGTGTACTGACTGACATAGTCGTTAAATTTTGTAAAAAATAATTTATATAGAGCACGCAATCTTAATCATAATTTCGTACCGAAAACTAATGTTTGAAATAATCATCCTGATGGAAATGGTGAATCATATTTTGTTTCTGGTCAATTCAATTTCATATAACCTTGTTGACGGTACAAAAGAAGTAAATAGCTGATTTCACAGCTGACGTGGTTAAAAAGAACAAAAGAATTCCACAACTCGTGTGGTGGTTGTTTCAAAATATCAACCTCGAAATCTCACATTCTTCCTTCAGATTCAAGAAAAGTGAAAACGAAAACAGGGGTATATGTAGGCACAAACCCAAAATGTATAAAATCTCCAGCAGAACTAGCCTAGCAGTCAAATACAAGGCTAAGAAGTTCTGTAACTGTAGATGACACAAACAAATCCAAACCTTGTAACACATTATAAGAGAAAATCAGGAATAACTGGCGTTTGGGAAACCACATTCAATGGCGCATCTGCTCGTTGCCGAGCTTTGTGCCTACCACTACTTTTTGGCTTTGCTTTCTGACCATTTTCTTCTCTTTCATCTCCCTTCTTCCCCGGGCTTCTGTGCCTTCTCCCTTTACTACGAGTCCGGTCCAAATTTTCCTTGGATTCGGTGGCAGACTCAACATTTAGTTTCTCCTTCCCTTTTTTCCTAGTAGACGACCTGGTAGTGGGTTCTGTCTCACTTCCTAGAAGAATATCGCGCACTGTACCAGACAGCGTATCTACCTGTGGACGTGGACCAGTTGGAATAAGTACTTGATCTCCATCTAGTTTCACCACAACAGGCCTAGGCTTTGCATGGTTTGGCTTTTTCTTTGGAACAAGTAACTGCTCGGTAAGCTTGGCAAGATCTTGATCATCATTTGAGTTAGCCTGTGACTGAGGGTCATTGGCAGGTGGATAATCACCGTCCTTTTTTTCTGAAGGAAGATAATATAAGCCGTGCTGCTTACGGTGTTCTGCGAGCAGAGATGTGGATTCATTTGATGGCCCTGGCTGTTCTTTGGATTGAAAGGTAGGGATAGAAACACCAGTCATCTCCTCAAAATGAGAAATTCCCTGGGAAAATGAATTTAATGAAGGTAGTTGAACATCACCACAGATTGTTTCCAAGTCCTCAAGATTCTCCACAAGCACTAAACCATCTGGAACAGAAACTCTTTCCTGAGCACATAGTGAGACAGGGCCAAGATCATTTGAGAAGGCATCACCCATCAATTTAACGATTTTGGATGCTTCCAATTCTTCCCTATCTGAACATTTCTCTTTCTGATCTAGACAGTCGGGCATTTGTGGCTTGATCAACTCAATAAAACAAAGTACATTTCGTGCTCTCTCTACTATTTCTACATCATAGCTTCCTGTATGTGGAACCACAGCCAATTCAACTCTATTCAAAAGGCTTGTGATAGATTCATGTGTGAAACTGTCCTTCAATGAAGCAGATGCAGATGCCTGCCCACAAGTAGACGTTTCCTGCTCACCAAATTCTACAGAAAGACCTCCAATTGAGTGATTTAAATTCCTTGGGTTGAATCCTTCATCCGGTTTGGCATGCATAGGAGCATCAGATGATGCCAAGTCAGAACATCCTTCACTATCCTGTTCAGAGAACAACCCGGGGACATCTGGCACCAACTTATCAGGATACGAGGAGGAAGCAGTATTCCCCTTCTGTGAAAGGTAAGAATTCAGACAAAAGACCAAGACCTTGAATGTAGACTGTATATATATTGCTTTTATCCACGGTGGTAAGAGACTTGTACGAGGCTGTAGTAGTGCCTCCACGAGTTCAACTGGGTTTACCGAGAACTCAACATATTCCCCTGATAACCAAGCAGCGGCCGATAATATCCTGTGCAGGAAAGGATTACCAAGTAATGCCGGGTCAATCAGCAAATCACGACTAACTCGCACAAGCTCTGGTCTAACATCCTTGACCCTCAAACCAATATCTATAAGCTGCTTTTCAATTTCTTCTCCTCTTTGGCAATGTGGTATCCTTGACATTTCTCCCAGAAGCGATACATACCAATCAAAGTCCATAATAATCTCATATACATTTCTACAACATGTCGACAAAATGGATCCCAGTATCAAATTGCAGAACTCCGGATCAGATTTAAGTGCATAGTTGAGCAAAACCCTGCAAATTTCAGCCACATTGTTCTCAGACACCATCGCCATAACAAGACGCAACGACTCCAACTTAATATTTGGATCAACATCGCGCAAAGACTTAATCACAACCTCCTTATTCTCCAACACAGCCCACAAATGCTTCGGAGCCACAACCGAAAGCGCCTGCAATCCAAGATACTTCAAATTCGGATCATCATCTACCAACATTTCCCGAATCTTCTCAACAGCAAGCCTCACTGCATTTTCATACTCACTCAAACTGCTCACCACAGTCCTAATGCACTCAAACAGCAACGACTTGGCCCCAGTCCTCCTTATATGCTCGCATATCGGCTCAACCACTCTCTTAGCCAGCCTCGGCTCCAACGGAACCAATTTAGCAAATATCTTCAACACCTTAATCAACACCCAATTGTTCTTGGAATCAACCAAAATCTTGTAAAACTCCGGCGCCAGCGGAAGATAGGACCTTGGATCCCTCACAGCCAGCTCACAGAACGCTCCCACAGTCACAGATACAATCTGCGAATCAGAACTCTCTAGATTCTCAACCAAACGCTTAAAACAAACCCTGACTGAATCCGGATACTTATCAAACACTCTTAAAATCACACCTGTTGCTTTCTTTCTGACCATTACTTTAGTGCTGGCCAGCAATGTGAAGATTTCTGGAGTCAAAACGCTAGCGAGATCTACGGTGGCGATTCGAGAGAGGCATTCGAGAGCCAGGCTTACCTCGAACTCGTTGGGGCTGGTGAGGTCCTTGCGGAGCTGATTGGTGACGAGGACGAGGACGGGGGTGGAGGCGTCGAAGGAGTGGGAGGCGGCGTGGTAGGCGATCTTCTTGTGGGAGAAGCGGGTGGAGGAGAGGAGCTCGACGACGTGGAAGGCGGCGAACGACATGTCGTGGAAGTGGAGGGAGGAGAGGTAGGTGAGTTTGAGGAGGGCGGTGGATTTGGTGTCGAGGTCGGTGGACTTGGCCTCGCGGCGGATTTCATCGAGGGATTTGGAGAGGAAGGAGGATTCGTTGAGGGAGTGGAGGCGGAGGCCCTTGATTAGGTCCTCCAGTGTGCGCTGGAAGAGTGTGTCCATCACCGAGAACCCCGCCATTTTCGGAATCTGGGGATTCTATGAGAGGAGGATCATGAGGTTTTGGTCATGGGTTTCATTTCAAGATTTGGATTGGGATTTGGGATCTTGGGGAATTAGGATTGCTTTTGGTAGATGAAGGAAGGAGGAGACTGTTACCGAAGGGATTGTGTTTGCCCGCGGGTGTCGTTTTCTATGGTTTTTGGACTACGAGATGGGCTGGCGCAAGCCCAATATTTTGAGTGCTTTCGGCCGACGGCGGCGGATTTATTGCTGCGGTTTTTTAAAGATGTTGTCGTTTTATGTAAAAATAATAATTAAAATAGTTTTATATTTAATAAATATTAGTTTTAAAAATGTTATTGAAAACAAAATATAGTAATTTATAGTGTTTTTAATCATAGTAGCTTTTAAAAGCAATTTTGAAGTTGTTTCTAAAAGCTGATGATTTAAAAAAAAATAGATTTTCTTTAATTTATCAAACATTACAAAATTTAAAAGTTAAAATAAAAGCTGGTTTTTTTAAAGTAAAGCACATAGGTTAGCTCTCTGTAAGTAAGATTATGAGTTTCAACCATGTTGTTGTCTACTAATGAAGGTGCATAAAAGTGCAATTTAATAACATGTCATTTTCAGATCCTAGTGTATTAGGCCCAAACACCAAAAGTTAAATTTAGTATTTTTTTTAATCAAAGACAATTTTGTCATTCATAAACTCATGTAGAAGATACAATACGAGTCGGTCCATTGTCATGCGTACAGAGGACAAACAAGATCATATGATTCGTATGAGGGTTGTATCTTCCTATATAATAAGGCTCATCAGTTATCGCAGTGAGCCTATAATCTGGTATAACTTAGATCATAGACAATTATTCCTAAAACTACATGCAAGAAAATTAAAACCTCATAGTTTTATGTGAAACGCACAAAACTATGAGTAAATGTTCAACCGAAAAGCATAAAAATCCAAACATCAACATGCAAGGAAAATTAAATTGCTTTTTTGCCCTTCAAGCTAGGGCATAGAGGCACATCCATTGGACCAATTGATGGAGGTTGCATTTTAATGGGTCTATCCTGCACTTCAGTACATTCTTTTGGTTTGTTCTTGGAGCCGAAAAGGCGTCCTCTCTTCTTCTTTTTTGTCTCAGCTGCAACCGGTGTCTCAGCTATGTTAGTAAGCAAACCAAGAGATTTAGCCAATAGAGCAGCCAAAAAGTCATGTTAATTACTCGATTCTCTTGGAATGAGTTGCTGCCTCATGGACTCAAAGCAGATTTTCCACCATAGCTTTCATATTTTCTGGGGAGGTCTTAGGGGACACTGGCATGTTTCTTTTGCGGCCAACAGTTGTCGATGTCAAGTGTGAGTCTCCATCTGATCTCTCAGTCTCATGATCCTCAGTGATAGCTGGTTCAACATGTGCACCTGTTATTAGGACCAGAGCAAGCACGTCCTCTTGGCTTTGAGTATCGTCTGGTCTCTTGATGATGATCGGGCGCCTTCAAGTGAGTTTCTGTCCGAATAATGATCCGCCATATGGTGTGGATAGTAGGGTAGAGCCCTAGAACTTGAAACTTCCATGGAACAATGCTTTGGACGCAAACTAATGATCGGAGTTGAGGTCTGATTCTCCTCCGTACCTGCAAACTTATAGGGAGGATCGGTCGCACAGCGTCCATTTTCATGGAACACCAAATCACAGGCTGAGCAGACACCAATACAATTCTCGAAGAAAAATATTATTTCCTCCTCAAGATTGTTCGGGAACTTAATCGACTTAGAGCTGAAAATTGGATCTGAGAGATTCCTCTCCACTTTGACTCGAACCCTTTTTGATTTCAGTTATAATTTGTCATCAAATTCTATATACTGTCCCACAACAGAACCTATAGTAGGGAAATTCTTAGGATGCTCATATTTAGGAGGGATATTTTGAATACATACCCAGAAAAACATAGTATTCATGGGGATGTTCTTGATTGCCTTAACTCCATCATAGGGTTGGATCACAATGGATGCATGTTGATACCACCACGGTCCTCCACGAAGGACCTTGTTCATGTCCTTGATGAGAACAAATCCAATAACAAGGATGTTATTTGGACGTTCTTGAATCTGGAATTTACGTTCAAACAACCAAACTCGTCCATAGATCCTTTTCAATTCCGCCAGACTTGGAGGCACCGAGTTGAGGGGATTCGCAATCAAGAACGACTGCGTAGCACCTCTCCTAGGGGCTGTGATACTCTGTCAGAGGTCGACCACGGTTGAACTTGCCAGCACTAAGGAGGCAGCAAAAGATTTGGTAATATTATCGATCTCGATGGCGTTGTTGATGCAGAGTATCCAAAGGATTTGGACTTCTGTCCTGAGGAGCACACAGAGGAGGAAAAAGGGAGCCCAAAATGGGATTGAGAGGCCATAAAGACAATAGGAGGTTGGAAGTTTAGGGTTTAAGAGCGTTGCAGTGCATCGTCTTAGGTTTAGGATTTAGGGTTTAGGCGCAATGGTTTGTGTCAGCTTAGTACTTGTTAAATTTAGTACATTAGTGTGTCGCACCCATCGAAATTGAAATTAGATTTGGGTCGGATAATTTTGATTGCTAGATTCAATCACCCATATAAGTGATCAATTATTATGATGGAAGAAGACTACGGGTTTATCTGCTATACTGCTCTGTATAACTTACAAATTGATAAAAACAACTGAATGGGGGAGATCACGTGTAGCAAGGGTGGGTGTGTTTTAGAAAATTTTTTTGCTTTTACTGGTATATGATATACTTTTAGAGTATCTCTAACAACTTTTTTTTATAAATTTTCTATTATAAAAGAGAAAATTATAAAATCTATAAAAAAAAGATGTGAGCTTGTCTATTCTATTTTTATAAAATTAAATACTTTCAGATATAATTTAATGAATCTATATAAATCAAATCTCATATTATAGATATTACAAAACATTTGTTTTAATTCTCCATCTTCCAACGGCTAGTCTCTTTCAAATCTTCCAACAAAGCTAGCACAATCAAACAATGATTATAGATCATATTCCAACGGCTAGCACAAACATGTCTACTCAGTTGCCCTCTTCATACTCAGTTGTACAAAGATTGTACAATATTAGCAGTCACAAAACTATATCATTGCCTTGTCTCATAATCGACCCATCTCTATTTTCTTCTACTATATAAATCAATCTAGCTACAAGGGAGATCAGTGTAATTAAAGGGAGTCGAATCCATCTACACAACAGAAGTCCACAATGATATATTTTTTTAAAAAAAATGCAACCTTGACACTTCACTCTACCATAGTCGATCGCATTCTTTCTCATAACGATCTATAGTTCGTATATATACAAATTACAGAATAAATAATTTGAAAATTGCTAGAAAGAATCAGTTCAATTTGAACAAGATGATACATCTATTCTTCTAAATCCAAGACTAAATTATCAATACTGCACCTAACAAACACATACATGAATAAAAAAATACTAAAACTCACTTGTGAAGCAATGGTGAGAAGTAGTGGCGGATCATGAACGGCTCTATATGCTGCAGCCCATATAAGATTTTTGAAAATATACCACTACATGTATAACTATAGAAGATCGATCTTTAGTTCAGTTGGCATAAAGTTTAGTTTAAAATTGGAACTCTCCCTGTGGGTTCGAATCCTGCTCTTCCCTTTCTATTCTTTATCCTTTTTTTCGTCTGTTTACACAACTGTAGTATCTCAGTTACCTGCTTTCTCCCAAGGTCTGTTGGCATCTGGAACTGAAAACGATTTGGAGTCCAAGTCTCCTGGCATGGTTTTGAGGAAGCATAAGTACCAGGAATGTTACCTAATCAAAGTGCTAATTTTACGGTTGTTGCCTCAGCTGCAATGATGAAAAACAACGAGAAGGGAAGTATGATCGATACTGATTTGCTTATTAAGATTCTTAATGATCCAAAAATGCTCCAGAAACTGATTAATGTACACGAACCACAAGCCAATACAGGAATTCCTCCCTTGTTTTCCTCTGTTTTCTTTGGCCTTGATCTTTCTCCATTTATTTGTCTGTTTTCTTTGGTCCATCAACTACTTTTTATTTGATCTTTCTCCATTTTTCTAGGTTTAAAAAAAATTACCCCCCTAAAACTAGCCTAGGTAGCTTTCGGATCCTAGATCCGTCACTGGTGAGGAGCAAATAATGAATTCCTCTGTGAAGAAAAGGAAGAGTGCATATAGTACTGTTTGGGCGATCAAGACAAGAGAGAGAGAGATATTGGCCATTTTTCCTTTTTTGAGGGGAGAGAGTGAATCCTAAAAGGTAATAAATAAATTTTAGAGATTTTATGAAGCATATACATATTTTCAAAATTTTATTAGAGCATGATTTACGTACATAATCTATTGAAGCTAAAATATGATGTTTTTCCTCTAAAATAAAGATAATTTAAATTTTAAATAAATTGTTGGAGATGCTCTTATATACAACATAATTTTTCCAAAAAAGAAAGGTAGCCAATTGTATCACTACATAGATCATTTGAAAAGACCTACCATTTGATAAGAGTCAAAGCGACTTGATTGTGGTGAGAGTGAAAGGAAGATATTGTGGATTTGTGATATTGCCTTGCTTTGGATTACATTGTCTCACACTCTCACTAGTAGTCATGACTCATGCATGAGGTTAAATCAGACTCACCTACACATTGATTGTGAATCAAATGACAGCCACTTCAATTCCAAAGTGTGAATATGATCGACACAAGGATTCATATATTGCTTACTGGTATGCATTTAGAAAAAGCTAGATCTGTATGTCCTTGGAAAAACTGGTATTTCTTAAAAGGAGCTTTCAGAATCAGCAAAAGAAGTAGTACCAACGATCAACTAATCAATTATCAAACTTGAAGATACAAGTAACCTCAGATATCAGAAAATTACCTAAGCAGGGACGTATGCAGGATTCATTTTTGGGGTGGGCTATTTCGACGCAGACAAAAATTTTCTCTTTCTTTTGTATTTCTTGACGGAGTAATGGGGAAAAATTGAATAATTACTAGAAGAAGGAAATGGGAAAGAAAAGACAATGAAACTTAGTAAAAGGAAGAGGAAATGGGGGTAGAGAACTGGAAAAATGTAAAGAAATGGCAATGAAACTTGGTAAAAGAAGAAAAAAGAAGAGGAGGTGGTAGAGAACTGGAAAAAGAGCATCCTTTGATGTGTTTCAAACCAGTGACCTCATCTCTGACCGTGGGAACCCTTAGCCAACAGGTATGTGAGAAAACATAGTACTTATGCTGCATCATTTTATTTATTTACTGGGGAGAAATCTCCTTGGGATGTAGCCCAAGCAGCCCTAAGTTTAGATACGTCTCTGTAACTAAGTAATGATTATTTTTACCAAAAGGACAATCAGTTATGTTATATGAGTAAATGTAGATATCACAAATTGATATTTACCTAAAAAAATAATTAAACCATGAATTAAGACTGAAAATTAAGATTACTATCAGAAACTGACAGTAATTAGCTAGCTAGATAGCGCTAGTTAATTATTTCTTGCAGATAGAAACTCGAGATCGAAGAGGGTCCCATCCAACGCATCGAGTCCATCAAGACAGAATCCGGCAACGGTATTAGTATTACTTATCTCTACTTGAAGATGCGCTCCAGATCGAGTTGGTAATGGCGGAGAGAATTTACTTCAGAGATAGTTAACTAATGAACAAAGGGATGGAAAAATCTAATAGATTCCCTAAACCCTTAATGGATTCAAGATTATTCGGAGCTTCATGAACTAGGAATGTCTTGCAGCGGATAACTTCCAAAGACTTGAGGCTAGAACTTGAAAGTTCACCGCGGAAGCTAAAACATGAATTCAGCAACAGATTCTCAAGCGAAGGACACCCCGAAACTAAATCCGAGAATGTCAAATCACTTTACAAATGCTTGACAGCTTGAGGGACATAGTTTTCAAAGACGCAAGGTTTATTATAGCATGATCAGTAGCGACGTCCCTTCTGAGTTGCATGTTCTCCAACTTGAGAATGGTTAGAGATTTTGCACTGTTGAGAACCACCGGCGATATGGAGAAGCGGCTTTGCTTTTTTCTATAAAACTTAAGCCCATCTCTTTATCGTTTCTCCCAGCCAGCCGCAAAACTCAAGTACTTGTGTATGGTTCCACGGTTTCTCGAGTATTTCATACGAATCCATAACTTCTCTAAATTGTGTTTTTCTTTCTCCCATCGCTTCAAATAGTTATAGACGAATCTGAACTGTTTCTGACGAGCCTTGCGATCAGTGCATGGCTTGGAATCCTCATCGATCGTACTCCTCGTAATAAGCCAGTATCCGAAATATGCTTGCCCATTGCTTGGAGACAAGGGTAGCCCGGAAGCGGAGCTTGGGAGAAAGGAGAGTGAGAAACCAGAGGATTTTGTGGATAACATGGTCAGGCAATGCGGGTACGTATTTTCCGACCTCAACGACGGCGCTGCTAGGGTTTTTGTTTTGTTCATCGTCTCTCTTTGTGTTTGTATGGTAGCTGCAGCCAGAACGATGCCGATAAGTTGATAACGGAATCGAAGAACAGTCGAGAAGAAAAATAATTACCAAGTAATCAGACACCCTTTTCTTTGGTAGTGAAGTAACCATAAACCCTAGCTTCCCTTTTATACATAACGTACGCTAGCTACATAACCTAATTCCCATAGCCGGCGAAGATATGAATTTATGATTGTGATTTTAGTATTGTATTAGGAATGTATGTGGTTTCTATGTTGACGTCTGGTCACAGTTATTTTTTATGGTACGGATTTCTACATGACGCTCATTTTTCAATCGAATATTTAGAACTCCGTCATCTAGTTTTAAGATAATAACGTACAGATTGCCTCCATAATTTTTCAGTCAAATTGATAACTGCAAGACACTTAAAAATTATAACTGTTATTTTCTATTAAAAACATAAACGGTTCAAGTTCGACAAAATTAAATTCGTTCATTTAAAGATAATAATGTGTCTTAAAATGTGCCGACACTAATATTAATTAACAACTTTCTAATTAAAAACAAAAAACAATATGGAATTAATATGTCTTTTGATGGGGGAGGTGGTCCTGTTTATACATTGGAAAATAGCAAAAAACTATGAATGAGTATCAAAACAGTGTTGAGAATTTGGGTCCAAGAATCATCTCAATATTGTGTTCCAAACACAAAAATGAGGTCTCCTAACGAGGGCATGAGCAGGCTCGTGCTTACTCAACTACAGAGCACAATCGGCACGCGCGCAATGTGTGCCCTCAACCTTTATTAAGGTCATTATTCTCTCTCTCATCTAACACCCCCAACCATTCTGAAAATGACTCCAAAATTTTAACATCACAAATTTAAAACAAATTCATAAAATGTTAACAAATTAAGACTATATCCAACTTGAATTGGTGGCAAGTTTTGTCTTTGCAACGATGATGTTGAATAATGGATAGCATGAGATCATCTCCAAATTTTTCTTCTCTTTTAGGCTTGGTGAACAAAAAACAAAAATGGTGTGCGAATCAGACCAAACGACAATGTAATGGTAAGGATGATGTTGGCAAGCTTATTTTTATATATAAAGAAACTAATGACAATATGCTTTGTCGACCAGTTCTCAATAGCTAAGAGTCGATGAGCCACCAACTCTAGCACTAACCATACAGTGTATATGACGAAGAAAAGAATCAATAATCTTGAACTAATATTTAAGTGCGTGTTAGTAGTTGGTTCATTATTGCTTTACTAGATTTTTAGATCGTAAGAAGTTAGTGAAATGTACAAATATACTAATTTTTTTAAATTATTATGTGTAATAAGCTGAGTTTAACAAAACCGTATAAGAATTTATGAGATGACTTCAAGCGCAAGAAACAATTCAAATATAAACGAACAATTATCCTAACGTGGTTGGTTGACATCAGTGCGATCGCAAAATCCTAACTTGATTAATTAATATCACATCTTCACTCTATCAATTACTATGTTTAGAGGATATATTTTTTGTTCTATTCGAATAACTGAAATGATATTCCTAAACAAAAAAATATGATACACATGATCCATCTACATTTCTTTTTATGATCAATAATCGATTCATAAGAAAAGGCTTTCGAGTTATTGATTGATCTCACATGTTTTGCAACCCTACGCAAGTGACTCGCACTTACTTAACACACCGGCCTCACGTGACTGGCCGTTATTGACGTAAGCATCCACGTGGAACGTCTCGCCACGTGGCAGGAAACCGACTAATATAAAACTCCGTTTTCCCAGCTAGTCTTCTTCTTATCGACCTCCATGTACGACCTTGTTCATCTTCGTTGAACAATCCCGAGCTTTTTTTCATAACAAAAAAGAAATCCCGAAAATATATATAAACAAATTAGACCCCAAATTAAACATTTTTAAAGCTTATTAGAAGGAGGGAGACAATAAAGAAGAGAGAGAAAGTTGCGGGAGAAATAGGGAGAAGGTTTGATGGCCACGCCGTTAACGGTGGACGGAGGCGGAGGAGTGGCGGTGCTGTCCGTCAACAAAGTCGATTCGGCGAGTAACGGAGGAGTAGGATGCTTGGCGAGCTCGACTTCGGAGGAGGAGAGGTCGCCGATTCTGATATTCTTGTTCTTCCACAAGGCAATTCGGAAGGAGCTGGACGCGCTTCACCGACTGGCTATGGCTTTCGCCACCGGGAAGGAGGCGGATATCAGGCCTTTGCTGGAGAGATACCATTTCTTGAGATCGATTTACAAGAACCACTCCAATGCCGAAGACGAGGTTCTCATTTTCGTTTTGAGATTTCGAAATTCTGTTGTTGGAAATGAAATTTTTTCCGGAATTAGTTTTATTGATTAGAAGAATCTGGTGCTGTGCTGTGCATTCCGTTGCTTAATATTGAGTGAAGTTTATTGCTGTAATTGTGTATCGGTAAAGATTACAGTTTAGAGGTTTATGTTTGGCTGGCACAATGAGGTTACTTTGCAACTGAAGTTAGCTTATCATGAATTTTCCTTGTTGTGTTTGTTATCGTTGATATTGCAGGTAATCTTCCCGGCGCTTGATATACGAGTGAAGAACGTGGCACAGACATACTCGCTTGAACATAAGGGTGAAAGCAATCTTTTTGATCATCTGTTTGAGCTGCTAAATTCCAATGCGAAAAGTGATGAAAATTTCCCAAGGGAGTTGGCATCTTGTACAGGTGCCTTACAAACATCAGTTAGCCAACACATGGCAAAGGAGGAGGAACAGGTGCTGGTTCATTTCCCTGTCTCTGCATCCTGTATTTACTTATTCATACTACCAGTTGGGAGTATGTTACTTATTATTTGACAAATCAAGGACGGAAGTAAGTTTATACAAATCTTGACTGGTATTGTATTTGGTAGAAGTTTTACGTCTAAAGCGTCTCTCTGGAGATCTCTCATCATATACTAGCCTTTGTATTCGTAAGCTGAATTAAACAACCAACTCATTACCCAAATTTTTGTTCTTTTGGCCAGGTCCTACCCTTGCTGATTGAGAAGTTTTCAGTTGAGGAGCAGGCGTCTCTAGTCTGGCAGTTTCTTTGCAGTATTCCTGTGAATATGTTGGCCCAGTTTCTTCCGTGGCTTTCATCATCTGTTTCACCTGATGAATATCAGGATTTGCGGAAATGCTTAAGCAATATTGTTCCAGAGGAAAAGCTTCTTCAACAAGTAATTTTAGATTTAATCAATCGATTGAATACTTTTATTACTGCTTTCTCTAGTGATTAACTGACAACTCTTTCTTATTTAAGGTCATTTTCACCTGGATGGAAGGTAGAAGGACCAGTGACATGGTTAAAAGTTGTCAAGATTCTCCTCACTTCCAGTGTTGCATGGAATCTGGTGCTAGCACATCAAGTCTACATACAGAGACGATGAATTGCCCATGTGAGTGTACAACTGGGAAAAGGAAGTATGTAGAGTCGAGTACTGATGTTTCTGATACCACTGGGGACCATCCAATAAATGAAATACTTCTTTGGCATAATGCCATTAAGAAGGAGTTAAATGAGATAGCTGAGGAGGCTAGGAAGATACAACTGTCCGGAGATTTTACTAATCTATCAGCTTTCAATGAGAGGTTGCAATTTGTTGCTGAAGTTTGCATTTTTCACAGGTATCCATTCATATCTACTGCGTTTCTGTGGAATGCTAATTATTTTCTTTGAGGAACTTACACATTTAGCATCTGTTTTATCTTTTACCTTTTACCTTCTTTATCGAGAAATTTGTGAGCAGTGAAGTTGATTTATCCATACGGTAGTATGTCATAGAGTATAATTCCTTTTGATAATATGAATTCCAAATTGTTTTCCAGTTCCCGAACATGGCCTTCTATGGATCGCTTACCATCTATCTTGTAATTCTACAAATGACACACTATAATTCCTTTCGGTAATATGAATTCCAATTTGTTTTCCAGTTCCCGAACATGGCCTTATATGGATCACATACCATCTTATCTTCTAATTCTAGAAATGACACTGTTCCTTTCTAATTATGCTTGTCTTTATCACTTTGGTGTGAGAGAACTGTTAACAAGAGTTATAGTAGAGTACTATAGTTTGTATTTCCTTTATTTTTTGTTTGAATGTTACTTATTTGCTTATTTCAGTATTGCAGAGGACAAGGTCATATTTCCTGCAGTAGATGGAAAGATATCCTTTTTCCAAGAGCATGCTGAAGAAGAAAGTCAGTTCAATGAATTCAGGTGTCTGATTGAAAACATTCAAAGTGCAGGAGCTATCTCTACATCAGCTGATTTTTATGCCGAGCTGTGCTCACATGCCGATCAAATAATAGAAACTATACAGAAGCACTTCAGCAATGAAGAAGTGCAGGTATGATTTCCCTATCGCTGCAATAAGTCCTTGGGAACTTTTAGTATAAAAAATTTAAAAATGTAACATTTTTCTAATATTATAGGTTAGTTTGATGTAGGACAGCAAGAGGTCTTACTTTAGGTGCTTTTGTGAAGGCCTTTGAGGCTTGATGGTTTTGGGTGAAACAGGCAGAAAGCTTGACAAGAAACTAGCCTGTTACTGTCAAGGAACATAAAAGTTAGACTTGGTGGTAACCAAACTAACCTATCGAGAATTCAGTTAGACCCCAAAAAGAATTTGATGTTAATCCTTAGAACTGTCAGTTATTTGATAGTTTGTCTTTTATATCTGTCATTTTCTTCTATTAACTTTTATGAGGGATTTGTAACTGGTCATATAATATGTCTAGGAGTTGGTACATAACCTTGTATCCTTTACCTTAAATGAAACCAGTTTAGAAACTCTATGGGCCTTAAATTCCACAACTAGAAACTCTGTAACCAACTTCGTATCTAGTTCCTGAAAGTTCCTTACCCATTCCCTGCATATCTAGGTTCTTCCACTTGCTCATAAGCACTTCAGCTTCAAAAGACAGCGGGAACTATTGTATCAGAGTTTATGCATGATGCCCTTGAAATTGATTGAGCGTGTTTTGCCATGGCTAGTCAGATCGTTGACTGAAGATGAAATGAAGAATATTCTCAAAAATATGCAGTTAGCAGGTTCTGTAATTGTTCTTTATGTTCAACTTTTAGTAGAAAACTATTAATAAACAAAATTTTCCAGGATCTGTTCTGACATGTTGTTTGATGATTCAGCTCCAGTGCCTGATGTAGCTCTGGTAACACTTTTTTCTGGATGGGCATGCAAGGCTCGTAATCATGGTTCATGCTTGTCTTCAAGTGCAATTGGTTGTTGTCCGGTTAAAAGTTTTACTGATATTGAAGAAGATTTTGTTCGACCCATGTGCGCTTGTGCTTATGGATCATCGGCTAGAGAGAGACTGGTATCAGCTCAAGTAAATAATGTGAAAAAGCTGATCAAACGAAATGTTTTAGTGCCATGCAAAGACAGTGTTACCCTTGATCAATGTTGTACGGATCAGACTTGCCGTGTCCCTGGTTTAGGAGTAAATAACACAAATCTTGGATCAAGTTCTCTTTATGTGGCTAAGTCTTTGCGGTCCTTTTCTTTCAGCTCTTCTGCCCCATCTCTTCATTCCAGTCTTTTTGCCTGGGAAACAGATAGCTCTTCCTTTGATATTGGTTGTGGAGAACGACCTATTGATACTATTTTTAAGTTTCATAAAGCCATTCGCAAAGACTTGGAATATTTGGATATTGAATCTGGAAAGCTTGTTAATGGTGATGAAGCCACAGTTCGGCAGTTTATTGGAAGATTCCGTTTGCTCTGGGGCTTATACAGAGCACACAGTAATGCTGAGGATGATATAGTGTTTCCTGCATTGGAATCCAAGGAGGCACTTCACAACGTGAGCCATTCATACACACTGGACCATAAACAGGAGGAAGAATTATTTGAAGACATCTCTCATGTTCTTTCTGAACTTTCTCACCTTCATGAAAGCATGGAAAAGACTCGTATGGATGAGGATTTAGTGGGAAGCAGCATTAGTGTTTCTGCCGCAAGTAGTGTCAACTATACTAGAAAATACAATGAGCTGGCTACTAAGCTTCAAGGGATGTGCAAATCTATAAAATTGACACTAGATCATCACATTTTCAGGGAAGAACTTGAGTTGTGGCCATTATTTGGAAAACACTTCACTATTGAGGAGCAAGACAAAATAGTTGGCAGGATTATTGGGACCACGGGTGCTGAGGTGCTCCAATCTATGTTACCCTGGGTAACTTCTGCACTTACCCAGGATGAACAGAATAAAATGATGGACACATGGAAGCAAGCAACTAAGAATACTATGTTCAATGAGTGGCTTAATGAATGCTGGAAAGGAACTTCAGAATCAACTTCACGAAATGAAATGAGGGAAAGTAACACTTCTCAGAAAGGTCAGTATTATGATAACCCAATTATTTTTGTAATACCGAATAATGAGCACAATCTAAGGTGGTCAGTTATCTGGTTAATTGAGGTCTTTGCTTTGCCTGCATTCTGGTACGGGGCCAGGGGTTTTCAGATACACCCAACTTGATTTTGGAACCCAAAGGATTACATCTACTTCACCCCAGTGATAACCTTGAGCCCAACATTTAGTTGTTATTGGAATTAATTTCAATTGATTGTAGTCTTGTAGCATCTCTGTTTTTCTTATTGCTTTTTAATTGTTTATTTATTTATTTACTTGTTATGGGTGTCAAATCAAGGTTTCTTCTCTTGAATAGGTATAGGTCTAAATGTCGCCATCAAATTCTTGTTCGTATTATGACAAAATTTGTTTATTGCAACAGTGGCTCATTTTACTGAATTTTGATGTAGGTGTTGAATTTGAAGAAAGCCTGGACCAGACAGACCAGATGTTCAAGCCTGGTTGGAAGGACATATTCCGTATGAATCAAAATGAGCTAGAGTCAGAGATCAGAAAGGTCTATCGTGATGAGACTCTTGATCCAAGGAGAAAGGCATATCTTGTGCAGAATCTTATGACTAGGTTAATCTCTGAAAGTAACTAAAACTTTGAGATTTGTACTTTATCTGCCATTATGGCATATGCAATGAGATCATGACTTTTAAAATTGCCTAACTCTATTAATCACCATTTGATGAACTGTTAATGAGTACTGTTTTGTTTTAGCCGATGGATAGCTACTCAGCAGAAGTTACCTCAAGCAACAGGTGGAGAATCTTCTAGTGGTGAAGATGTATTTGGACGTTCACCTTCATACCGAGATGTGGATAAAAAAGTATTTGGGTGTGAACATTACAAAAGAAATTGTAAACTCCGAGCTGCTTGTTGTGGCAAGTTATTTGCATGTAGATTTTGCCATGACAATGTGAGTGACCATTCAATGGATAGGTAAGCTTCCACTATTGACACTTGCATTTCAAGTTGGGTTATCATGTATCTAATGTTCTTAGTGTTTCCCTTTTCTTTTTTACTTTTGTTAAGATTTCTTATTAGTGTTTTTTATAGGAAAGCAACATCGGAAATGATGTGCATGCGCTGCCTGAACATTCAGCCAGTTGGGCCCATATGTACTACACCTTCATGCAATGAATTATCTATGGCAAAATATTACTGCAATATCTGCAAATTTTTCGATGATGAAAGGTACAAAAAATTCTTATTTTAGTGTTATGTTAATTTTTCAATTTAATGCCCATAGTTTGTGTATGTGTGTGTGTGTTATGTTTTAATATATATATATATATATATATATATATATATATATATCAGTCCCTATCCAGAGTGAACCTTCACTTTGAAATTAAAGTGTGAAGGTCCATATTTCGCTCACTTCTCGGTCAATTTTTTTCGATCATAGCCAGTAAGTATCTAGATATATATGTCATGATACTTACTATCTCTGTAAAGTTTCGTCCAATTTGGTGATCGTTTGGTCTTCCATACACGAACGGTTGTACGTAAACAAATTTTGGTGACCGAAAAGTGAGCAAAATATAGACCTTTACACTTTAATTTCAGAGTGAAGGTTCGCTCTGGATAGGGATTGTATTTATATATATTATGATGAAAGGCATGTGGTAGTTTTTTATTTTTCTCATTCTAGTTATAATTCCACTATCCATGTGTGACTTAAACTCCATAAATCCACGTTTTACTTTTGGAGAAAATGGAATTAACTTTGCTGCTACCGAAAACTCTTGAAAAACTTGAAGCTTGAAATTGTTGAAGCATATTCTGTTGGTTTAAATTCTTAGTCACCGCAGTTTACTGAACCTCTAATGTTATCTAGAATGATGAAAATATTTGACTTTGTTAATTTGATCCATGTTAGTGGGACTCAGAATTTGTAATGGCCTGTTACTACAAGTAGAAATTCAGTGATCAAATGATTCTGAGGAATCTCTTTCCCTTTATTTTTCATATATTAACTGTCATGATACAATGATGGAAGGAGTGAGCTGCACTCCTTACTGTCTGTTTCTCTGGGGAAAATTTCTACCAAGATGTTTAAGCTTTCTGATGCCATGTCAGAAGCTGACTCGATGGAAATAAGGCATATATTCATTTGATGGACTATAATTGTTGCAAAACAGTAAATGATGGTTTTTGACATGAGACAGGATAGATTACATAGATAGGTAGGTAAAGCTTATTTCGACATTCACATAAATTACCCCTATCCTTGGCATTGTGTTTGCCTAATATTCAATTGGGGTTAACTTTCTCGTTGTAAGTTGCTAACTATGCACACGCTACTGATGCTTATAGACAGCTTTTGACTTATGGCTAGTATTTGTCTTCCAGGACTGTATATCATTGCCCGTTTTGCAATTTATGTCGCCTTGGGAAGGGTCTTGGCATCGACTTTTTTCATTGCATGACATGCAATTGTTGCCTAGGGATAAAGTTGGTGAACCACAAATGCCTGGAAAAAAGTTTAGAAACAAATTGCCCTATCTGCTGTGATTTCTTATTCACATCAAGTGCAACAGTTAGGGCTCTGCCATGTGGCCACTACATGCATTCAGCTTGCTTTCAGGTCTCTTCTTGAACTTCCTAAACATTTTCTTTTTTTACCTAATCTTTCTATGAATATTCTTTTTTTTTGTTGAAAGAGTATGCCTGAACTCCCATCTCATTTTTTGTTAGGCCTACACTTGCAGTCACTATACTTGTCCAATTTGTAGCAAGTCCCTGGGAGATATGGCGGTAAGAGGATATTTCTGTTTTTTCTTTTCTTTTTGTTCATTATATTATTCTGTACATATTTTTTCTGAATGGTTGTACCCTGTTAGGTTTACTTTGGCATGCTTGATGCATTATTGGCTGCAGAGCAGCTTCCAGAGGAATACCGGAACCGTTGTCAGGTACCATCCATATTGTAATATAATGGTCGTTAATGTTTTCCTGCATCACTTTTACATAAAACCTAATCTTTATGTGACCGGAGGATGCTGTAGTATTGATAAAGTTTATTTGTCATTTCCCTAAGCATAGCATGCTAATAGATGTGTCCAAAATAGAGCACTGTTATAATTATAACAATAAATCTGTTTTCCAATTTAGGACATCCTCTGTAATGACTGTGATCAAAAGGGTACTTCACATTTTCACTGGCTATATCGCAAGTGTGGTAACTGTGGATCATACAATACCCGGGTGATCAAGGGTGAGGCAACAAATACCGACTGTCCTATGTCACACTAACAAACAGGTTATTCTTTCTTCGGCAGATCTGTACATATTCGTTTGTAGGTACTTGTATAGGCCATTAAATTTTCCAACAACCCAGAAAACTGGTTTTTCCTTCTTTTTCAAAAGCTGATGTGGGTTTGTAACCCCCTATACATCAATTTTGTAGAATCCTGGTTGATATCATCTTTTCTCGGTTTCATAATTCATTTGCAAACATTAAAGACAGCAGGGGATGTAACAGAGTCGGGACATATTCAAATACACGCTGTACAAAAAACCTTCAGTCAGACATGTAAATCATAGCTTTCTCTCATTCCGCCTTTTCGTTTTATTTTCATGCCATTGTTATGCTGTCAATTCCATATTCTCTTCAAAGGTGGGTTTTGCTTTATATCTGCTTAATGTTTTCATTCACCAAAGAAAGTGTGCTGGAAATGTTCCTGAAAGACGACTAGTCTGTCATCATGGCAATGCACTATATAGCCCATTGGCTTGGAGAGCGTCATGCACGCCAATGAACTTGCAGACTCGTCAGACATGATATCTTGCCCTTCAACGTGGTATTGTACTTTGTACTTGCGTATGAGTCAAGTTATCATTTCTGAGATCCATCATTGCTAATGAGATCATGGGGGCGTGATGATCATGTCTTTGAAGTGATGGACTTCATGTCTTAAAACCAGGTCATGGCTGGGCGAGAGGAAAAATTAGACATTGGGAATGTGAGTTGGTCCATTAGTTTGATGAATCGTTGGGAATGTGAGTTCGATTAGTTCAATGAGTGAGACATACGGCAAGTAGTGAGTTCTAGTGTCTAGTGCCACCATAACTGGTAAAGAACCTGGTAAGAAATTCTGATTCAGATGTGATAGAGACGGTAACTAGTGTCATATCATGGTAAATTTGGGAGAGTATTTCATGTACGACAAAAAAAACAGAAAAAACAAAAGTAAACCGTTCATATATCTTACGGTGAAGAGATGATCGGACGATATGAATATTTTTGGTAATGTCTTCACCCTTGACTCTAAAGCAACACAAAATCAGGGTAGTGCTGATCCATCACCACCAGACACAACTCACCATCAGAGTCCTTATCAAGGCAACCTCATTACTTTGGTACATTATAGAGTATAAAGCATCTAGCCAAGCTTGCTTGACCCCAAAATAAAAGTAAAGCAAGTTTCATGACAAACCCTACACATGGCTCTGTGATTAAATTAAGCTCAACAGCTACAGGTTAATCAAGACAAGAAATCTAAAGCCCAAGGCTTTTTCATTCTAGATTTGCTTAATTTCAAACCCACCACATGAAACTTACCTACTCTCTCCCCCTTTTCTTCAATCACAATCCTTGAGGAAATCTCAACTGAACTCATAATTACAAGCAAAGGAAAAGGTCAGCTAGCTAAGCAATTGGTCTCTCTCATGAATAAACAGA
This sequence comes from Comarum palustre, assembly GCA_951800085.1. Classification (NCBI taxonomy): domain Eukaryota; kingdom Viridiplantae; phylum Streptophyta; class Magnoliopsida; order Rosales; family Rosaceae; genus Comarum; species Comarum palustre. Next base: position 22,653,117 of record OX637576.1, on the reverse strand, counting down.
CAATGATAAACAGCTAGTTCAGAAGTACGAACCAAAACCACCATGACAGTTATGATTAAACAAAACCAATGAGGCCCTGATAAAAAAGGGTACATGTTGCTGTTGGGGTCTCCTTAGTTAATGAAACTGTTGCAAATATTCAATCTTTCCTTATAATCATACCATCTAACCCAAGAACTCAGATGATTTGGTTAAAAATGGAGCAAGTAATTAAACCAAGCTCATTTCCTTTGCTTCTTCTCCTTTCCTTCAGGGTAAAGAAATGAACTCAAACAAAAGAGCTTTGCAGTTCCTCTAGAAATGTAAGGTGACGGTACATTTAAGACAGGACTAATCCGAACACCGTTGCCGTAGTTTGATGATGATCCTCCATGACCCTTCTTTGATGGCGGCCTCGGTAGCATTCGGTATTGACTTGAAGAAGACGAGGATGATGTTGATGATGACTTTGACATAAAACCTAATGATGAGGACTGTCTTTTTTGTTGAGCTTGAGATTCCTTGTATATTGAAGACCTCTTTGGAATTGGGGCTGACCCTGTTGAGTTGCTTCTTCTCAAGAACTCTGGTAATGAGCAAAGTAGACTCTTCTTGTTCTCTTGATTGAGGCTGCTGCTTCTCTTGAACCCCCAGAAGGACTTGGACTGAGGCTTGGTGTTGTTTTGTTCCGTATCTTCAGGACTGTTCACATCCATGAACTGTGAATTGTCATTGCTGTCCTTGATTGCGGTCTCTTTCTTTGGATTCTGAACTGAAAGAGGAGGAAGAGAATAAAGATGTCTGGCTTTTGGTGCATCCTCAACCGATAACCTCTCTCTTGGTTGCATAGGTTTGATGACCCCATGGGAGAAAAGCTCATCTGCTGAAGAATGCTCATCTTGTCTGAAGCTTCTGCTAATGCTGAACTCAAAATCACAATTCATGTCCAGCAGTGAAGCATCCCTTCTGGGTTTCACGTCTGCTTGACCTAGATCATGAGAAAAAGATATTCGAGGAGGACTTGTCTCCGAACACATCATCCTTCTCGATTTTTTTTTCAGGTCAGATCACCTGTCTAGCGTACAATAGAATCAAAAATGAAGAAGTAAATTAGGAACTTTTCAAGGAGGTTATGTTTACAATCAAGAATGGTTCTTGGAATGGTGTGAGGAATGTGCAGGGATGAGAAAGATGAAGTAGGAGTAATAGAAGTTTTGAGTTTCAACAATGAGGGCTTGAATATTGGGAGGTTTGGTTGCCTGGTTGGACTTATAAAGTCAAAGAGGAACATAGAAGAATTTTGAATTTATTTTGATGCAGGAACAAAGAGGACAAAAGATTTATGGCAGCTTTTCCTGCACAATTTTCAAGAACAGTGAGTAATTCTAGGAAGATCAGAGCCTGAATGCCTCCTCTTTCTCTGGACAAATGGAGCAGAGGGAGGAAAGATTATACAGATGAGAGTAGAAACAAAAGAGGGAGACAGTTATATTGTATTTCAACGTTCCTTTTTTATTTATCATTATAACAAAACAAAAAAAAACAAGTGTTTCTTTTGTGACAGCTTTGGATTAACTTGAAGCTGGCAAATTGCATATTGAATATGACAATATGAAACTCAAGAAAATCAAAATGACCCCAAAAAAGTGAGAAAAATTAAAATTGCCCAAGTCTTGTAAATTTATAATTGCTGACCTATGTAGCTGTTAAAGTTTAAGGTAAAACTTGTGAGAAACAAAGAGTTGGTGAATTAGGGAAATATGGCCCTCTTACCAAGTTGCTATATCCATATGTTAAGACTTCTGGGATTGCCATCCTAACCACTGACTTGTCCTTTCCTTCATTTTCAAAATTTCTCTAATTCCTGTCTTTACAAGGAAATTCTTTGCTATAGTAAACAATGTGCAAGAACTTTCTCTGGTTTTGAAATTTCTCTCTTAATCATCTCTTTCTCTATCTGAATTCAATGTCTTCTGCCTGTTGGAGCAGATTAAAATGTTACAATTAACTTCAAGCTGTAGCTTGGAGTTTAAGCAAAGCAGCAAATCACAGAGGGGGAAAACTATATCATCATTACATATAGAAATATCTCCTTAGATTAGAAGCAAAAAGGGATTGCATTGTCCTTCTTCATTTTTCTAACTGATCAGCCAAGCTGATTTGTTGAAGATAATGTTGCTACTTGATAGCTTAGTCAATACCCTATCTCTGTGATTTCAGGATAATCAAATGTTTATTTGTCTTCTGCCATGATAGGCATCTTAAATATGGAACTATGCGTTAAGTAAGTTTCTTAAACCAAAGACATAGACCTCTACTATTTACAAAATTTTGTCAAACCTGAGACTAATTAGTCTCAACTACTCAACTGTAGCTCTCACCCTCAAGTTTGATCAATGCTTAATCAAGTTTAGTGGATGGCTTTTCAGTTAGGAAATTATTGTAAGATGGAATGTAGCATCATATATAAGAACTTGAAAACTGCTCCAAGGTATTTAAGCACTGAGTACTGACAAGAGATTTCCAAAATATAAATCCTTTCATCTGATTCAACGCTTAATGATTGATCAAAATGTAAGGTTACATCATATGAAGAGCTGACCAACAACCAAATCTAATCTAAGGGTAAAAAAAATTAATAGATGCTTCCAACTACAGGTACCAACTGGTTTGGCAATATACAATGGTAGAACAAATTTGTCAATCATGTGAATTGATATCTAAGCATTTTTGGTGATAATTCTCATCAGTTCATCCAAGTGTAGTATCTTTAAATCTCTAAATTAAAACCTGCATCATTTTATCCCCTAAAGATAGGATTCTTTATATGATGTGATTGCATATGAACAGGACAGGTATGATAATTTTGGGTGTGGTATAGAGGAAGACTTGGTAAACTTGACTGAGTAAACATAAATAAAAATGGAGAATAAAGAGGGTTAGTTGAAACTTGGAAAGATACTTTGAATTATGAGATGGTGATGCTGTAACCTATATCATATATCATGAATTATCAATTAGCATGTATGACTGGGTGCATAGTATTACAGAAATTATATGCATGCAGTTTGTCTTTGCAGAAACATGTAATCCATCTTCTCAAAAAGAACAAATAGATAATTGTAACTTTAACCTTGTTTGTTGGAATGTGTTTTGACCTTTTCATAAAATTTCATTGATGCAAGAGTTAAATAACTTAAATTTGAGAAAAACCCAGAAACAAGAAAACCCCTCTTTTTCCTCCTTAAAATAAGTCAGATTCTTGAACCTGTCTAAGAAGTTCAGAACACCAAAAAAAATTATTATAGTAACTTGTTCAGCATTGTTGACCTCTGACTCCATTTAATAATAACTAAAGGACTTAAATATCCCAGAAAGGTGTAGTTAACCAAGAGATTGTATTATGGATAGGAATGCACTGTACATGGTGAAGCTCAAACTAAACTTTAAGTATTAGAGACTCTTTTCTCAAAATGTAATATTAAGCGAGGTAAGAGCAACTCCATCAACTATATATTCTTGAATTAGTCCGACGCCTCCGTATGACTGTCTAGCACATAGATCAAACCTTCTGGGCTAACCAAAAGGAATGAATGTTGATAACTAATCTGGAGCTGGATGAAGGTTTTGTTCTTGTTGGTTATGGATTTTAGGATTAGGATTAGGTAGGTGTGCGGAGCTTCATCATCAACATGATGGGCAGACAACAGTGAGGAATGGAAGCAAAGCATATGGACCCAAAAGACTGCAACTCTTCGTACTTTGTACAAAACACACACACTCCATTTGGGGCATGGCCATGTGACTTGACTCCATATGTTTTGTGGATGATTTTTGAGATACAAAGGGACTGATGAGACGACCCCCCTGCCCAAATGGCATAAGGCCTCTATCTTAGCTTAGCTAGCTTGCAAATGCTTTGCCTTTAGTCCTTGGCAGAACATGGAAACCACTCACTGTGTATGTGTTGGAACCCACCAAGACACAAATTGGGTATCTTCTTGAATCAGCACTTCAGATAGGGTCTTCCATAGAGCAGTAGGGTAACATTTGTCATCGCATATACAATAACTTATCAAATTACAGCAATACTGTAACGTTTCTTATCGCACGCACAATAATCGATGTCATTCAATTTTTCACATTACAAAACCAGGTGTTTGGATATAAATTTTACTTTGTATTGTGACGCATGACCAACCAACCATAGATTTTCTCGCATTTTAGGAACAAAAACTACTCGGTTTACTAGTGTCGGCCCAATGAGGTAGGTACACATGAAGTATGTGCCGTTGTCACCAACACTAGCAACCGGTCCTTTTGCCCTTGTTGGTGATCGATGGTGTTCATTGTGCATGCCTCATTTTGTGAGTTCTGGACCACAACTGTTACAAAAGAGATACTATCTAGCTATCCAAGTCTTCATACACAAAAGAGAGGGGACCGACACTCATATGGGTGGTGGTACCGCATGAAAAGAAAGAAGAGATGAAGTGACTCGTGAGGAAAGGAGAGATCAAGTACATAGTAGGTTTCTATGTGGCCACGGCCAAGCTGCCAATGCATGAAAAAAGGTTCATCAAGATAGGGATTGATGAAAAACTCACATAGATCCAGAACTGATAACAAGAAATATATGTTTACACTCGCATATTAGCATCACGATCCAAGACAGGGAAATCCTTAAACAATATACTGGGTAAATGCAAGACAAGCTTTTTCATTTGTTGAAGCCATTCTAGTTTCAACTGAAAGACTACAGATCGGTACAATCATATGTACAGCCCACTAGCAAACATGTCATTCTTTACAGACAATACTTGTATACATGAGGCCAAGTTTGATTATAAATCCAATTTCACACTGGTTTGTATATGAACAATTGCATCAATGAATGTTTAGCCGTCTGAATATCATGAGTATCACTATCGAAGATCAATGACCTCAAATTTAAGATTAGGGCTCATATAAACATCTGTACATGTGTTGTAGATTGGCCCACCCTCTGGAGGAAGATCGTGTGAATGAAAACCACGCTGCGGGCACTTTCTAATGACTGACATGCCACCCGGGGTTGTCAATCGGAAAATGCCATGAGTTCTGTAAACATGAACACTCAAGATGATCTACCAAATGAATTAAGGGCAAGCAAAAAGAACTTCCCCATTCTACTACAAAGGCTGCAACTGGCGACAATAACATAAATGGAAGGAAATGTTAGCTATACCTTGTACTATCTCTTGGTGCCATGACGATTGCAACAGCCTCTGGCAACATAATCTGAAGAAGGCATAAGCATTGGTGTCACTAGGTAGAAATAATATTTTGAATTAACTGAAGAAAACTCAGGTTCAGGTCCTACATCGCAGAACTACTGCCAATATACTTGAACAAATTTCAAACACAGTGATTGAACAAAAGATAATTATAACCCTCATTTCTTACTACATTTGTAATAAAGGGAAAAACAAAGGTGAAAACCTCACTGGATCACAGGTTTCAATTGTAATGAACCATCTCAGAAACAAACATTTTTCTCTACCAAGAAAAGGCACAGACCTGATATGAATAATGAGTGTGAACATCAATCGACGACATGAAACAAGACTGCGTAGGATGAGTCTGAAAGTTGCATAACACATTCAATGGTCAGCATAATGGATTTAAATAAATTAAAATGTGTCAGGAATAATTGACCAAAAAGTGTCAGGAATAATCATAATATAAATTAGGCACAAAACAGATGCAATTAGATAATGCCAAGAATCTTATAGAAACAAGTATATAAACACGGGTTACACTTGTAGCTATATCATAATCGTTTCTAGTAGGAACACATGAAGATATAGCTCATCCATAAAAGTACATATTATAACCACTGTGGTACCAAAAGGCATGACCAGTTTATGTTGGTCCTAACAAGTTTTGGTCATTTTCTCCAGTACATTATCTTTCGAACCACTTGCCTACATACCCCTGAACATTTCCCTTGCAACAATAACTAGTATGCACGAAAGCAAAGCCTGAACTTCACACAAGGGCTGGAGATTTTATTGCACAGAAATAAAAGCATATACAGCCTCAAGTAGCAAGTTTCTTTTCTTTGGTGCAGTCAGAGCTAGTAGCTTTTGAAAAGTTAATTAGCAGCAGATTACCTAATTGTTATCATAATATCTCAGTCATGATCTATCTATGAGCTTCCCATCTGATTGAAAATGCCCCTTAGAATAGATCCGGACATGCTGTGCATAAACTCCGCACATCCAAAAAATAAAAAAATTGTAAGTTTACAACAAAGCTCACTGATTGAAACACAAGATACTCACATGTATCCAGCCAAGAGGGAAGAGAGATCGTTTGTCCTGAACTTCAAAGATTTCCTCTTCATGTGTGGCTTGGCACTGATAAGAAAATGTACAATCATTGTGTCACATGTACAAGCAACAAATGATATAATACACACACACACACACACATAATAAGATATCAAATATCACTCAGGAAAAAAATGACTACACAAAGCTGACATACAGAATTTTCCGTTGCCTCTTGCTTTGGTATGATGAGAGCTGTAACATAAAACTTCCTGTTTTTCTGGAGGATAAAAGAATCTAACCATTAGATATTTATATCCCTTAGGAGTTAAAAACAACATACTGACAACCTTCTGCAGACTTACAAGTGAACCAGCCAGAATCCCACAAGTTTCTAAGTTCTTTTTAGTATTTGACTTTGCCAACTTCATGAAATGGTCCATCATCGTTGTTGACTGCAAAGAGCAACAAATGATTCAGTAAGGAGCAATACAGACTCCACCATAAGAGAAATCTTACATATTAACAAAGCTAAATACCAAAAAGAAGATAGATGGAACAGAAAATGATAATAAAAACAATTGTCATCATGAATCTCACGATGTGCAATTGCAGGGGAGATTCAGCACGAAGAAATTCATTTGATGAGAGAGTCTCCAATTCGCTTTCTACCGCAGAGCCTTGGGGTGAAATTGATGGGATCAAATCTTGTACTTCAGCAAGTACAGGTGGAGGAGAAGGCTGTCTGATAAGTTGTTTATGTTCAGGAGGTTCTATTGGTTCAAAAGAAATAAGAGAAGGTTCCTCAGTACGAGGAACTTGAACATCATCACTACTCTGGGTAGGAATTGGTTCTAAACTTGGTCTTTCAGGCTCTGAATTGCTTGCAGTAGTATTTTTCCCATCAATGGACTGTTGCAGACTGTTTTCCCAGAAAAACAACCAGATCATATATATAGTTATAACCTCTTCAGAATCAAATATAAAGTTTATATATATCATGGAATGTTGTATTGGGAAAACCCATTTCAACAGTAAGAATCACATGAGAATGAATCTCCCTTTCCTCAGATCCAAACTAACCAAGGTACATAACAACGGCAAAAAAGCTTTACTATGTGAACCAGGAGACAGACCTTGGGATTTCAAGAGGAGTCAAGTCTACAATGCTTGGATAGCAAACCTACAATTAAAGAGACAAGTTATTATATATTTCTTCCTTGAGCCAAAACAAATATAGCCAGAAACAAACATACCCCTATATCAGTTCTAGGTGGCTGCCACTTTCCATAAAGCCCATTATGACCCAAAATTGAATGTTTGGAAAGAGTATCCTCCTTTGGAGGTCGAAGATTTATGGATCTGTAAGAGGCCAAGAAGCAAAGATGGTCACTACCTGGTCCATGTGAGGTATATATGGAACGAGACAGCAAACACAAAACAGCAACAATTTTAAGATCCAAATGCATGACATATTAGTTCACATGCAGCATGTCTTTTCTTCAGATAAGTTGGCTCGCTGCTCGCAAACTCAATATAGGAATTTACACAAATTGCCCAGGTATTTTAAAAAATACATCAAGCATACATATATTTAGGAAAGAAGTATTATATGCAAAAAGAAGACCAATTAGAGTTCAGATATTGAGACAGATTCTTTGGCATATACTGATGACTTATCTAACCGTACATCTCAAACTTATTTACAACAGAAAGTTCAAACCACATACCAAGCACATGAGCGAGAACATTTTTTCAACATGGAAAACAAAAATGCTACGTTATCGTAGATCGTATCAAGAAGTTCATCAACTCACTTTTCAAAAAATTAAACTGAAAGTGTGAGTAAAGCATATAAAATTCTTGACTGGTGAAACAATTATAATGAATTCACCTTTCTACCTATGTAAATACTTACAATTTGCGTAATTGCTCATCCAAAGGCCTGGCATATGAAAACTGTTGAGTCCCTGTGTTTTGATAGACCTGTACATTTGATGCTGGATTCGCTGCCTATCAGATTCATAAAAGCAGTCATTGTGTCAGTGAAACATATTGCAGCAGTGGGAAACAGGCACGAGGAGGAAATAACACTGGCAAACAACAGATTGGCACAATTTGAATTTAATTTGGAGGTAGCAGTTCCAAATAGCAGTCAGCAAGGCACATTAAAATTTAGATAGGTAGTTTAAATATGATGAAGTAATAGCAGTACCTTGTTTCTGTCATAACTTATCAAATTTTGCTTCTTTGGAGGAGCTTGAATTTGATGATTACTGCCCCAACCATTGTTTTGATATGCATTTCTTCTGTTAAACTCATCATTCTTCTGTTTCACTACTGGCTTTAATTTCTCCAGCTCACAGAGAGCATTCAACAATTTCTAGAGCACAATAGATAAATCATACTCTGAATAGTAGCCATAAACTATAAACTAATGTATACTGAAAATGAGATGACAAAACTACCTTTTTCAAAATATCTTTTTCTATTTGAACAGATGCTCTATAGTCTCGATGAAATGGTATCGTCTCGGTGGCCAAACTGAAGCAGAAGAACACAGCACAATTTCAGCGTTACATGTAATATAATTTTACGTGTTTGGACACGTAGGACACACATTTGTGATATATTATATCCCTAATAGAACCTCACACCCTTTTGTAATTAATTGACTGACTCTAGTTCCTTACCTCGAAAACCTTAGGAGCATAACATAAAGGTCTATAATATTCCTCTCTTGTCGAAATATATCAGCCTACAACGCAACATCATTTTAAAGAGTTATGTAAAAGAGAAATATCAGATAAAGATAACAGCGCAAAAATGTTAATAAACAACAAAACCACAGTATCTCAATCAAACAACAAACCACAAGCTGTAACATTCAGAGACCAAAAGAAAAACATTTCCAGTCTACACTCTACCTTCCACATGGACAGCAAGCATTTCGAGTGTAGACCACAGTCAGGTATATTTCAGCGTTTCCGACCAACAATTTAGCTATAATTCAGTACATATAATGCATTTGATGAATTTAGGTATATTTCACCGAAAATTCCGATGACATTGATATCACTCTTCTTATTGAGCTAATGTTCCTGGTGTCAGTTTTAGCACTGCAAATTATAATGTCAAGCAAGAAAGCACTCCGCTTTAGCTTTGAACTCATCAAATGCGTTTCTGAGTTCCTATATCGAAATTTTCTGTTATTTCCATTAATAAAACTACAAATCAAGTTCATGAAGCAATCTACCAAATCAAATTCAGCTAAATTACTCAAACAAAATTGCAACAAGCTCAAGGAAGCTTAGAACAATCAAAATTCGACGGAATTACTCAACGAAATTGACAATAGAGTATCGAGAGTGAAGAGGAACCTGTTTGAGAAGAGTATTGGCGATCCGGAAGTAGATGCGCAGCGAAATCCGGTGGTCGACATCGAGCCGCTGAGCGTTGGCGGCAATATCTATTCTGTCCGACCAAGACGACCTCATCTTTCGGCCTTTGCTAGACGAGCGCCATTCTCCGTGATCCAGAGAGATTCAGTTACGCCGGAGCTGCTTAGGGTGAGGTCGAGGACCGACGGCGGCTTTTGTGATCAGAGAAAGAGGGGGGTAGGCGAAGGTGCAGTGAGAACGAGGAGGTCATTGTGGCAATGTGATGGGGGTAAAAATGGAAGAGAATGCTCCTGAGGAGTAAATTGGCCTGTCACGTTCACACCCGCAATGATTGTTTATTATGTCCTGGACTGGAGGGAAAAGAAGAATGGGCTCATGGACTCGTGCGACCAAGATGGCCCGTGTTATTTGGGCCTGGTTGAACCGGTACCACCCGTATTTGTTGTAATTGTTTGTCTGAAATTCGTTGAATTTCGAAATAGTAAGTTTTGTTTCCCCTTATGAGTAGAGCTAGAAGTAATTAACATTCTCAAGGAAAGCTTCTTTCAAAGGACTGCTATATTTACAACACGATCACACGTTGGTGGACCAAAACACAATCACTTAATATTAAACACGATCGACGACAATTTGTCAATAGCTTTGTGGTCAATGTTTTGATAACTTGAACAAAAAGACATTAACAAATCAAAAATACCTTCTTTAAAAAGATTTGAAATATAAATTAACTCATTTGTATTGTTGTTAAACAAATAACAATAATTGATCATATGGTACTAATGATAGGGATTGATTGTCCATTCTAATGAAAACAGAATTGGCATGCTCATTCCAATTAATTTTATTGAGATTACCTTTTTGTCTCTGATCTATTATATATGCTCCTTTCTCCTCTATCACCCATTTCAAATCGATATTTTATCTCTCTCTCCTGTCTATCTTTTTTCTCTCTCGTCTCTCTCTCTCCTCTAAATCGGAGTCTGAGCCAGCTCCAGATCAAAGCTCGACGCCGGTGACTATGTTGTTTCACTGGTTGAAGGTCTCCATAGAGATCTGGACGAGGACCATGGAGATCTAGACGACGACCACAACGGTATCGGCTCAACCATGAAGATCTCCTCCTTTGCCTTTGGATTCCGACGCCGTCGCTCAAGTTTGTTCATCTGATAGAGTTTACTACCCTAGTAAAAGTTTACTAAGGGTAGTAAACTTTATTTTTTGCATGTAAGTTGATTTTTCATTGTTTTTAATGTGTATAATGGGCATTGGAGATATTGTTTTGTAAGTTTACTACCTCCGGTAAAGTTTACTACGTCTGGTACAACTTTATTAGGGGTAGTAAACTTGTGATTTACTAAGGGTAGTAAACTTTAGTTTTTTGCATCTAAGTTGATTTTTCACTGTTTTTCATGTGTATAATGGGTTTTGGAGATTCTGTTTTGCAAGTTTACTACCTCTGGTATAAGTTTATTAGGGGTAGTAAACTTATGATTTACTACCAATGCCTCGAGCTTGTTCATCTGCTTGAGTTTACTACCCTAGTAAAAGTTTACTAAGGGTAGTAAACTTTAGATTTTGCATCCAAGTTGATTTTTCTCTTCTAATCTCCTCTCTTTCTAACTGTCACTCATAGAGGCTTCGTCTCCACCATCTCCTACGACCTCATTCTTACCTCCACTATCTCTGACGACCTCATCCTCCCCTCCACATAATCTTCGTCTTGTCCTTCTTGGTCGCTGCAACACTGAGTCCGAAGAGCAACGTCAAATCTAGATCTGGTCATGTCGTCTACACATAGACTTGGATTTGATGAAATACTGGGGTTAATAGACTTGGTTTTGAAGTATACTAGGGTTAGTAAACTTGGTTTTGATGTATACAGTGTGTTATTAGACTTTGTTTGAAATATACTGGGGTTAGTAGATTTGGTTTTGTAGTATACTAGTGTTATTAGACTTAAATTTGAAGTATACTGGGGTTAGTAGACTTGAATTTGATGTAGATGTTACCCCGGTAAACTTTCTGTAAAAGTTTATTGCCCCTAATAAAAAAAATCTGGCGAAATTCCGGCTACCAGTAATTTTTCAACGTCCGGTGACCAGAGTACGGTGGTTGGTGACGGAGATGCTCCGGCAAAATGTTCTCTCTCCTTTTTTTCTCTAAGTGTATAAGAAAAAGGGTAAAATTGTCTCAAAAAATATTATTTTATTATGAATTTAATAAATATTTATGTATTTGGGCATTAGTAAGTACACCTTGTATTGGAATGGGCATTTGACTTTTTAATTTATTGGTTTGGGGTTTGACTTTTCATATTTCGTGCAAATGGTCATTCTCCAACAAATAAAGACAATATGTTATCTACATGTCATGTGTCATAGTTTAATTTACTAAACTAACCTTACACTAATTAAATATGTTTTTAGAAGGGGGAAAGTTTCTCTTTTGAGATTTTTCATTATTTGAAAATACAGTAGCAGGTTTTTCAATAACTTAGTGTAGTACGTAGCAGTTAATTCCAATAAAGTAGTAGCATAGGTTAAAATTCCAGTTGAAGTAGTTGCAAGGGTTAACATCCTAGTAAAAGTAGTAGCAAGGGTTACATTCCAGTAGAAATAGTAGCAAATGTTAACATCCTAATAGAAGTAGTAGCAGAGGTTAACATCCTAGTAGTAGCACAACTATGCTTCGGCAATCCTCTAGTTCTGCTACTACTTGCATTTTTACTCATTAATTATGCTACTGCATTCTTACTTGCCCACTTATACTATTAAATTCGTCCAAACATATTATTGCACAATACATTACTAGTACAGGTCTGCTATTGCAGATTATTTATGAATAGTTTTGTTACTATATTCGTTCAAACCTGCTACTGCACAGTTACTAGTACATCCCTACTGCTACACAACTCGTACAAACCTGCTACTACTTATGACATTTGCACTCAATTCAATATCTCTGCTACTGTGTTCATATACTAAGCAACAAAAAATGCATCTAGCAATATACAAATATACTAAATTTAAACTATTATATTCAATGTCTTTTTCTTAACGTTGTGGTTGATGGGAAGAAGAGAGCAAATCTAACAAAAAACCATGAACGGTAACAGCGCCTCTCGTTTTTCAATCCTTTTAGATAAAAGATGATGAATGCAATAATGAATAACGAAATCAATTCGAGTTCTATAACCAAGTCGTTGAATAAAATTGATTGGTTTCCACCGCCTAGTCTCTTTTTAATCCATCCACAACTGTACAAGAGAGAGAGAGATGGGGAAAAGATAATAAATTGAAGAAAAAAATGAAAAAAAGTTGTTTGTAACAAAAAATAAAAGTTTTAAAATTATAGTGGCAGTCTCATAATTATTGTTTAAAAGAAAATATTTTTGTCATTTGATAAAAACAAATGGATCAGATCCAGGAATAGCCTCGTAATTATTGTTAAAAATAATATTTTCGTCATTTTATAGAAACAAGTGAATTTAAATATGTTTTTTATTAGTTTGAGGTTAGACGGTTTGTTTTTATTTATTTAAATCTTTTTAATAATAATTTTTTTATGTTTTGATATTATTTATAAGGATGGGTTGTTATTCTCACAAAACAGATCAGGTCAGAAGTTTGCTGGATAAGTGACGGTCACATATGCGATCAAATGGATTTGGAAGTCAACAACACTTTGTTATCAAACTAGCAATTCTTATAAACGTACATCGCTTTTATGACACTGAAATTACACCGCGTTGCAGGACTATCCAAGACAACACTTCAGTCACGGCATAATGTGAATAAAAAATTCACGAAGCAAAACAACGCACGCAAGATTACAAACTGCATTCAAAGGAAAACAATGATTTTTAAAAGTAGTTGACCATCTAAAAATTAAAAAGTCTAAAACCGAGTTCATATAATCATATATGTCTTAATGAAAATTGTTATTTTTATAAATGCAGCTAACAAATTTGAACCACCAGAATTCATATCCTCTTGTCTATAAAACGTCGTCGTTTGAGCGATCCACTGGAATCTGCTGCTCATGGATTGTTGCTCCGGTTTCTGCGCCTGCTTTGCCGGAAAAGCCGGCCAGACTGAAGAAGACGACGACGTTTTGGACTCTTTTGATCTCTTCTTCGAGCTACCAGCCCTGCAAATCGCCACTGGCTTCTTCTCTGATGTCAACAAACTCGGCCACGGCGGCTTCGGCCCGGTTTACAAGGTAATTTCAGTTGGGTTAGTGTTGGAATGGTAATATGAGTTGTTTGTCAAGTAAAGTTGTGACCTTTATGTGGTAAAAATTTCAGGGCCTGATGCCAAATGGGGTGGAAGTAGCTGTAAAGAAGCTTTCTTTGGATTCAAGGCAAGGAGTGAGGGAATTTACCAATGAGGTAAAACTGTTACTCAGAGTTCAGCACAAGAATTTGGTAATGTTACTTGGGTGTTGTGTGCAAGGACCTGAGAAGATGTTGGTTTATGAGTACCTCCCTAATAAGAGCCTTGATTTCTTTATTTTTGGTATGTCAAGAATATGTTTGTGGAATTTTGTTTTGTTTGGTTCAAATCTGGGCTTATGAGGATAGGTACTGATTGTTGGTACATTATTGTTGTTGTTTCAGATCAAACTAAATCTGCATCTTTGGATTGGGTGACGAGGTTTGGGATAATAGTAGGTGTGGCTAGAGGTCTCCTCTACCTTCATGAGGAAGCACCTGTGAAAATCATTCATAGGGATATTAAGGCGAGTAATATATTGTTGGATGAGAAGCTCAATCCGAAAATTGCGGATTTTGGCTTGGCAAGGCTGTTTCCTGGGGAGGACACTCATCAAAATACATTTAGGATTTCTGGTACTTAGTGAGTAGTTTCTGTTCTGTAGTCCCTGTTTTGCTTTTATGGTATTGCAAAGTTTTAAACATCATAGTTGTATGGTTCCATGTTTTGTTTGGCTACTTGTTTCGGAGAGAAGAAGATTGAAATTTACTAGATTCTTTTGTTAAATGTAGTGGTTATATGGCTCCTGAATATGCATTGCATGGATATTTGTCGGTGAAGACGGATGTTTTCAGTTATGGAGTCTTGGTGCTGGAGATTGTCAGCGGTAGGAAGACACATGATCGGCTGCTTGAAAGAGAAAAGGCAGACCTCTTGAGCTATGTAAGTTGCATTATTTTGAACAGATTTTACTGTTGACGCAACCCCTTGCAGAAATGAACTTAAAGTAGGCCCTTTATAGTCTAAAGAAGAAGCTTAAGTTGGTCCGACCTTTATTATCACCACCGATGAGTCTAATGTTTAGAAAACAATTCTTGAATTTTAGTCAGTTCAAGAATATGACGAATATGTTTCACAAGACTAGGCTATCTGCACCTGCATTTCATGTAACGACTTGAAATGCAGTTCATTTATGTCGTTTTATAGTATGAGTACTTGATTTGAACTTAAATCAATGTTGCTCTCTTCTGCAGACATGGATGTTGTATGAAGCAGGTAAGGCATTGGAATTAGTTGATCCATCCCTAGCCAAGTACAATCGTGATGAGGCAGCAATGTGCATTCAGCTAGGGCTTTTATGTTGTCAGTCAAGTTTTGCCGATAGGCCTGACATGAACTCTATTCATCTCATGTTTTCTAGCGATTCATTTACTCTACCCAGACCAGGTAAGCCTGGTCTTCATGGCCGCGGAGGAGGGTGGACTACTACTACCTCTACTTCGGCGTTTACCAACAATACCAATGGTAGCAGTGGATTCACTGGTGGTACCAAGGCTTCTGAGGGTAGTAGTTATGTTGACGAGTACTCTAGAAATTCAATTTCTATTTCTTCTATGGGTGAAGGTAGGTAGATCACTGATGAATGCCCTCCGTTTGTAATGTAGAAATGTTGGTATAGCTCCATTTATGTCATGTAAATTTATCCTCTCAGCTATGACTCTTATGCTAACATAATATAATTGATTTTATTCTTTTATAATTTGATCAAGTCTTGCACTAGGAAATAGGGATGACATAATTGCTCTTTTTAGTCATATTTTTAGAAACAAAATACTATTACGAGGTCCAGCCACAAATTAAGGCCACCTCATATAACTAAAACCCAAAATGTAGCAATCATGAATGAGAATCAATTAAGAATCTGAAATCAAGCAATCCCAGAAGCCAAATATTTGTGCAGATTCAGAACCAGAGAGGGTGGCGTTGGAGGTTGAAGAAGACCCTCATACCCTAATAAACCACCACCCTCTTCTGGTGTTTGGGATAACAATTTCTGTAGCTTCTGCAATTAGCTTCAATCCAACTGCTGAAATCCAACTTGCAGGTGTCAAAACCTGCTCATAAATATCAATGGTTTAATTTCCAGTTTCTTCCTCATACACGTTCGGTAGGCATTTGATCAGATTGACCTAGGAGAAACTTGCTGGCTTAGCGATGAAACTAGAAAGGTCACAAATCTTACATATGTTACAATATAATGTGACATGTAAGTGAATAACGAAGTTCACACATTGTTCTTGCACTTCAAAATGTCAAATCATAAATCTGCAGTTCCTTTTTCTGTGTTTTGATTTGAAATGAATGGAATAGAATGGCTGCAATGCTTTCAAATCTAATTGCCAAAGGTAAAAGAAACGTTTTTGCAGTGTTGGATTCCAAAAGAGCAGAGAAGATATGGACTATTTGGGGTTGAACCTAAATTGGGAACTCAGAAATTGCTGCGACCATGACCAAACGGGATTTTTGATCACTACTGCTGTCTTCATGGTCGTTATATTTGGGGTAATCTCTTTCTGTCTGATTGATTATGTTGGCTGCTTTATGAAAAGCACTTTGAAACTGCGGTCAAATTTTGGCACAATAGTTTCCTGGAATATGGACAACTGTTCTTGAGTTGCTATGTAACTATGCACGCCCCTAGTGTTTTATCAATATTGTTTAAAACCCGAGGCATGAATTTGTTGAGATACATATCCCACGTCGGAAAAATAAGGCCATGTTTATGGGTTTATAAGGGTTTGAGTTACTTTCTCCATTGCCAATTGATTTTGAACTCCAGACCACTCGTATTACCGACGTCCACATGTCACACCCTGATCCTAGAATTATTTTACGGTTGGTTACTTTGGTCTTTTACCATTTAAAGTGACCGTTTAACCGTACAATGATCGTGAAGTTGACTTTTCGTTAAGTCAAGAATTTGGGGAAACTTCCTTCTTGAAAGTTGTAGAGGGCGTCGTTACGAGTTCGTGGACACGTAGCACGCTCAAATCGGAGTTCGTATGGGAAAGTTATGAACAAAAGTAAAAAGTTACTGTGCGGTTAAAAGGCTATATATAAGAGTTACCGGGGTGACCAGCCTTTCTTTCTCTCTCCCCGAGAGTTTCTCTCTCCCGATCGGCAAAACACTGCCGGATCTTGCGCGCGCCACAGCGCCGCCGTCCGGCCACCAACCGCCGGCGCACCGGTCCCAAAAGCTCGGCCTCCGAGTCTACTTGAATCCTAGGTAAGCTTTCCGACCTAACTCGCCGTAAATCGGGAGAAATTCCGATTTGTTCTTGGTGTGTACAGTAGATTTTCGGGATTGAATTTCTCCCTCCCTAGATCACCAATTGTTGAGTTATTTATATGTTTAGGATGGGTTTTAGGTGTACTACAATCCCCTAGAATTTGGTAGCTTGATTTGAAGTGTGTAGGGAGAATTGAGGATTTGAAGTTTGGTAGTGTAATTTTTCGGGGTCTACTGTTCATCGAGTTTTTGACCTAGTTAGAGGCCGAATTGGCCTTCGAGTTGAACTAGAAAGTTGTCCCAATTGACGAGACGAAGCTACTGGTAAAATTTGGTGGTGATCCGAGGTCGCCTGAATTTTTGCCGGAATTTCTGCCGGCGGCCGCCGGTGGCGGCGGAGCTGGCGGCGGTGCCGCCACTTTTTGGGCAGTTTTTCATGTCCATTAATTAGTACATATTGTGAGGAGTCTATGGTTAAAATTTGGTAATTTTTGGAGGTGTTTTGGAATTGTTCTAGTTTAGTATTATTGGCGGATAATTAAATATTATTCCGACCATCGATTATTGCCGGTTAAGGTTTAAGGATTATTTTAAGGACTCCTAAGGTATTGGTGAAATGGTTGAATGAGTGTCCATAGTAATTCAACGAATTAATACGTGACACCCTAACGTCAAGTTAAGTGATAAAGGGAAGTTCGGAAGCTGAGTCGGACTTCCGGTAAATTGAGTTAAGAGTCGACTGTGAAATGACTAATATAATGATTTGTTGTACAGTCCCTGGTTGCACGTGAGACGGGCTCGACTACGTGTTAGTTCGAGGGTTTCGCTCGAGGAGCTTTCCGAGCAGGAAGAAGGTCGCAAAGAGTACTGTGAGTGGACCTTTGTTTTAAATTAAATTGCATGCCATATACTTTATTTGATTTCTCCTGCATTTATGATTTCCTCCATTTATATGTTTTACGGTGATTTGGGAAAATGAGATTTAAGGATTTAAAGGCAAACAAACCGGGAAAGAGGTTCATACCTTTCCCGTGATTTTAAAGGATTTTCCCGGGGTATGTTATTCTTGATTATCACCGTTTTGGGATTATGGAGGGGGATGATTTTAAAAGGAGAAATTTGGCTCACGGATTTAAAGGGGTTTTCGATTTATTATTCCCACGAGGTTTACAGGTTTTACAGGTTTTAAAGGGACTTTGGAAAGGGAAAAGGATAAAGGAAAAAGGATTGTATGCTAGCATGGACCCTCTCCGGTTGAGCTGGTCAGTAGACCTTCCCGGATAGAGCAGGTCGGGGACCCTCTTCGGTTGAGCTGGTCATTAGACCTTCCCGAATAGAGCAGGTCGGGGACCCTCTCTGGTGGAGGCGGTCACTAGACCTTCCCAGATAGAGCAGGTCGGGGACCCTCTCCGGTGGAGCCGGTCATTGACCTTCCCGGATAGAGCAGGTCGGGATTTCTCGTGGATGAGGTTAACACCCCACATTTTAATTATTTATGTGTGAGCCAAGGCATCATTGATGATTTACTTGCATGCGGATTTTCTTAGAGAAACTAGAGGGAGAGCATTAAAGGAAAGTAGAGTTTTTATTTGTTATTTTTCGTCCACTCACTCTGACGTCGTTTTTCAATGTTTCTCCCCTGGGCCCTTCGTTTTCAAATGCCCAGTGGTGCAGGGTTCTTGAGAGGAGGTCGTGCGCGTACAAGAGTCGAGGCATAGTCAATCAATCTGTTGCTGCCGCAATCCTTTAGGGTAATCATCTTAGTAGACTGCTCTGGCTAACCCAGTATAGCTAATTAAGTAGGTTAGGGAGCGGGATGCCTTCATGAGTTAGGGTTTGTTGTAGATACTCATGGAAGTGCTGAGTTGGATCGTAGGAAGGGTTGGCCATTTCAAGGGGGTTTCGGTAAGAAGTTCCCTTGGGGTGGTTCCCGCAGGATTTACTTCGAGTTAAAGGGATTTAACTCGGGGTGGGTCCTGACACCACATGTGTTAGCGTTACTGTCCACACGCACTCTATGTCATCCGTAATGTTATCCACGTGTTAGACTTGAGGGGTCGTCACACGTGCGGGGGCGTGTTTAGATACCTATCCCACATCAGAAAAATTGAGTCTTGTCTATGGACTTATAAGACTTGAGGGGTCTCCATTAACAATTGGAGTTGGAGTTGAACCCCAGAATCTACTCCCATAGGGCGCAAAGCAACATAGTCCATACATTGCTAAGAATTTCACTTGCTTTGAATACAGAATACTCAATCAATCTTCAATTTTTTGTAGCTATGGAGGACAGTAGTGATGACACCATTTAAGCTTATAACTGTGTTTCTGCATGAGGTGAGCCATACGTTGGCTTGTTGGCTTACATGTGGGAAGGTAGGAACTTCTTCTCATACTTTTCATGCAACTTTCATAGCTCTCTCCATTGATTAAATGCAACAAAATGGTTAGCTTGCTCTACCATATATATTTTGCTGAACTTAAGACCGGCATTGATACATAATTACATATTAATTTGCAGGTGGCGGGGATTCAAGTCCATGCAGATGAAGGTGGAGTTACACAAACCCGTGGCGGTATATACTGGATAATTTTGCCAGCCGGATGTATAATTCTATCCCTGACCTTGTTTCAATAATTTTTCAGTTACTTGGCTCTGTATCCTCTACTTGGGAAATACGACGAGTACTCAATGATTTCTTATCCAAAATCGATCTGAACAAGTACTGGTATAAGTGTAAGCTTTCTCATGTATCTATTTTGTGCACACCAGATCTTGGTTCATCCTTTTGGGGGATGATATTGATTCTTGCATCTACTAACGGAATTACCACACAAATAGCTGCCGGGTGTTTTACTTTTGCTCTAGTTATTGTGCTCTTAGCTAAAAATGTAAGTACTAAACTTTATATGTCGGTTACATTTTGAAGCTAGGATGCACCCTTGAAAGAATTTCAGATATAGAACACTAGCATAGGAAACACCCGGTTTCTTGAAAAATCTAAACTGGTTCTTTATCCTTGTGTTTGTGCTGCTTGATAATTTGATGTGCTTGTATTTTTCTACATTTCTATGCCCTTTAATCTTGATATTTGTATATAGTTTTCCTTCTTTTTAGTCTATTTGCTTAGAATAGTGTGTTTGTGGGTTTAAAGAGCAAAGATGAGGAAAAGAAAAAACAAGATAAAGGATTGAAAGGCGGTTGCAATCCTGACAGCTGAAGCAGTCTCGATAGAACAACCAACTTTGAGGATTTAACTGTGCTGATCCAGGAAGAACCAAAGAGTGAGCCTTATATACACGAAAAGGCCTGGGTGTCTACTTTCTATAGAATTTTACGGTTCATAATTTCAATATTCCTAGAGAGAGATATAGTTGTTTAAGTATAGGCTGTTCCGAATGGACGAATCTGCAATGTATTTGAAGAGCTTGAGTTTACAAGACTTGAATTGCTTGGTGAAATTCCAGGAGAATTAATTCAGCATTATGGACCTTTTGCCTAATCTCCTCGTGTTTGCATGCATGTGTACGTTTGCTATGGAATAATAAATTGTGTCAGATTCTTATATGATATGAGAGACAACTCGTTCAATCGATATTATTGAGTGTTAATAACTCGATTATTGAGGGTCAACATAGTTTGTCAACAACCCGGCTTCGGTAACTAATTATTAGAGTCAATAACCCGATTATTAGATGCTAGTAATCATTATCAGAGGGTTTGTAATTGATTATTAGGGTTAGTAACCCGATTATTAGGAGTCAGTAACTTAATAATGTGATTATTGGGAGTCAGTAACTCTATTATTAGGAGGCAAGAATCCGGCGATGGTGGCCGAAGAAAGTCCGGCAACGATAGCCGGAGAAAATCTGGTGATGAGATTACAGTGATTGGAGTCATGTGACCGGTAACCGGAGTCCGACGATTGGAGACCAAAATCCGGCTAGGCACCGGCAAAGTCTTCGCTCTCTTTCATTTTCTCTCTCTAAATGTATATAAGGGACAAGGATAAAATATCTTTAAAATATTATTTTATTATGAATTTAATAAATATTTATGTATTTAGGCATAGTAAGATCATCTTATATTGGAATTGGCTCATGCCTATTAGATTCATTGGAATAGACAATAAAGTGTTTAAATTAGTACTAAATGAACATTTGCCATATATATATATACATATAGAACGATCAGATCTTATGCATCCGGGTTTGTTATTTGTATGTTGTTTTTAATTAGTTTTACTGACTTTCAATACTCGATCCCCTTCAAGCTAGAGCTGAAAAAGAAAATAGAGACATGTTTATTAACCCTGGAATAGAATTGAGTTTGGTAAAATTGATTTCGGAATGGATGAAATCCTGCGTTTACTAACATGTCAAGGTATTAGAATAGATTTTGGTTTCACTTGCTTATCAGGAATGGATTCATGATTAAACTCCTTATTCGATCTCCAAGGGGGATGTGTATCAAAACCAAGATAATGAAATCAACTTTTCTCTCTAAAATATTCTCACATAATTAATAATATTTCTAAATTACCCAACCCAAAAAATATATTATAATATTTTAAATTGGAGATATTTCTAAATTGTATTATATTTATAATATTTTTAAATTACTCAACTCTAAATATGTATGTATGTGTATGTGTGTGTATATATCCAGCCTGTTTCAGAAGCGAAGGTCCGTTCCTTAGCTAAGGAATGGATTTCATTATTCGACCCACTTATCGATCATATTTTCTTATCTTAATCGTTTAAATTTTAGGTATATATGTGTAGATAATCTCTACAAATTTTCAGCCAAATTGATAATCGTTAAAGCGTTCAAAGCTGGGATTTAGAGTTACAGTTCAAGATGAACAACTCAGATAGTTTCATTGATTTGAACGCCTTAACGATTAACAATTTGGCTGAAAATTTGTAAAGATGATCACATCTTTGTATGCCCCTCTTCACCCGGGAGGTCCGTAGCTTATCGTGAAAGTTAGGTCTACACATATATACCTAGAATTTAAACGGTTAAGATGAGAAAATATTATCGAGAAGTGGGTCAAATAATGAAATTCGTATCTTAGCTAAGGAATGGACCTCCGCTCCTGATCAACACTTTGTATGTATATATATATATATATATATTGTATTTTAGGGATATTTTTAAATTTATTTATTGCAGGTGTATTTTAGTAATCAAATTAGTTTTTATTATGATTTCAAATGGTAAGTAAACAATATCAATCGTAATTAGTTACATTACTGTTTTGATTCCTTATAGTAAATAAATAATAGAATGATATGAAATATTCTGATACCGATACTTTTTAATACCGTTTTATAATAAGTTTTATTCCAACTTAATAAACATGACTTAGATGGTAACAGTGATCACTAGCTCTTTCTAGCCTGGCTTTGTTCTCCATGAATGTTGCAATATTCTAATTCCCTTCATTAAGGCATATAATTAGCCATGCATCTTCTTCCATCTTTCTTGTGGGATTGCGGGTTTGCTATAATTGAGTTTCGAAAGCTCAAGGTATAATGGCCACTAGCTACAGGAAAATTCTAAG
The DNA here is from genome assembly GCA_951800085.1 of Comarum palustre. Taxonomy (NCBI): domain Eukaryota; kingdom Viridiplantae; phylum Streptophyta; class Magnoliopsida; order Rosales; family Rosaceae; genus Comarum; species Comarum palustre. The sequence goes on along the minus strand of OX637576.1, from coordinate 22,630,350 downwards.
GGTTCCGTGTTTATACATTTTTTTTAGGGAAATTGATATATTGCATTAGACAAATGTTTATGAAAACAAAAATCTATACTATCATTGGTTATGAATGAAAAAGTCTCTCATGCACTCTTATACGTCTGGTTAAGTAGGAGAATAAACTCCAAAACTAGAGACTACAAATACAAGGATAATGTCCGCTCCACATTCCAGTAGAAGCAGGGCCGGTCCGGACCTTTTTGGTGCCCAGGGCAGAAAATGGTTTTGGTGCCCATCGTATCTTACATAGACATGCAATGATTTTGATGTGCTTCAAACTCGATTATCGTAACGAGCTCGATTATCAGGAACGAGTTGTAGTTCATATACATTGTCTAGATTTCCAGATAAACAGATTTGGTTCATTCATGGATTGAACACATTTTTGATACCTTAATGACAACCAAAATTAAATGAAATTTTACAGAGATAATATACGTATATATACATAGATATTGAATGGTTAAGATGAGAAAATATGATAAAAAAGTGGCTCAAATGTGGAAATCTGTACCTTAACTAAGATACCTACGCCCGCACCTGAAACGGATTGTGTGTGTGTGTGTGTATATATATATATATATATATATGTATGAACTTCACTCATGTTTTTCAATGAGTATGGAATGAGTGAGAAAAGCAAAATGGAAGAAATAGGGTGGTATGCAGCTGTGTTTGGAAGAGTGAGGAATGAGGTTTCATGTGCTATAACTATATGGGAGTAGAGATCCCGAAGTTAATCATGCATATTGTAGATTTTCAAGAAAAAAATATATGCATATTGCTATTTGCTAAATGCTCTCTACATGTCAAATAATCATTAGTTATTTAGCTTTTAATAGTTAGAGTAGCACCACATATAATCATATATTAGAGTCGCATGTATTTAAAAATTTGTGCCCCTCTCTTTATGATGCCTCGTGCCTTCGCCTGCTTCGCCCATAGGCAAGGCCAGCCCTGAGTAGAAGACATTATTATACCCAAAAAAAATGAAAATACAAAAAAAAACTGACCCATAGGCCTAAAACTCACACTACCAACCCCAAAGACCCAAAACCACAAAACCCTAGACCCCAACCATTGACCAGCCGTGTTGCTCCTCCATCCCGCCGAGTTGAGAGTCACCATCGACTTGAAACACCGCCATGAAGTCGCTACCTCCTACCATGAAGCTGCTAAACCGCAACAACTCCCCCCGTTGCCCATCCTTAACGACATCCGCAACTCCCAACCGTAACACCTGCATCTCCCAGCTGCACCTGCACCCCGCCTCCTAGCCGCCCCAACTCTCTGTAACTCCCAGCATCAGCAACACCTGCACCTGCCAGCCGCACCCGCGCCCCGCATCCTAGCCGCGACAACTCCCCGCACCTCTGAACTACGACAAATCCCCTCGCCTCCCCAGAGGCGGAAGACAACACGCCCAAGCGTAGATAAACTTCAAACCAACTCGGGCTAAATCGAACAATGTGTCATCAAGTATTGTAGGTTCTCAAATCAAATGACTCCAATCATGAATACCTGACGGCAAGGCAAACCTCACCGAAGCAGCGCATTACCGGACGAGAAACTATAAACTGTGCTTGGACGGCTCTAGAGAGAGTTTAGGTGTTTTATGTCACGTGTTTATACACTTATTACACGTGTGTTTCCCCGGATAAGGGGGGCTGGACTGCCTAAATAAGAAAAGAAGAGTTTGTCTCACGTTTGGGACAGTCCAGGACTCATTTTAATGAAATTACATACAATATTTATGTGATAACTAAATTTGGGACAGTCCAGGACATGATACAATATCTAACCTTAAACACTTCTGTCCGGAAGCTCAGATTAGCTTGGTTAACTTAGTTATAAGCATGAATCTGATAAGAAGTATGATTATACTAATGTGAGTAATGCCACTAACAAATGAAACAGATTCACCATTTGATAATTCTGAGCATTACAAGTTTACAACCCTTAAATCCAATAGTTTTTTTTCCCTCAAAGGAATCACAGTTACATACAATATTGTAATTAAACTTGATGACAAAAGAAAAACAATTTATTCAAAAAAAAACAATTGAAAATGAACCGATTATGTTCTAAGTAGAAGACTAAATTTTAAAATGACGCGATCTGAGATTCTGAGAGAGTAATATATCATAAAGTAGTCTGATAGAGAGAGAGTAGCTCAAACCCTTATAAACTCACAGACAATGTCTCATATTCCTGATATGGGATATATATCTTAACACATCTCTGCACGTGTGGCGAATCTTCAAGCCTAACACGTGGATAACAACTTGGGTGGTCGTGGAGTTCGTGTGACCTTTGGGTTTCACATGTGTAGGTAAGTAACCCGCTCTGACACTATAATAAAGTAATCTGAGATTCAACTCCAAAACCAATTGATAATAGAGAGTAACCCAAATCTTTATAAATTCATAAACAATGTTTTATATTTCGAGATATATATCTAACAATGAGAAACCGTTTATCCCGCAAATACAAAAGCTTTAAAGTCACAAGGATGGACCAGGTTCAACAAAGGTCGATAAATTAATTCTTAATTCTTTATAGGTAAATAACAAAGTTCAAGGTTCTTTCTGGTTGGTTATGACTTTCTGAAAGTTCAAATCTTTTCTGGACTGAGTCCAAGTTTTGATTTCAAATTCATTAAAACTCACCCAAAATTTCCTTTGTGAATGTTTAGTTGTGTGTAAAGTGGGTAAGATGGAGCCGAATTGGGGACTCAAGAATTGCTGCAACCATGAGCAAGTGGTGTTTCTCATTACGGTTTCTGTCTGCACCGTTGTTATACTTGCGGTAACTGCTTATCAATCTATATGTTATCTCTGTAACTGTATTAGATAAGAATGGTGTGTCTCTGGGATTGATTTCGGGTAGAGATGTAGATAGTTGAGGTGTGTTTTGCTTTTGTTTTGATGTGTTTGAGAAGTTGGGTTGTTGTCTTGATCTGGGTTCATCTTTGTTTTTCAAGAGCTTTTCTTAGTTTCGAAATGTATGTAGAGCACTTTCAAATTATGGAGGCTAATTTCTAGTTCTAGCCAAAGTTGGGACTTGGGATCTTTAGCATTGCATCCTCAGTTATGAGTTGTGTGATTTTTTTGAAAGCAGAATAGTTAAATGGATACATTGTGATGTTTAGTAATGGCGGTGGTTGATTTGTTGGTTCTTGTAGCTTTGGAGGACAATACTGCTGAGACCTTTTAAGCTTGTAACTGTGTTTCTTCATGAGGCTAGCCATGCCATCGCTTGTAAACTAACATGTGGTCATGTAAGAAGCTATACTCTTTCACACTTTGAATTACAAGTTTTATAGTATGCATTATTCACATTAAAATTGCACAACTGCATCCATATAAATGCTTTAGGAGCTCTAGACCCAGAATTCATATCGCTGTAATGAAAGGGAGAGTCATCTTGACTCCAACATCTTGGTGAGGTGGAATTCTGAGCTAGTAGTGGACTATTGGCTTCCTGATTGATTAAAGTTAGATTACAACTTCCATTATTTAAAGGCAGGTAATGATATAAGTTAGTTTGCAGGTGGAAGGGATTCAAGTTCATGCAGATGAAGGTGGAACCACACAAACCCGTGGTGGTGTATACTGGTTAATTCTGCCAGCTGGATGTAAGTTCACTTTCTCCTCTCCAATATTTGCCTTTCTAGTTAATGGCATTATTTGCATCTCTGGTACTTCTCCATTGGATATGACAATTCATGTGTGATTGAGCATAATGCCACTTTCATGTGATTTAGAAACTTCGGGTTAAATTTTATTCGTCACTCAGTCAGGATCCCAATAAGTCTCATCAATTGTGATGTTTCTCATCTATTTGTTTATGTGCCATACCAGATCTAGGTTCATCCTTTTGGGGGATGCTCTTGATTCTTGCATCTACAAATCTCCTTACAGCACGGATAGCCGCTGGATGTTTTCTAGCTGCTCTATTTATTACCCTCTTTATAGCTAAAAATGTAAGTACTACTGATTACTGAACGTTTTTTACTTGATATTGACTATTGCATGTTCAATCTAAACTGCATGTATGAAGCATTTGGGACTATCAATACGTTTGCACTTACACTGTATTGCATGCAAATTGATTGCATAAATATGTCATGTAAACTATATTTATGACAGCACAGAAACCCTGCATTTCCTGAAATTCCTGAGCTGATTTCGTTATTTTCCTAATGTAAAGCTTGCTTCTATTTGCCTTTTAAACTCTCCTCCTTTTCTGCTTGTGTTCCCTGCTTGATAATGTACAGTGGACACTTCGAGGACTTTGTATAGGTATGCATACCATATTGCAATAAAACATCTCTTATGACTTTTTGCACTGAATGCAATATATTTATATTGTTTGTGTACATATTTACCACCAGGATTCATTCTTTTCCTTGGTGTAATTTGGGCTCTGCAAGAAACAACAAAAGTTCGTATACTTCGGTATATTATTATGTTTATAGGTAACTGCAAGAGTTCTTGTTCACACTATTTTCCTATAATTACTTTTCTTTCTTTTGAAATATAATGATCACTCATCCTTTATTTTGTCTAATTGCAGGTGTAATGAACAGCTTATTTTCGGTTTATGGTATGAATCCATAAAGAAATGAATTAGATGGTCCTCAAGTTGACTCTATGCCTTACAATTTTCATGTAATGTTACAGATATCTATGATGATCTGATATCCCGTAGAGTTCATTCTAGTGATGCTGAGAAGTTTGCAGAAGAGTGTCCTTGCTGTACTGGTTGTGGATGGGGTGTCATATGGTGAGCTTCTTATTATTAATGAGATTGCTGCATGGGAAACCCTTTCTTCTTCTGTATTTACTTTTAGTTGCACTAACAAGCGGCATACATCTGTTACGATTTTCTAATTCTGTATGCTTGACTTACAGGGGCTTAATATCATCCGTGTTTCTCTGTGGAGCCATGTACCTTGGTCTTGTGATTTTGGCTTGAGGTACGTTTAGGGTTATAGTTATTTCCTTCTTTCATCCTGTGGTGATAATATTATGACTGTCGTTCTAAATACCAAATGTACACTTCTGTATTGTGAACATCATAGTACTCAGTGAAGTTCCGAATCAGAATCTGTATTGTCATGTTTGCTGAGTTTCCATCCATCTCATAGTTGCCATTTGATTGCGAGTGATTAGCTTAGTCATCAACCCCTTAAAATTGGTTCCCTTATCTGTGTTTTTATCTTTTGTATCTTAATTGATTATAATTTCATGAACTTCCTACAGTGGATTAGTCCATAATTATTGCTGTATCAGTGCAGGATATAACATATGGTGAGCAGGATTCAATTGCTGGAATTCCTGATACCAATTGGCTTTGACATACCATCTCTGGAGTACCTTCTCATTTTTATGAAGCAGATCTTCTGATCATGCTGATTCCTGTAAAATCATTCTTTCAACATTGTGACCTCACATATCTCATTTATGACAACAAAATTTTGTTTATTGGACGTGTTCAAGTATCCCATAATCTTATGTGCCATGTCCAAATGAATCTTTGTATTTTTTTTCTTCTGTTTTTCAAATTTGAACTTCAACAATCATGAGTCTGCTACTCTTAGAAATTTAACAATTCCAGTCTATCCGGATTAAGTAAACACTACCTTATGATTTGGGCTCTGCTTTTGAAATTTGAAATTGGCTTCAAAGTTAAAACTTCTTAATAATCATCTCGTTTGCACATTATCAATGAAGAAATAATTTGGGTTTTTCTGGTCATGAATATTATTCGATTGGGAGTTCAGGAGGTTATTCCATTTTGGTAGGTACATGAGTGGAAGAATAGTTCAGTTCAATGCATTTGGACATTGAGAAGGTAAATAGATAGTAGAAACAGACTTAATTCTTATGATTGTACAACTAAGTTTCTGTCATTTGCAGAAAAGTAGAAACAAGGTCTTCGTCTCTCAATTACAGACAAAGACATCAGTCAAGCAATTACGACTCTAAGTCTTGGTCCCTGTCTTTTGCGCCCATGTAGTAGTTCCTGCATAAAAATCTATAAAAAAATAATGAAGATGAACAAATTTCTCTACATATATTTCCATTTCAAACGGCTCCTTCAAAATAAGCTAATCAAGCTTAGTAGCCAGATCAGTGCTTCACTACCAGACTGTTTGAGCATGCTGAAGCAAAGTTCTTATTTGTTTCTTAAACGTTTGCTGCATGCTTTGGTTGTATGTAACTTGCTTTCTTATGGGATTATTAGGTAAATATCTTATAGTTAATTGATTCCATGGCATTGCAACTTGTTTCAAATTTTCAGGAAAAATTTTTAATCATAGTCATGGCAAACGATATAGAAAACACATGTTCAGAGATTGAAACTTTGGATAGTGTTACAGAAGATTATGAATCCGCAAGGCTGTTGTTGAGCAATTGAACACTACAGCAAAGCTTCGCAATGAACTGATTTAAGAAAGAGGGTCCTTTAATTGCTGATGGTTAGTAGGTGCATGAAGGTCTATAAAATTTAGTGTCCATTCCAGTTGTTTCATACGCTGCAATGGTCTAACCAAATTTCAATATTTATCACTGTTTTCTTTCTATAAATCCCCAGCTGATTGCATCCTGCAACAACACTGTTCGAGATTTACTAAGAGTAAGTACCGAGTATACAGTAACGTTTGATGTCATTTCTTACAGGCAATTGCAGAACCTAAAATTTAATTTTTGATTTCTTGTGTTTATCTCTAAGAGTAAATGATTGGAAAACATACAGACACATATTTATACTTTCATGGTAACCAAAGCCATAGTTTCCTTGGAAACTTCTTATTTGGCAACTGAGGTTTTACACTATTCTAGCGTTAGTTAATTTATAGGCTGGAACTGATTTCTAATGCCATTCCAATTTGTATCAGATTCCCAGAGCACATCAAATTGGATTAATCACTGTCATGGAAAGTAGAATTATTGATGTTGAACTGGAGAACAGCATCAAAGGAAAACTCCGCAGGGATTCACCATTGTCTGCTAAATGTTGCATATTCAAAGTTGCAGAGGTGCTGAGGAGACATAAACCAGAGGCATATCAACCTGTTGCTGTTTCGATCGGACCCTTTCATCACGGAAGTGGTAAGAAATTTGAACACATGGAAAATGTGAAACACTGGTATTTAAGTAAACTTCTCTCAAGACTGGATATGAGTTTGGAAACTTTGATTAAGCGCATTGCTATTGTTGAGTTTGGAAGAGAAGCTCGTGCTTTTTATGCAGATCCATTGAATGATCTCAACCAGAATGACTTCATAGAAATGATGATACTTGATGGTTGTTTCCTTTTGGAATTATTCTTTAGGAACGTGAAGTTGGACAAAGAAGCCGCCAGTACTCAAGCAGAAAAACAAGGTATTGAAATGGAAGAACCGGATAATATAGTTCAAGAAACAGATGCTTGTATCCAGATACTAGATATTGATAATGACTCCATATTCAACATGGGTTGCATGGTCCAATATCTATGTCATGACCTTTTGCTGCTAAAAAATCAACTACCTTGGTTTGTTCTCAAGCGTTTATATAGCCTTACCATAGGACAAGGTAATCCTGACCCTCCTGAGACCTCCCTCACTCAACTTGTGCTCGAATTCTTCAGCACAGTATCTGAACTGGATCAACATTGCGCTTGTTATTCCCGTTATCCTCATGATAAAGAGATTCTGCACATACTTGATCTGATTAGGAGTGCAATTGTTGACCCTTTTGAAGAGCCTAAATCTAGGAAAAAGTCGGACGCAGAGTTGCTTCCTGCTACTCTTCTCACAGAGGCTGGTGTTGAATTTGAGAAGGGTTCCGAAGATGGCAACATAATGAACATAAAGTTCAAAAATGGGGTTCTCACAATTCCACGTGTGGCTATTGCAGAGTTAACTGAACCTCTCTTCAGGAACCTCATTGCCTTTGAGCAATGCTATCATGGCTGCGAGCACATAGTAACATCTTATGCCCGTATAATGGATAAGCTCATTGCTTCCAGCAACGATGTTCATTTTCTCTGTAAGAAAGGAATACTAGGCAATTGGCTGAGTGATGAAGATGCCTTCAGGTTCTTTGATAAGCTTTACAATGACACATTCATTCGGGGTTTTCGCTATGGTCAGCTCTGCAGCGATGTGAATGAATATCAAACACATAGAAGGAACGAGTGGCGAGCAAAATTGAAGCGTGATCATTGTTCTAACCCGTGGAAAATCATTTCTGTGGTTGCAGCCTCTATCCTTCTGGTTCTCACCGTATTGCAGACTGCATATACCATTCAGCAATACTATTATCCTCGCCAGTGATGGTTGTTAACTTGTTTACTTTGTGGTATTCATTTCATTTCCTTGTCAATGTATTTTGATGTACTCATTCTAGATTTCAAATAAAAGATGGGTCCCTTTCAAAAAAAATAAAAGATGGGTTTGCATAAGTATTGAAGTTCCTTTACTGTAGGTTGCTAGGCCGTCATCGTCTGAGATGCTTTTAACTTGAGATTTCAGAAGTCATTTCCCATTTCCTTTCCATTTTTGTTGAATATTAGCTCAGAAACCATTTCTCACTTATGTTAGCTCCATGCCTCGGTGCTTCATCAAGTTTGTTGCTAGCTGGGAGTGATAGTACTGGATCACACAAAAACAAGTGCATGCAAATTTGATCACCTCCATATATATATATTGTACAGATATGTATGCTGGAATCAGGAGAAACTATACTAAGGAACAAGAGGAAGATCCGGCTCCTCTAAAGTTAGCAAATCGTAAAGTTAGTAAGATTCATAAAATCACGGTCTTCTAAACATTTTAACAGTCAAGATATTGCCACATCATCTAATACCAAATATTAAGAGTTTTAAGGTTAATCACGTTAACTTAAACTTTGACGAAAAGAAAAAAATTCTAAAGATCCATCGTATTCATATTTGACGAACTGACAAACTGAAATCTGAATACATTCATCTCTATAGCCATGGATAGGCTTCTGTTCGGTTTATGAATTTCAGTAATGTTTTTTTTCATAAGCCATCATATCGATTAACCTTAAATGGATCAAGTGGCAAGCTACGTTATGGATTCAAATGGGGTATATTACGAAATTGAAATCTTTATCAAAGAACAAATATAATTACATATATTTTTGAAATCTAAGATTGAATACCAGAACAAATCTGCTATATGAAGAATTATATGGTTTAGCAGAAACAATTACATTAAAGGGAATAAACATTCAATCCAGATTGAAGTCTGATAGCTTTTATATCTTGGCCTGGGGAACAATGAGAAAGAGAAAACAAAAAGGAGAAATTAAAGGGAATGAAGAACAATGAGAGATGACCTTCCAGCTCTATTCTTCAGATAGAGAAGATGACTACTTTAACGGTGGTAAAGGAAAAAATTAAAAATTGTGGTGATTTAATAATGTGAGTTAATAGGAACCATTGGATTAATTGTGTGATTATGATTTTATGAACTTTACTAACTTTATTATTTGTTAACTTTAGAGGAGCCGGATCCCAATTCTATATACGAAACCCTCATCATAGGATTAATTATATAAGGTCAATATTGTTGACTGTTGACTCAATTTGTATTGGATTGGGTTAAGGGTATGTTTTTAATAGACTTAAGGGTATATTTGTAATAGTCATCTTAAGGCTATATAAGAGTAGCAAATTAGAGTTTTATTAGAGGAGAGATTCAATTGTTTGGTTACTGCTGTAATCATTGCTTAGGAGCTGTTGAGTAGAGTTGCAGTGATCCCTTTTGTAATACCCTCATCTAGTTAGTGAAATTCTTTCTCCTTGATGCTCCGTGGACGTAGGCTATTGCCGAACCATGTTAAATCATTTGTGTTCTTCTTTGTTGTGTTTGTTGATGTGCTGTGTTTTGGTTTGTGGATTTTTTCCCGCAGGAAAGTTGTTTCCCCCCGTAGCTCCTTGTTCTTCTATCACTACTGATTTTCTGGGTGCTCTGAGCACAACAACTAGTATCAGAGCTGGTTGTGACTCTAATTTGAGAAGATGGGTGATGAACATGGAGAAGAAAGTAGATTTGCAAGAACCACAATTCAGAATGCTAGGTTCGATGTGAAGAAATTCGACGGCACAAACAACTTTGGGATATGACAGTGTGAAGTGAAGGATGTGTTGGCTCAACAAGATTTGGATATGGCTTTGGAAGATAAGCCCGATGATATGTCCGATAAAGATTGGCAGAAGATAAACAAGTTGGTGTGCTCTACGATTCGATTATGTTTGGCAAAACAGCAAAAGGTTCGATGTGATGCACAAGTTTGTTCAATTCGTGTGGTCTTTGGGCTTCACACATGTACGTGGGTAACCCGCTCTGATATCATGATAAAGTAATTTGGGGTTCAACTCCAAAAACAATTGGCAATAGAGAGAGTGACCCAAACCCTTATAAACCTACAGGTAAGGTCTCATATTTCCGATGTGAGATATATATCTTAACAATTATTTCTAGCAAAATTCTAGATACAAAATCTTACACGTACTTGATCTCATCACAACTGCCATAGTTGTCCCAACCAGTCTTTTGGTCTAGTCACATTACATCAGAGTCGAAATTGCTTCCTGCGAACACTCTCAGAGGCTGGCATCGAATTTAGAACAAGAGGTGCTGCTGAAAGCATAATGAGCATAGATTTCAGAGATGGCACTTTCATGATTCCACAACTAGGAATTGGAGAGCTGACTGAACCATTGTTCCGGAACCTCATTGCCTTCGAACAATGTTATCATGGCCACTCACAAAAGATCACATCTTATGCCTTGTTGATGAATTACCTCATCAGCTCCAGCAAGGATATGTATTTCCTTTGCGACAAAGGAATAATGGTTAATTGGATGAACTCTGAAGATGCTTCCCAATTTTTCAGCAAGCTTTACAATGACACTGTTCTCAAGCATTTTTACTATGGTAGACTTTGTGCTGAAGTGAATAGGTATCACAAAATTACCTGGAACAAGTGGCTCGAGAAATTGAAGCATGATTATTTATGTAATCCATGGAAAATTATATCATTGGTTGCAGCCTTCATCCGTCTGGTTTTCACCCTATTGCAAACCTGAAAAACAACAGAGACAAAATTGTTGGGAATTATATTGCTCTATTAATCAGTATACCATATATACAAGAACATAGCTTGATTCTAGGATACAAAAAGGAAAGCTATTCTAGGCCTAATAATGCCTATTAATATAGAATCAATGTAATGATACAGAATGAATGTATCGAATGTTGACAGCTACACCAAGCTAATTTTACTCTACTTTCCAACAAAACCACATACACCATTTTGCAATATTATCATCCTCGATCAAACTGACATTGATCACTACCTTCTACCTACACCATATTGCAATATTATCATCCTTGATTGATTTACTTGTGTAACAATAAAACATTTTACTATATGAATGTTAAGGTCAAATTTTATAGCATGGACAGTGAGATGACTGAATTATTATCATGCTGTTAGAATTCTAACTTACCTTGACTGTTCCTAATAGATGTTAAACAAGAGAATAAGTTGGAGAAAGACTTCTATGTTTATTTTTTAGAATAGACACAAGAGATCATAATCAAAACCTCAAGTTCGCAGTCTCAAAGCTTAAAAATTCTACATTAAACCAACCATATTTAAAGGCATAATCTAACAATGAAGAGAACAAAATTCATGAAATGACTATTCCAGACCCTCAACATCAAAAATTTAAACTGTCTGACGGCCAAAAAGCATTTCTTCAGAAACAGAAAATGACAGAACAGTATTTAGATCATCTATGATAAAATGTCGAGAAAAGCTCAAAGTAATACACAGCGGCACAAAGCTTCGACCTTTGACTCGGGACAGATTGGACGCCTCAGATTATCCGGGTTCTTATAGGCCCGACAAAAAATCTTACCGAGTACCTAAGACTGATAAGAGAAGAGGCCCAGAATTAAACCTTAGGCCTAGGCCCTAGTGAATCAACCTAATGTAGGGGTGGGATCGGGATGGGACGGTTCGGGATTCACCCCATCCTGAAACCGATCTCGATGTTTTTTTCGGGATCGGTACGGGACGGGATTGGTGTTTTTGAGATTTGGTACCGAACCGTCCCGATCCCGAATAGTTCGGGACGGGTTCGAGACCAATCGGGACCTTCCAAACCCAACTGCGTTTCCTACTAGCCCGAGTCTCTTCTTCACTATCATCTAAATGAATAGCTTCTTCAACATTATGAGGCAATATTATGGAACCCCATTTGATTATGAAAGCAATATAGATTTCCTGCATTCTAAAACCCAAGCATTATGCTTGTATGGTTCTGCACTCAATCTGAATATTTACTGTAACTAAGATGCGGAAGTTTGGTGTTGGGAATCTTAATAACTAAGATGGAACCTGCTGTGATGGTAATATTGGGGTTCCATGCTTTCTGGAGCTTCGTCTGGAAACTCATTTTCAATGGCATGTTGCAGCTACTGACTGCTATGCTATGCACCCTTTTCTCTAGCCTCAGACTGGTTAATCAATTCAATAAATTAATATATATAATGTTGAATCGTTGCTTAAAGAAATCTGAGCTATAGTGCGAACAGATGCACTCACTTCTATGCCTCCCATTCATCTGTTTGAATTCCAGAGACAAACATTGTAGGCATACATGCATGGTGCATTGTTGTATTGCCCGGCATAACCAATAAGCCTTCATGTGTGTGGCAAGCTAGTGCAGTATATCATTCATTTGTATTTAGTGCTAGATTCATCTAAATAAGCTCCTTTTGCAAATGCCAGGATGGTTACTGGTTGCTTTATGTGAGCATGACTTGCTCAAATCTCTGTCACTATCTTGTTTTCGTATACTTTAGATCACATGTATGCATTCTAAATCCTATTTAAGAAATTCGGGACGGGACGGGCTTTTCGGGACGGATAGAGCCTATACCGATCCCGGTCCATTTAAGAAATTCGGGATCGGGTTCGGTATCGGGACGTCGTATTTGAACTTTCTGTCCCGTCCCGTTCGGTATCGGTACGGGATGGATGGGTTCGGGATCGGGATCGGGATTTCGGGTCCAAATTCCCACCCCTAAGTCCTAATGGATAGAATCTTTAATTACAGCCCAAACAAAATAAGCAATTTTGACTTTTGACCCATACAACAAATTATTTTAGCAAGCCATATATGGTGACATGTTGTCGATCCGAATCGTCCAGCTGCTAATGAAAAAGTACGAGCGTTTTGATTGGTGAGTCGGAGCGTTTTGATTGGTGAGGCTCTCTCTCTCTATCTCCCTGACCTCCATTTACATTAGTCAGTTGTTGAATTTAAAATATTCATTATATTGACAGATGAGTAAAACGACAACCGACCATACCGGCGGCAGTGTACAGTTTTATACAAATTGATCTTCTATTTTTCTTTTGCCAAATATAAGTCATGTTATCATGATTCATGAATGTAGCTCAAAGAAGCATATACATAGATAACTGATTAGTCTTTGTCAATCTATAGCAACCACTCCTGTATATTACACACATGCTAGTTTTGATATACGTCTGTGCAAACGTAATATGAAGGTTTCATACTGATGCAATGTGGCTGACAACAATGTTTGTAGGTTAATCCAGATTGAATGTATGCATTTCTGAAAAGACATATAGCAGCTGTTTATATTTCATTTATAAACTCCAGTTGCATTGGTGGAGTCCATTGATCCACAAGACTACGACAGCAAGGTCTCTTGCTTCCTGAAATTGACTAGTTTCAGTCAAAAACTTCACCGCCCCACTGAAAGGGGTAGAAGAAAACTGGCTGCTGAAAAACATGAAGCATCTTATAAGGCTGTGACATATTCAAAGCATGTATCAGAAACGTCTAGCATTCTACATCTCTAAAGTTTCTTAGGATTATTGAGTATCACAAGAAAAAATCGCTTTTGGAGATGACCACAGAACCAATAGATTAGCACGGTATAACCACAGAGTCACATCGAATTTTAGTTTAAGAAAAAGATGCTCATTAACATTGATGGCAAGTTTAAACCAACAACTTGTACTGTTCTGCAGTTAGGTTGTGGAAAATTAATTCACTTGAAAAATGATGTAGAAACTAATCTATATCAAAGAACTTAATGATCGGTTCAGCAAGGGTTGTCTGAAAATAAGTCCCTCAATCCAGATATAGAGCGTCCGATCCAAAAAACTAATTGGCATTGGTCGGAGAGGCCCGTGATCTTGTACAATACATATATGAATGCTAGCACCTTTGTAACAATTCATCCATGTTCCACATGCTACATGAAAAATCAGTTTCAAGCCAGTTGCTTTCACTTTCTGGCACATAGAAATTTTCAGCAGCAGAAGAATGTCCAAAGTTGGAGACTTCCATGTCATAGCCATTGTTGTATACATTGTGATCATTGTGCACCATAGCTCCACCAAAAGGACTAGAAGTCTGATATTCTGAAAATTGACAAGTGTTTGGCATCTCCATTGGTAACTCTGATGGCAAACTGCATTCTGTGTTCTGCTTTTCGATATCCAAATTGTATATGTGTCCGCTCATGTTAACAGCTCCTTGCTCAGTAAATTGTGGTTCTGGTGGTGGTGCTGTGATTGAATGCTGATAGGAAGAAGCTAATTGGTTTTGGTCTCCTATCTTCTGCAGCAATCTAGGCTTCCAAAAGCACCTAATAATATTCTGAAACTCTGTGCTGTTTGTATCGATCTTAAGATGCCTTGCTTGTTTCTGCACTCTTGTTCTCCAGTAGTTCTTGATTTCATTGTCTGTTCTTCCGGGTAAGTATTGCGCAATTTTTGACCACCTACAATCACAAGATGAATGAAAATTTGATTATTGTCAACTAGATTAAGCATAAGTTGAAGAGCTGGCATATGGACTTTTAGATGAGCTGAACTAAGCACACACCTATTTCCCCACTTGGAGTGAAGGTCGAGAATCATGAGCTGTTCTTCTGCAGTAAGATTTCCACGCTTAACATCTGGTTTCAGATAGTTTAACCATCTCAGTCTGCAACTCTTCCCAGTTCTTCTCAATCCTGAAACCGGAAAAATGAATAAAATTGAGCAACAGGAGCAGTACTACTAATACTACTAGCTAGGAAAGTAAATGCACTATGATGAACTACTAGATTACTAATCCTGATCTGCTTGCAAAAGGGTTGTAGTTACCTGCACGATTTGCTAGCAGATTCCATCGGCCTTCACCGTGACGAGCTATGTATTGAATCAGAAGAGTGTCCTCTTCAGGAGTCCATGGCCCCCTCCTAAGTTCATTGTCATCTTCACTGGAACTGCTGCTGAAGCTTTTACTGTTAGTAGACATAGCAGCCACCTCTCTCTTTGCTGTAGGAGTTTGAAGCAAACTATGCCAAACCAGACATGTGTATCACCAACTAATCCACATCCTGAACTAGTGTCCTATATATATAGATTATTAGAAACCCCTATTTTTTAAATTACTGTTGCTTATGAAAATTCAAAAATTATTTCAAGAAAGGTGACTTGGGTGGACCAAAATTCTCAAACTATGCATGTAGCTTCCACTGAGCTTCCAATTCCATTAGTCCTTTGTAGAAAAGAACATGTCAAGTACACCTATTAACAACAAAACCAACCCTTTGGAAGTACACAACACAACTGGACTAGCGTAAATTCTTGGTCAATGTAAACTTATTCATCATATCAAAACTGTTAAATTTTGATAATAACTTCATCAAATGATGGGATTGCATTAATTCCAATACAACTTAGATCTTAGAACAGAAAAGATCACATCCATTGCCATGTACTGAAAGTAAGTTGCATATCACTTTGATAAGTTTGAATTATTGTTAAAGTAGTGATTTTTTTCTCCATGATTTATTTATGAATTTCATGCTCTCATTTTAGTTTCTTGCTTCTTGTTTTTGTTATTTATTCTCATGGAAATGATAATATGTACAATGAAATTGTACAAAATAGAAAGATGCAGAGCTGTCATTTGGAAAATAAGAAATGTATGGAGTGCATGTATTGGAATTACTGTAAACGCTAAACATTGTAAAACGCAAGTGGTAATATATAATGAATTAATGGGATCGACATGGAAGAGTCCAAGTTTAAAGAGAGAGATGTATGCTTGTGATTTTATCTGTGGACAAAGAAAACATGTTGTGGTTATAGAAATTCATCATGCTTATAATTAGAGGGAAGCTGTTTCTTTAAGTTGACACCAGGCACCTCCAAGAACTCCAAGTCTTGAGCAGCTATTGTTCACACAGGTAAGGAGATAAGATTTGATAAACTTTTGAAATTTTTGACCCCAAGTCGAATTGGGTTTGGTGGGTTCATAGATGGATGACCTAGCCTAGCCGTTTTGAGTTAATTGATAAATTTGTTTTTACTTTGAACATTCCTTTAGAATTTTACTTGTTTACCTAATGAATTTCTAGCATTTCATTCATTATTGAATGAAAATTATCATATCCTACACCTATAGGGCTAAAGATATGCACAAAACAAGGGGTATAGAGAAATGAGTTGTCAACATCTTTCAAAGGAAAATGTGGTACTTATTCAACGTTTGAAAGTTCGTTCTTTCTTTCTAGATGATCTAAACCAAGAGGCTGATAGAATATGAAACGTGCTTGACTGAACACAATATTCATATGTAACTACTATACAAACCTGCACACCCAAAAGGTTGATTCTTGTTGGTGTTTGCCTTCTTGTGGATTGAGGAGGGCGGCATTTTGAGCTTTTACTTGGAATCTCAGAACCTATGATCTCCTCCTTTTATTAATTTTACTTGGTTGTCATATGATGTCTGCTATACCATGGAACAGTGAAATCCCCTATGTGGTTCTTGTTCTTCCAAACCCCATAAGCTTTGAGGACAGATACTACAGGAAATGTCTTCAGATTTTGTTAACTGCAGCTAAATTTGACTTTACAAAGGTACTGTAGATTCTCTTCTGTTTCTCTTCTGTGTGCTAGTTTGGTGTTTCTTGCTGAGTACTTGATGCCTAGCTCCCATTTCGCCTTGGAGGTTAAGCTAACTAATAGTGGAGCGAGGTTCTAGACTTCTAGTCCTAATTAGGTTTAATCATGATCTGCAAGCCAAGAGGTATATATAGCTAGTAAGATCTCAACTGTTTATATGCTACAAAAGTTGGTGATCAAAGTAGTAATAATACTTCTAATATAGTAAACTGCAACTGGAGTTCTTGACGCTGAAGCCGGGATCTAGAGGAGGTGAGAATGAGGCAGGCTAGTGTAGACAATCTATCAAACAACTTACTCAAAGTAGTGCTTATTCGATGATCACTAGCTCGCCTCAATCGGGATAGCGACTAAACATAACTGGCTAGCTACAGTTTATGAAGCAACTCATGCACTATATGAAGTTATATTCCAGCTACTTCATATTGTTTTGTTCCTTTTCTGAAACTTGTGAGCTAAATGTCTCAAAGAAGCGCAAGCAGAAGCTACTGCACCTTACTGAGGTTGGTACTTGAAGAGACCTCTTTCAGGCTTAGCTAGGTACAGATCAATTTTACAAAATACTAAGCAATTTAAAACAGTTTGTGATTAGTAAAAGATAGAACCAACTCATGAAAGTTTAAATATCCCTTTATTGGTTCTGTACTGGTCAAATAACAGATACAGAACCAAACTATGGGCTAGAATGAAATTAGAAGTTCATCACCTACCTTCAAACATTTATATAATCTTGAGTCATTCTTAATCAGGCTACAGGTATTTTTAATTCTTAGGAAAGGGACTCCCAAATGATAAGCACTTGAATGGCAAGGTCCAAGACTGTGCAGCAACCAACATGACATCAAAACTATGCCAAACTGGTGTGCTTAGATAGCTAGCCAGGACCTGATTAAAATACTGCCTTATGTTGATGACAACAAAAACTAATTAAATTTAGGGGCCTTGTGCGCATGACATGGGAGTCAAAAGGACATATCTGATGAGGGCTTTGCCTGATGACGATAAGTGGATAACAATAACAGGATTATTGTGATGATCAGGCGTAATTAACGGCGTGTACTGCCCACCATGATTGGTTATATAACAGGAAACAACGAAGCTTATTTGGTGTAAAGAAAACAACAAATTCGATATCACATTATACTCGATCCAAACGCAACACATACATACTGGCATATATAGATGATTGACACACTATTATTTTCCTATAGCAACCTGCAAAATGTATATCTTTTTAGCAGATACAAACTTTCATCTATCTAATATGTGCAGTGAGATATGTATTCCTAGCTAGTTTGGTTCATTCTATACACAAGTTTAGTATTACAGTGACTAGAACTCCAGATCATGCTAGGTGATTACCTCCGTTTGGCTATGTTACTAGCTTTCTTACAGTACAAGTATCATTCGCTTTGGTCTCTATTGATATGAACTGCTTGCTACTTCCTGTATCCTCAGTTTCAGATTTCAAGTGTTTGACCTTGTAACAGTAACCAATTCTGAACAAGTTAATCAGCAAGAACTCTGAATGTAAATAGCCAGCTGTCGATTGAGACTGCGATCCGCAGAAATTCAAAGAAACAGTCAGGGCGGGCTGGAGGAGTCTGCTAAGAGTCAGGCCGTCTCTCTCTTTGAATTAATAAATACTCAAACTAGTTCCTGGAAGGTGATCATGAAGTGTTGGACTTGGTTTTGAATGAGACTTCTTTCATGGCCCATTAGGGTTGTGAATTATCTCTTCTTCTTTTGTAGCATGAATTTGAGTCTTGTATTATACAAATCCTAAACCCTAAAATTTAGGCAGTGGCTCCACTCATGTTGAAGATACAATTCAAAGATGATGAAGATGTATAGGGTTCAGAAACAGTATGAAGTTTCTGACTTCCTCTTCTGTAGAATTTGTATTTCATTGATTCTAAACTGATTACATTGTGCAGATGATATAGGCTGGAGTTTGATAGACAGTTACAAAAGAGAATAAATAGTAGTAAAGCCTATAATTACAAAGAATCAAAACTATTCAAAACTACCTGTAATGAATGTTGGAGGAAATCACTCTCTTGATTTGATCTGTGGATTCTCACTAACATCTTCTTCTATATATGATGATAGAAATTAAGAGCTTCTGCTATATATGATGCAGATGTTTATGGTGAGAACTCTGAAACAAACTCTGATATGGACTAATATTCATTTGGATATAGGCCCCAAATGAACTAGGCAAATAAATTAAATGCTGCTAGGCCCAAAGCCTTGACATGATACATGTTTGTACTTTTCTCTCTACACAGCAAATTATACTTTGGTGAGTTGTGACTTGCTTAATTTGTTGGTTATTTGTAAAATGAACATTGTGAAGGTCATGAGTTCGAACATCACTGACATATGCAAGGTGGGATAAGAAAAAATATATAGCAAGAGTATGCTTGTGTTTGTGGAGGGCAATGCAAAAACAATCTGCAATGTAATTCACTCAAATTGCTGAGGAAGCAACCAACAGTTCTGCAATTGACAGCAAATCCATCCCAGCAAGGTTTAGCATACTTAATGCTTATTGCTTACTTCCAAACCCCCCATGTCTTATTCAATCCAAAACATTTTCAAAACATAATCACTTCATTCGTATCATATAGCACAACACACTTTAAGCTCAGTGCCAAAAACCCTACATTGGCCCCCCTAATTATTGGATATATATACCTCCTGAAAGGGGTCCCTACTGCACTACAATGCCACGTGGCCCCTTCCCACTTCTTCCTCATGATGATTAATATTAAATATATCAACTAATAGATTGTTGTTAAGGTAATATCAGATTACATGCATATGTAATCCTACACTATAAATAGTAGTTCCACACTTGCTCAGCTGCATTATCCAGAAAACCCAATTAAGCTTAGAGCTAGCAGGAGAGCTTTCTAGGTCTGCTATACCAAAGGCCAATGGCTCAGTTCACAGAAGATTTGAAGCCTTCTTTTCCTTTCTTAGACATTCAGCCAAACCATATCGAACTTCTAAACCAGTATGCAGACCAATTCACTCACCTTGGTGTTTTGGACTGCTCAAGCTTGAATCATTTTCAAGGCTACATGCCATTTTCAAGTGACAATTTTTTTGGCAACAACCAAGGACCTGAATT
The DNA here is from genome assembly GCA_951800085.1 of Comarum palustre. Classification (NCBI taxonomy): domain Eukaryota; kingdom Viridiplantae; phylum Streptophyta; class Magnoliopsida; order Rosales; family Rosaceae; genus Comarum; species Comarum palustre. The sequence goes on along the minus strand of OX637576.1, from coordinate 22,610,148 downwards.
TCCAGGAAGCTTGGTCGAAAACTTTCCGGCTGGTTTTGTTCAACAGAATAACAGCAGCAACAACAACAGTACCAACTTGCAGACTGATGAGGCCTCAGCTGCTCAGTGCCCCATCCCGGCTCAAAAACCTGAATTCCAAGAGAGCAAGAAGAGAATAGCAATGGAGATGTCAGAGAGCAGTTCTGCAGTCTCCAATCCCCCAGTTTCAAAAACTGGGATCAAGAGAAAAAATGTAATTATCAATTAAAATCTTAACAGTTCTGTACTGGCTTGTTTTTTTATTTAAGCAAATAAAGGATGTTCTGGCTTGTAATTTATCTGTTTAGTGATGATTGATTTGGTTTGTATATGTTGCAGAGCTTGGGAAGAGGAAAGAGGGTGAAAACCAGTAGTGAGGAGGAAGATGAGAAACTAAGGGAAGTGGTTCATGTTAGAGCAAGGAGAGGCCAAGCCACTGATAGTCACAGTTTAGCAGAAAGGGTATACCAGCTTGCAGAAAACCTTTTTCTCAAATAGATATCATTATTAAATACACTGGATTTATATTGAATGCTGCATTATTATCACACCAGGTTAGAAGAGGAAAAATCAATGAAAGAATGAGATGCTTGCAAGATATTGTCCCAGGTTGCTCTAAGGTGAATAATTCTTTAGCAATTATATTATTTGACAACAACATCAACCTTGAGTGTGTTATAATGTTTTGGTACTAATTATCTCATGCGATTACAGACTATGGGGATGGCGGTAATGCTAGATGAGATAATTAACTATGTGCAGTCCTTGCAGAACCAGGTTGAGGTCAGTTAATCAATTGACAATGATCAAATAAATCGTTTATGTTTTTATACTTCTAGTTCTAAAGAAACTAATACTTTTTTTTCTTTGAATTCAGTTCCTGTCTATGAAGTTAACTGCAGCAAGCTCTTTCCATGACTTCAACTCAGAGACAGAAAATGCAATGGAAACAATGCAGGTACTAGCTAGCTTTATTTCCTTTGAGATTACAAAAGTGAAAAATCCATTCAGTAACTCACTCAATCTTTATATTTATATGTTGCAGAGGGCAAAGGAGTTGGTGAGAGTGAATATAGAAGCAGGATATGGAGTAGTTGATAGTAGCTTCCAGTATTCCTCAACTAATTATTGGTCTCTCTGAGTCTCAAAGAGTCTGACTACAATTTTGGATGCTACTACAACTTTATGCATGCCATACAACAAACACATGAAGATGCTACTGGTGTAGCTCCATCTCCATCTCCTCCTGATATTCTACATATAATTTATTTTAGGGCCTTTATTTTAAGATAAAATTTGTCCCATGCAATTCATGCTATGTCTGGCACAAGTGTAACGTCTCATACTTAAATTGTAAAACCCTTATGTGGGAAAATTTTATCTAGACTGATACAAGGACTGCAGTTAAATTTAATCTTCTGGCTACTTGTGGTTTACATTGATGATACACAGAAGAAAGAAGTAATGTTATGGATTTTTTTTGGAAATATGTTATGGAATATGATAATAAGTCCAAACATTCATAAGTTGGCATTGCCAATCCAAAAACAGAATCACAAGGAAGCAGTAGAGTTCCAGACAGCATTAGGAAAATGTCAATTTCATGAAGAGGGGTTAATCTCATCTTCACATTTCCAATACATATACAGCTGTTTCATAAGAACAGTAACTGTAATAACTTCTTCAGACAGAATCCTTATCTGCAATAATTGGACTCCAACTGGGATATGCTCAACTAGCCAGTACTGCCTACATTTGGTAAAAACTAATTAACCGTCACTGTCATATAAATCCACTGTTAGGAATATCTCCTTCTCTTAAACATGTAGATATTAGAGCTGTATTTCTCAAAAAATCTTATCTCAGCTTATCGCATGGCTCTAGACCTTTCGACACATCTTTATCCTCGCTTAAGAATTTATAGAACAATTTACGGTTATTAACAAACATAAGAGATTTAACATTATAGTGGGAATAGTGGTTGGAAAAAACACAGCAATCCACATTGAGTCATAACTAAGAGGTGGATAAACACTAAGCTGTCGACTAAAATGAAGGCCACAGCTCACACACGGCTTGAATCATGATCAGTAACTCCAACCTGTCTAATGTGAACATCATCAGCTCATCTGAAACTTGACTGTTTCACACCAGCAATTTCAGATAAAATATCTTTTGCATCTATGTCGGTAATTAGAGTTTGGAGATGACTAATAGGGGGAATTAATATTATGAGCAAGACCCTTCAACCAGAGAGGAGCAAGGTCGCAAACTGGCACGAACTTCGAACCTGCAGAATTGACAAGCGACCTACACTATCCCACAAATAGATAGATAGATAGATAGATACACATGAAATCTTATACGACATTGCCTATTCATGAAGTGAAAGATTGCTGGGAGGGGAAAAGAACTGAAACTTTTATTGTCTTCAAGTTTAATTTGTAAGTGAGTTTAGGAGAGGAAGAAGGGTTAGATGCACTGCATCCATGAAGCTTGGAGAGACAGAGAGAGGAGGCAGCTAGAATGGGCCATTGGTTGCCTCCCAAAAGAGGCATGGGCAATAGTGGGCACTCACTCACTAGTCACTGCTCTCCAACTTATCTTAAATGATAAGGGTTTATGAACCTTGATCTCTGAAGCCATATCTAGCTAGCTCTCCCTCCATCATATCCCACTGAACTCAACCTTTCTTCTTTTCTATTTGACCCTCTTTTGACCAGGTCTTGGTTTGTCTCTTGGAGAATATGCATGAACAAAGAGGAGGAACAGGGTTTTAGGGACCCATGGAAACAGTTAGTACTTAGTACATGAATGGATTGTGTCAAATAATTAGATTATCACAAATTAGGTAGTGATGAAGTTGGGAAGTTGAGACATATGGGCAAGTTCAAGGACCCTTATACTAGTAGATAGTCTACAGGTTTTCCTTGGAAGTGGATATCTTTAGGGTGTCATCCCCCCACTACTATGAAAAAACTAAGGTTGAGAAAGAAAGGGGAAAAAAGATTATTTATGTGCATGCATCCCTTCATCCCCAGCCCCAAACTGAACATATAAAGTTGAAGGAATTTACTTTTTCATTTTCTAGATAAATTAAAAAGGAGCACAGGAAAATTTAGAGGGACAAAAGTCCAACCGAATTTTTTTCTTTTTTTAAAAAGAATAAAAGGATTTCACTCCTACTTTCACCCATGACTTCGTCAATAGTGGATGCGTTTACCACTACAGTATAACCATTTCGTCAAAAAATTCTAACCGAATGATCCAATTTAAGAACGAGATCACCAAATTGTTGGTTTTCCGATCATCTTTGAAGCCACATTTCATAACATGTTAGATAGCGCTCAAATAATTGAAGTCGAATGAGATTTACATACTTTGTAACTTAATTCCAAGTTTTTCCGACTATTCATTGACAACGAGCATGATGTGCATAGCTAGGTTGAAGAAATTACAGATCACAAATTAGATAGATTTATGTACATGTCTTATCTTCTTCAATTCTCATGTGACAGGCATATATATGCAGAAATGCCTGAAAACTAGGGGTCAAACAATAATGCTAAATGAAAGAGCCCACATTTGGGATTTGTATTATGCGCAAGATCAATTCAAATCCAGAATGTTCAGGTGGACAACATGATCTGGTCTCCCCAAACAAGAGTAAAATGTTGAGGTGAACTAAGCTTAGCTCCAAACCTGTGGCCTTATATATTTACATATACTGATGCTGAAGCATGTGGAGTGTGAATGCTGATCAAAGTCATCAAACAGAGTTACAGGGATTAAACTCTTTGAATATTCATGTGAATTTGTAGAATATGAAATGGGTTAGGGGACATTGAGGGACATATTTTACTAGTTTGTGCAGAGCTATACGCCAAAGTTCTATTGTACTCAGGAGCAACATAAAACATCCTTGTAACTTGCTATTCAACTCAAAGTCTCAAATCCACCAATCATCAATGCATATAGTCATATAGATGCTGCAGGTAGCAATAATCAATGTTACTAGTACCTACCAGAAATAAAAAGAATCCAAGCTTTTGTTCAATGTGGAAGAACTTTCCAGTTTGGCAAAGCCACAACTGCTTAAAGTCTTAAACCAGTACTAGAAGATTAATAGAGCTTAAGAAATTTTCCTAGTATTGTGATATAAAGGCCCGTGATCTAGTGAGGTGGGCTTTCTGTTGTGGTGTTACTGGGCTTAGTCCAGCTAGAAGGATGGATGTTTAGATATACTGACAATTAACCCGAAAACCCGGCCCGAAAAACCTGAATAAACCCGAAGTCCTAAACTTGGTTCGGTCCAAAACCCAGTTCGGGCTTGAAATTTAAAAGGATCGAAAGCCCGGCCCGTTATAATTTTAATTAACCATTTTAATGATTTTAATTAACCATTTTAATTACCGTTCTCTAAAAAACCGATTCGGGTTCAGGCTTGGTTGTCAAACTTGTGGAGTTCTAATCTTTATTTAATTATTTTAGAACTTGTACATGTTGAATATGATGAAATTTGAGAGAATAGATAGAATATGTGAAACTAGATATTTAGGCCTGAAAAGCCCGAAACCTGGTCCGGTTCGGCACGAGTTGTGTTTTGCTCGGATTTGAATTTCAAAAAGCAATTTAGTTCGGATTCATGTTCAGTCCTTTAAAAATTTGGGACCGATCCGGTCCGTGTCCACCCTACTGACAATAATGGTGATGTGAAGAAGAAGAAGATGATGATACTATTGATCATTTTATGATGGTGATAGAGTGATACAAATGATGAGGTATGGTTACAAGTTATCACCTGGGGAATTGTGAAGATAGATTGTTGGTGTATGTAAAGCACTATAACTGTGATTACATTGTTGCAAGGTGATTCTTGTGAACAATTTTTCTACAATCTTGAAGTTCATTGCATTAGATCCATGTACCTCGAAATGTTGGAAACACGGACACCAAAAAAAGATAGAAATTGAAAGTGCAATAATCAAATTTCTATTTACGTAATGTAAGCTAGACTGATCTTGTTTTTTAAAACAGACTTATAAATAAAGACTAACGTTGTGTACTATAAAAAAACCATCAACTATTCTAGTAAGTTGTGACTCACAATCTTTTCATTTCTTTCTTGATGATATAAAATACCACGCAAAACCCATACGGATTCTCCATCCAACTAATCCAATTGATCATTAAGGACACAAGAAGGCGAAAACAATGAAACCACCTAAAAGGTTGAGTATGTCTCATCAAGATTTCACTACATAGTTTTTTTTTTCTTTTTCTTTAGGATTTGCAAGTGTGCTAAGCAATCTCAAAAAGCGAAAGAGATCACTACAAAATGATCCACAAAAGAAATTAGTGAAATTTCATTGATTGCATTAAACTGTAAAGATTATATCAGGGGACTAAAACGTAGTTAGTTCCACCGAAACATTACCTGCACCCTATCTCACTCAATCACCGATTTCTCAACGAAGTAAAGAACACACAGATGACGAATACCAGAAGTAGGAGTCTCACAAATTATATTCGTATCCATCAATCTTACCCTTCCTTGTTTCTTCATAATAATATAAACCCAAACCCCACGCCAGAATAAACCATGTCTCTTCTACGTGGCTGCTCTCACCGACTCTTCTCAATCTCCCAAATTGGTGTTCTGGGTTGGTGGAGATTGGTCCTCTGCGTATAATCTGAGTTGGGTTTTGTGGGAAGTTGCGTAAAGTTGGAGACTTTGATCGGATGCTGGTAAAGGTGTGAGCTTGACTGTGCATTTTGTTTGGTAAGTAGATTCTCTTGTTGTAGTTGTTGGATTTAGTTTTGTAAGATTTTATTGGCAGCACTCCAAAGAGATTGATTGATTGTTAATGGTGAAATTTGCTTATTGGTTTGATGTAAATAAAAGGGTTTTTGGGTTTGTGAATAGCAAGGTAGTTTGCTGATCAATAAGAACTGAAATGATAGTATATTGAATGAGGAAAACTGTAATGACTATCGAGGATTTGAGGTGGCTATTATTGAAGTTACTGGGAGGAACATGGTGTTAAATTTTAAAGTGGCTAAGCTAAACTGTGGTCAAGGGAAAATAACAATATGAAAGTTCTTGGGTCTTATCTATGTTTGTAGTGGTTAGTAGACGGTGATTGTAGGCAGTGGGGTTGGTGAAGTTGGGGATTTGAGTTAAAATCAAGAAGTGTGAGTATGATTTGGTGCTGTAATTCATTTGCAGTTTACGTAAGTACATAGTAAGAGGAGAAGTGGGGATGGCAGTGGCAACCAAAACCAGAAGTATGCTTGAGAATCTTGTAAGAGAAGGATCGTTCAAATGGTTGATTGGAAATCGAAGCCCTTTTGATGACGAATTAGAGGAGATGGAGAGGTCTCCTTCAGCCCCAACAAATTGGATACCGGAGCTATCTCCAATTGCAAATGTAGTTGTCCGTAGATGCTCTAAGTAAGTTTCCTACATTTCATAGTCTCTTAATCATAGATTACCGAAGTGGAAGTGAAAATGATATTGTTTCCATTAGCAACCTATTTTTCACTGTTAGGTGCTTCGTCTGAACATCCAGATTTCTTTTTTCTTGACTTATTTTGCAAAATACTGTAACTAGTTACTAGAAATGATTTGCTTGTGATTACGGACTGACAGTTTAATGGCGCAGAATCCTTGGTGTTCCTACGACTGAGCTTTGTAAAGGCTTCAGTGCAGAGGCTTCTGAGTCTATTAAGCATCCATCTTGCTATGCAAGGAACTTTTTAGAATACTGCTCGTTCAGAGCTCTTGCTTTATCAACTCAGGTGACAGGTCATCTGGCTGATAAAAGGTTTCGACGCCTAACATATGATATGATGCTAGCTTGGGAGGCCCCAGCTTCTGACAGCCAACCTTTGCTAAATGTAAGCTTTAAGTTTTCTGATTACCTATTGTGATTTGCAATGTCTATATGCTTCAATTTGTTATCCATTTTTACTCGAAACGTCTACCAAGCTATTTAGCAGGTTGATACCTTCAGACATGCAAATTGCTATGTAATTTATATGTATTGGTTGCGCTCCTCTTAAATTCTTAATGGGAATCTCTAAGGTGTTCATAAGGGGCCCTTTTCTTTGGTGCAGTTAAATGTAAGCTTTAAGTTTACCTATTGTGATTTGCAATGTCTATATGCTTCAATTTGTTATCCATTTTCACTCGAAACGTCTACCTAGCTATTTAGCAGGTTGATACCTTCAGACATGCAAATTGCTATGTAATGTTGCGCTCCTCTTAAATTCTTAATGAGAATCTCTAAAGGTGTTCATAAGGGGCCCTTTTCTTTTGTGCAGTTAAATGAGGATTCATCAGTTGGCATAGAGGCTTTCTCTAGAATAGCTCCTTCAGTTCCCATTATTGCAAATGTGATTATCAGTGAAAATCTTTTTGAGGTGCTTGCGACATCAACTGGTGGGAGACTTCAATTCTCCACTTATGACAAGTATCTGAGCGGACTAGAAAGGTAGATACTTCAATTAAATTTGCACTGCAGACACATTTCAGTAAACAAAAGGTATGAATAAAAAGCACACAGGGGTTAGCTGTGTTATAGAAAGAAATCCATCTAGGAAAAGCCTTATTAGTCAAAGCTAGCAGTAAAATTCTTGCATGAGTTTGCTAGTTATGATAAGTTGTAATCTGGTATCCACGTTAATTAGTGAAGAGGTCATGTCCACTGTGTCTCAGACACCACAAAGTATTTAGCTTGGTTATAGGTGGTTTGCAATCTAACATATGACTTACTATTAATTGACAGACACAGAGTATTTTCCACTGTAGAACACCAGATAAAATGTGTTTGGATGACATACAGCATAATGCATACTTTGGTTAATTGATGGATTAGAATGGATTACCATGCATACTTTGGTTAATTGATGGATTAGAATGGATTACCAAGTTCTGAAATAGTTTGTTTGTACTGATGTTTGTGAAAACATTGTAAGTATATCCCTTCAACCTCATATCTGGTTCTGTGATTCTAATACTTTTGTCATTCAGAGCAATAAGAAAAATGAGGACCCAATCAGAGTCGTCTCTTCTTTCTGCTCTACGATCATCAAGAGGAGAGAGAATTCTAGAAATGGATGGAACAGTAACTACACAACCAGTTCTTGAGCATGTGGGAATATCTACATGGCCTGGTAGGTACTTGTGATTGAGATTGTAGGATGGTTGATGCATAACTATTCAGTTAAAAGTTTATGGTTTGCAAACAGGACGGTTGATTTTGACAGACCATGCACTTTACTTTGAGGCTCTGCGTGTTGTATCTTATGACAAGCCGAAACGATATGATCTGTCAAATGATCTAAAACAGGTTGTGAAACCTGAGTTGACGGGCCCATGGGGTACTAGACTGTTTGACAAGGCAGTCTTTTATAAATCAATTTCATTGTAAGTTACATTTTTCTCTTATGGTTACAGTTTTGCTGTACATCTTACTTTCATAATAATTATACTGGCGGTACCAAAAAAATATCTTGTTAGAGCATGATTATCACTTTCGTAGTATTTCTTTTGTAGATCAGAACCAGTTGTGATAGAGTTTCCTGAGCTGAAGGGGCATTCTCGTCGTGATTACTGGCTAGCAATCATAAGAGAGATTTTATACGTTCATATATTTATACATAAATACCAAATCAAGGGGGTGAAACAAGATGAAGCTCTATCAAAGGCAGTGCTTGGGATTCTGCGAGTACAAGCCATTCAAGAAATCTCTTCTGCTCCTTTACGTTGTGAGGGTCTTTTAATGTTCAATCTTTGTGACCAATTACCAGGCGGAGACTTGATACTCGAAACTCTTGCAAATATGTCAACCGTAAGCGAATTAAATAGGTCTAACAATTCCAAGTCTGGTGGTGGAATGTATTCGATCTCAGCCGTAGATATGATCTCTAACTTGGGATTTGCATTTGGAACAAGTTCTAATAATTCTACTGAGGCTGGTCTTGCCGTGGGCGAGGTAACTGTTGGACAACTGACTTCACTGGAAAAAGCAGTCAAGGAATCAAAAACCAACTACAAAAAAGTGGCACAAGCACAGGCAACAGTAGATGGAGTCAAAGTAGAAGGCATTGATACAAATTTTGCGGTGATGAAGGTATGGTTTTACCCAGATTATAAACTTTCTCCTTCACCCTCTCCATTCTCGGTTTATTTATGATTAGCGTATAGTACTATCAAAACGTTTAATTTGTTATCCTCTGTAAGGCCAAAAGACTCCGGAATTTCTTATGCCCTTTTGAGTCACCATTTATCCATTAATTGTTGGTTATTTGGCTGTATATAATGTGTTGATCCATATGCCATACTATTGGATATAAGCCCGAGTTTACCACATTCTTTCCTCACCTAGTGTATGTTTTGCGACATATTCTGACAACATCATCTGAATTTTGATTGCTTACAGGAGTTGCTCTTTCCACTTATGGAACTAGGGAAGTGGCTTCTTTCTTTGGCATTTTGGGATGATCCACTGAAGTCTTTGGTTTTCTGTGTTTTTTTCACTTACATCATTTGCAGGTAAAGTGGACTGGTTGTATGCTATGCAACATTTTTTCAGTAATCCTAGGTGTTACATTTTCTTGCTTTACTAACTAATCATTATCCAGACTAATGAAGGAGAGGGAGGTTCGGGAAAATGAATAATTTTGATGATAATCTTTTGATGATGGCATAATTTAACAACAGTTTTTATCAACTTATCTTGGCTTAAAGTCTGTGTGTGGTGCTTATGTGCATGTATGGCATAGTAGTATTCATTTTCATCAGTTCATGGAGTGCATGTATGGCATAAGTCATCTGCAACAGTGCATGTACGGCAAAGCAGTATCATTTTTTCATCAGTTACATTAGTACTAAATGAATAACGTGTAAAATCTGTACTTGGATTTGTAAAACTTTCCTATACTTAGATGTTACAATATACACATCACTTCCTCACTGCAATTGTGATCAAAAGTAATGATTTATGGATTTTTGTTTTTTTTAAATAAAAAAAATCGGTCACTGTATTTCTTAGAAGTCTTGTGGGATGGGAGGGAAATGTTTCTAGAGAAAAGGAGGTAGCTGTAGAAGAAATAGACTATGGAGACTGATTTTTATGCTCTATTGTGTTTCTTTCCGCATGTCAAACCATGGGCATTTATTTCCAGCTAATTTAAAGGGTGTGAATGTCAGGGGATGGCTGAGTTATGCCTTTGCATTGACGCTCGTTTTTGTTGCAATCTTCATGGTGCTCACCCGGTTTTTTACCCAAGGAATATCTGATCATGAGGTCAAGGTGTTAGCACCACCACCAATGAATACAATGGAGCAGCTTTTGGCTGTTCAGAATGCAATTTCCCAAGCTGAAGGGTTCGTCCAGGATGGGAACATTGTTCTCCTAAAGCTACGTGCTCTGTTGCTGTCACTATTTCCTCAGGTTCTGCTCTCTTTATCATTGCTGATTCCTGCAACCATGTCTCTGGATAATCATTATATATGGTGTTGTACTTCCATTTCTCTTCCTCACCTTTTAGTAAATTTCTCATATTTGCTTGTTTTCTGATGATCAGGCAAGCGAGAAATTTGGAGTGGCTCTTTTAGTCATGGCTTTGACTCTGGCCTTCCTCCCTGGTAAATACGTTGTTCTGTTGATCTTCTTGGAAGCATTCACACGGTATTCACCGATAAGGAAAACCAGCACAGAGAGATGGATGAGAAGACTGCGAGAGTGGTGGTTCAGCATACCGGCAGCTCCTGTTCTACTTGAACGAGAGAAAGAAGAGAAAAGGAAGAGATGAAGCTGTAGTTCTGTATTGTAATTCTATGATAATGTAGTGTTTCCTTTGCACATATACAGAGAGCAACTGAGTAGAGAGGTGAGCGTGTAAATCTTAACAATAAGTCTGAAATGAACTGATACGAACATTTACTGATAAAAGAAAAAACACATTCAATGCAAAAGAAAACACACAGATTCAATGCAAAAGAAAATACATAAAGATTCAATGCAAATACATTTACAGATACATTCCCATCATCAATTAAAGGGCAAAGTAACGAGTTTTCACTTGGGCATTTTCCCCCCTTAAGGTAACACCGCATTAGGGAGTTGGAACAGTTTTGTGTTTAGTTGGAATAGTTTATGTTTAGCTGGAAACGTTGTGTTTGGCGCAATAGCTGTGGCATCTCTTGCTTTCATTTTCTTCGATGTCCCAGAGACTCCGTCAGGATTGAAGAAAAATGACTCGCAATTGTGAGTATCATCTATGATACAATTGTTGTACCATGCAAATCTACCACTCTTGATAAAATTAAACTGAAGACCTTCACCAACATTTTGCCTGAGAGAAATGTCTATCGGTTAAACCAAACGCTCGTAAAAACAAACACAAGAACAAACAAGGGATAAGGCTTTCAGAGCTGACAAAAATGTAGTTTACAAGCAATCAGAAGAAAGAAGACATTTGAAGAGAAGCATGGTAATTAGTTTTGGAGCCAACACAAGGCTAACATATTAACATGGAGAGAGAGTGAGAGAGAGCAACCGCATCGACACGCATACATAAAGCATAAAGTAGGACCAGCACAATGTTTTCTAGCCAAATAGAGAAAGCAGCAAACTAAGGATAAACCGGAACACAGGGTGCATAGAAAAGAGCAGAGTTTCTAGATAGAAAATATGCATATATAGGTTCTGAAAGAACGGACATTCATCAAGGACTTCAACAAACACTACATTCCTGCAAGCAAGAGCAGTTAGCAGCCGAAATGAGGCACGCCTGGAGGCAAATTAGACATTCATTTAAGAGGCAAATTAGAACTCAAGTGACAGGAGATAAGGTTCAAATCATTAGCAGCAGCAGTAACAAAAATAAACAAAAACTCTTACGCGATAAATAAGAGCGCGGACAGCTTCTCTGGTAGTTTCTGCATATTGTGAAATATTAATGATGTGGATTGAGTACCCATTCAGTGCCGAGACCACAAGAGAGAGCACGCCCAGCCCTCCAAACGTGTTGCCCTGACAGACATCACACCCACTTCAACTCACATGAAAGGCCATTGGATTTAAAGTGGTTCCAGGCTTGCTTAAAATCCTTGTCTTCTGCACACAACCAGATTTAATTTCATTCAAAGTTAAAAACCCATTACTTGATTGTTAGTAAAGATGCATCAGCGCTATATACCCAACATCGATCTAAAGACATAAATTTAGGGATTGATATAAACGGTTTAATTCATCATTAAAGATGACATAGACCCAATCAATTTTTATGGGTTGATATATGGTTCAATTCATGATGCAAAGCCTAGTCGAGAAACTGAATTACAAAACTAAAGGGAAAGAGATGGAGGAACGTACTGCAGAGATCATCCTTGTTGAATCCGATGGACATATTTTGACAGAAAGTATTGGACTCCATCTCCGTCGTCGTCGTCTTCGAATTCCAGACCAAAGGAGGCGAGTAGTTATATAGTTACACACTGAAGATAAGATTGCGACACGTGTCAGGCATCCACCGATTGAAGATAACCCTCACTAGAGACCCGCTTGTGTAATATCCAGCCCAATAGTAGGCGACCCACCCGTTGTTTGTACAAGTGTTCCGGATATGAATCGAGGCAAATTCGGCTTTGTTCAAGATATTTGGACATATGTGTGTGTGTTTTGGTCCATGTTATATATACGGTTTGTTGGATTCAAGTAAATATAGGATCCATGAGTTATGTGAACTCTGGTTTCTTTATATGATTATGTAAACTTTTTATATAAAGGACTCAAATGAATAATATACAGATTTTTCATTTCATCATATTCTTCTAGAACACGTTATAACCACTCTGGTCACTCTGCTCTAACCCTTAGTAAACCCTAAAAAAAACTATTTCATTGTCGTGCGTCTCCTCCTCCCACGGTCCCACCGAGCCGAGCCCTAACCTTGAGAGTGCTCCGGCGTCTTTCTCATGCGTCACTACAAGAAATATGGGTATTAGTGACCACGACCTTGGTCACTAAAACTAAGGAATTTGGTCATTAAATATGGTTAGTGACCAAATTCAGATGGTCACTAAGTGGTCACTATAGGTCCTCACTGATTCTATTTAATGACCAAAAACGTAAGTCGGTCACTAATTTACAATATCTTCAGTGACCACAGTTTTATAGTCACTAAATCCAAGTGATTTTAATGACCACACATTTTTGGTCTCTAACTTGACAAGACTTTAGTGACCACAAGCTTATGATCACTAAACCAAAATGTTTTCAGTGACCACACTTGTGGTCACTGATCTACCTACTGAAACAATAAATTCTACTATCAGTCACCGAACAAGAACATTAAATATTCATACAACAAGAATGAGCAATCAAGAAAATAACCATAACAGTTATAGTAAATATCTCAGATATCATGTAAGGAAATGGTGAGCCACTTTGCCAAAGATACAGAAGTCTGAATTCATTCCAACATATCGACTAAACAATATTATGTACACTAGATCAATCTGTCTACCATGTCTACTTTGGTGCCAGCAGAACCTCCTTGAGCTTGGTAAGTTGTAGTTGACAATGACATTCTTATGCTCCATGATTCTTGGTTTCAATTTATTTTTTAACATCAAATTACACCTGTAAGGATTGATACCATGCAAATAACACTAAAGTAAATAAATTGATCTACAGAGAGTCCACATATCATGAGAACTGTCAGTCATGGGAATGGTGGAAAAAAACAACACTCACCTAATGAGCTGGAGCAGCAACATCCCTTCCCTCCACTTAAACCAAAGTCTAGAAAGCCCCAATTTCTTCCTAAAACTCAAGTTATTATCAACTGCATAAGGGTAGTCAACAAATTAATAGAAGCATAAATCAACAGGGTTGTCATCCATTACAGATTATTCAAAGAAACATTACAGATTATTCACAAATGAATTGGTAAAGGGTATAGAAGGGTATGAATTGGTAAAGCGTATAGAAGCATCAACCAACAAGCGCTCAAGTTATATGAATTGGTAAAGGGTATAGAAGCATCAACCAACAAGCGCTCAAGTTATATTTCAGACAAAATAATGCAAACAAAGTAAAAAATGATGCTTCATCTACACACAAAAATAATATTTTTGTATAAGAAAGAGAGATAAAGAAACACTTGCCAGCATTCTCTTTAAGTGGAGCTAGCTCAGTTGCTATTCTCATACACATGTCCCTTCCCAGTGTCTTCTCAAGACACTTTTAACTGCTTTCTGTATCCCTGATACAAACTACTCGATAAAATGAATGATCAAACTCATTTGTATACATGGAATCCTGAATATGAAACACCAAATTTATTTTAGTATGAAGTGAAGATGCATTATTTACCTTTGCTCTTTTTTGGAATACATCAGCTACCTCAGGATTTGCAATCATATCCACACACCCTTCTCTATCTGCTTATTGGATCTTGTAGCACCAACTATATCACCAGGGACTCTAACCTTTCTCTATCCTAATGTTATCTCATGTAACAGATTAGAGTATTCAGAATTGTTCAGTAGTAACTCAACCAACTTGGATATATTTCCTGGTCATTTGCACATTTTCCAGCAGGAGGTCGACGAGGAATGGCAGAATCAATAGCCACAATTGGAAAATCAGAAAACATTGAATCACCTGAGAGTTGGCTCTTTACGCTCATTTGACTAGACCTAGGCGACTCTACAATGTCTGAAAGATCAGATTTCTGTGTTGCCAATCCTGCATTATGCAATCTGATATCTACTGAAGTTGCCCTTCTATCCTTTTGAAGAGCTCTGATCACTCTTGGTTTGTATCTCTTGATGGCTGAATCAAATGCTTCTTTCAATCTGTCCATATTTCCAAAATCCATTTTGTCTGCAAACAATAGATTTGCAGAGTTTCCACGCCATCTGAGCTGACGACAAGGTAGTCTATCTTCGTTTCTGATGACAAGGTCCAACAACAAAATCCTACTAAGAGAAGCTGCTGTTTTTTCTGCAGTTTCCTTCGCCTCAAATACACTTGAGCTTTCAAGTAAAGGCGATCCATGAATATAGCTGCATAAATGAAAGATTGATTTTCAAAACACCATATGAAAGATCCAGTTATCCACTGCGAAACATTTAATAATGCTGCACATCATGAAGTGTCATGCTTTATCATTAATTCAGTATTACAAGTACATACAAAGGCTGAGGTGGAAACATAACATGATCTAGAATGCCTAAGGAACATGCTAAATGTATATGTAACGATCCTAGCAATCAACACAAATCTTATTTCCATGTCTCTAACTAGTCACGTGCATCCTAGGTAACAGACTCATGAATCTATAGGAATGCTTCCTCAAATGATATAGAACTTCTTAAAAACATAGTGCACTGGATAAGTAAGCCGATGTAGAATACAATCATATTTAAAAACCACATGTTACCATGTCATCTACTTAGTGATATTGTAGAATAAAATTCAGTTGACACTAGATGGTTAACAAAACACAAGCATTTCGCGCTGCAAAGTACCATGTCATCTAGTAAGTAAATTGCAATCTTAGTTATACCTCATGAGCAAAAGGCATCGGCTAAGTTCAAGAGCTTCCAAAAGTTCCGAACACGTCATTTCCCCACATTCGTCGCCTTCTGAAACTGCTGCTTCTCTTGCTTTCTCTGCGGCTTCCTTCATCTGGAGCCACTCCATACTACAATTATGTATGACTCTGGCCTGCAATGTCCAACAGAATGGTTCAGGGGAAAGATCACAGACTCACAGTAATTACACAGAATGGTTCTTTATATGGTTTTGTTAGGCTTGATTAATACTACATTCCCCTAAAATTTGGTAGCTCGATAAGGAGAATCAAGGATTTGAAGATTTTCGGGTTAAAATTTGGGATTTTTATGTTTGATTTCGATTGACCTAGGTAGAGTTAAAATTGGTATGCGACTTATTCTAGAAAGTTGTTTGAAATGTTGTGAGGAAGATTCTGTCAAATTTTGATAGTGATTGAAGGTGGCCAGAATTTTGGCCGCCGGCGACGGAGCTGCCCCTTTTTTGATAATTTTTCATGCAACTAAATTGTATAAAATAAGAGGTGTTCAATGGTGCCCAAGATTAATAATTTTGGCGGATGAAATACTATTATTTTAGCCATTGGTTTTTTTATCGAGTATGTTAGAATTTTATTGAAACCAACTAAGCATTACAAGAGGGGCTAAAAGCCCTTGTAACTCCACAGGAGGAGCACCAGACCAACAAAGCTGCTTGTTACACTGTAAAGCCCATTTGGCTACCTTATGAGCAACCAAATTGGACTCCATGTAAGCATGAGTAAAGAACGAAGCATTCGACCCTACCAACTCACGCTTAATATCCTCAACAATAAAACCAAAGCCCGAATCCTCCTCCTCGGATTTGGAGGCCTTCACTAGCTTGAGACAGTTTGACTCAAAAACTACAAGGAACACCTGCATGACCCTAGCTATCTCACAAGCAACCTGGCCAGCCATAGCCTCCACCAAATCCGGAGAAGTAACATGATCCACCGTACCACAGAAACCACCAACTATCACTGCCTGTGTATCACGAAAAACCACACCAATGCCCCCTCTATGCAGTGCACTGTCAAAAGCACCATCACAATTTGCCTTCACCCAACCCTGTGGCGGAGGCACCTACTGCCTGGACTGACGTCTCTCTCCCTACTTTTTCTTCCAACAACTACGCATAAGGGTCACCTGAGTACGCACATGATAGAACAATTGGGAGGATGAGCGACTCTTCCCTTCCCATAGACACAAATTACGTTTTTTCCAAACTGCCCTCACCACCACTAAAAGCAAAGAAAAATTCTCCTTGCTAAGTAACTCCAAACAGACAGCAAGCCACTCAACAAAAGACATAGGTTGTACTATGCAATGAATAATACATCTCAACTCAGGAAACAGTTTCAGTAAATCTCTAGTAAACCAACAGTCACGACAGGCATGTTCAATAGACTCATCAATCTCATTACAAAATAAACAACCATCCGGAAGAAATACCTGTTTAGAGCGCAGAGAGGCTATTGTAGGATGGATAGATGATGCAGCACGCCATATATGTACCTTGACCTTACCAGGAACAACTAAAAACCAGATACCCTTCTACAAGGGAGCATTACCCTCAGAGGCCGAGCCGGTAAGAATATCATGAAGTAACTGTCTAGCCAACTGATATGCAGAACTAGTAGAGAAACTTATATTATAACTGAATTAATTATAATTAAATAAATTACACGTCAATAAAAATAATCAATTACAGGTTAAAACATTGAAAATCATGAAATATCCATTGAAATTTTATCACATTTTATATAAAACTAATATATTTTGATTAAATATAAATTATTAGAAATATATGAAAATTAATATGAACCGGATCCTATCTTCAATCGGTGGATGCGTGACACGTGTCGAAATCTCATCTTCTGTGTGTAACTATTTAAGGCTGCTAGGGTTGGGAGGACCACTCGCCTCCTTTGGTCTGGAATTCGAAGATGACGACGACGATGGAGAACGATAACCGCACGGACGATACGGACCAGACTTATTACCAAAATGTAGGTGTCCGATTCGAGAAGGACGATCTCTGCAGTACGTTCCTCCATCTCTTTCCCTTTTGTTTTGTAATTCAGTTTCTCGACTAGGCTTTACTGATGAATTAAAAACCTTCACCTTTACTTTATATCAATCCATAAATTTATGTCTTTGGATCGAGATGTTGGGTATCAAGTAATGAAATTAAATATGGTTTGTGTGCAGAAGACAAGGATTTTGAGCAAGCCTGGAAGGAAGAGGTGGAACCGGTCTTTAAATCCAAGGGCCTTTCATGCGAATTGAAGTTGGGGGATGTTGAGGGTGAGATGTCTGTCAGTGCAACACGGCTTACAGATTATAGTAGGTTCGAAAACTGGGACCTCGTTTGGAGGGCTGGGCGTGCTCTCTCTGTTCTCTCTTGTGGTCTCGGTACTGAATGGGTACGCAATTCACACCCTTAATGTGTCTAATGCATCTTGCTCGATTTGTATTACTCATGGTTGTCTTGTTATTTTTTTTATTTTCATTTTATGTTTTGGTTGAACACTAGTTTTCTGCTGTCTGTTTGTCTCATTGAGCCCACAACATATATTGCAGGTTGAACCAATTGTCTCCGGCCATATCCATGTTCAAGTGGTTAAACTTGATAAACCAGGTGTCACGGATAAGGTTGGCATCTCAATATTCCTGTCAATTTCCTAGTCTTATAATTAGAATGGCAATATGGTGACTAGTCTTAAGTTAGCTTGATTCAAAGTAACCGAATTTCTTTGCCTCTGCTATTTTGTTGTCTGCAGGATGATTTCCAATCAAGGTACGATGATTTCATAGACAAATTTGAAGATAAATTTGTGAGTCATTTTTCCCTAGTTAATCAGGCTTGTCATCCAGATATTTTTCTAGTTTGTGTTCAGCATATCTATTCCAGCTGTTCTAAACTTTTAATATATCACAATATGCAGGAACTATCGAAGAAGCTGTCCTGCGGTCTTTTTTATCGTGTAAGAGTTTTTGTTTATTTTTGTTATTGCTGCTGCTGCTAATGATTTGAACCTTATCTCCCGTCGCTTGCTTTCTAATTTGCCTCTTAAATGAACAGACCACAGCTGTTTTGATTATTTCAAATGAACTTGAAAAGGCAAGAATGGTGAGAGATATTGTGTTTCGTTGTCTTTTTCGCGGTGAATCTTTGGATGAATTGTTCCTTGCCGATTTTTTAAAGAATACCCAAATCAATGACGATTAGAGCAGAAGATCTGGTCAAGCGGTACGCAGCTCTGGCCTAGGCGTGCCTCAGTGCATTCAAAAATAATCTTCCAAGACCAATGGATGAATTTCGGCTGCTAACTGCTCTTGCTTGCAGAAATGTAGTGTTTGTTGAAGTCCTTTTCTATCTAGAAACGCTGCTCTTCTGTATGTACTGGCACCCTATGTGTTCCGGTTTATTCTTAGTTTGCTGCTTTCTCTGTTTGGGTAGAAACATTGTACTGGTCCTAGTTTATGCTTTATGCATGATGCGGTTTCTCTCTCTCTCCATGTTACTATCCAGTTGGTAGCTTTGTTAGCTATCTTAAAACTAATCACCATGTTTCTCTTAAACTATATTTTCGACAACTCTGACTGAGCAGTTTAATGGTGCAGAATCCTTGGTGTTCCTATGACTGAGCTTCATAACAAAAAAACTGAACTCTGACTGAGCAGTTGAAGGGTCGAAAATACTAAAGTTTTGTATTACCAACAATCTCCCCTTTGGTTGCAGTGATGAAGGGTTGCAACGATCTCCCCCTTTTCTTCAATTTTTTTTACCCTCGGCCGAAAACAATGAAACCAATAAATTATAGCCCAATCCATAATTATATTCTAGATACGTCTTGCGTATAACTAGCCTACTTCACCTGCAAATGATGCAAGTGAAAACAATACAGAAAACCAAAGACTTAAGTGGATCAACCCATAATGCCAGAGAAGATAAATTTTGAAAACTGACCAATTTTTGGTCATCAAGATGGTTTTTAACCTTCTTTTCTATCTTAGTTGAAAACTAACCATTTTACAAGGTAAAATGACTATACCTCATTTAGTTGCGAATGAAAAATTTCATATTTCCATGAACATATTCTATCTTCAAAAGACATCATAATGAAGGTGTATTTACGCACAAAGCATCTTGGTCTCTTCTATTTTTTCTTTTCAAAAATTAGTTGCTTCCTCTTATGTTTTTTTTCGAATTGGGTGCTGGAGTTCTTGCACATGCAAGTCTCCTGAAAATCCCAAACTTCAAATCTTTAAATCCATAAAACTTATTGAAATTGAATCATTGTAAACTATGTCATTCCCGAAATCTGAACAATATGAATATGATAGATGCTCCTTAAGTGAATGTAAAAACACAAATCACAGAAATTAAATACTCAAGAATTTCATATTGTTCCTTTCTTCTTTTTTGTTAGAGAAGAATAGCACAAGGTATTCAAAATGGCTTTCAATATAAGAGGGTGTTAAAGACTTTCAATACTATCATATGATTATTTTTCAACTAAATAAAAAAAGAAGGTTAAAAATCATGGACGACTAAAACTTGATTAGTTTTCAAAATTTCTCAAAGAAGAAGCCACTTGCCGAGTTCCATCAGTGGAAAGAACAACTCCTGTAAGCAATCAAAGTTCAGATGATTTTGTCAGAATATGTCGCAAAACATACACTATGTGAGTAAAGAATGTGGTAAACTCGTGCTTATATCCAATAGTATGGCATATGTTGTTATATAGAGCCAAATAACCAACACTAGATGGATAAATGGTGACTCAAGTGACTCAAAAGGGCATGAGAAATTCCGGAGTCTCTTGGCCTTCCAGAGGATAACAAATTAAACGTTTTGATAGTAATATACTCTACTCATAAATAAACCGAGAATGGAGAGGGTGAAGGAGAAGGTTTCTAATTTGGGTAAAATCATATTATAATGACCTTATAATAAGGTCTAACCGTTCATTTGAAAGTCCTCATTTGGTCTTTATTGGAAGTTCTCCCTGTATAAATATATGAACGTATCGCTAGCTAGTAATCACGACAAGAATGCCCCTTCAGCTCAAGAAACTCTATCACAACTGGTTCCGATCTACAAAAGAAATACTACGGAAGTGATAATCATGCTCTAACAAGATAAATATATTTTTTATTTTTTTGGTACTGCCAGTTTAATTATTGTGAAAGTAAGATGTACATCAAAACTGTAATCACTAGAGAAAAATGTAACTTACAATGAAATTGATTTATAAAAGACTATCTTGTCAATGTTTGAGCCCAATTAATTTTGGGTCCGGAACTAATTAATTAATAGTTTTGGGCAACATTTGGGCCAATACCACTGGCCCAAAAATAAACCTTGTTGGGTTTCGGCTCTAGGTAATAATAGCAGGCGAGGAAAGACTAGAAGCCACCCTCTCCAGAATCACTGCTCTAGAGAACGTTCGAAGAAACGAGACGTTCAACAACGCTGACCTCGAAGTCCTAGTCGGAAGGGTCAACACGCTAACTGAAGAAGGAAAGAATATTGACTCCCTCGTTGCGAAAGTCAACGCCCTCGCTGAGGTGGAGGCGAAGATTGATGCCCTCACAGGGAAAGTGGACAATCTCACAAGTCAGTTCAAAGCCGAGGTAGACACTCACGCGGCCGAACATGTGGTTTTCGAACAACTCTAGGAAGATTTTGGTTCTGCCATTGGTGAGCATATGGATCAGAAGTAGATAGTCGAAGGAGCACTCGACCATTTTAGGGAGACCGTCAGGGTCCATCAAACCCTTATCGATGAGCAGGCTGAGATGTTGAAGAAGCAGCAAGATGCTTCTTTCTTTGGAAGCAAGAACAACCTGGACCGGCTGGCTGAGTTCAGGGAATAAGTCAAGAACAGGCAGGAAGCCATGGACCTAAGGCTTCTCCAGCTTGAAGAGAGGGTCCGCGCTCAGCCTCAGAAGAATGGCACACTGGACTTCCCACTAGGGGACAACGTTGTGGATGGGGGTCAGAAGTATGTCTATCCTAATGCTCGTCCCCGAGCTAACCCTAAGACAGGAGCTCTAAAGCCCCCGCAATTCGGCATGACCTCCAATGGAGCAAAAAGGATTTTGTCTACACTCTCGCCGGGGGCCCGCAGCCCGAACATGGCTCAGAAAGGATCTACTAGTTTCTTCCCTGGTACTCGGACACAGGATGACCCAGTTCTAACCATGACTACCCCGCCTCCCCGAAACATGACTATAGCGGAAAGCTCCCCACATTGGCTGGAGAGCGGTGCGGAGTAGCCCCCAATGACTTCCACGGATTTTTCGCCAGCTTATATCTGGAATCGTGAAGGAGAAGACTGGACAAGGCGACACGAACCTCCACTACCGCGTCTTTTATCCAGACAATGTGGAACAGTACCCTTTCCCTCAATAGTTCAAAAATATCGTCTTTACGACCTTCTCTGGAGAAATCAAGAAGGACGCGGCAACGCATATGACCCGGTTCAAGGTCCAGTGCGGTCAATACGGGAACAACGTCATACTAAAGTTGAAGCTCTTTAGGACGTCTCTGTCTGAAGCAGCTTTTAACTAGTATTCAAGACTGAACCCTGGTTCGGTCACTGATTGGTCAACCATGGAGAGGCTGTTCCGAGAAACCTATGGAACTATCGAGCCTAAGTAGGTCTGGATTTCCTAACTCAAATGTGCCAGTAGTGCATGAAAACAGGCGTTGTTTTCTTGCAGTGGTTCAAGATCCAGCAAGCGAAGTGCGACTATCTCTTGCCGGAGCAGGAGGCCATTAAGCTCGCCATTAGGGGACTTGATCATCGTCAGTGTCTGAAACACCATGGGGAACGTTTCACGTCCATAGGAGATCTTATCAACAAGGTCGGCAGTTACTAATTGATATTGAACGAAGTGGACGAGAAGAGTAATGTGTCTAAAGGCAGCTACATTCCCGGGATAAGCCGAACAGTTGGGGCCCTGGCGTTGCAAGCTCCGACATACGACCCCTATTACCAAGGGTATGATGACGCAGACACTGACCCAAAGCAGGGCGACGTAGGCGCAATCGAACTCATAGGCAAGCCGGCTACTTATAAGTTGAAGAAATCGAAGGCGGTAGGAAAGCCAATCACAGTCCAGTCCTTTGCATGGACCAAGCCTGAGCATGAATCGTATGAAAACTTAAGGTATGAAAATGTAAGTTTTTGATAATTAGGTATGAAAATGAAAATAACATCATAATTTGGCTGATGTTTTGTAATTAATCCTAAAATCTATAGTTTGATGTGTAAAACCTTATGCTTTGATGTTACAAGATATGCACCTTTTCCTCGCTGCAATTGTGCTCAAAAGTAATGATTTATGGATTAAAAAAATGGTCACCGTATTTCTTATGGGAGAGAAATGTTGCAAGAGAAAAGGAGGTAGCTGTAGAAGAGACTATGGAGACTATTTTTATGCTCTGTTGTGTTTCTTCCCACATCTTACGCTATAGGCATTTATTTCCAGCTAATTTGAAGAGTGTGCGTTTCAGGTGATGGCTGAGTTATGCCTTTGCTTTGACGCTCGTTTTTGTTGCAATCTTCATGTTGCTCACCCGGTTTTTCACCCAAGGAATATATGATCATGAGGTTAAGGTGTTAGCACCACCACCAATGAATACAATGGAGCAGCTTTTGGCTATTCAGAATGCAATTTCCCAAGCTGAAGGGTTCGTCCAGGATGGGAACGTTGTTCTCCTAAAGCTGCGTGCTCTGTTGCTGTCACTTTTTCCTCAGGTTCTGCTCTGTTTATCATTGCTGGTTCCTGCAACCATGTCTCTGGATTGATGCTCTACTTCCATTTCTCTTCCTCACCTTTTAGAAAATTACTCATATTTGCTTGTTTTTCTGATGATCAGGCAAGCGAGAAATTTGCAGTGGCTCTTTTAGTCATGGCTTTGACTCTGGCCTTCCTCCCTGGTAAATACGTAGTTCTGTTGATCTTCTTGGAAGCGTTCACACGGTATTCAGCGATAAGGAAAACTAGCACAGAGAGATGGATGAGAAGACTGCGAGAGTGGTGGTTCAGCATACCGGCAGCTCCTGTTCTACTTGAACGAGAGAAAGAAGAGAAGGAAGAGATGATGCTGTAGTGTCTGTATTGTAATTCTATGATAATGTAGTGTTTCCTTTGCACATATACAGAGAGCAACTGAGTAGAGAGAGAGGTGAGCGTGTAAATCTTTACAATAAAACTGATATGAAAATTTAAGAATATGAAACGATTTGATCTAACTCATCTAAGAAATATAGCCCATGTTTTTGTTTGTGCTCTGCTTCTGCTGATCTGCTCCATCTTTACATACCTTCATATTCTACGAATGGACACTGACCGTAACAGATGATGAACTGCTGCGCTACACAATGAATCCACAGTCCATTTTTCCGTGTTTCAATCATTATCAACTCCAAGATCTCTCCTAAATCAAATTTCGTTTACTTGCACAGAATGTTTGTACTGGAACTTGTCGCAATTCAGCACATTATATATAAATTGTTGAAACAAAATTCAGCACATAATATAAGAAATATATACTGCGGAAACAAAAACAATAAAAGAAGAGAAGCAACGAGAAGAATCTCAGTTGAGGCTAGGAATGAATGTTTTGTATAGAGTAATGGTAAGCATACACTATTTTACACTCTAAAAGAAAGAAGTTCTACTAAAAAATTTTGAACTCTTATTTGCAACTGAGCATGATGACCATACCGAAAAATCAAAAAGGTAAAACCAGTAAACAACAACTAAATCAAACAATAAAAATGAATCGAATACTCTAACAAAAATTGGTATGAGTCCTTTCCCCTAGCTCTTGGCCATCATTCCGATCGAGCTGGGAAGCTTTTATGTGAAATGAAGAATTGCCGACGAATTGAAAAAACAAAACAACTGGTTAGTGCTGGATCACAATGATGATCAATCATCATAATGTCGTAAATATGTTCATGGAATTGTTGCATAAGAAATCTGTGTTGGACGTGAACACCGGAATGTTGGTCAGATATGGATTCGGTGGCACAAAGTACGACGAAGAATCCCCTCCTCCTCCTACATTGTTGAGATTATTATTACTGTTATTGCTGCTGCAATTCTCATCGGTGGTCACAGACGATGATTCATTGTCGTCGTTTCTTGTCATGATCACATTGTTGTTGTTAACCTGACTAGGGCTCTTATTCATCAACTCCTCCTCATCCAACGCCGACATGCCTACGTTGTTGCTGTTGTTAGGGTTGTTTCCTGTCTCTTGCGGTTCGGGTTTCGCCGTCGCCGGGGGAGGCGACGACGTGTCATCATCGAACCTCGAGAGGCCGGTGAGCTTCTGCACCAGAGCCATGAAGTCACGCTGGTGCGTGTGAATGATTTTGGGAGAATGCGTGTAGATGATCACCGGGTGACGCTGCTGCTGCTGCTGTTGCGGTGGTCTTGCGGCGGTGGATGATCCTAACAATGCGTACGTGGACGACGAGGATGAAGACGACGGCGGAGACGAGGTGGAGGAGGAAGAGGAGGGTTTCTTGATGAAATGGGAGTCCTTGTTGATCTTCAACGGCGGTGGATATAGGGCATTGGTGGTGGTGTTATTGTTGATCTTATTTGCATGAGGGCTCATCTTGGTTTTGAAAATTGGGAATTAAACTAGGATAAATTGCAATTGAGGACCTCAAAACTATGAGAAATGAGATGAAGATGGAATTGTTTATATAGGGTATGGGGATTAGAGAGAGCACGTTTACGTTTGTTCCTCCTATTTGGGTGGGGATTAGTTGAAACAAATTTAGAGGGTGTGAGCGAAGAAATATATGGGGCTGTGTGGTTTTATCGAATTTTGAAGGGTAAGAGAGACATCAAGAAATTTACTTTACCACAGAGTAATTCTCACGTTGCTCAAAATTATACGCACGCTAGATGAAGCACGGTGAGTTCTTACTCACCGATCAAATGAAGCTGAGAGAGTTGTGGAGTATTTTTCACATTTTGTTTTAAACACCACGAAAACCACGGAAAATGATTGGTAGTTCGGACGTGCCACGTGTCTTTCGTATGCTCACCTACCTCGTCTTATCCACTAATGTTTTACTCGTCGTCCTAATCCGCAATGATCAAGTGGAGGCATTCCTATAATTTGACAAGGAGGGGACGCGTAGGCGTGTGACAGATGAGGAGGTTGAGACATATTTGAGACATCGGAATAAGCAGTTGCAGTAGTGTTCATTTTGTGGAAGCTGCCGATGGGATTTTTACACGCACGCTTTCCCCGTATTACGTTCTCATCTCTCTCACTCCCATTTTAAGTGTGTTTCTTTTCTTTTTGTGGCAGCCATGAGAGTTCATGAGCTAGCTTCTCCCCTCATGAGCGGAAAGGAAAATGTGGGTAATAAAATACCTTAGAAAACCCTTCAATAGATTAGTGTTGATTTAGAAATGTTATTAACACACTCTATATGTCCATCTATAGCTTAAACGTGTTTAATTTGTTATTCGTTTGTGTAAAGTTGTTGATAATATTAGCTCCAATTGCATCTAAAACTTTCAATTCAACGAAATTTTTGTATAGAGTGGTGGATTAATCTTCTCTTTCAAAATGAATAATATAGATCACAGAAAAATAATTCTCATAAATTTAAACAAGCATTAGAGCAAATAAAACCACTACTATATCACCATTCAAAAAGAAGAGAACCAACCCACTATTATCAACGTTAATGAAAATTTCAAGTTAAAGCATGATAGACAACTCTATCATGTCCAAACTTATATGAAAACCCTACAAAGCCCAAGGAAATCCCAGCTAGAATAGCAAAGAAATGCTAACCTAAAGAAAGGAAAAAAAACGTTTATTGTATTAGCTCATGATTGATCGGTTCACTAGCTTAAGAGGAGGGAAGACGATTGCACCAGAAGTTCTTTGATGGGAAGCCTCTAGCGCTCGAGAAGATATCGCTCTCAACAAAATAACCTCCTTCAGGTTGTGGTGCCAAGAAAAATTTCTGAATAAATTTCTTTCTTCGGCCGTCATCCTTTTCAATTGAATACCCGGTTACGACAACGAAAACTCCTCCCGTGGGAGCATGTTCTCGACCATCAACAGTTACCAGATGCAAGGATCTCCAGGTGCAGAGGCGTCGAAGAGCTAGCAACTTGTCTTTGATTTTTTCTATGGTGGTTGTGGTGCTAATGGTTCCATTGTCTTCAGAACGAGTGAGCTTGCTACTATCTTTGTAAAACCTGTACACTTGGTCGGGGGAGTTCTCCCACATGTAATAGTACTGTCTAGCAAATGCGTTGCTAACTTGCTCAGCGCGCAGAAGGGTTCGCGATCGGCACACCATGAGTCGGAGAAGCCATCTGCTTAGTTTCTAGGGTTTTGCTGAGTTTACAAGAGTACGTGGTCAAATATGTTGGAATATAGAGGTCTTTTTAGAGCATATGCACCCGTTTTTTGGCTTGCTCCTCCTATTTTGAGGAGGAGCAAGCACTATTTCAGCAAGTGCTATTACTATTTGAGCAATAGAAGGTGCAGTGACGTTTTTTCGTGCAGCGGTGAGAAAAAATAGCACCTCCTATTACTATTCATCAACTTGCCGGAAAAACGGCCATAATCTCCCCGCTTTCTCCAAACTCAAAGTTCTCGACATGTCAGATCAAATCATAAGTTTCAAATGTCTAAAGCACTTCAATTGAAATAAAACGGAACAAAACTCCCGATCAATTGTGATAAAAACTATCTTAGTATTCTATCTTTGTAAAGTAAGTAGCAATATTATCAAAGCATTCGGATCAATGCATTAGGCAATGGACAATTATAACTAAGGCTTTCCATGTTAATCCATCTTTTCTGAATAGACAAGACTACAAAGCAAAACTCCTAGATAGCGTTTGTGTATGTTGATGTGTCAAATTCACATTATCAACAACAAAAACCTTCATAACTCATATCAAAGTTGGAAAACAAACCCTGAGAGAGATGCCAGCGGATGGTCGAAAGTTGTGTTTCATGCTCGGGGATCGATTCCTTCTGCTTCTCATCAATAACTGCAAACAAAGGAAATACACATTGTATCAAACATGAACTTTACATAATGAAAATGGCTCTATCTAGTATCTTACTGTTCCAGTAAACCATACCTACAACAGTAATGTCAGCTCCATACTTGTTCGCCAAAGCAGCACAAGTAGCTATAGCCTGTTCAAAACCCCAACACGAGTCACAAAAACCAAAGCACTGAAACCAACTCGGTGAAAAGTTAATAGTAAAAAATGAGAATTTACCTGTCTCGTCCTTCTGAGAGATAAGGATTACGATCGGTGACCAGCAGAAGCACGTGCTTGAAATGAGTGAAGGCCTCCGCGGCTATACTCGCAGGAGAAGACTCCGGCGGCTCCGGCCAAAGAACCGACTGAGCCTACGTCCGATTCCGGAAGAGATTGAAACGCTTCGAGGCTTGGGAGCGGAGAAGAAGAGCGAAGAGTGAGACTCGGAAAAAGAAGAAGACGGTTTCAGAATCGAAGCTTTCGAATGCTTTAGAGGTTCGATGGGGATCGCGACGGTGTAGTGAGTAAAAGCGCCATTAATCTGGCATCACGTGTGTGGGCTCCACCAGGACTGCTCGTGCTGCTGCTCGAGCAAGAACTGCTGGTGCTCGCGCTCGACCTCCCCGTCAACGATCGGTCGTCGGCCTCCACCTCCCCCGCTGCACGCTCGATTCTCGCTTGCTCCTGCTATTTTCCGGCTGGCCCACCCGAAATCTCGTCTGCTCGTGCTCAAATCCGCCTCCGCTGCGGATGCTCTTATAGTTTTTGACTTGAGTTCGATATGGAGTTCGATGGGCTAGGCCGCGAGCTCACCCTTGTTTTGAGCCCAAACTCATTAAAAATTGATGTTTTTAAGGTCCTCGAGTTTAAAGTTTAAACCCCTGCCCCTAGTTATATGCGTAACTTTATCCAGCATTTCTTGAATCAAGTAATTGATAATGGCATCTCTTAAAGACTTAAACTATGAATCTCAGCATTGTTCCATCTCGATAAGCACAAATTCGAATAACTCAACTATAACAACAAGAACACCAACTCAAACTTGGTCTAAGAGTCTCTGCATCACTGTATATATGGTCCATATGGCTCTCATGAGTAACATCTGATGATCTGATCTATTGATTCCTGTAGGTCTTTAGTTCTGATATTTCAAATTCACAAGAAGAAGCATTTCCAGAAATGTACTACTGCAGCTTATGTCATTTCTTACAGCTAGCTGGCTATGAAGATTTTCTGAATCTTTGACCCATATCACAAGTTCAGAACAAACAACCCATAATCGGTTTGACTGATTTTTTTTATGAAAAATTTCAAAGATCGCAGCTGGCCTCTGATCTGCACTGCAGTTATTCACATGAATTACCGTCCTGCACTGTGGTCTTCTACTCTCACTTTTTGAATGCCTCTCACATGGTAACTCATCTCCATAGATGAGGCATGGAATGAAATTATTAGAATTTGCTGTTTTCCCTTTCCTTTAGATTAGCACCTAAACCCTAAACTCTCTCAGCCCCCTCCTTCTCTCTCGTCAAGTGCTCTTCTTCTTTATAGTTCTTCTTCGTTTCATAGTTCTTCGTTTCCATCTTCTCTCGTCAAGTGCTCTTCTCTTTCATAGTTCTTCGTTTTCTTCTTCTCTCGTCAAGTACTGTTCTTCTTTCATAGTTCTTCTTCGTTTCCATCTTCTTCTACTACTAGTTTTGGATTTGAAACCTAAATTCCCCACTACCCAAAATCCAATAAACCAACAAGTCAGAATGTTTCTTAACAGAACACCAACCAGGTCTTGTAAATTTCGAATCTGTACGTGGAAATCTGGAAGAACCGGGTCGGATCTGCGTTGTCTCTCATTTTCTTTATGCAAGGTGTGATTTATGACCGGAAACCAGGCAAATCCGGGTAGCACATTAAGCTAGGATCACAAGTTAAGATGGATGAGGAGTGCCTGTGTGTCTCGCCCAAGATTGAAGGCTGAGATTCTGGATCTTCAGTTGCTGGCAGACTATGAGCTTTGATGCTGAAGATAGGTGAGAAAGTTTTCAGATGCAGTAGGTGCATTCGTAAGGTTCTTTTTTGATTGTCTGAGCTAGTGATTATGTGATTTTATGATTGCTGATAATTTTGTGTCCTTTTTTTATATGTATAGAGCGCGCGAAAGGTCGAAGAGGATAGTCTGTAAGTCCACCGGCAGGTTGACACAGAGAGAGGTTGAGAAGTTTGGTCAGTGAACGTCAATTCAGAAAGTGTAAATTCTCTCCATATCAGAAAATGTCATACTAGATTGTTCAAGCCCAAAAAAGAAAGACTGTTACTCTTTAGTTATGTTACTTCTAATTGTCTCTGATGATAAACAATAGATGTTGATGTTGATGCTGGTTCTTTTTCTTAGTTTGATAAATTTTGATAATAGTTTTTATAACAAATTAATGCTCTTTTGTGGTCAATAACCAGTCTCTAATTGTTGTGAATATTGTGAGAAGAGTAGTAAACCAGCAAATTGAATCTGTTGGCATTGACGACAGTGAAATAGGATCTAATGTTCTTGTTTTCACACATTTTATCGATGTCTACAGAAAGCTACCCATTTGATAAAACAGCTAAAGTCTAAATCCAAAAGAGTTTTTGATATCACTATGAATGATCTACTTGAGGTAAAAACCCTAGCCTCTCTCTTCTCTCTCTAACACACCAACTAGCCTCCCTCATCATCCGGCGGCAGCCTCTTCTTGTCACACCCCAATTTATAGATTTTTTTTATTTGATATGCAACTCATATGGGAAATAATTGTGTCCAATCTAGTTTGGACACATTTTTCTAAACTATCTTTTATATACATACGTTTTTCAATGAAAATTATAATCTTAATCGTTTAAAAGTTAAATTAACTAATAAAGATCTTTGCTAAAAATCAGTATAAATAAGAATCATTTGCCCAATCAAATTTATCAAACTAATGGACAATTACGGTAAAAGTTCATAGTCTTATAATCAGCGGTTCAATTGTTTAATAAATTTGATTGAGCAAACTATTCTTGTTTATACTAATTTTTCATAGATGTGTTCTTTATTGGTTAATTCAATTTTTGAATGGTAAATATTATAATTTACATTGAAAAACGTGTAAAATAAGAAAGAGTTTAGACAAGTGCGTCCAAAATAGGTTGGACACAAGTTTTTTCTAACTCGTATTCCAATTATGAAATAGAATTTCCATAATCAGAATATGAAAGAAATTGGAAGAGAACAAATGAATACTAAACTGAAATTTTATTATTTATTATATAAGAATCTCAAATCAACATCTATATAAAAAACCATCTCCCTAAATGATGTTCTTACACATATGAAATTTCAACTAACTCTAATGGCTTCAATCACTAACTGTCATGCTTCTCTTGTTTCAAAATTTGTAAGACTGCAAAAGGGTGAGCTCAACCTGCGGCTTAGTAGGGAGTTAATCCTCTCCAAACAAAAGGCAATCAAATAATCAATATATGATATGCATGAATGCACATTCTACTCCGGTTAATCCACATAAAAGAATAAACTGAGTCTACATGTCTCATATCATGTATTTTACCAAGAATGTGACTCAGCGTACTCAATTATGTGATTAATTCCTCCTTTTTTGCTAGTCATCTTGTTCATTCCCTTTTCTCTAGCCCTGAATTACTCTTATCATTCATATACTAATTGCGCAATAATCACGAGCATACCTGGGTGCATAGTTCCTGCTGAGGTAATAGACTCAACTACGCAAAAGATCAATTATATTTCAAATATTCTTCGCCTCCTTATCCTTCAAATGACTTTGATGAATGAAGCATCAATTTATAAACATATAATTCAAACATGTAATTTCATCAAATACTCGAGCATTCCAAAACAAACATATCAACAAACATGCAAGCACAAAATACAATTGAGTAGAGGTTCCTTTTATCCCCCTACCTAGAGTCCAAACTATTGCATAGATTCGTGTCCCTAAACTCTTTCTCTACTGCTAAATCCTTACCCTCTCTCGCTCTTAGGTAAACGCAAAAGAGCTTATGGAAGAACAAAGAAAACTCACCTCTATTTATAAGGTCAGGAGAAGGAGAAAACGTAGAGTCCAAGACACGATTGAAGGAAGTCAAATTAGGTACAGCAAATCCAATTCATATCCACCCGAAAACTTGATCTCCAAGAACTATCTTGTCCATGGCCGTAGCCGTTATCCTTGACATTCTATAAGACGGTTGTTGGGTTTTATGGCGGTTAGAACGATGTTTTTAGACTAGGAGAATCACAGAGAAGGAAGAAGAGCACGGCAGTGAAGGAGAAGAAGGAGGCATCGTCGTTCTGATATTCTAAATGACAAACATTTTGTTTTTCCTAAAGTGGGTTTAAGTATTGGGCTCGGGTTTTGGGTCAACTGGGTTTGGACTAAACCCTACTACTTAAATCTAATAACAACAAATAGAAAAGGAATTATATAACTATATTAATATTCAGCATATATAATAGTAAATATGTAATAGCTGTATATATAACAAAATTATAAATAGCTATATATATTTAAATTCCAGGTTGTCATATACCTTGGCTGGATTTAGAGCTTAGCCAATATTAGGATTTGCTGCCGGACGAGAATTCCTACATCTCATTTAGACTCTTGCAAGGTATTGGCTCGAGGGTGGAGGGCTCGATTCGAGATTTATTTTTGGGTTTGTGCAGGTTTTCAGGATGGACATTGTTATCGCTTTCAACGTTGCGGCAGTGGGGGTCGTTGAGGTGTACATGACTGTGCCGGAGGCGCGATTACTTTGGGTTATCGGAGTTTGCGAATCTGGTCGAACCTTGGTGTGGCGAGATGCAAGGGTCTGTAACACTTTGAGCTGGCTCGGCGTGGTCGCAGTCGTCTGCAAGTCAGCTATGTCGGAGGCAAGTGGTGATGGAGGAAACATATCTTAGGTCTTCTCTATTGGACCTTAGGTTGAGCCTATTCCTTGGGTCTCTTTGGTTCTGAGATGGGCTAGGGCTATTTGGGCCTTACTTTCTATAGTTTTTGCAAGATCTAGGGGTTTCCACCCAATGCAGTTTTCTAGCCTTCTATTAAGGGCAAAGGAGTAGTTTAAACTCTCTGGCTTCACCTAGACGTATGACGGACAATTGTTCTTGTTTAGCTCTTGAGTAATATTTAGTTACCAATTAAGGTCTCTAGGCAACTGATATTTTTCTTTAAAGGCTTAGATATGATGATTTGATATCATACGTGGTAGGTATTATTTGTGCTCAGCTGCAGCAATGAAGACTACCTGTCATGCATAAGGGCTTGTGTCAGAATTAGGTTTCAAGACAACACTTTGATGTAATGTAAGTGTCTTCTGACCAAAGATTTTTCAATGAAATTCTAATGATTTCTCTCTCCAAAAAAAATCACTAAGAATGATCTCAAATTCTAATTTGCATCAAGCTAGTCATACAACTCAGGCTCGTCTTAATATCGTTATCGACCTATGCTACTCAAGTTACAATTTCATCGTTTTATTGACGACAATGAAATGGGATCGAATATGCTTATGCTAGATAGATGCAAAGCTACTACAAGTCAAGCTAGGCTGTAGTCCATGATTTAAACTACGTAATATGTATTGGAGGAATCATATATGAATGGACCAACATATGGTACGTTAACATAATAATTATGTAGACCAGATCGATGAATGCTTCTGTGGTCCGATCCACTGCTGACCACCAATATTGTGCTCATAGTACTGGTTGGTTATATAATCTGGTCTACAATTATTAGCATATATATTTTCTTGTCACACATGAATCATGATACATTGATATCTACAGTAAGCTACCGGTTTGTTTGATTAAACGCTGCCTTCAGCTAAAGAAAGATGCATGAAGGGTCTTTATCCGAAATAGCTTTAGTATCACTATTTAATTATCTACTTCTTGTTTATCTCATTCTCAAATTCTGATTTGCATCAAGTCATACAACTCGGATAAGTGTATATATTCAATTTGAGTAAAGAATATATAGTTAGTTATATGTGTGAACATTGAGATAGTTAGTTATATGTCTGTGAACATTGAGACCGTCTGCTAAGGACCAGACCGTCGACCACTCCTTTAACAAGGCTAAAAGTTCTGGAAAGGGGCGAGGAAGGGACGGCGAGCTCAGGTTGCAGCGACAAAACCAAACCAAAACAAAAAAAAAAATTAAAAATACAAAATTTGCCTGTGGTCTATATAGATTAGGTCCATACAAGAATTTTCGGTGTGAACATATACACAAGAACCATGGCATATTAGTGCTTGAGCCTCTATCTAGCTAGAATTTCGAACCCTAGCTATCATGGTGATTTCCCCTAAGCCTAAATTGAATTCTTCTTATATTGGTCACCTAAGAAGTTCGCGTTGATGAAGCGCAAACTTTTTAAAAGAATCAAATTAGACACATCGGTTGTCTCTTTTTATGGTAACTTCATATATAGCTAGAAATTGAAATAACTTGAACAAAAATGAAAGAATAAAGTAGCAGCATCATATCCCAATATTATTGTGAAATCCCATTCATAAGCAACAACTTTTGGAATCGACCTCCAATTTGTTTGTCATCGTGCATTTTGTTGATCCTGTTGATTTGTTGACAAGTTTCATAAAATTTTGCTTGACTAATTAAAACGTCACTCATATAGTGGTGTCCGTGTCACGTTGAGAATCATTTTTCCATAAAGATAAAAGATGATCATGAAATTTCATTGTGAAATTCAACAAGTTAATTAATTGTCATATATATGCTTCTAGATAGCAATGATATGAAGAGGAGGAATGATATAAAGAGAAAGAAAAGGAAGTCTAGGTCTTTGTGATATGTTATTAAACGAAAACATACACATCTTTAACAAATTGATAGATATTATAGAGTGACATAAATTGATAGATACTATTCGATCGAGTCACCAACTTGACTCTAAAAACACACTTAGCTTTACTCTGCTTGTCTTGTACTATCGTTATTGATGTATGCTACTCAAGTTAGAACACATCGTCTAAGTTCTAACAACTCTCCAGTGTCCAGTCCTGATATTTCCTCAATCATTAGGGAAAGAAAATAACACCATGAGTGCATGACCATGGTTGTGCTCGTCAACGGGGTTACACAAAAATCAGATTTCAATGGCGGATTGATTCTAGAAAGTCCCAAACCACCATTAGAAAAGTAAACCTTGTTATCCTACCTAAAGACACTCCCACCATTTTTTCAGATCCAACACAAGCACTCGGACCTGTACGGCCCTCCGGCGCGTGCAACCCACGGCCCAATCATTTCCCTAACCACCTCTGCAAATGGTACGCCGCCACGTACGTACGGAAGTCTTCTTCAACGTTCGTCGTCGTTCAATCGCCAGCCAGCTCTGACAACCACCACCAACAACGACCAACGCCGCCCTCTCTACAGAGTCAACGGGTCAAACCCAAAAGCCGCACTCACACCAAACCCACGGTGTATCTCACATACACTGTAGAAACTCTCTCCCATCCAACGGTCCAGTTGCCATTATCACGGGTCCCACCGGCCAATGAAAAACCTTCCCGCCATCGAGGGCAAGCGGTGGGGGTGGGGCCCACGTGGGAAAAGCGCTTTCACGGGAACAAAAGCACTTTTTGTGGTTTTGTAGTGCTTCTGTTTTAAGCTGACGTTATACGGACAATTTCATAGTAGTTAACTAAAAAAACGCTTAATTTATTCGGCTCTTTCTGGCCTTGACTTATCTTCTTCTCCTCTGTGTCTCTTTTTCTTTATATTAAATATCTAGGGAATCCTTCTCCGTGAAAAACGAACGAAGAGAGCTATGGCTGGCTGCTTCAATTTCCACCATCACCGTTTCAGCTTTCTTTAACTGAAAAAATTAGTCACCCCATTTCATGTTCATTCCATAAACTGAATGCCCATTTACTCATTTCGCCCATAAACTTTTTTTACATAAATTTGATCACAAAGATCATAGCTTTGTTGATGAAGTGTTTTTCAGAGAAGGGTTGTTCTTTGTTTTGTTTGTGATCAAATGAGTAGAAAGAAGAGAGGGTTGAGGGTGGAGGATGTTGTGGAGTTCTTCAACTATGTGGTGGAAGAGAAGCCATTTGTTCCTGTTTTGATTCCTCTGGTTTTGTGTGCTTGGGCTATTGAGAGATGGGTCTTCTCCTTCTCCAACTGGGTCCCACTCGCCGCGGCCGTTTGGGCAACTGTTCAGGTTGGTCTCGATCTCTTGTTTTGTGTTTATACTTTCTATATTTGTAGGTGAATCTCAGGTCAATGTGACATTTGGTTGTTTTTTATTTTTGGAGTATGAGATGTTTCAATGTTTGTTTATATTTGGTAGAGTGAGATGGAATTGTAGTTGTTTGTGTTTTGTGGAGGTGGGAATCTGATTGCCCTCTTTTCAAGTTTTCCTTTTGTGGATGATTTGGTGGTTAATTTATTTTTAGTTATACTTTATCCGTTGGTTGAGATTGTTTTCCTTTTTATTGTACTGATTTGAGTTCAATTTAAGTATGTTCTATTTTTAGCAAATTGCAAATCAGAACTTTGAGTTGTTTTCACTCTACTGCACTAATCATAAGCTGTCACTTGTTCTTTCTGCAGTATGGGAACTATCAGCGTCGAATCATAGTTGAGGACTTGAACAAGAAGTGGAAGAGAGTTATACTTAATACCTCTGTATGTTGTTCGTTCTCATTTCTTCCATTTCAGTTGTATGGAATGTGTACTTACCAAAGCTGAATTTTCTGTTTCTGATCTGTTTGGTTGTTTAGCCCATAACGCCATTAGAGCCCTGCGAATGGCTGAATAAGCTGTTGATGGAAGTATGGCCCAACTATATTAACCCAAAGCTTTCATTGAGGTTTTCATCGATTGTTGAGGTGAGAGTAATCTTATATTGTCGCCTTTCGTTAGTGTCAATTGATACTATGCTGCATGTTGTTCACTTAGTTACATTTGCGTCTTATAGAGCTGATATTTTAAAAAGACGCTGGAGAAATGTGCCACTTGTGTTCTGTGATCATGACATCCTTCCATTAGCTTTATAACAAGTCAAGGAAAGAAGTCTATCATTTCAGAAAACTCATTAGTTGCTAGGCTTTGAATTTCTTTTGCATTCACTAACTGCATGCTTATAATGCTGAAAGAAGTTGTGGTCATCATCATCATCATCATTATTATTATTATTATTATTATTATTATTATTATTATTATTATTATTATCATCATTTTCCACTTTTGGTAGGATGTCTCAATTTGTACATTGTGCAATCAAAACAAAAGTTTCTATATATATGTTGAGATATAATCCCACATCGGGAAAAGAGACCTTGCCTGTGAACTTATAAGAGTTTGAGCTACTCTCTCCATTGCCAATTGGTTTCGGAGTTGAACTCCAAAATACTTTATCAATATCTAGTTAATTAGTTAAGTTTTGTTGTTCGCAGAAACGGTTGAAGCACAGAAAATCAAGGCTTATAGTAAGTGATCTATTCCTCTACTTACCTATTACAGTTTGAAGTTTAACCATAGAGTTGGTTTTCACCTCTAGTGATATATTAATGAGTGTACTAAAGAGTAACCATTTTTTCCTGTAGGAAAGAATTGAATTGCAAGAGTTTTCACTAGGTTCAAGCCCTCCAAGCTTGGGCCTTCATGGGACACGTTGGTCAACATCAGGTGATCAGGTTTGGTTTCTATTTTACTTGTAGTTCTCAAACTTTATCCAGAATGATACTTTTATAGTTATTTTTCTTGAATTATGTTGTTATAGCTTCGAATTGAGCCATTGAGGTTTATAACTTCATATAGCTGTAGAGATATTTCTGTTTGTTGACTTTAAATAATTACTTCATCAATGTTTCATATTCTATTGTGAGAACTTAGACTGAAGAATGTATTTCTGTTTGCCTTTTTACAGCGAATCATGCGCTTGGGTTTTGACTGGGACACAACTGATATGAGTATTTTGTTGCTTGCCAAGCTTGCCAAGCCATTAATGGGGACTGCACGGATTGTTATAAATAGCCTTCATATCAAGGGAGATGTATGTCAAGCAGCTTCCTCTCATACTTTTTTCTTGTACAGTTCATCTCAAACCGATTTTACATCTGAAATTACATATACACAGACATAGATCTTAGCTTGCTTTTGCTTCTCTGAGTCATGGCTATCCTATTGGAAAGAAATTATTGTTGTGCATCACTCTGAAGCAGTTTAAGGTTTTATTTGCTGAGTTCTTCATCCGGTAAATTGCATTTTGCAGCTTCTCCTGATGCCAGTTCTGGATGGGAGATCGATTTTGTACTCATTTCTGTCGGTTCCTGATGTGAGGATAGGACTTGCATTTGGTAGTGGTGGAAGCCAATCACTACCTGCTACAGAGCTTCCTGGTGTTTCTTCTTGGCTGGTTTGGCTTTCAAGCGTGATGGTCTTTTTGTACTGAATGTCTTCAAGTCTCTTACTTTTACAAATAATAGTTTTTTTCCTGTCATAGGTGAAAATTCTTACTGACACCTTGGTTAAGACGATGGTTGAACCTCGCCGCCGTTGTTACTCTATGCCAGCAGTAAGTCTGAGGAAAAAGGCGGTAGGAGGTATTATATATGTGACAGTCGTTTCAGCCAGTGAACTTTCTAGGAATGGCTTGAGATTAAGTCCATCCAGAAGGCAATTTGATAGAACTTCAGAAGAGCATTTTGTTGATAGAGATCTGCAGACATTTGTGGAGGTTGAGCTTGAGCAGTTAACTAGAAGATCAGATATGAAGTTTGGCTCAAATCCTAGATGGAATTCAAAATTTAATATGGTGTTACATGAAGAAACCGGTACTCTTCGATTTAATCTTTATGAATGCACACCAAACAATGTGAAGTGCGACTATCTGGCGAGTTGTGAAGTTAAGGTAATATACCATGCTTAACTTAATTTTGAAAATACAGTGATAAACTGATTGATGTAACCTTATCATATCACCTTGTTGAGTGTCAACTAAGTTGAATTGTTGTTCCCTTTCATAGGTGAAGTATGTTGAGGATGATTCTACAATATTTTGGGCTATAGGACCTGACTCTGGTGTAATAGCCAAATACGCACCATTCTGTGGGAGTGAAGTTGAAATAGTTGTTCCATTTGAGGGGGTACAGTCTGGGGAGGTAATAAATTAAAGTTTTAGGCCTGGTTCTCTTTTTTTGGTTATTTTTTAACTTGATTTCTTCAAAACAAGATTTATCAATTTATTTTTGCTCCATACATCATGCAGTTGACGGTGAAGCTTGTCCTTAAAGAATGGCAATTTTCTGATGGTTCACATGTCTTGGACAACTTTATCTCACAAAATTCGCTTTTTGGGTCATCAAATTTTCTGCCAAGAACCGGAAGGAAAGTTAACATAACTGTTGTGGAAGGAAAGGAACTTGTTGCAAAAGACAGATCTGGAAAGTGTGCTCCATATGTTAAATTGCAGTATGGAAAGGTAGACATTTTCTTCCCTTCATTATGCTCTTTGATTTTCTCATTGGTATGTACTTGCAGTAAACTGTAAGAATTATCATATTTTGGTAAATTCTTTTCAGATTCTCCAAAGAACGAGGACTGCTCATGCTTTAAATCCTCTTTGGAATCAGAAGTTTGAGTTTGATGAGATAGGAGGAGGTGAACTACTGATGGTAAAATGCTACAGTGAAGATACCTTCGGTGATGACAGCATTGGTAGTGCTCGAGTTAATTTGGAGGGACTGGTTGATGGA
The DNA here is from genome assembly GCA_951800085.1 of Comarum palustre. Taxonomy (NCBI): domain Eukaryota; kingdom Viridiplantae; phylum Streptophyta; class Magnoliopsida; order Rosales; family Rosaceae; genus Comarum; species Comarum palustre. The sequence goes on along the minus strand of OX637576.1, from coordinate 22,570,654 downwards.
TCGGTCAGGGATGTTTGGGTCCCTCTAGAAAAAGTGAATTCTGGAGAACTCAGGCTTCAAATAGAAGCAGTCAGAGCTGAAGGTTCTGATGGATCAAGGGTGTGTTATTATAAAACTTAAGTGAATGATTATATGAGTATCACCTTGTTAGTCCTGATATCTGTATTTGTTACTAAATCTTTCTGCCTTTTCACCACTTTGGTATGTTCAGGGTTCGTCTACGCATTCAAATAATGGATGGCTTGAACTTGTTCTCCTTGAAGCGAAAGACCTTATTGCTGCTGATATCAGAGGGACAAGCGATCCATATGTGAGGGTTCAGTATGGGAACTTGAAGAAAAGAACAAAGGTTAGTATTAATGTTCCACATTCGAGTCATGAGATGGTAGATGCCTTGTCACTGCTCTTACTCTAAGATTTTCTTCATCATGTGTTTGAAACACTGTAATGGTTGGTTTTCCACAATCAAGTTGATGAGTTCTGCGATGACTTGCCGTGCAGGTTATGTTCAAAACACTGAATCCCCACTGGAATCAGACCTTGGAATTCCCTGATGATGGGAGCCCCCTAGAGTTGCATGTTAAAGACCACAATGCTTTATTACCAACATCAAGCATTGGTGATTGTGTTGTTGAATATCAGAGACTGCCTCCAAACCAGATGTCAGACAAGTGGATACCCCTTCAAGGTGTGAAGAGGGGAGAGATCCATATTCGGATCACAAGAAAAGTCCCAGACTTGGAGAAAAAATCAAGCTTGGAGTCTAATCCATCCATAAACAGAGCACACAGAATCTCTAGCGAGGTAAATGAGACTTGTGACTTGCTCATCTTATCCTTTGTACATAAAATGTTTCAAACAAACATAACCCCCTTCTAACTCTCGGGTTTGATCAGATGAAACAAACGATGATGAAGTTTCAGAGTCTAATTGAGGATGGAAATCTTGAAGGACTGTCTACAGCTATGTCTGAGTTAGAAAGCCTCGAGGATACGCAAGAAGAGTACATGGTTCAGCTTGAGACTGAACAAGCACTTCTTCTTAACAAGATAAAGGAACTTGGTCAGGAAATGTTCGACTCATCTCCTTCCCTTAGCGGAAGATCTTCTGGAGTCTAAGCCCTTTTCAATTTTGAGTTTTAACTATAATGGGTTTGTTTCGGGTGTTTATATATGAAATGAAAACCTTTACAGGTATAGAATATGTACATTCGAGTCCTATACAGTTCAGGTCACCATCTTGCTGCATAACTGTATATGGGTCATAGATGCTTGCTCAATTTTCTGCAGCAAATGCAGTCCTTAGATTCTTAGCTTTTTGAGAAATCAAGTGTTACTTGGAGAAATATGTTTGTGCTCTGAAATATGGTGTTTGGGTCATGTACTCATTTGACAGTTAACGCTGGATTTGAATTTGCTTAAATCGCCTTATCATTCTAGTTTTTATCCATAGGAACCCCAACAAGAACTTCTGAGTAACCAAAAAATAAAAAACAATGAAGAGCTTGACATCATTTCAAATCATGTCCCCGTAAATGCAGTGACGTACCCCTATTCAGTTACTGACCAAAGAAACTACATCGGGTTCGTACTTTCAGCGATCAGATTACTCCATCGGGTTCAGATTGCTATTTTGAGTTTGAACAGCAGAGTATCAAAATACATGAGTAATTTCTAGCTTCTTACTCTACTCCAGAGGCCGTCCTACATCAAAACTACGAAACTTGGTCATGGTTTTGTAGTTTGTTCCACAAGTAAAATGCTCTCCTTATGACTGGCTCAGCAGAAAATCCTTCTGCATATGCACTAATGGCAGTCAAGAGACTGGTGAATTTCTCTCCATCATCTTCAGGTTTTGTAAATGCCAGATCCTTTGTATTGAATGGTACCATGTAGAATGGAAGATCACAACGTAATAGTGCCAAGTTCTTGCTCAAAAGAGCCTGATCAGCACCTGCTACCAAGGCCTTTCTGATCCGTTCCTCCTCAACTTGATCAACATTCTCCAATAAATTCTCCAATGAACCAAACGTAGTTACGAGTTGCAGAGCATGAACGTTCCCAATTCCATCTACTCCTGGAATGTTATCACATTTGTCTCCAACAAGTGACATCACATCAACAAACTGAGAAGGTTGCAAGGTTCCATACTTTTTAGCAAAGTCCTCCATTCCAAATGAAACCATCTCAAAGCCACGGGGAGCAATACGTAGAAGACGCAAGGAAGGAGATAAGATCTGAAAAAAGTCTTTGTCTGGGGAGACAACCCGTACCTTGTAACCATTTTCAACACTCCTAACAGCCAATGTTCCAATCACATCATCAGCTTCCACACCTGGAACCTCAATCACTGTGATGGACATAGATTTGAGGGATGCTTTCAAGTATTGAAGTGCCTGAACAATGGTATCTGGTGTATGGGGGCGATTGCTCTTGTATGCGGGATATAAAGTGTGACGAAAGTTCATGCCTTTTCCTCTAAAACTCTCTTTGGATGAAACACCAGTTTGAACAAATGAACCTCCATCGTGGTCAAACACCACCGCCACATGGGAAGGGACAAACTTTAGCACATCAATTATAAGAGAAAGCGCTGTAAATATGGTCAGCACCCAATCTCCATTTCCATCAGCATGTGTCAGGTGGCCATGGTGTAACTTGGCGAGAAGCTTGTAGTATGACCTGTAGATGACGGAAGTGCCGTCAATGAGCATGACCCTACCATTTGAAAGGTTAATATTTACCGTTTTCTCTTCAAGCTTCCCTGAATCAATCGGCATATCTCCATTGGCATGAACAAGCCCTGGTAATGCCGAGTGAACACTAGTGGATAGATTACAATATCCCTTCACAGATGTCATGGCAGAAAAATGGAGGGAGGTGAGATTCTTGTGAGTGCGCAAGTGGTGGCCAAGCCTCTGAGCCGCTGCTGGGCGAAAGAAGTAGAAGCATCTGGAAAGGGATTGAAAGTGAAGCAGAGAAGGGAAATTCATAGCACCATACCACACTCGCTCGCTCCCCAATGTCCAAGAACAACACTACCTATCAATTGCACCCTTCACCTTGCCACCAAACTATGCAAATACTCGACACGCGAGTGCTTCAAGATAGGATTAATTTCTAAATTAGATGGACCAAATCACAAAATAGTAAATACCATCATATGAAGCTGAATTATATAGCACAAAATCTTCACTTTAAGTTATTCATAAGACAAAGCAAGCACATAAAAGTACGATTTCAGTTGTAACTAGTTGAGAAGCCATACAAAAATGAAACTATTAACAAAGAAAGAACTGGGTTTAAACCCATGAGTTTTTTGTGCGAAACAAAGCCTCTGGGGTACTCTAAGACCGAGCAAGAGACTGTGGTTCTGAAAATGCGAGAGAAAACGAGCTGAAAGAGACCATGAGAGTAACATATTCATTTCATGACTAAAACGAAAGAAGCAAATGAGAGAGTGAGGCGGGGGCTTACCGGTGGTGCTGAGAGAAGCGATATTGTATTCTCCCCTAAAAGTGTTTTGCAAATTGACAATAAATATGATTACAATTTACATAATAGTGCTCCAACTAATGAAAATTGCAAGCACGCCCCGTTCAACTTTTCGATATTTAATCACAAATCATAATATGATGGCAATTTACACACGAGTGCTCCAACTAATGAAAATCACACGCCTTTCCAAATTTGCCGAGAAATATCTTATCTCTATACAAACCCAACCTCCCGCCCCGAGCTCCGGAAATTCAAACACCTCCGCCACCAGCCACACAAAATGGCCTTCGCAACCGCCAAAATCTCCGAAATGCCACTCCGAAACTCACTCCCGCTCACCTCTCACTCCCCTTCCTCACTCCACCTCCTCTTAAAACCGTCATTTCGCATCCTCAAGCCCTTCTCCGCCCTCCGAACCAGCGGAGGCTCCAACTCTAGACCTTCGCACAAGTCCAACCCTTCCTCCTCCCCATCCACCGCGCCGTGGCTCAACAAGTGGCCGCCTCGCGGTCAACCTCCGCCGGAGCGTCCACGTCAGCAAGTCAATGATAGAGTCAAGGAATCCGACGGCCGTGAGAAACCGAGTGGTGATGCGGCGAGGTATACGGACAAGGACAAAGGCCAGAGCGCGATTGAGAGAATCGTGTTCCGGTTGCGCAACCTAGGCCTCGGCGATGACGACGACGAGGAAGGCGGCGACGGCGTTGAATTGGATTCAATGCCGCCGGCGACAGGGGCGGAGAAGCTAGGCGATTTGCTGCAGCGGGAGTGGGTCCGGCCGGACTATATACTTGCGGAGGAGAAGGGAGACGATGACGTGGCGCTGCCGTGGGAGAAGGAGGAGGAGGAATTGAGTGAAGATGAGGAGGAGAAGGGGATGAGGAGAGCTAGGAGGTCGAAGGCGCCGAGCTTGGCGGAGCTGACGATTGAGGATGAGGAGCTGAGGCGGTTGAGGAGATTGGGGATGTTCTTGAGGGAGAGGATCAGTGTGCCTAAAGCCGGGATTACGCAGGCTGTGTTGGAGAAGATTCATGATAAGTGGAGGAAGGAGGAGCTTGTGAGGCTCAAGTTTCATGAGGTTTTGGCTCATGATATGAAGACTGCTCATGAGATTGTTGAGGTTCGTCAAGTTCTTGAATTTATTTTCGTATGCATTTCACATTTCTGTGTATCTGAAGTAAATTTAATTCTTGAGATCATGTCTAGTTTGCTTAGTATTGATATGAATATGCATATTGTTATAACGAATGTAAGAAAGAACACAGATTTACGTGGTTCACTAACAAGGTGTTAGATACATCCACAAGCAGAGGAGAACAGTTTTATTAATCCTTGAGGAAAACAGATTACAGATAATACCACACACACTCTAGGTTAATAACCTAATAGGTATATATATATTCCCGAATGGTAGGCCCAACAAACACAGCCCAGCATAATAGACTAATTTAACAATCCTTGTTAAATTAGGGTTTATGCCTGATTCAAGGCATATTCTAACACATATATCGAAAGGACTAGTTTGGTTAGTGGTGAACTAGTATAATGGGCTGGTGGCATGCCTACTCAATTTTTGGAGGGCTTCATGGTCAAATGTAGTGAAACTGAGGAGTATTTTCTTAGCTGATCAACACTGATTATGCTGTGTGAAGTTACTCTCGTTTATCATTCGCATGAGAAATCTTCGGATCCATTATTCTTTTCATTCTTTCAAGCTAACTGAGTTTGGTTAACAAAAAATTGCACTCGAGTTTAGTTATTTAGGCTTCACATCTTGCTCTCTCGGCTACTAAGATCGAAAATTGTGTTGCTTATGCAGATGTGGTCTGAGTTCTGAGATTTTGTGTCTTTGTGTTTTGTTATATGCTTTTAAATTATCTGATGTCATGACATTTGCCAGGCTTGAATGCTTTCTATGTTCTATTTTCTTTTGTGATGTAACTGATTGCCCTTAGTGATGGTCAGCGTCGAACAGGGGGTTTAGTTTTATGGCGATCAGGAAGTGTGATGGTTGTGTACCGTGGGAGTAACTACAAGGGCCCTTCTAAATCTGAACCCACTGGTAGTGGAGGAGATGCTCTTTTCATCCCAGATGTTTCATCCGCTGAAACTTCGGTAACGAGAGGTGGCAGCGATGCGACTTCAGCTGCAGATAAGACTGAGCAAGCTGTGAAAATTCCAGAACCTCTTCCAAAAATGATGACAGATGAAGAAGCTGAATTCAACAGCTTATTGGATGAATTAGGTCCTCGTTTTGTTGAATATTGGGGTACAGGTATACTTCCTGTTGATGCTGATTTACTTCCTAAAACAATTCCGGGGTACAAAACACCTTTCAGGCTTCTTCCTACTGGGATGCGATCACGGCTGACTAATGCCGAGATGACTAATTTACGGAAACTTGCTAAATCAATACCATGTCATTTTGCCCTTGGTAAATTCTCCTTCTGTTTTTTTAACTCTAGTTTGGCATGTCAACATATGTTGACACTTCATTCTTGACATCTTGATGAAGGGAGAAATAGAAACCATCAAGGGTTAGCTTCTGCTATACTTAAAGTTTGGGAGAAAAGCTCTGTGGCGAAGATTGCTGTCAAGCGAGGTATCCAGAATACAAACAACAAAATAATGGCCGAGGAGCTGAAGGTCTGTCCTACATTATTTGTTCATTACTGTTGGTATATTTTCCCAATTTTATGCTGCATTTTTGTTATTCTCAGAACAAAAAATGCTGCATTTTAGTTTATTTTGTTGAGTCAAAATGCACCACTTGAAAAACATTGTACTGTTCAGTGTGAAATGGTAGTTCCAGTAATGTTATCTTCAGGAAAAAAATAAGATGTTTGTTTCAATAACGTAGTGTCTTCTACAAGAACATTACTGAACTATAAGTCAAGCTGGCTGAGCATTCTTTGAGATTTTCAGGTTGGGATGGTTGTAACCTTTTGTTTGGAATCCATTAGGTTGCCCCAAACTTACTTATGACTGCAGCTTGGATTATAAATACCTTAGTCGGGTGGCATCCAGTCCTTGTAGTATTGTTCATTCTATGATGGATACTTCTGTGGCATGCAGTGTTCGTTAGAGCTTTTCATTTGGGCATCAAAATGATCCTGATTTCCTTACAGCTCCACAGAAATGAATGAATTAATGATTTAGAGGTTAAGTTTAAGTATAATTACCTGTTTGCCCCATTGTTGTTCAACATATCTACTTATCTTGATGCTATAACTTTCACAAGCTTATTCTGCAAAATGAACTTCTCTTTTCTATCAATGCAAATGAGAACCGTAGCTACTCTAAGTAAGGAACCTATCACAATCTTTCGGTAAAAGCTTGTAGTATTATGATTCTCTGGCAAACTAAAGCGATCATTATAGGTATTTTTTTTTAATTTTTTTAATTTTTATTCCTTTAATAATCTTTTCAGCTTGTCATTTTTGTACCTGGTTGTTTGTGTAATATAAACTTCAACATGTAATAATATTAAATTTATTTTATACTGCAGGCATTAACCAGTGGTGTTTTACTGCTTAGAAACAAGTATTACATAGTCATTTACCGTGGGAAGGACTTTGTCCCAACAATTGTAGCTGCTGCTCTGGCTGAAAGACAGGAACTAACAAAACAGGTTCAAGATGTTGAAGAGATAGTGCGTATCAAACCAATAGATGCAGCTGTTTCAGGCACAGAGGAAGGACAGGCACTTGCAGGAACTTTGGCGGAGTTCTACGAGGCCCAAGCCCGGTGGGGAAGAGAAATATCTGCTGAAGAACGTAAAAAGATGATTGAAGAAGATTCAAAAGCTAAGATGGCCAGGCGTGCAAAACGAATTGAGCATAAGTTAGGCGTTGTAAGTATCCTTTCTTCCTTTACTGCTTGACGCTCCCCTATGCCATTTCCTCTTTCCCTTTCTGCTTCTTTTAGTTGCTCTCTTTCTATTCTGCCAACATTACGTCAAATAAAAGTGAAAGAATATCATGTTTGCTATGAAATAGTTATGCAGCTAATCATGTCAGAATCATAGTGGCCTTACCTTGCCTAGGGTGACCACACAATGATGAGGATTAAATAGTTGTATTGTTATTATTATTATTTTACACTTGATCATATGCAAGACAATAACGTGTCAAGCAGGGAAATATTTCTTTACATGAGTTTATAGAGTCCCAACATAATAGAGACAAATCAAAGTGTATTAAATAATTTTTGTTTGAACTTAGGAAGGTTTGTAGTTATCACCGGAAAAGGGCATGTTGTGCATTTAAAGGTTTACATGCTTAGTAATACTTTGCTTCTAGTTGCTTGATGGATTGTTGTGGTTGTAAGTAAACCTGGATGTCTTCTTAAATATTTATATGAAAAAGAGGGTATGGACTCTAAATATTTTCCTCTTGTAATAGACCTAAACTATAGGAGATAGACTTTGTACATCCTGTCATCCTGTGTAATGTTTTCTTGTTCAAAAACATCATTAACACACATGTCTCTGACGTCGTTTAAAAATCTGAATTTGCCTAACAGACCCAAGCTAAAAAGCTTAGAGCAGAGAGTCTTCTAAACAAGATAGAATCAGCAATGCTTCCTGCCGGTCCTGATCACGATCAGGAAACCATCACTGATGAGGAACGCGTTATGTTTCGCAGAGTTGGCTTAAGAATGAAAGCATACTTGCCTCTTGGTGAGTGATTGTCTATATTTTTGGAGTGAAGATAGAACTTTGAACTGAAACACTGATGGTCTTTATTTCATAATGTACCAGGCATACGTGGTGTTTTTGATGGTGTCATCGAAAACATGCATTTGCACTGGAAGCACAGAGAACTTGTGAAATTAATATCCAAACAGAAGACCCTTGCTTTCATTGAAGATTCAGCTAGGTTATTGGAATATGAGAGTGGTGGCATACTGGTGGCTATAGAAAGGGTTCCCAAAGGATACGCTCTTATATACTATCGCGGAAAGAATTATCAACGTCCCATTACCTTGAGGCCAAGGAACCTTTTAACTAAGGCGAAGGCATTGAAACGTTCGGTGGCCATGCAGCGCCATGAGGTTTCAGTTTTTAACTCTTCCCCAGTTTCTCTGTTGAATCTGATAGTTCTCTTTGATATGTTCTTCACCTCACCCATAAATATTATATGTATCCATGTAGGCTCTCAGTCAACACATAGAGGAATTGGAGAGAACCATAGAGCAAATGAGATCTGAAATTGTAAGTTATAGACTTATAATTCGCTGTGCTTTTCCTACCCTCATATGCAGTCATGTGTATGTTCCTATACAATACTTGATGCATTGTTTAGGCTACTTTGGTTGATCAAATCAGCAACAATTGGTTGAGAAAATCATTTGGACACAGCCAGACTACATTACTCATGCTGAATTCATTAGTTATTCCCATCGTAGTTCAACTCTTGTTAGAAACTAATTGTTTACAATGTGATAAGTTGTTGAGTAGTAAACTAGCTATGGAATTTACATATGCCAAATAATTGTAAATCATGAGCATCATGGATTGGTCTCAGTTACCTAAATTCCTTAAATTTTTGTCTTGTCTACCATTTACACCCATCAGTTGCTTGTGCACTTAGGCCATTCAATTGATACATATTGTAAAATTTCTAGGTTCCTTATGACAACTTGTACACTTTGTTAACGCTATTGGTGACCACCATTGGTTTAACCTACTCTGCTTTGGTAATATGATCCAAGGATTTGTGGACCTTCCCTGGTCAACATTATTATTGGTATATAAGCGATCCTGTACAGTTGCAATGTTTCCAATAATATGAATGAACAAACTTTATTACTGTTTCAAAAATGTACAGTCAGTATTTTTCAATAGCATCATGTCATTTTGCATTGGTGTTTACCGTTGTATATAACCATAGCTTTCTGATCAGGGTATTTCTGAAGATGTAGACAATGAGAGCACTTGGAGCTCAAGAGATCCCCATCAGAGTGGTCATGACTCAGAATTTAACCAAGTGAGATACTGTTTCTCTTATTTATTTATTATCAAGTTTTGATGATGCTACGACCAGATATTATCTTAGTTAATGTGATCAACAAGACAGCAACATAACAAAAGTTGGGCCTAGAGCGGGGTGGAGATTGAAGAGCATGCTCCAAAAGTTGGGCCTAGAGGGGGGTGGAGATTGACGAGCATGCTCCTCTGGGACAGTTTCTGCTTCTGTTAACACTCTTTTAGGACCTTTTATAAGCTAAAAGCCTCTTGGTTGTTCTTGTTTGCAGAGTGAGGATGAAGATTCTGACATGGAGTCAGATGATAGTTACAATGAAGGCTCAGATTGCGAAGATGAAGATTGAAGTCCTAAAATAAAGGAAAGATCAGTGTTGACAAGAATTTGTGACAACATCGAAATACTGAAGGTTTATGAGGATCAGTTGGCTTCGGCTTAGACTCTGGCATGGATACAATGAGACTTAAAGAGGACTGGAAGTTTACCGAGAAACAGTGAACACAAAACAGAATATCACAATTGTAGATGAAGAGTGCACCACATGACCTGATGACCACATACCTCACCAACAGATGTAATCAGTATCTCTTGTATAAGAAGGCGTCCACTACTGTAGTCAGTCAGTCCACTGTTGTATAATTAGGTGATATTGTATTTATTCTTGTAAAACTTTTTTGGTTTGTGTATACAGTGGACTTAAATTTAACTCCCCAGTCCCTAATCTTGCCCAGTTTAACTGGATGAATTATAATTCAGAAAATCTGCTTAAGACATAATCTTAAATATAATGGAAATGCAAGTCATGAAACTCGCAGCAAGAAAACTTAGGCAAATGATTGCCATAAATTTCCATAAACTAAAACTTGAAATTGTTTATATTGTCTCGAATAACTCTTGCATAAACTTCTGCTGTTCTGCATACAATGACCAATTGATTAGAACATAACTAATGCGAACATGGGACGCTTTCCTTTCACAACTATGGATAGACTTGAGTGCTTCAATCACCAAGGATAAAACACTGGAATCTCTGGCCGAAGAGTGAGAATTGAAGCTCAAGGCTGTTCCACTTCCCTACTGGAAACTCATAATTTCATCCGCTTATTGGCGCAATATCTGCTGTAGCTGTAGCACTTGGTTTTTCTGTTCTGGAGGCAGAAGATTAATTTGTTCTGGGGTCAGAATCATCACTTGTTGAAGTAGTGCCTTCTCCTCATCAGGGCTCAACTGCACAATCAGCAGAAAAATAAATTGCTCATGAGAAAACTCAGACAAAAAAGTTCCAGCTGATATGAACAGTTGCATCTATTTTACCGATGTGCCGCGAGCAGGCTGGCTGCCAGGCATTAGACCAGGAGTTAATGAGGATGGTCCTGAAAGCTGTGGCAGTGACGAACTTTCTGGCGGGCCAGACATCCAAGTTCCTCTATCTGTTTGCATAGAAGTTCCAGCTTGATTGCTGTACTCTGAACCCAAATGCATACCTCCTCCCTGAAAGAAAGAAAAAAAATATATACTTCACCCATATCCCTCCATAGCAAATATACAATGTTCATTGGAGTAGAGCATTTCCTCGATGAAAACTCAACAGGTAGTTCATTCGCGGCAACTTAAAATAAGCGTGAAACACAAAAAGGGACACATGAACCCTACTTTGGTTGTATACATAAACAACATACAATCTACTTCGAGCATGGTTTTAATAATATCAAGAATTTGATAGATCGTACATTCCTCAGGTGAAACAAACTTTCTTTCAGATACCAAATAATACACAAAGTTCACATAAATTCAGATGAAGCAAACTTTCTGTTTGATATAGAAACGCATACCTGATACATGGATTGAGGTGGTGGGTGATTTGGAAGTGGTGGCTGTCCTAGGGGAAATGAAGGCCCAACACTAGTGGGGGTTTTTGTACCTGACTGTAAAGATAATTGATGAAGACAATTAGTCCAAGATTCTTATATCGACACATTTTATAGAAACCAGTCAGACTACAAAATTCAGCTTACATGAAACATGGATTGTGAAGGATGTTGGTATCCCGAATTGGGCCCCATTTGTGGGGGATACTGATGATGGTAGTTAGGCATTGAAGGTCTTGGCTGTGGTGGCAAAGGTGGTTGCAGGGGAATATGATGACTTCCACTTGTCTGTAACGGCTGTTGCAGCTGGTTGTATGAGGGCATTTGGGGTTGATGAAGTTGAGGTGGCTGTGAAGAAGGATGAGGGTGCGCTGGAGGATTAGGAAGTTGAGACGACTGTGGAAGAGATGATGGGGTCATTTGCGGATTTAGATGTCCCTTAGGCAGCTGCTGGGTCTGCAGGGGATATGAAGACATAGACTGAGACTGAAGATTGAATGCAGGTGGAGCAGCCGATGAGCTAGGCATTGTAGATTGGTTCTGGTATTGCTTCCTTGCAGGAGCTTGCATCTGGGATGGACCTGGTTGGTCCTGAACCCCAAGGCCAGGCAGTGAGGGAGCAGCCTGAGTATTAGACTGCTGAGTAGGCTGTACCAACTGTTGTGAATGCTGCAACGTCACTGGCTGAATGTTGGGCATCTACAAACAACCTCAATTTAGACGTATAAACAAAACATCTTGAAAACGCAACCCTTACCAAACATCTTCTACAAAGAAAAGTATACCGATTGCGGTGGCCGGACCATCCCAAGCATAATTTGCGCCTGGTGAAAGAATACACTTAATATCAGCACTTGAAAACCAAATGGTGTACTCTCAACTAAAAGTACTAACTAACGAAACCTATTAGAGACCATTAACCAGTAATGCCATTCAACTCAAAAGTCCACACAGCAATCCAGAACATAGAAAATTGAAGTTCATTCCTACTAAAGTTGGCAACTTCTTAACAAAAATCACACAAAATCATCTCAAGAAAGCAATAAATTTTTGAATAAAAATCAAGAAAAAATAGCCAAACCCTAAATGCACAGAATTATCTCAAAAAATAAAAATTGATATATTCAAGCAGAAAGGGGGGAAAAGTAAAACCCTAGAAATTTAGGAACCTGGAAGAGGGCTTTGGTGAGAAGCGGATTCTGGATGAGGATCTGTCTCGCTTGCTGCTGGTTCTGTTCTATCAGACTCTGAATTTCACAACACGAAGCAATTGAAACACCAACATTAAACCAATTCGGAATTTTGAAGCTAAAGTAATATACCTTCATTTGAGACATGATTTCGTAGAGCTGGTTCTTCGACATTCCGGCTATGTTCGCCGGTATGCCGTCGCCGGCGATTTGCTTTCCCGCCATACTTCACCGAGAGAGAGGCGGAGACAGAGCGCGCTCAGGGACCGTTCTTCATCACTTTTGGGCTCGGGTTGTAGTTTAAGTACAATTTTTGTGTCTTTTTCTTAAGTGGGCTGCAGTCCTCTCATCAGCCCATGAAGGCTTAAGCTCTTATTTTTGCACCATAATTTTTTCGAACAACACAACAATCTCAAAAATCTTGATCCCATAAGTAATTACAGTTTCCAAATTCAGAAAATCCAAAAATAAAAAATAAGTTGGAGTTGATACTTGTGTTGTCAATCGCTTGCAGCGGCTCCTAAGAATCAACTGTTGGATGTTGATGATGTAGAACAATTCTAATGAAAATGAGTGTTGAGCAGGTTTGATACATGTACACCTTGAGTTTTGATCCATTTTTATAGCTTGTTACATTTACATCTCGATATTTCCTTTCTTAGTTTTCGTGTGTCCCTTCTTCTCTTTATTTAGATCTTTTCTACAATAATTCAATAATTTTCGAATAGTTTTCGACATTTGCATCATATCTTTTTTTATTTTACTTTTTTTTTATAAGATGATCAAAGGATTTCACTTTTACCTTCATGGTGACTCTAACTCATAACTTCACCAATAGGTAGTAAATGTGTTTACCACCGCACTATAACCACTTCGTCATATGCATCATATCTTCTATCTACTAAAGATCTGATAATCGTCACCAAGGGTTTGCATTAGTTAATTTGCATTGGGTTATGCCAATCATGAGTTTAGAAGAAAAGGTGTGGCATTATTGTTTTCAGATTCATTTGCGATCCATTCACTTTGTTATATAAGTTATAATTTCATATAATCTTATCATCATTCCATATAAGATCGTGTAAGGGTAATTGGGTCTTTTTTCTATTATTTATACCATATATATACTAACAGTTGTATACTATTCAGACAATCAAGTAATTCACAATGTAGTCTATTACAAACTCAACGTTTTCCTTTTACTGTCTTCTTCTAATTTCTGCATTTAGGTCAATAATTCATGAATCACATTCACTATTCGAAAAAAAACGGACGCCTAGGCGAAAAACCAAGCAAAAAAATTTAATTTTGGTGCTGCGCAGGCACATTAGGCTGTGCCGATTAGTCGGTCATTAAGCATGACATCTAGCGATTAGGCTACAATTAAGCATGATTAGACGCTGGTATTTCTGTAATTTTTTTTAATTTAAAGGTCAAAGTTTTTTTATTATTTTTTTAATTTAAAGGTCTAATTTCCGCAATTAGAGAACTTGATGATTATGTTGAAGAGTCCGAAGATGATACCAAAGATGAAAGAAATGATGACATGTTTGAGTTCGGCAATTTAGAGTAATTATTTCACTTAAAAAATATTTTTTTGTATGCTTTTATTTGGATTTGAATTTTTGAGCTATTGTTTGATGACATTATTTTGAGACAATGTGTTTGAATCTTTTGTTGACATTTTTTTTATAATTTTTTCTTTATAATTTATATTATAATATACCATATAAATATATAAAAAAATAATCCGCCTAATTACCACTTAATCACTGATTAAACTCCGTCTAAACTGTTAGGCGCTAGACAGTAGCTACACCGCCTAATCCCGTCTAGTGCCTTTTTGAACTTTGATCACATTCCTATGCAATTTTCAGAAGAGCATGCTTATATAACGTACAACAAGTGACACTAGGGTTTTCCCAGCAGCATACATATATATTGAGCTTAAAATGACATAATTAAAAGGGCGTAATGGCATGCACGTAGTTACACTTAATTGTGCATATCTAGCTACTTAATCAACAACACCAACATATATGAACATTGTTACACAGTAAACTTTATGCGTGGTAATTAAGATGAATGAGAGATTATGAAGTCGCTGTACTACTGAGTCATAGTTCCATTTTTTTCATATACGTACTTATTCGGATTAACATACGGTCGAAAATTGTAGTTTAAGATGTTAGCTAGCTCATGATATGTATTTGGTGATCGTGCAACTTCACCAAATGGAGTCCAAGTGGAATGGTTGCTCCAGATGCTGTTGTGACTGCGGCATGGAATCCATGATCTGATCCTTAGATGATGATGACGAAGCTTGCACATTCGACGAATTCATGGTGTTATGATCAGTGCCAAAGTGAGACATTAATCCAGGCTGCAGTTGCTGTTGCTGTTGCTGCTGCGCCTCCATGAAAGATGAGTAATGATCTTCTAGACCAGCTGCAGCAGCATCTGATCTAATCGGTTGTTGGTAGATGGTACTATTAGCACTAGCACTGCTACTCCTAAGTTGTAATGCCCTAAGTAGCAAGGAGTTCACCGACGAAAGATTCGAGGGACTTATCAAGCTGCTAGATGGCCATGATCCAAGTGCTGCTGCCGGAAGAATGGCACCACTAGCCGCCGCCTCTCTTGCCCCGAGCCAATTGTTCATGTTTAAAGTAGTGTTCATCATGTTAACATCATTATTGATTATCTTACTATCAATAATGTTGTAATTGCTGCCTTGTGGAATCGACATGTTGCTGATGAACCCAGTACTAGATGAGTTCATAAAATTTGGCAACTCCACATCTCCAAATTCATTTACCATTGAGTTTGTCTCGCCTGGAGAATCGACAGATTGTGGTGAGGAAGACGTCATTTGCTGTGGTTTTTTCAATGCTATGCTCTTCTGAAACACCCTGCAAACCACCCATTCTTCCTGCATGCATGTAAAAACTAGAAAAATTAGCCCTAGTTCAAGAAAAAATTAGCAAATAGTTTCAAAGCTAGAATATTCCATCATTGTACTGCAAGTACGTAATGTATAAATCATACTTGTTAATTAGACAGCAAGCCTCTATTAGTTGATCTGCAAACCAAAATGACCTAATCGATCGAGTTCGTAAATACCTTGGAAGCTGAGGATTTGAAGGGATGGCGCTTGTTTTCAAGTCTGTATTCGTGCATGACCCAGTTGGTTTTCTCACCCCTTGGAGCTCTACCCTTGTAGAAAACTAGGGTCTTCTTCATCCCAACCAGTACACCTTGACGAAGTATCTCTTTGTCTTTGCCAGTTGTCTTCCAGTACCCAGCTTCTGTGGCTCGGTTGGTCCGAAGTCCAGTTGGGTATTTCCGGTCTCTCAGGTTGAAGAAGTACCACTCTTTCTCTCCCATCGTTGCCTTGCCTGAACCCATATATAACACTACACGTTATAATGTGAAATAGTGCTGCATTTTATTGCAGATCATTAGTCTATCAAGTGTTTAACACAATTTGAAGAAAAATGCATAGCATTCCCTCTCTTTAGTCATTCAAACGTTCAACATTATATGTACGTGTACAGAAACGTATATAATCAATTATACGTATATATATATATATATATATATATATATTTGTGCGCGTGTGTCTAGCTATAACTTCTGGTCGTTGGTCAAAGAAAATTATAGACAAAATTATTAGGATGAAAGCAAATCTAATTTGAATTGAATAGGAATCAAGAAAATGTTAACTGTCATTTCAAAAGTTTCATGAAAAGTTAATTATCTTGCTTAATAAGCATTTACAATTCATCAATATATAAACTTACAAGCAAGAAGATTAGGGTTTAGGAAGAACTTGAGAGGATGATCAAAATCATTATTAAAAGGAAATTGATAGAAATCGATCATAGCTAAGCTGTGTGCCAGAAGGTGTATATATATAAGTCAACAGCATATATTATATATATATATATATTAGATAAACATAATTAGAGATAATACAGTTGAGCCACAGAAATGATAGTAACAGATCGAAGATCGAAACAGAAGGGGAATCATGATTATAAGGCAGATTGTATCTCTTGCAGCAAAACAAGAACAGAAATGACTACCTGGGAGGTCCCAAGGTTCGCACTTATTGAGATCGACAACAGCTACGGCTTGTGATGTGAAACTAACGTCAGAAACCTTGCGACCGAGATAGAATGTAATCAGTTCTTCATCTGTGGGATGGAATCTGAACCCAGGAGGAAGATTCTCCTGCATTTTTATACTAGAATCTTGACTCGCAACCTTCTAAACCAAATAGCCGGAAACCCTCAAGTGCTGCAGTACGTCTCAAGCTATTCGATTCTTCAGAAGCTTGGAGCGTAGACGACGAAGTAAGATAATGAAGAAGATGATGAGGTATTAATGGAGCTGCTTAACTCATTCGCCAGTAGTCGTTTTATATTCTGATAATTACAGCTAACACTTTGACAAAGCCAGTTTTGGTGAAGATGACAAATTTTTCTCTCTTCTGCAAACTCCATTCTAATTACCAATACACCACTACGATTACTATATACGTATTGATTGTTGAACAAGAGGGTTAGCTCCCATTGACTAAGAATGGTTCCAATATCAAAGTGGATACGAAAATTTCTTTTGTCACCATTTGTATATATATACTTTATGTCTAAGATTTTAGAGATATGAGTGGCAATTGTTTGTGCACGACTCACGCGGATAATAAGGGTTTAATTTTCTCTGTTACACCAGATTTTGGATTTCGTATGAAAAACTTTGTTAATTTAGTTGTATATATTTGTATGTGATATGAGATATCATTCAATCTGCAACCACTTTCACCCATTTCTAACCACCCAACCCTAGCTTGGCTACTATACCTCGACTACTCCAATGGGAACGTACATATATATATGTGTTTGGCTATTTTCTACCATCGCTTTCCGTTCTTATATATGCTAAACCCTAAAATATTTCTATACATATATCTATCTGTTTATATGCATACACTAGTGTTGATCGACACTTGTATACGCCTCTCGTCATCTCTCATTTTCAAGTGATCGTGATTGTGGCATCCTTATGCAAAGTTTTTACATATTTAGGTTGCAAATTGATTTTGGTTTGGTAATCCATCCGTAATAGTTAATGATATCACACCCAAAAATAGTTATAAGAACATTAATTGAAACGATTTGTCTTAAGCTACCCAGATTAGTTCATAGCTTCGAGCACAATGTTTGCAAACTTGGTGAGAGCATTTCACATTTTCACAATTATAGACGTGGTTGTAGTTAATACGTGTGCGTAAAAGTAAGAATGAGGGGCTTAAATTAGTATGAAATAGTCATTTTCCCTATTATCACCCTCAAAACCCCATATACATACATCTTGTATTTTGGGGTCTATATTGATAGTTCTTCATTTTCCCCATGATGAATATTGAAGAATTGACAGCTTCATCACATCATCATCATCATCTTGATTACAAAACAAATATTTGGTGTGGCGTAAGCTTTAGGCTGCTAGTTTGTGTACTTTTCTGTGATTTAAAAATGGGTAAGAAAGTTCTTCACTAAGACTAAGACTAAGAATATAAGAGTAAGATTGAGTTGTTAAAATGGTCACCAACCCACACGACTGGGATAGCTGAGCTTGGGTAAGCGTTTTTGTTGGATATTTGAATTTTCTTCCTTGATGACATTTTGTCTTTCCTAGCTGATCCTCCATCAAAATCAATCCTAACTTGAACTTTTCATGTAAACAGTAGCTAGTAGTCTCTACTACCATATCCATATATTCATTTCTTGCTTAACCAGCTACTGTACGTTTCTAGAAGCATTCATATGTCTCTAGCTTTGATCGATTTCTGGCTATCTGCATATATGTTCATTACCCCAAGTTTGATTACAACATTAGTTGATTATTATGTCATAGGAGATCTTAATTAATCAATCACACATGAATTCCTTACTTGGAAACAATTGATTATACTATGCTAGCTACTTGATCCGATTTTGAGATCAACATATGGAAGATGGGGTTATAAAAATCAAGACATTATGGATCACTAAATCAAAGGTTAACTAATTATATTAGATTTCGAAATTTTCGTGAAAAACTGTTAGAAATTTGTCAATGACGGTGTGTCTATGCTCAGCACGCCGTCACGTAGAAGCTGCCCCAAGTGGGAATCTTACACGGCGTGCTGGGTATAGACACGCCGTCATTGACGGTGTTTTCTGCATGCACGCAGTAAATTGGGCTGATTTGAATTGAGCTTTTGGGCTGCAAAACAATTCGAGCATGTACCTTAATAATATCTGAAAACCTTAGGATCTCGAATGTGTTCAAATGCATTTCAATGATTCAAACCGTACCATCAAGAAATAAAATAAGAAAATCAAACATCATATGGAATTGAATATTTAGCACTTAGTATCTAGTATAATGTTGATTATCATCAACTAGATTCGTGACTCGTCTTGTAATCAACCTCTGAGTTGATAGACAAAGATTTCTGCGGAGAAGGCTTAGTGCCAAAGTTAAAGACAAAGAAACAACACTAGGAAGATTTCCAAAAGAAGCTCCAATTTGACAACATCCCACACCTATCCTTTACAAAAGGCTCTTTTATTCAATTACAATTGTAGGAGGCAAAGAATACTAATAACCCTCAAGCCTCCACTAAACTAGCTACATCCTCAACATTTCCTTGGGAAAAATTAGATATTATATATCTTAATACTTCTTTTGCAAAGTTGCATGCATACATGTCTACCAATGCGTGTGGCTCGGTTTTGGTCTCTTTTTATTTTCGTTTTTAGTTAATTGTTTTAGCTATTTTGGATATCATAAACCCTTTTGCCCTTTCATGTAGTTTACAGATTAATAAAGGCAAATGAAGGGTTTCTACTGTAAAACACACACTATAATACACGGTTTTTGTACTTTTAATACAAAGCTAGCGCATTTGTGCCATTTGGTTTGTTTTACAAAATGTATTCACATGCAAAAGAAGTTTAATACATCCTAAGGTTGACCTAGTTTCAATCTAAGCTACTAAGAAAGCAATCTTAATGAAAAACCATAAAAATGATTCCAAATATACTATCTTGCTAGATGTTTTATACAAGGATATAGGTTTTAAGGCTATCCTCTTCTCACTAAGGTTGCTAGAAGTTTAATACATCAGGTTGATCTAGTTTTACGATATCCTCTTCTCACTTGTTTTTAAGACTGAGTTTCGAAATATAAGGTATGTTAATGTGTTCGTTCATCTTTTGTTCGTTATCAAGACATAAAATATGGTTTTTAGTACATTTACAAGATTGCAGGATATGTTAGACATCAGTACAAAAACAAATGAACCAATTTGACAAACAAGGAAGAGATTTTACGAAAGCAGCCAACACACAAGCTTTAGCTTTTTGAAGGGGGTAAGCACACCACTTTGTTTTGCTTTGCTTTGTGAAGGAGGAGCCCCATAGAAACTCATTTTGGAGCACCAAAGAGAATTAGAAAATGCCATGTTCAACAGAGGAAGCACTTGCTAGGCTCTTCTTCAATACTTCATCCTCCGTCTACCTCCTCCTACTCTTCCTCTATGTCTCCTTCATTGTTCTTGCCAAGTTCTTCTACTTCATTGGCAGCAACCCAATATTCCCAAGGTCTTACAGTACATGCTACAAGCTGTAACGTAACTCTTCATTTCTTTCTGTTTTCATGCTCAAATATGTTGTGTTCTTTAATTTGCAGAAACCAGAATGGATACGAAAACTATGTGTTTTCGGATGAAGAAGAGGAGGAAGAAGAAGAGTTAGAAGAAAGGCACAGCTATCATGTTCATGGTCATCAGTACTACACTGAAAACGATCATCTGGTGGCCGACATCATTCATGGAGGTGAAGCACTAAAGTTTTTGCCTGATAACAGGGATCGGTCCAGTTTTTCTGATCAAGAGTTCATTAGCGCTGAGGAGAGCCTAATCGAAGAAGACCAAGATGATATGTCACAGGGTTCAGAATCAGAACAAGATCATATTGAAGTTGAAATCCCTGCACGAGATACTTCTTATGTTTGCAATTCTGTCTCGAATGACCGAGTCTGGACCACTTCTCCGATCACTATAGACCTACACAGACGTGACTTCAGGAGAAATGCCAAAAAATGTGACGGTATGTCACATTCTATGAAGCAACGTACATCTAAGTTTGTTACACTAACTAGTCACAAGTAGTACTTATAATGCAGTCTGACATTGCTTATGATTCTAAGATTTTCTTGTGCAGATAATCTTGTGGAATCTGATCAGATTACCGAAAACAATACAGAGACACAATTATCTGGGGATGAAAATTTTCTTGTATTTAGGCCACCCCAGCTGGAGACCAAGAAATTAATCCGAGTTCAAGAAAACAAAGAGCATGAAATCTTTGGTGACTCAACAGTTGGATCAACTTCTAAGAGCTCTTCTGAATGGAGAAGTTCAATCAATTGTTCTGCGACTGAAGATCCATTTTCTTCCTCATCACGTAGAAGCTGCCCCAAGTGGGAATCTTACACAGTCTTTCAGAAATATGATGAAGAAATGATGTACCTCGACAGAATTAGTGCCCAAAAGCTCCATGAAACAGGTCATTTCATTTTTCTATACTTAATCATTAGGTACTAAACATTGTTTAAACGTTTAACTTGACACTAAGAATCTTTCAGCTTTTTTCTTTCAGAATCACTTAGGTCTATTCAAGTTTGTCCAAGATCAATTTCGGAGAGGATTGTTCATCGAATCTCATTAGCAACTAAAAGGCCATCTGACGTACGTCACAACCCTTATCACGAACTAGAGGCTGCTTATGTTGCTCAGATTTGCTTAACGTGGGAAGCACTTAACTGGAACTACAAGAAATTTGAGCAAAAAAGGGCCTCATCGCATCACGATTTTGACCCTGGTTGTCCGGGCAAGATTGCCCAGCAGTTTCAGCAGTTCCAAGTTCTTTTGCAGAGATATGTAGAGAATGAGCCATACGAGCAAGGCCGGAGACCTGAGATTTACGCTAGGATGAGGCTTTTGGCTCCAAAGCTACTTCAAGTTCCAGAATATAGAGGTACTCATACAGTCAGTTGCACTTAACTTCTTTTAATTCATTTTTTTGAAAGGAACTTCTTTTAATTCATTATGCATGATATATACCTCCTTTTCTTTAACAAACTGAATGTGAAGTAAAGCTAAAGTTGTAGTGTTCCATCATGGGATGGTATCAAGAAATGCATATTAAGTAGTATAGGGATCAAACAGATTAACTAATGCATTCTTTTGTTTTATTTTTAAGCTTCAGAAGATGATGATGATCATGAAAAGGAAGAAGGTTTTGGCTCGAGAATCTCCTCGGCAGCGTTTCTAATGATAATGGAAGATGGAATCCGAACGTTCATGGATTTTCTTAAGGCTGATAAAGAGAAACCCTGCCAAAAGTTATCAGCCATGTTTAGGAGAAAAAGAAGATGTTCAGTTGATCCAACTCTTCTAAATCTCATGAAAAAAGTTAACCAAAAGGTAAGTTTATATATTAACCACATTTTGTTATGTTATCATCAGCGATGTTATTCACACTCTTAGAAAATTATCCTATACTCATTCCGCTGGTGTTGAAAATGATAAATATACTTAGGATTTTCATGATTTTTAATTTTCCTCGTTCTGTTCCATGAGCAGAAGAAGATGAAGATCAAAGATCTTCGCCGTTCGCACAAGTGCTTGAGAAAGAAAAGCTTGAAGGTGGAGGAGGAGATGGAGATATTGCTGGGACTAATTGACCTAAAACTGGTCTCTAGGGTTTTGAGGATGAGTGACTTGACTGCAGAACAACTGCACTGGTGTGAGGAGAAGATGAGCAAAGTGAGAGTCCTGGATGGGAAATACCAGAGAGATTCCACACCACTTTTCTTCCCAGCACAGTGATCAACAGTCACACACCACCATCTCATGTAAATTGCTTTGATGACTAGACATGATGTGCTGAACAAGATGAATATCCTACCCAGGTACCCCTTTTGTAAATACATATACAATTTCATGGTGCTGACTAGTTGGGGTACCAGAGACCCTACAGAAAGCAATCACATGTGGAATGACAAGGATTTGGGAGATTGGAATCCAAGACACGCATAAGTGTAAAGAGGGTTTATGTGATTCATGACTATTGAAAGTGAAGGAACAAAGCAAGGAACATGAAGATATAGACAAGGAGGGGTGAGATGACTTTAGCTTTTAGCTTTAGCTTTTAAATTAGGGTTTATCTAGAATAATTAGAAGATGGAATTGAGCTGAATCAAAAGAAGAGCAAGGCTGCAGCTTCAGAGATGCAGTGGGAATAAAAAAAAGGTAGTACACGTTATACTTGAGGGATAGAAATAAAGTCCAATAAATCAGTTCAAAGACGTATCTAGCTAGGGCATGGATGAGATTAGTTTCTTGACTTTCTAAAGTTGATGATCTTGTAAGTTGGGCAATCATGTTATGGAAAGGATCTCATTTGAAGCATATGGGAATTTGGAAGCTGTGACATATTGTCCCAAAATGTCCTAACCTCATGAAGCATATGGCAATCTGTAGTGTATGTAAACATGAATGCTCTCTTTGGTTTTTATTTTGATTGCTATCTTTGGGGACCTAAATAACAATCTAATATTCCTGCATACTTCAATCCCTCTACAGTTCCAAACTTCTAAGCTCTAATTTTCAAACATTGATAATTTATTTCTCATAGATATTATCATATTGAACACCAATATAATCTCAAAACACTGGTTTGCTCGTGTTTTGCATTTTCGTGTGCACGAAAACTATATATGTTCGTGTTTTGCATCATCAAGGTTATGATTCTCATAGAAGGGATCAAGTTTCCGGTACTATCTTCCACGTAAATATCCAACAAATGAAGTCATTTACTCAAGATGATTGTTTGGAGGGTACTGTGTTTTTGATGCAGATGGTCAAATATTTTTTAAACCAGCATGGTAAAGTCATGATTCATGACCTAAATATAAAAAGCTGTTGAGATTTTACTACTGACAATAGACAAAGTGAGAAACCAAGTCCATAATCAAAACAATGCGAAGAAAATTCATGATAAGAGTACCTTGAGATATTGTAAAGCGAGCTTCGACTGTCAAGCGATTCCTCACCCTCTTCTATCGTTTCAATTGTTTTAATCTGCATCAGTATCAGATCTCTGATTTCTCAGAACAATTCTCAATTTGGGCCAACATACAACGGGCCAAAGCATGGGCCGCCTCTTTGTATGAATCTAGTATTTGTCATGGTTACATGGTCTACATATTGGACAAATTTTGCACATATTTGGATTTTGGAATAAGTTTCGGATTTGAATCACTTTATTTGGTGAAATTACTGAAATGGATGCATCAAAAATTGAGAATTTGTTCTATAATATTCTGTTATGTGTGTTTTGATCTAATGTCATTAAAAATATGTATCTAGAATATGACTATGTATTCATTTATATTACCGGTGGCGGAACTTGAAGCCACACCTTGAATAGGCTAAAGTAGGGTGATTTAATAGATTGGATGGGGTATGTGTATGTAATTTGTTTACTTTATCTATAAAATAGGGTTTTAAAAGGAAATTTAAATTCTTTATAGGGGTTGCAGCCTGGCCCTCAAAGAGTTCTGCCACTGCATATTACCATATTAGTGTTCTATAATACTTTATATAAATGGTCTCATATCAATGAATATGATAATAATTCTTTTTTTATCTTTTCGTCCATTTTTCTTTATCTACGTTATCTTATATGTTATCATGCACGTAACTCTAACTCAAGCTGCTGGCTAAATGAAAAAAAATTAAGAAAAAAACCAGAAAACTTTAAAAAATTTCTGTTGTCGTACCCAATTGTTTTAGAGCACCTGCACCGGTTGGAGGAGGCTGCTCGTGCTAGTCGGCTCGATCTCTAGCTCGTGCTTCAGTTAACGAGTAGTCGTCGCAGGAGGAGGCCCTCGGTGCTCATGTTGGGAAGGGCTGCTCGTGCTATTCGGCCGAGACCCACGCTGATTTTTGTCAACCACGTGAGTAGCTTTGCCCGAGGAGGCGTGCTCCAACTCGTGCAATTGGAGCTCGACCTCGAGGACGAGCAGCAGGTCAAGGAGCGGTCAAAACAGCTCATGCTGCTGGGGGAGGACCGGTGCACGTTGCTTCGGGAGCCTGAAGTGCTTCCTCGCACTATTTGACCTGGGAAACTAGAGAGCTCGTGCTGGAATGCTCTACCGATGCGGATGTTTTTAAGCTCTGGGCACCCAACTTTCCTGACGGCGTGTAGAAACCTAGCACAAACGACCGGTGACGACGACCTGGATCGAGTGATCCTCGGCGCTCACACCGACACTAACCCGTCTACAGAGGCACTGCAGCCCAGGGAAGCGGAAACCAAGCCAAACCCTGTGCTTCACCAGCGCTCGCTCCAAAAACGGAGCCCAAAGCTTGACCTGCTGCACCGCCGCACGCATGTTCAACGAGTTTGAGCGACGCCCATCCCCACGTGGGAACTTTTCCTCCTTGACCTAGTCCTCTGTTCACGTCGATTGCTCCGACTTGCATCAGCCCCAGGAGCCGTTGATCCGGTCTCGACCCGACCACCACGTGTGCGTCTGCCAGTCCTTGACGCCCACCAACCTAGCGTCGAATCCAGCGCCTCAAGCCTTGAATACTGCTTTGAGCGCGTCCTGACGACCGTTAAATCCTAAAGCTATCCCTACCCGGATTAACTTCAATGAGTAATACAAGGGGTAAAACGGTAAATGTACTCTTACAGTAATTTTTTCACTCTTTGAGTAACACGTTTTATTTACCACAGTAATTATTTGATTTTACCATTTACACATAAATTACATATGGTGAATATGACTAACCTTGTGACATTTTGATCCATAACCTTTAGTCGATTTGATCCTCATCGGCTTTTCTAGGTCCTTCAAGTTGGTTTATTTCTAACAAGGCTTGAGTTTGATCAATCTATTGTAAACATGAACTGCATTTACGTTAATGAGATTAACATATCAGCCTACGTCCGTGTGACTAACCCTTATTATGGGTAAGAAAATGTGAGTCATGGCAACGGCAACAGAGACCACGCGGATGTCAAGAGAAGATGGGGCGACACAGCCAGCCATAGTGGCGGCGCTTTCAATCTAGACATAAATTTGTCAAACAATATTAGACCAAACAATCAATATTCAAGCAATTACTACTCAATTATAGGCAAGAGGCGGTGGTTGTCAACTTGTCATTACTCTAAAAGGCAAGCAACACATTTTATATTACTTGAGGGATGAATGATAACAAATATTGTTCGAGGTCATCATTGGATTTTTACACCAATTCATTCGCGATATCATCAAAATCGTGTAGTTCAAGCATATATCTTTTTGACCAACACCCTAAAATTAGTACATCTCTTTTTGCTTTTGTTAACCAAAAGCAAGAACTTTTCTAATATATGTTCTCTACCATTTTCAAATACCAATTATACATTATTCCAAACATTCGTTCAAGTCAAAGAACCTATTAGTATCCCAATAAACTGGTTCTATCATTGTTCTTTTTTTCCACAGTTCCCACCATGCCCTATTCTTTCATTGCCGCAATAATCTACCATAGTAGTTATCATACTTTATAATCCAGACATCAACATTAATCACCACACTCAACTCTATACCTCATACACAATGCCTAACTATGTACTTGTCTACCCTATTGTAAAACTGAAACAGTTAGTACTCTATCTACAAGCTTAGCCCTGTAGCAAGCTGAACCCCAATACTGCAACAACACAATAGTTTGTGCACTGCATTTTTCATTCTAGCAATTTGTGTTCCCTACCATGAGAAAGTCACAACTTCAAGCAACAAACAATACTTAATCAAGTAACAAATCAAATCATGTTAAGCCAAGACATGTCATACTACCACATCCCATCATAATGAATCTATTATCAATATTTCACTCCAAGCATAGTCAATGTCAAACAAATCAAGCCAAAACATGGTATGACATGTTCACTGCCAAGCACGAACATTATTATTGAGAAAGCAACCACATGCCGAAGCAATCAAAACACATACCCATGCAAGGTTGTCACAAGCTAAACCGCAAGCTAAATCACGTAACAAACAATGTCTCAGGAAGCAAAAACCCGTTAGAATGTGCAATCAATTCCAAGCCTAACTTAAAGCATGCTTAATCAAGCTAATTTCAAGCTACATGAACTATTCGTTATCAATTCATAAGAGACATGTTATGACCCTTGGGGGCTGACTAATGATAAATAAGTTTGGGGTTATTGTGAAATTTTAAGTGAGCAGTGCACACATGTCATCATACATATACCTCTCAATTCCCACATCTTGAAGATAATGCCCTCATTTGCTGATCACCCAAGCAAAACTGTACCATCATGCAAGACAAACATACTAAGTATCAAGCAAAGAAGCTTTATCATTTCTTTATGCACTCCAAGAATTCACAAGTCTACAAGTCACTGTTAGAACTACATGTATATACACTAATACAAAGCATGATTTCAACAATTACGTCACGAGAAGAGTGAAAATAAGCAACAAACCATAAGTCATCTCATCAGTGATGTCATATGCAGTCAAGAAGAAAATTCATATATCCATTCAAAGAAATTAATGGATACAAGCAAGTGTACATACATAGGCTATCATGGAGATGTACCCACATAATCAATTTCAAGCAAGGAAATGCCCAAGCCGGGTATAGCGTTCTAGTTTCACTGCTGCTTCTTGAACACATTATGGGGCTTTACAATGATGCCCAATTCATGGTCAATTGATGTAATGATCGTTGCGGTGAGTAGGACACACACCTGCACATGAAAGCCACTTGTTTGTCAATTAAAAGCTTAAAAGTTGAATGCCTCAATCATGTCTAGGCTTTTGAATGCAAATTCACACTCAATTCCTAACACAAAACATGGTGAAAGTCATGTCCAATTTCATAATACAACAAGTAATTTTCCTATTTCGAATCATACCCACTGTTATATGCATAAATCAAACCTACCCATCCTATAAATCAAGCTTTAAATACCATTTTCAGAAATTTGAAGCCTACCCATTCAAAACCTAGAAGAGAAATTGTCACTGCAATATTTATAATAAGCTATTCTCGCCTCCTGTCATCAAATGAGTCCTTACAATCAAAAAAAATTGGGCGTCCCTGCAGTAAAAGAACGAAATTTGGAATCAGAGTTGTGGGATTTTCTTTCAAATCCTACCTTAAGGCTACGGTGATCAAAGAAACCGTTATCCAAGATAAACTGATAGATTTCACTTATTCCCTGCTGAAATAGATATGCATGCCAAGACGAGCAAACCATGCAATCCTAGCAACAAAAAGAAAGAGACTAGAACAGTTTGAAGGGAAGGGTTATGAGATTTTGAAATAAAGAGAAGGAATTGTTGAAGTTATAGTTTGAAACCTATCTCAAGGCCACAACGAGCTCTCATTCAAGGTAACAATCACATCTTCAACACATGCATGAGTATCAATTTGATCTGAAGAAGAGAATGATGGAAAAAACACAAGCATACATTTTAGAGCCACGATGAAGTTCTCAGTCAAAGGGAGTCGTCTCTCTAAGATGTTGATGCACACAATCTCAGCTTAGAGGAGACAGAGCAGAAGACAAAAAAATAAAAAGAAAGCGTGAGAAAAGGAGGGAAAGAGATAGAGTCAGAGTCAAATAAACAGGCTAGTCAACTTGGGCTAAGTTAGGCTATGTTGACTATCCTGCCCGGGTTGATTTTTCTGGTTCTTTTGATTATATGGCCCATCTCATGCCACAGATGACCCATATAATCAAGGCGCTAATGTTGATACCTGAAAAATCACGCAATTAACTAATGATTCGTCATACAGTAACTCATGCAATCTTGGATGAAATCCTTGATTTAACACGTCAGACAAGCATATTCATGCATTGATGTGGGCCCAAGTCACATACAAGCACCTTTGGGGCTTGTAGACATGAGTATGGTGTGAAAGGTTACGGAGACACATAACGCTCGTTTACCGGTTTAACGTTGTTAAATAGTTCTGGTCTTGGGCCCAGAACCCAAGCTCAACGACTTAAATCAGTGACGAAATTTATGAAAAAGAGAATTGGACTACAACACAAACCTAGATGAGAATCTCCAAACCGAAAGCCTAATACTCATTTTTCTCTTATAAGCCGAAACTTTTTTTTATTCTTCTTCTCAGCCCAAAACTATTAAGAAAAAACCCAATCCCTTTTCTTTACCTCTCCTTATCGGCAAATCTGCCATCAGACCAGTTTTCTTCACTTTCCTCTGTCCCCTGCAGCTTTACCCAGTAGTCAGAAGACTTTTTTTCCCTGTCTCCCGCAGCTTTATCCATCAGTTAGAAGAATTTCTTCCCTGATCTCCACAGCTTTACTCGGTGGAAAAACCATCTTCATCCCAGATTTGAAGGCTGAAGTTATGTGCCCAAGAAGAGAATTCCTATCACCATGCAGCTAAAACCTTGCAACTCATCCCAGAAAACCCACCATTGAGCCTTATAAAAGGAGGGGCTTGGAGCTGCAGAGATAATCATCCAGCACCCCAGAAATCCTCCATAAACACTCAATTCAAGCTCTCATGCAAACAATATACTCCAATAGCCATTCTTTTAATTCTTGCTCTTCCACCATTCAAGCTATCATGCAAACAACATAGGCTGAGTTTGGTGCAGTTGGGCTTATAAGATATAAGCTGACTTTTAGCTTATAAGCAGAAGGTGAGTGTTTGCAGCTTCTCATTTTTCTCTCAAAACACTTTATACTTTTTTAAAAGTAACTTAATTTTGGACTTACCAAACACCAAAACCTTTGGTGCTTAAAAGCAAAGGAGCTTATAAGTTCTCCCAAACCCAGCCATACTCCAATGACCATTCTTCCAATTTATGCACTTCCACATTTCAAACTCTCGTAGCCATTTTTTTCAATTCTTGTTCAAAAACCCAGCTTTTTCCCATAAAAACCAACTATAAAAATTAGTCCAATCTCTCATCATCATAATGTATCTCTAGCTCTCACATCATGTTTCATGTTATAAACCTCATTTATTGTTTGAATCACACATAAAATCTCCATTAATCATATTAGTAGATTAATTTTGATCTAGTCATGTTTAATTTAAAAAAGACCCTCTCAATATGAACACAATCAATCGATAATCTTCCTAACATAATGCAATCTAATTTCGTGATAATCATACCTCCCGATCAAAGTCTTCTCTACACAAGTTAATATGATCCAAATACTTGACCAAGTACAGGAAATTGATCTGGAAAATTGGTAGCAAACAATACACATGGTATACAAGAAAAAAATTAGATATTTTTCCCTTGGAATATACTTCGTACTTCTACACGAAAAATTTTCATTTAATCACGGAGAGGAATCTCAGATCTGAAACAAGCGTACGTGCATCACGTGTATTGGGGGACAAAATCGGGTCAGAACATGGTCCCACACAACAAGATGGTCAACAAGATCAACGGCCGAGAATCCCAGAACGCTGCACGAGAGACACAGCTTAATTTTAACCCCTCCGTATTGTTTTCTCGCAATAAAAGCCAGCCAACCCCAACCCTTATCTCTCTGACCCCAAACCAGAGAAGAACGAAGAAATTATCTCCCACAGCTTCACGTTTCAATCCTCCTTTTTCCTCTCCTCGGAGAAGCCTAGGCAGCTCAAGGTGAGTTAGATCTAATCTGGGTTTGGTTTTTTCTGCATCAAAGTTTGAATCTTTATGGTCTGGTTTTGATGAGATGTGTTGTCTGTGCAGGCGTTCTTTTACGAAATATGAACAGATTCGCTTCGTACGAGCAGAACGCCATGGCAGGCTTTGAGGGGATGAAGATGGTGGATTCAGTTGTGTGCCCCAAACCACGTCGTTTAAGCGCTTTAAATCCGTCGCTTAACGACTCTATCAGACCTTATAGATGCTTCAAGTATGTTTCTTGTTCTGTCTTTTGATTTGGTTTTCCAACACGACAGTATCATAGCTTTTGATTTGTTTGCTAATATGTTTTGGTCTTTGTTGCCGTGACAGTCAATACCAATCAGAGGTTGGAGATTCTCAGGCAGCGTCTGAACTTCTCGACCTGATTCTCAACAAGGTACAACCCTTGTTTTCTTATCATCTCAGTACCTTTATGTTCCATCATTTCTTCAATGTTTTGCTCTACAAAATTTAGTATTTTTACTTGTAGCACAAGTTCAAAGAATTGATCTCATTTTGTTTGGATGTATGAATTACAGGGGGAAAGCGGAGGTGAGAGATCCGTGAAGCAATTGGCTTCATCGCCACCGTTCTTTTGCGGGTCTCCGCCGAGCCGGGCATCCAATCCGGTCATCCAAGATGAGCAGTTTGGCAGCTGCAAGGTGGTGGTACCTTTTTCGCCTACGGCGGGGCGCAACGGAGGCTGTGTCCGGATGAAATCCGGGGACAAGCCCGTTGCGGTGCGCATCGAAGGATTTGTTTGTCTTAGCAGGGACCGCAGGAACTGCAGCATCCCTTCTGTAGCTTAAATCTGACTACAAATATTTAAGGAAGCCCTCCAGAAGCATCGGAGTTTTTATCAAAAGTGATGGAAGGAGGGTGGTTTGAGGAGCTTACTAATCTTTTTTGGGGTCCTTGAGAGTATCAGTGTGTAAAATTTTTGTATATAGAAGTCATGGTCAATCTGATGTTATTCTTGTATATGTAAATTATGGTGGTGAGTTGGGAGATGAATCAGATGATGATGATTTTGAGGAATAAAAGAGAGAAATAGTGTCTGTTAGCCTATCTTGTTTGGAGGAGATGGGAGGTTTCATGGGACTAGTTTGTAAAATCTCCCAAATGCTTTGTCTGGTTCTCTTGTCTTCCTCCGTTTGTAATTGTATTTTGGAGGAAACTGAGGATTTGGATCTCTTTTGGAATTTTATCATATGTTGGAAGTTCATGTGTTATTGTTCTGCGTTTTCATTTTTTTTAAAAATTGCACAGATGAATATGATGGATCAAAGACACTGAAATAATATTGTTCTTGAGGTGGGCTCTGATTTTCCTTCTTGGAGTAAGATGGGTTATGGATGGGTGAGGAAGAAGACGAGAGGAGTGGGGCATTGGGTTTCCGACGTTGGAAGCATCGATGGCATAACATAATCAAACATGTGGTGGATTGGAATGGTGTGCTTGTTTTGTTTGATATGTTTTGCCAGGTTTAGGCTGTGACCTGGGAAAGAAGACGTGGAGGATTATCATTAGGGTTTTGAAATGGTCTTGTTATAGAGGAAGGTGATGTAGAAGTGACTAGTCTTGAGAGTCAATTAGAGGGTGCCATTGATGATGGTGTTGGTGTGTATCTATCAAGGCCAGATAGGCATGTGAGATTGCCGTCGAGGGTGTTTTGGCTTTTGAAGGATTTTAGTGGTTGAGAGACGTGGGGAGGTGGGTAAAGCTGGCCGGCCAATTCATTTTGTTGGCCAAGCTGTCAGCAGCAACTGATGACTGCATGTGATTAGGAGCGTAAGCAGGGCAGGGGTGTGGGCTAGAGGAGACTCGCACCCCTTTGCCTTTTTTGTTTAATCCAAGTGGGGCGTTGAGGTGAGACAACAACATGGGGTAAACCGTAAGTGTAAATTTGGTTAACTGATTACTCTCAGTAAAAACGTAAGAAATTTTTGAGTGTTAAAAGGTACCTTACAAGTTTACTGGGTTCAGTTAGACTTCTTTACTTGATAAAAAAGGTATCTTACAAGTTTTCTATGTTCAGAGGTTAGTCTCAGCGTATGCAGAATAATGTGTGACAAATTTGACATCTTGGAGCCTCTTGAAGCTAGGTTGTGTGGCACACCCAACTGTGCAAAAACCATAATGTCACTTAAAATGCTTAAGGGAAATATAAAATCACTTAACAATGAAATGATAAAAGCAAAACTATAGTGCAAGCGATTGTTTTTATCGGTCTTCAATCTTCTAATGTTTCTAGGATTCTATATGGAGCTTTGTTTGATATTTAGTTTTGTTGAAATCACTTCGAAAGATTGCTTTTGTTTGAAGCACAAAAATTTTCTTCAACAAATAACTAGTGATTATAGATTTTTTTCACTTTGTAAGCACTTTTAGAGGAACACACCTTTCCATCTACTAAAATCCATTTGATAATTTGTAAATGCCCGACACAGTCGCGAAACATTCAAGCAATGGTGTGCGTAAATCCTTCGATTCTTGACGAATAGATGAGCATGAAAAATCTAGATGAGTAAAGAAGACGAAAGCAGCCCTCATGAGAGACATGCTCATTTCACCATAATAGAGCCGAACTCGTAGTTTGGAAACTTTTGCATTGTATGCCTTAGGTTGGTGTGTGTTCAGCAACTCCATGATTACATTGCCTGTTATAGATCAACAGGTCCACTCTATTGTGACTGATACTTGTTTCGAGTATCTTCCTGAAGCTAAAGCAAAGGTTTAGTCGTGGTTCACCTTCACTTGTATCTACGTATCAATTAATGGTATATACAATTTCATTTGTTCTTTACTTCAAAAATGAAGTCTATGAACACAAATTCCGTTTCTTCAATCAGTACAAGATTTGCGACTGAAAGTGGCAGTGATGGAATGAGATATTCCATGTAAAAGAAGAAGAAGATCTTTAAACCTCAAAATAATTACACCTAAATCACCAAGTGGGATATGCTAATCAAAGAATAACTATACATGTATGTGAAAAAATTAAACAAAAGAAAAAACTGTAAGCATTGGCTTCTGATTAATGCCATAATCATTTAGAAGTTGGTTTCAGTGATGAAGAGCTGCTACTTTTTCTGAGACCTGAAATAAGAGATTGGTAGCAATATATTGAGAGAGATAATACATCAAATTGACAAATGGACTACATGCTTTTCTTCTAAGATAAAAGCTTTTACCTGATGAAACCGTCGAAGGGCTTTTTAGTGCTGACACTGTAGGTGAGGAAGGTACTGATGGTTTTGAGGAAGGTCGAGGAATCCTAGCCGCCCTTCTAGGCCTACAGAAATTTTTGAAAGAGTTAGTGCTAGTTTTATCATTCTTGGAAAAAATGGTGACGAGTAATGAACGGCAGACCTTGATTTTGATTTACGCTGATCGATTAGAATTTCATTTGGATACCCAACTGGAAAAGACTAAGAAATGAAGTAACACTCACTTTTCTAAGCTTTCTGATTTTGTGGTATCAGAATAGCTCAAACTGTCAGCAGATGCAGAGCCATCAGTTTCTGTTCCACCAGAAAGACCACCGTCAGATAAGTCACTTAATTTCTCCTCATAATCTGCCTCTTCAAATTCTAACATCTCAGCACCCGCCGATTTATTCTGACCTATTTCACCTCCGGCAACCTTTGATTGCCGGAGAATATTATTTTGGTGTGTAAGGTCATTCATGGACTGCTGGGAATCAGTATCAGAACTGTACAAAAACACAGTTTTCATGATCAGAAGCTGCCGTAAGTCCTAAGCCTGTCCAGCTTGGCGGTTTTTTGCTTTGCTGAGGACTAAGCAGTCCTACCTAATACCTATAGATTCTGTGTGCTTAAGTGAGACGATTCATACCTTAATGAGCGTGTTCCACGCTTCTCAACTTGGATTTCTTTAAGTAAATGCAATCGTTCGATCTCATTGTCCTTCTTTGATATAGTGTCTTTGAGAATTGCGACCTGCATAGCCATAAAAATAAACATATTCAGAAACATGATTTGCTTGTGATGCAAGAAAATGATGTAGAAATTGAGGACCTGTTCCATTAACTGCCTAGCATCCCTGCCCTCTTTGTTGCTCTTTGCAGCCCCTAGCTCAACTCCAGCAACCCTCTCGGCAAACTTTAGAGTACTTAAACTTTCAGAAAATGAATTTGTTTCAGGATTAAGCTGCACAAACATAAGTGTTTTTGCTTGTCCACCTATTGTAAACCACCAGAAACTGTTGTTAAGCTATTTGAGACAAATTTCAAGGAAAACAAGAAGAATAACAATTTTAGGAGAAAAGAGTACCAAGGGAGCTTTGAAGGACTTGAGTAAGCTTGCTATTTCTGTACGGAACATGAGGGCTTTTCTGTGCAAGTGAAAATATGACATCTCCAAGTGCAGATAATGATTTGTTTATATGTTGTGCTTCCTTAAGTCTATCTCCGGTTACCTCAGAACGATCTACCCTTTCACTTCCTGCCAAATCTACAAGATGAAGATTACCAACCAAAGCAGTACTGGTCTTCAAATCTGTCCCTCGTACATGAACTGTAAGAACACTGTATACACACATCTAAGTGTCACACTACAGAAAATATATGAGATGTACGTAGACATATTTCATTAATGATGAGATGCACAAACCTATGAGAGCGACTACTTCTTTCGTTGAGGGCTGTGGCACTAACAGCTCTGTTCTTAAATCCAATATCCATTAATCTCATGACATCTGAGGTTGAATTGACAGGGCGCATAGTAGCATCCGGCACAGCTAACCCATTGGGTTGAGACTGAGTCATAATCCCAAGTGTGTGCAAGTCAAGGGAAACAGATGCTTGTAACCAAAATTATGAAATGGTTTAACAAATGCTGATCCCAAGCAATGTGAAAAACAACAAAAATAATTATTTTATCATTTGCTAGAACCATGCTATGAAGCAGAACACAGGTATTTTTAAGACTTTATTTGAAGCAACATTTTGTTGTTTGAGAAGGATATTTTTTCGGAGTACCATCACTTGATAGCAAATCACGCACTTGCTCATTGTATATTTCAATCATTTGAACACCAATTTCATACGAAATGGTGGTCTTTCTTTGCTGTGAGATATCAAAGAGATCATTTAAGGCTCGATAGTTGACCCCCCAGTTCTCCTTAGTTGCTTTGTTAGGACCGGTCTGAAAATAAATAATTATTGGCATTAGCATCTTATGGTGACCTTAAAAGTTAAGATGAAATGAAGCTCCATACCATCGTGTAGGTTTTTCCAGATCCAGTTTGACCGTAAGCAAAGATACAAACATTATATCCGTCAAGTACAGATCGTATAAACGGTTGTGTATCAGTGTATACTTGAGCTGTGAACAGTAAAATGAGGGCCACAAGTTAAGCATCACCATGATTCTCATAAGATAATTTTTCAGTATAATCAGTGTAAGAAACATCAATGCAGATGAATTAAACAATAGCTGAAGATACAGAAAAGAAAAATATATAGCATAGAACCTTGAGTTGCATCTGAACCATAGACCTTATTAAACTTGAACAATCGATGACCATCTTTCCCTGGTCTGGAGCGGTCTGCAACTACCAATTCCCCATTGTCACCAATTTGTTCTACCAATGTTCTTTTATCCTTCTGTCCAGGCAGAAAGGGTCTTATTCGGCAATATACTCTGATGTTTCCTGCGCATGCAAACTGAGAAGTGAACTTCAATATTTCATTTCAGATATAACTCAAGTAGAGCAGTTAATTTTGTGTCACCTTTTAAATCCTGAATTTCATTAAACAGCTTTCTATTTTCAGCCAAAATTGAATGATAGTTCTCAGCTGCATCTGCTAATGATTGAAGTTTCACTCCTGAAAAAGGCCAAATAACAATGCATGAAAATCTTCCATCACATGTAAGGGATACAGCTTTTGAATAGCAAAACACTACCTAAATGATCAAATTCACTCGTGTAGCTTTTTTCGGCCAGCAGTATTTCTTGCTTAATAGAAACTGAAGATAGCCTCAAATCCTGCATTCATAATCTTTTGTTATAAATAAAAAAAATAAAACATTGTATGACTATCAGATAACTAAGAATACAATTTGATCTAAGGTTTAAGTACCTTCAAAGAACCAAGTTGAACTTCCATAAACTTATGGTAAACACGCTCTTTATTGATCCAACTCTGACATTTGGACTCAGAATTTGCCTCAAGCTCTTTCTCCTTTTTCCTTGAACCTGTCAAGAGAGTTTCAAGTTCCTTCACCCTTCCTTCAAGTTGACCTTGAGAAAACTGATATTTTGACTCTGAGCTTTCCTCAACCTCTTTCACTTTATTCCTTGAGGCTTCCAATAGTCGTTCGAGTTCTTTTACCTTTTCTTCATGCTTCAAATTTTCTTTATAAAACTCAAGCTTTAAAGTTTCATTAGAAACTTGATATTTTGACTCAGAGTTTTCCTCCAGCTCTTTCACCTTATTTCTTGAATCTGCCAAGTTGCGTTCAAGTTCTTTTACCCTTTCTTCAAGTGCTGCTTTAGCACTTTTTGCATCTGTTTCCATTTGCAAGCAACGCAAGTCAAATGTCTTTTTGGCTATATCCAGCTCTTGCTTCAGTCCTGAAATTTCAAGGTCGCAGTGCTCCTTCTCTTTCTTCAATCTGATCACATCCTCATCATCAGTTTTCTTCTTTTCTTCGATTTTGGTCCTCTCATACTGCCAATAGTAACCATTCCCACTAAAATATATTGTGAAATTCATCTAGAATTAACTAAGATCATTATCTGGATATGTCTAGTAAAGTGTACAGTCTTTATATCACTCATACAAAGTTAGGTGACAGTTGATCACTTGATGCATAGTAAAATATCGCATGACTACTTAGAAAACAAGTACCTGAATGAATGAGCAGAAGAGTGAAAATAAACACCATTTTTTCCTGAAACATACCTTTATGTGCAGAAGATGGCTCCTGAATAGCTGTAACATGCGAATCATTTAAAGAATAAGACATAACATGTGTGTCAAGCTGTCAAATGCTAATGTATCTGTTTAAATGATACTTCATACCTCACTTTCCTCATTGGTTCCAGATGCAAGGGCTTCAAGTACTCTGATTCTTGACTGGTATTTCTCTTCACGCGCCTTGAAAACATTGTTTTGCTGGATGCACAAAACCATGATGAAATTTAGACAAAGCATTTCTTTATTGGATCACAAGTAAAAAAATTGGTTAGTACATATTACAGTTCTTAAATGTTCTGCTTGAGTTGATATGCGGCGCTCAATCTCCTGGACTACTTTTCTCAGTAGGCAAGCCACACGCTGCAAAATAAAGGCGAATTTCAGATGGAACATACTGTATTTGTATTGATGCATAGTACTATATTTTTCACAACAGTGTGTGCTTTCTGATTGCCATACATGAGGTATTTCACTATTATTTCTTTCAACGCTTTCATCAAGAATTCCATTTACAACGCTCAAAAGGGACTGAGTCGGAGCATTCTGCATTAAGAGATACTGAAATGCATTAAAGCTGCATCAAAATTTATGAAACCACAAAGCGAAAAATCTGATATTGTTTACAGGTACATTGACAACATACATCTAAACTGTTGGATTTCATCATTTCTGAGATCTTTGCAGCAGGAAGATCTGCGTAGCGTCCTTGTTTCATCTGAAATACCTCATGGAACTTATGTCCAACGTGATGCATTAATCCCATTGATGGCTCTGTAGAAGGTAAAGTTGTGGCATAGATCAACTGTTAGAACAAAACATGCAGCATCCAAATTTTTGTCAAGAACACCAAATTAAGGCTATTGCAGCAAAAACATAATTTTTTATAGGAAACAGTTTGAGTAACATTTAATAATTTATCCATTTGCATTATCAGCCAGTTACCATGCTTGATGGATCTGGTGAATGCAAGAGGAAAATTGTACCTGACATTATAGGACTACGCAATGTACGTTGAAATTTTGTCTCAGACAAGACCTTCTGCCTCTCTTCTACAGATAACGGAGAACCAAATCCACGGGAAGATAAATTCCTACGAGGGCTGTCATAATTAGAAGTTGGACTAAACAAAGAAAAACCGTCTGCTGCAACACCTGACCCAAGTCTTGATCTAAGCGTCAAAAGACAATCTATAACAGTCTTCATAGATCCCTGCACAATATATAGTATAAACCAGAAAATGTGTAAGAGGGAACTCATGAACAAGGAGAAACTTACAATGAATCAAAGAAGTTGTGGAATATGAAATAGCTCATGCATGAAAATCATTGGAAATTCAATATATCAGAGTTATTCAATCTCATAGACTTAAAAGCTGGATTACATAATACACACACACAACGCACAGAATTCTGTTTGTGTAAAAATGATATATAGATTTACCTTCTCTAGGTCCACCATATTAAACCGAGGTAGGCCTAATGAATCAGCAGCAACCAAGAACCTTTCTACATTTTCTGAGTTTGGCCCTGAGTTCTGACCAGATATATTAACCTATAATAGAAAATGCACTCTGAAAGTAAGACCAGACACTCAATCCAACCAGTAAAAAACTTACAGTTGGGAGACTAGGAAATCAACCTCTTCTACAGAACAAGGTCTAAGCCTATTCAATATCCGACACAAGATGGTGCCATCAATCATGAATGATCTTAAGTTCTCATCTGAAGCATTTTCTGGTAAATCTAAGTCAGGAAGTAAATTATTTAACCACTCCACTAAAAACGCTAGCCGCTTGCCTGCAAAGTACATTACAGAAATATGAGCAAGGTTTTATATTGATCCACAATGTAGCAGATAAGTATTAGGCCGGGCCAGCTATACTTACCTTCAGTCTCATCAGTACCACTTACA
The DNA here is from genome assembly GCA_951800085.1 of Comarum palustre. Lineage (NCBI taxonomy): Eukaryota > Viridiplantae > Streptophyta > Magnoliopsida > Rosales > Rosaceae > Comarum > Comarum palustre. Next base: position 22,531,434 of record OX637576.1, on the reverse strand, counting down.
ACTCGTCCCGACATATCCCCATTTGCAGGAATACTTGAGCTTGAGGTTTCTCCATTTTCAGTTTTCCGGTAATCAGAAGAGGACTCCATCATCACAAACTTGGGAGTGACTCTAGCTTTGGAGCTCAACTATAAAGCTCACGGCAAACATTACTATTTTATATTAGAATTACAATCAATGTAAGGGTATGGAAACTTAAAATTGATGCAAAGACAAATAAGTTACATAATTAATCAAACTTAACCTTCTATGGTAAGTACACATTCTCTATTGGTAATTAAGGGAGTTCAGATGGAAAAGGGAAGAAATATTTTGATTTGAATTTTGAAGCATGATGACCAATTAGCATTCAAAGAATCAAAGTTGCATACAAACATATATATGTTATATGATTATACATAAGAATATAATTGACAAATATAGCTGCATTCTACCTGAACCGTACCTGAGTATAAGTCTGAGATGACTCCCTGCAAAAGAACCTGTATGTATTTGAAGGACTTGGCTATTCATCTGAAAATGAAGATATATAAAACGCATATAACTGAGATAGAAACCCAACAGAAGCAATTGTCACATTCAATAATCTCATACATGCATTAAGAACAATATGGTGAACAAAACTAAACAGAATGGGAGAAACAGAAGCTAAAATCTAACCTGAGAGGCCAATAAAGCTGATGGTTGATCTGGTTATGACTAAACTAAGGTTTTGACGTCATAACTTGTTGAAAGGGGAGGAATTGAACTTGGTCTTTAACTATGATTCCTTAATCTTCTTCACGTTGCTTTTTTTTCTTTCAATTTTCAATTATTCAAATGTTTTTCTTTGGTCTTTTGCCGTGTACTCCATTGATGTTCAAGGCGAGTTGAAGACCAGTCGATCAACGACCCTTGAAAGTAGGAGCACAACTCTCTCTCAGCTCTACGTCTCGATCCTTTTACGTCCCGACTGTGACGGTCCATCTTCTGCTATCTTTGGGTGGTCAATGATTTGGTATCGGGTCATGGCTCCGAAAGCAAACTAGGCTTCTTAATTTGACAACCTTTCTCAAACATTTTCCCAACATTTTCATAACTAAACTGTTTATCACTGAAACTTAGTCCAAGATTCTGTATCTATCGTCTTCGTCTATGTAATCCCCTAGTAATTTCACTTTCAATTCAGTGAAAAATGCGATTCAATTCTTAGAAGTGTCTATCGGTAACTTTGTTATTAACTTATTATTACCAATAGAAAATGTTATGAAAGTCTCATTTGAGACATTTTATCCCATAAAGATCCATCCAAACATTTTTGTTCATGCAAGTCCATCTCAGATCCAAACACATCAACTCTTTTTTTATCTGATACCTAATATACCCTCAACCTACTTGACTCTCTCTCTCTCTCTCTCCACGAAGCTCATTGTTGAAAACCTCGATGAAGAAGGACGACTCCAGCGCGTATCCTTATCGACCGTGTCATAGTTCGGCTTCAATCGTAGATCAAGATCGGAGAGCTCGAAGGCTCTCAGTGACGTTAACTCTGTTCCAGATTAAATCGTCGACCGCGCCAACTCATCGATCCAGAGCGAAATGAAGATGAAGATCACCAAGACCTGTGATTTTAGCTCCATCTATGTCCTTCCTCCTCACTCCAAGATCGAATTCTCCAACGTCGGAGTTGCGACCTCTTGATGTCAAGATCGCCAGAGTCAAATCAATCTCGATTTGCTTCTACTTCAGATCTCATAGAGGTAACACAATTCTTTCTTTCAATTGTTGTTTCTCTCTACGATTCTGTAAATCCGAACACGAGTTATGTGAGTGTGATTCACATATATATGTGTTGCCGGATTGTGATTTGATTCAAATTGCAATGAGCCTCTTGAGCCCTGACACTCTGACAGTTACTTTACATTACTGCTTTAGTAGAATTTCTAGAACTACATACGGTAGTAGCTTTTTATAAAGACAGAAGTAGTGTTTGGAGGAGATGAAGATGTTTGCTAAGTAGAGAGCTTGTAATTCTGTTACAGATATTAGTGTTTCACTGGTTTTAATCAAAACCAATTGATACTATGATACAGTGATAGTAGCTTTCTATAGTTGTCGTAGTATCTTCTGCTATGTCATCACGTTGCATTACCTAGGTTATTTATTGTGCTAGTATCATTATGTTATCGCATTGCTTCATGTAGTATCCTGTTGAATTAATCTTATAACATCATCCTTACATAGTCACAATCTAGGTTTATGGATTGTGTTAGTATCATTATGTTTATGTTAGTATCCTCTTAACATTCTGATAGTATTTTTATGTATCCGTGTTAGTATCTTTTCAACCTAGTGATAATATCTTTCTATTTAGGCTAGTATATTTTGAAGATGATGTCAGTATGTTTCTCACCAATGTGGTAGTATTTTTTCAACACATTGATAGTAGTTTTGTAACTCTGTGATATTATCATTTTCATTTAGTGGTAGTAGTTTTTGTGTGCACTACTCTCTTTTTAATGGTGTGATAGTATACTCATGTGTGTGTTAGTATCTTGTAAATACAGTGGTAGTAGCTTTTTAACTCTACAGTAGTATCTTTTTCAACATGGTGTTAATAACTTCTATTTTCATTTCAAATATTAATATTACGTTATGTTTTACTCTTGCTCTTGTAGAATTCTTCGCTTTGGAATTGTGGTTGTAGATTTCAAAATCATGTGAATTCGGATATTGAAGCCTCTGTTAACCAAGAAATCATGGACCAGCCAAGAAATATTTGATATGAAGTCTCGTGCTTAAAGGGGAGATTATGCGTATGGTTTGGAGCATCACTTTTGAAAACTGACAGTAGTTTTATAAAGCTAGTGTAGTATATTTCTGAAACTACAGTAATAGCTTTTTACTACTATAGAAGTAGATTTGTAAATAATTTTATCATTGTTGAAAACTACATCTTTTTGTATCATTGTATATGTTTTATTCACTTGATTGCATTAACTTATCTTAGTCTTATCCTTTACATTTTTGTAGTCTTATAAGTCTCATAAAAATATCTTTTTTAGAATGCTTTAAAATCTCTTTCTCAACCTTTGGTAGTAGGTTTTGTATATTTTGTAGTAGCTTTTGTTGTTGAATGTATTTAGTTTTTGTAGCTTGTAGTAGTAGTTTTTATAGCTTTTGGTAGTAGCTTTTATAAATAGGGGTAGTAGCTTTTGTAACCGTCGGAAACCTAGCCGGAAAATGGCCAGAGACTTCGCCGGGGGTCGGCCAGAGACCTTGTTGAAGTTGAGATTGATTTTTGACTTTTTACTTTAGTTGCATTTTTCGTAAATATAAGATACAATCTATTTTTTGGTTGGATGACAGTCTGTAATTTTGTTGAACTTCAATACTTTTATTTAGACATGGGTGGACTTATGTGGGTAAAAATGTTTGGATGGACTTCTATAGAATAAAATGTTTCAAAATGGAGTTCTATGTAATTGACCATATTATCAATATTATGTTACGAACCTGGAAAGTCACATAAAACGTCAATCACATCATAGTATACACTTTCAATTCAAAAGCTATGACAAAATTACATCACAACAAATTTTATTATGAAAAAAAATGATCAATTTCACTTATCCATATATAGTAGTTATCTACATAGTATTTGCAGCATGACGCAACTCAAAAAACATGGTGAAATCGGAGTCATGGCATGACAAGTTTAGTGATGAACTTATTATTTGGGCTGAGAGACTAGATAATTTTGATTACAGAAGTCATCATCCATGGAAACTAGAATATTTCACTTTCTTTTGGATCAAGCTAGTTCCGATAGAAAGCCGTGAAAGTGAACATGGATTCCTCTTCCTGCCAACACAGACCAATATCATCACCCTTGTTCAAATTTCTCCTAATCACAAACTCATCTCTCCAGCCCCCAGCGAAGGCGAACCTCCCTGTTTTCAGTTTCTTCAAGTACAACACATGAAGTGAGTCCAGCTCACAGTCGTGAACCGTAACTATCTCAACCGCTCCACGCTCGATTCTCGCGGCGGCTCTCTCGTCCAAGAAAGGCAAGACCTGCTCAACCACCCAGCTTTTGCTCAACGTCAGCATATCCCGGTTTCGGCTAACATCCCCGTCGTTGAGCCTTTTCTTGTACCAAGCATCACGGTGCTTCAGCTCCTTAGCAAACAACTTCTTTCCATACATTGCATCCTCATCGGAATCCAGTACATATTCCGTCGTTTTTCTCTTTCTAGCCGCGGCGGTGTCCAAGCACGCCGACCATGTTGGTGCTGGTGCTTCAGCCATTGCGACTTCCATTTCGAGAAAACTAACGTCAGAAGACGTTGTGATTTTGTGGACAACGGAGAGCTGAATCCTATTTACAGAGTATGAATTTGCCTAATCCGTGAAGGGTAAGGAAACCCATTTAGGATATAAAAAAGAAATAAGTCGGCGACAGAGTGTCTTTCGCTCCAAGTAAAGTGGCTTTCCTAATTTCCCAGAGGAAAAAATATAAAAACGTGTGAAATTTGGGCCTGAGGCCCATATTTGATGGCCCAAATTAACTTCAAGTATGACTCACCCAACCTGCAACAAGATCGAGAAATGGGGAGGAAGAAGGGGGTGGCGGGGTTTGAGGAGACGGCGCCGGATGACTTCGATCCGGCGAACCCGTACAAGGACCCGGTGGCGATGCTGGAGATGAGGGAGCACATAGTGAGAGAAAAGTGGATCCAAATTGAGAAGGGCAAGATTCTCCGGGAGAAGCTCCGGTGGTGCTACCGCGTCGAAGGCATCAACCGCCTCCAGAAGTGCCGTGTCCTCCGCGACCAGTACCTCGAGTCCACTCGCGGCATCGGTTGGGGCAAGGACCACCGTCCCTACGAGTTCCATGGTCTTCTTTTTACCTCTCTCTCATTTTTCATTTTTTTTACATTTAATTATTGGATTATCAACTGATCCTGGTTTTTGTTTGATTCTCAGGGCCCAGGAAAGTTGAGGAAGTCGAGTCGGAATGATGGTTTAAGGTACCTCTTTGTTAATTCGATAATGTGATTGAAATTGTTTTGAATTTTTCTGGTCGTGTTCTTGTTAGAGTGATGGAATGGTACTAGAGGTTTCGATTTGGTTAAGCTTAGAATGGTGGTATTTACATTCAAGATTAGTCATTTTCTGGCAATGTTAATCTGCAAACTATAAAACATGGATACGTAATCACAGAACATTAGGTATGAACTGTATAATCATTGTTTCATAGTTTGGCACTTGGATATTCCAGACTAGCTTTGCTACTGGACTGAATATTGGATCAGTTTAACTTAAGAGGACAATTGACCGAATGGTGAAACCAATTGTGATAAGTTTAGGATACTTATCTTGACGCATTATGCATGTCTTGCACTGTCTTGTTGGATTTTATTACAACAAAGCTTTTAGATGGTTCAATGAACAGTCTCAGAAAGTAAAGTCTTCAGATTGCAATTTTGATTATTTTTTATTGGGTAGGTTGAGCATAGTTCCAATAGCAATAAAAATCATTTTTTATTGGGTAGATCGAGCATAGTCCCAAAGTCATCTCCAACTTTGAGATTTTGCAATAAAAATCAAACAAATAGTTAAGGTTCACTAGCAATGCTGAGGTTTACTGGATTTTCCTTGAACCTTGTTTAATTCAGTTTATCACATGTGCATTGAATTTGATGATCAGTGTTCGAGTTTCTGTACCCGATCTGTTGGCATCTCTGCATTCTGAAATTTGAATATTGTTGAAGATGACTGAAAATAAATTGTGGCATGATATGTAACATTTGCCTACATCAGATGATTCATATGTATACACTTATTTACTTGAGTGGAAGGAGTCTTCATAGATATAAATGTTGATACTTTTCATGTTTCCTCATGCAGGTGAATGAGTCTGGCCTGCAGAGTAAGCTTACCTCGGAGGGAAGTTGAGGATCACATACACACTATTGGTGCATTGTTGTTGTTTTCTTGATCTGTCTGAACTAGACCCTGTGAAGAATGGTTATTTCCTTTTCCTTTCCTGTCACAGATAAAGTTCAGATGTTGGGCTTTGACTTTTATGTTAGCTTCCAATTATTGAAACTTTGAAAGAGAATGGCTTGAGCTATGCCTAAACAAATCAAAATAAAATTCTCTAATTGTTGATGATATTTAAGGGATGGATCATAAATCTCTTATAATGCCACAGTGATCACAAGAAGGTGAAACAGTTTTGAATTTTCCCAGTTTTCAGTAGAGTTGATGTGTACTTTATTACAGTAATGGTTATCATCCGATCCCTAGCATTTCATTTGCATCTTGATGCTGTTTTGCCATTTTCGAATTACTATCAAGGGATGATTGGACTAAGGAGTTGTCACTGATGCTTGTGCTGGCTTAGTTTATTTTTTTTGGGACACAAATAAAATAAAAATGGCTTTGTTTTTTTATCAACTTCTACATGCTTTTATTAGACTCTTTTTGCTGAAGATTGCGATATCTAACAAGATATTTTGGCAAAACCTTCTCTTCCCGACTTGAGTCATCTTATGTATCATGGAGAAAATATCTCTGGACCTAGGTCATTAGTGATCCTTTCGGCACAAGTGTTGGACAACGGCCTTTGACAATGCTAAACTTGTGGGCTAAAGTTTGACGACCTTTGGCAAACATGTAAAGTCTTCATGATTTACGATACTTCCATCATCTGAAGGGTTACTATAAGTTTTTCGTGTGAATGTCTGATGAAGGCAATGTAAGGACATTTTCCCACTCCAATGCAATTGATGCCGCACTGCTTAGGCATCGAAATCACAGGTCTTTTCGTAGGTAGGAAATTAACGTCATTTTCCATTTTCTTTCCAAATGAAACTGCTTTGATATTTGTTGGTAGCGTCCCTGTATGTATTGGTTATTCATTCGTTGGTCACTAGTCTTTCCTCAATAATTCTGTCTTCTCAGAACTCACACCCCAACTAATTTCTTTTGCGTGTCTAAATGAGTATGAAACAGATAGACTTGCTCGCTGCTTTGGTCACTTATGCACAGATTGTCATTGTCCACAAATTACAAGAAGCAAATCCCCATATTGCCGAAACAACTGCATTTCATGAAGAGTCACCACTACATTTGATCAACATTTCTGGATGAAATTGATTGCTAATAGCATTGTCACCTATGTTGAAGACTGCATTCCATTTTTTCTTGTACAAGAGCTTCTGATTTTTTACACAGTTGTACCTGCTTCGAATTTTCCAGAACTAGCTTCGAGGAGAGAGAGAGAGGTACGGCGAGCTACCAAGTTATATACCACATTTATTCTAAAGCAGGCCATATATGATATATCAAGCAATGATATAGGTGCCATGCATGCATACATCAATTAATCGGTCAGTCCAATTTTCCCACAAAACAAGCAAAATTGGGAGTTGATCATGATCAGTCCTTAGTACATGCAGTACTACTGTTATTTTTTGAGGTGCTGGTGCTTCTGGTAGGAAGGTGCATTCGAAGTAGTAGTAGAACTAGTTCCCGTTCCCGTCTGGAAAGAGGTTCTCTTAACGAATCGACCTTTCATTCTTGGCCTCTTCTCGGCGTTGAGCTTCCTCACTTCGTATCTGATCTTCTTCGAAAACAATCGTGTCCTTCGCTTCTCCCTGTACCTTGAAACTCTTGCTTCTCTCCCCGGCCGTTGCTCAGTATCGCCTCTCATTCCCATCCCGTAAGCTGCTGCACTACTATCTCCATGTCCTTGCATATTCATAATCTGATTTGCGCCCCATATTCCCTGCAATACATTGAAATTTATAACCAAGTTAATCACATTGTGTACCCTTTAAAAACGTTTAACATCAGCTAACATGGAAATCACCAGATGATTGGAGAGTTAATTCTAATGTTAACATATGGTTGCATGGTTAGTTCTAAAACGCTAAATGTGTAAAGACACAAATTCAAGCACATGATTTCTTTAGTACTATAAATCTCATGCACTAGAAGAACATGTACCGCCTGAGTGATTGAAGGAACACATTTTGTTTTGTAGTAGCTAGAACACAAAATAATAGTAAGACAACAAAATAGAGACAAGGAGATTAGTTTTGATTATTACCATGCAGTCGGGCCAGCCATCTTCGGCGTTGAGCTCCGGCTTAACTCCGGTGGTCCACGGAGAGCCTTTGCTTGCCCAGGCACTGATGATTGCCTCATGATTCAGCCTCAAACATATCTTCTTCCTCTTCTTCTCAGCCTCCATGAGCACTGCTACCTTCTCCTCCTCCTCCTGATCAGTGCTAGTACTTCCCCCAAGTAAAACCGCAGCCGACTCATCATCATAATCCAAGTTCCAATCCAGCATTGAAGGATTAAATTCACATTCCATTCCTTGATCTGCCTCTTCAATCTTCACTACCTTTCTCGTTTCAATGCCAATACAAACATCCATGCCGTAGTCCTCTTCTTCTTTCGTTTCATCGAATAGTCCCAACCCCTTGATGTCACTGCCGTCCTCATCAAGTCCCTTCCCAAGCATGTTCTCAACATCGGCAGCAAACTCCGCGAGCTCCATATCCGAAGGTAGAATTAGTCCCCGAAAGTTATCCAACTCGTCGCACGGGCTACTAGTCCGAGCTCCATAATCTTCATGACCATTCCCCATTTTTACCTCATGATGATCAATATCTGTCATGTTGTTACAAAGCTCAGCTTCAAAAGGATCAAATATGGGGACTCTATAAAGCAGCTGCTCAAGATCCTCACTCTCATGATCATCCTCTAGGCAACAGTAATCAACTTCTTCACTCCCAATCTCCGGCACAAAAGGCATAGCCTGCCCTAGGCCTAGAACCTTCCCTGCTTCATCTTTGTCGCTCTTATGATTCCCATGGCCACGGGGAGTTCGTGCCTTTCGCGTCACGCCCTGCTGCCAAGCTGGCACCGGAGGCTCGATCGCCAAGTGACCACTGAGCTTGTGAGATGAAGACTTGAGACGAACCCTCTCGTGTCTGCTTGCCAAAAGGTTCACCGAGTGTACAGAAGCATCGCACCTCTGGCATAGAAAAGCATCATCAGCTCCACAAAACCACCGAGCCCGCTTCACCAAGCAGCTGTCGCAGGCTCGAGCCGTGCTGCCTCCCATGGCATTAGCAGTTTTCTTTTCTGTGATCATAGCGCAGCTCAAACAGCTGAAGATTTTCAATGAAACGTCACAACTCGAGAAAGTAAAAGAACTGAGCTAGAGCTAATGTTAAGAGTTTAGAGTTTGATGAAATGCTAAGGAATATTGAGGTGGCTTCACATATTTATTTAGGGCCCCAAACGGTTCAATAATTTTATGTGGGTTTAGTGTTTGAAAGTGATGACTGTGAGTGAGGCTAAGAGAGGCCGAGACCCACACCATGCTGCAGCGCTTTTACTCTTTCCACAGTCTGCTATAAGCCCTGTGAACTAAGTTAAATTTTAAAAAATAGGTTTTTAAACTATAATATTTATTTAAATTTATTTTCTCTTTTTTAACTAAAGCTACAAACTCAAAATCTAACGACATAAAACATTAGAATTTTTTTATACTTACTTACACTACTCATTTAAAAAAAATAGTAACTAATGATTTTAATATAATGCTTGTTTTTTACTAAACTAATGTGTTCATATAGTGAGAAAAAAAAAATTTTAGCTCTTAAAAGTTCGGGACCCTGAGTCTATAACCTATTCGAGTACGGGTGGCGCTGTTTCCGGTTTATAGCTAGGGTTTCGATGTCGATGAGCTTCTTGGGACCCATGAGGTATTCCAATCTGAGTCTTCATTGGCTAAGCCTCTGAACTCCATCTTATACTCTGAATTCTGATTGGCTACAAGTCTTATGGGGGATTCATGTGGACCATAAGCTAAGACTGGGATTGGTCTCTGTGTATTTTGGGTGTTCATGTGTGGTGAGGATTAGAAACTAGAATGTGTAAAAATTTGAGGGAGACTCTTTTGTTGGTTTGTTTTGGAAATTCAATAATTTCCTACTTGACCTTTAAAACTTCTTGGTTTTGGTCCCCTCCATGGCCATGGTTGCTTTCAGCTCCACTAGTGGTTTTCATCTTTTTCTCACTCTCACCCACTGCATTCTGCAGCTCCAGATGTGGCCCTGGTAAATTTTCAGATAAAGTAGTTAGTTCTGTTAAAACTTGTAGACGTTTTGAATCATAAGAGAACATAATGGCACCCCAAGGTAAGCTAGATATAGAACATGTGGAAGTATCTGTTTAAGGTATGAGAGAGCTTTTATTGGCACCCGGCTTCGACTAGCCTCTACAACTTGTGCCGTACCGGCAGAAGATAAGCGCATCTAATCCTGCTGATGAGGTTGTTCAACAGTGCAGCTAATTGAAACAAAAAGATTTGAAATCAATGAGGTGAGAAAAATACTTTCAAGTACTGTTTCAACCATAAACTCAAAAGAACGTGAGAAAAATACTTTCAAGAACTGTTTCAACCATAAACTCAAAAGAACTTCACTGTAAATTAACCCAATGACTGTTTGTATGTTACTTTGCATTTGTCTTGTTAAGTTCCCCAACCTAAAGGCAATCATTCACTTTCAAACTGGTGATTGTTGATTGATTCAGAGTTTCAGACCACTATAGCTAATTGATCGTGCATGGTTGCTAAAATGGTATCAGTAATTCAGTATATATCTACCTTGTGTTACTTCACCCCATCCTTAACACCAAGTAGTTCATTTGACAACTTTTCCTTTTCCTTTTCCTTTTCCTTGAATAAAAGGTCTCACACACACGCATGTAACTTTGAAAAGGAAACAAAGAAATAAGGATTAATTACATAAGACTTCCTAAACTATAGGAGCGGTTTCAATTTGATACCCAAGTATCAAATTCTGTCGTTTTGATACCTAACATTTGCTGCCGTTAACAACTTGATACCTCACTACTTGAATCTCCGTTATCTGATGAGGTGGTTGTTATGTGTGAGGGTAATTTGGTTATTTCAAGAGATCGGATACAATCTGACAAAAACATACACTCCAGATGACGACAACTGAGGAATTCGAACCTCAGACCTCGCCTAATGGTTCATATCACCAAGGCATCACCGTTTGCTCCAAAGACATGCAGTAACAAAACAAACTCAGATCAGCAACCAATCAACAATATAGACCAACACAGTAGCTCTAAATCGAGTTCGTACAACTCATAAGCTTCTCCTTGTTTCAATCCAACAACCTGCAGCTTCTCCTTGCTGAACCCCAAACATGCAGAACCACCTCACAATAACACATTCGATCAACAACAACCCAACACCCAAAACAACCAATACAACAATCTAAAAGTCAGACCCTCACCAGGCTGGGCTCCAATTGATCGCCACAAGGCTGGTCCAAGCTCCAGAAGCTCATCCAGTCTCAGAACACGTCATCGGAGACGAGAACCCGAAACCAGAAAACACAGAATTAGGGCTTTTAAGTCTGGAGCTCAAATTGACCATGCAAGGGTAAATAAAGGAAGAAGAAGACGAGAGGAGAAGAGAAGAACCCTACCCTTCACTACCGCAGTCGCTGCCTGAGCTTGCCAGAATTTGGAGAAATCTGTCGCGTACAGTGGGTCTCGATCTCCACAGAAATAGGTTGCATGCTGGGTTTAATGACTGGGCTTGGTAGAGGGAAGAGAGCATCTTGGTGGTGGTGCGCCGGTGAGTGGCGGCTGAGAACGGCGACATCGTGTCGAAGAAGACCAACGACAGTGGAGGAGGAAGAGAGTCGGGAGAAGAAGGTTGACCCGATTTGGAGACCTTTGACCTGGCTTAGATTTGTATTCCACTAGTCAGAGAGCCCGCGCGTTGCTGCGGGTTATGTCGTCTAGAAATCAACTAAACAACAAATTAATCCAAGTGTCTTAAACACATGCTTTTGTATTTTTAATATGAAGATAGAAAAACGATAAATTGCTTTAAGCTCAATGAATCTATATTTTGGACAGAGTCTAATCTCATCAACTTAGTACTTTCCACTGGCAACATAAGCATTATCATCTATTGGAGCCGAAACAAATGAGATTAGCAAGTAAACCTCTTTTATTTCTTTGCTTCAAGTTTGTTCTTTCTTTGTTTCTTAAGAATCAAACAAATTAATAAAAGAAAAAACAAACATGAAGCAGACTAAAACCAAATTAAGCTAATCAAAGTTGAAATGAATAATAACGCAATTACTAAGTGCAAGTGAAGAGAACAATGTCAGACAGTAAAACTACTACTGATATGCAAGAGCTAGCACTGGTAATGATAAGACTTTTCAGAAGCAAAAGTTACAAAGAAAGTGTGAAAGACACATCTATGTAATACCATGTTTACTAACATTTTTTTTATTTCTATGTTAAAAAGGTACTCTCCAGCACCAACGTATTCACTGATGTTGATAATGTTCTAATAAATAAGGTCAAGAAGGCCTAACTTTTGCATATTGTTCTAATGTTCTAATAAACCCTAAAGAAATAAAAGTTTTTTATGTTTTCGACTTAACTCTAATTTGATTTAGATCCTCTCTGTACAAAACTATAAGTGAGAGATACAAAGTGCAACAAAGATAATTTGAAAAGAATCAGTTTTACTTTATATGTTTCCAGTCTCATGTCCGGACTGATGATGCAACTCTTTTATCACTTCTTCGTCCTTCCCCTTTAGATATGCTAGTATGTAGCTGAAGGAAAAAACATCGATTCCGAATGAGCATAAAAAAATGAAATTTAACAAAAATTGAAAAAATATTTTGCAGCAACAATATCATGTTGTTGCAATCCAAGAAAAGAAAAAAGTTGAACCTCAAATGCATATCCTCCATGAGATCAGAGATAAACAGGCACAGCAAGAGCAACCAAAACCTGCCGGCAAAAATAATACAATAATTAGTTATCCTTTCAGTTAATATGGTAAACATAAGTAGAAGGAACTTCTAATCTAATGAAGACAACATATAAAACCGAAAGAAGGCATAGAAAAATGAATGAAAGCATCAGTTCTCATGGACCGTAATTAACTGAATTTTTTCCCAACAGTCATTAAATTTGATTTGATATCGCTATGTAAAGAATTAGTTCGCATATGCATATATAACTTTAAATAGAATAAGGGAAAAAGTCATCTATGTTCATACTTTCGTACTAATTATTTAATTTTTGTATATAATGCACATTTCTAATGCTCTAAGCAAGAACAAAGTTAGGATCGATCGGTTCAAACTAAGCTTAATTTACTGCAATTTTATTCGAGTCCACCAACGGTCAGTTTTAAGAAAAAGGAGATCATCAAATTGATTATAAGTTCTTACAGAGTTACAGTGGATAGCAAGAATATTTAAAGCAACACGTCAAATAGAAGAAATTACATGAACTAAATTAATAAATGTAGAAGTGGTAATGGAAATGGAATAAAAAAAGTCGAAAATGAAAATTTCTATAAACAACTAATGGAAGCCTAGAATACATGAAGAACCATCTACTGTTAAGAACTATATGAAAGCTGGAAAAAAATGCATGTCAAAGGAGCAAATAGATGAAACGGTCCAATTCCCTCATTATTGAAAAGGGATAAATTATAGGGGATGGTTCTGCTAAATGTATTTCAAAGCCTTCTTTGAGCTTTTTCCTTGTTTACAAAAACATAAACTTGCATAGATCATAAGCAGCAAAATTGTAGATTTAATTTGTATTTGACATTTTAAGTTTACACTATATTAGAAAGACAAATGATTTCTTTTCACCACAGAAGCAAATTTTTCTTATCATCATTCATTCCTGAGAAACTTATATCCAGCTCACATGTTAGCAAATAATAGAAAAACTTATAGAAGGCATACATGTATAGTTCAAGTGACGTACCTGTATAGTTGAATCGTTGTTGAAGTCAAAATTTAAGCAACCTTAATCATGCAGTTAACATGTTGGCATGAAAAACACAACTGAAAACAATGTATAAAGAGAGAATAGGTGTTCTCTCAACTTCTGTTGAGTTTATCAGTGTGATCAATACTTTCTTCGTTTTCCAAGTACTTTATTTGTTTTTCAAGTTCTGAAAAAAAATCTTATAGGAGATTCTGTATATATATATAAAGCAAAGGGAATTAACAAAATTGTATAAAGTTTTTGGTTTTGTTTTTAGGACTAAGCTTTACAAAAAACTCAGAAATAAAACCATATACCATGCCCTACGTTAAAGAAGCATTTTCTTTTCATTGAATTTTTCAACATCAAGATATCAAGAGTTAAAATTGACTGTATCATGTTATCCCTCCTGTCAACCACAATCTATTGATTTAGCTCACTCAAGTACCACGATCAAAAAACAATAAGGTAATTAAAACCTATGTATCACTATATGCGTGTTAAATAGAAAGAGAGAGACTTGATTTGTACCTGTTGAGGATATACCAATCTAGACAATCTAAGGATCCAAGGAAGAGCAGTATAAACATGGTCCGTGACATCTATATTTGACTACAGAAGCAACTGAGTGAAAGAAGGTCACAAATCATCAAATCATGGTCACATATCTTAATAAAAAAACACGAAAAGAGATTGGATAAGAGGAAACAATACCCTTCTTGGCCATTCTAATAAGGTAATTATCACAAATCACGGTCACATATCAAACAATCGATCTGTATTACAATCTAAGCTTATAATGTATTGGAAGGAAAACACTAAAATAGAAGAGTCGCAATATATTGAGCTGGAAGAATGACATCAAAAACTACATAGATAATAATACATAAGAACTGAATAATAAGAAATTTTGTAACATTAGGCATACCTCAAAGTGCAGTAACTGATCAAATTACAGATTGACACCAGCTGAAGAACAGTATATGTATTTTAGGAAGCTTAGCCACCTGCAAAAGAAAGTTCCTGGTGAGATCTTCTTATCATTATCATAGTGCCAATAATAAAAGTCTTTGTGTATAAACATCTACTACATATTAAAGTTCTACATTCATCGAGCTTGTATATTAAAGATTGTAAAGACTACAAAAAGAAAACAATGATAAGGCAGCAGCTAAAATCAGAAGTGCCTCTAGCTTTCTTTACTGAGCTTCTCCTCCTCCCTGATGCACATGCAATTGGGGAAAAAAATAGAATTCCGATATTTGGAATCATTTATGTACTTGAAGCCATAAAAATGTATCATAGATCTCTGCCCTACGGTGATCTGTGTGGCTTTAAAAAAAAAAAAAAAAAGATTCGTGGGCAATTCAAAGGAGCAAATTTTGGGCAAGACCTAATCTAAAATTTTCATCTCGGTTATTACCTGATCAATTATAAATAATATTAACACAAAAGGGCAAGCAAACTCAATATCAATTATAAGTAACATTAGCACAAAAGGGCAAGCAAACTCAATAACAGCTTCCAATTGTTCTTTTGCCTCTGCATGCTCACCATCAAAAGTTTTGGAAGCTGATGTTCATTCTTTCTGCAAATCCCGAAAAATCCTTTCTGCAAATCCCGCAATAGAATCCCTCTATTTGATCAAGCGTTGTCAACTAAGATTCAACAATCCCCCTCATTCGTGCACACACGCCTGAACAGTAACCCAAAGACAATGTCAATACCCAAAAAACAAATTGAAACAAATGACAAAAAAACTATTGTTGGTCGAAACACAAAGACAGTTGATAATTGAATCTAAGAGAACAAAATCACGTACCGAAATTCTGCCCAGTAGCACAGAAACAATCACACTGTTTTGTAAACTATACCCCATCTATCACAAAATCGTTTACTGTAAAAGAATACAATGAGGGATGATGATAAGTATAGAAAGAAAAAACGAAATCCATATTCACAAATCGAACGAATGCAATCAAAAATAAATGCAAAACTGAGAACCTACTCAATGAAAGAAGAAGGCAGGATTCCAAAAACGGAATGAAAATCAAGAATGAAAGAAGAAGGAAGAAGCTCAAAAACCTGGGTTCCAAATCGAGTCGCGTTCCGGTCTTTGATTCCAAATCTCGGTGGTGGAGGGATTATTGGGTTCTGGAACCAACCTCGGTTGGGTTCTGGAACTAACCTCGGTTGGGTTCTGGGTTTCTGTCAGAAACGAAGATGATTTTGGTTTCTGTCAGAAACGAAGATGAAGAAAATCAGTGGAAGCAAAATAAGCCACTTGCAGCGTGCAAAAGAAGCCATCGTCCTGGTGTCAAAACAAATCTAGAGAAAAGGAAGATGAAGTTAGGCAGGAAAGTGAGAGGGCTCGTGGGATTGAAGGAGAATGGGTTCTATCACCTGTTGCCGAGAATTGGGTTTATGGAGGCTGAGAGGTCAGGAAGGCGTGTGGAGAGATAGGGAAGTGGAAGTTGGGAGAGAGAAGAAGAGAAATCAGATTTGGGTATACTGACGGAGGCAAGGTATGGTGGGTTGGTGATGACAGAGATCTGCTTTGACAAAGAGAGCCGAGGAACGACTCGTAAAATATCATGGCTCAGCTTGAGCCGAGGAACGGTTGGTGCGGCTTAGGAACAGTGGCACCACGATTGTATTATAGGAAATTGTCAGATTGTATTCAATCTTTTGAAATGACTAAATTACCTTTAGACATAACAACCCTATCAGTAGATAAGAGATTGGGGTGGTCAGGTATGAAGTTGTTAACGGTAGCAAATGTTAGGTTTCAAAACAACAGAATTTGATACTTTGGTATCAAATTGAAACCACAGAATCTTATGTAATTAATCTATGAAATAATATATACGTCTATTATTAGAGTTAAAACTCAAAATCTGTCAAAGTATTCACCTTCGCCATGAAGTTTGAATGTGAGAAATTTCAATCACCACGTTACATAAATGTACAGTCATCACAAACGAGTCAAATATATACATCTATAAAAAATATACATTAAAACATCTAAACAACATACAATAGTGATGAAACTAGAATTTATCAAAATGGTAATGGACACAAAGTTTCAACTTGCGAAATACTTCTTTGAGGATCATATCATCGAACAGTTTCTACACCAAGAATTATGTAACAAAAATAGAATTCGAAGCAAAAAAAACTAGAGGGTTGATGTTTCTTGGCAATTAAAAATAAAAAATTAGGGTTGATAATCCAATGCCAATGTGACATGTTCTGTCATTGGTTCCACAACCACTCTAGTGACGGGTTTTGGTTACTCAGAAAGAAAGCAATCGCTCACCAAAGTTATTATTGCCTTGTTGCAGCTCTAATTCACTGTTATTGCTGCTAAATAAATTTCATCCATATATATCTTGTAACACTACTTCCTCCCACCATCCTTGACACCAACTTGTTAACTGACCTTTTCTTCCTCGACTAATAAGTCTCCCACACCCACACCCACACCCACACCCACACACACAAAACAAGAAACGAAAATATAATATTTCTAGAGTAGAATACACAAGACAAGCTTGTAATGAGAATCAAGCATCGATGGTTGATGTAAATCCATAACAGAGCCAACTTCTGAAATAGATGGTAGTATTCGAGGTTGAAGAAGATAGGTTGTGGTGTTTTGACCCAGTAACAAAACTGTATCTGTTGAGATATCTATCTAACATCGAGAATATGAGACTTTGCATGTGGGTTTATAAGGGTTTGAGTTACTCTCTTCATTGCCAATTGGTTTTAGAGTTGAACCTCAGACTACTTTATCATGATATTGAAGAGGGTTACCCACATACATGTGTGAAGCTCAAAGGTCACACAAACTCCACGACTACCCAAGTTGTTGTCCACGTGTTAGGCTTAAAGATTTGCCACACGTACGGAGGCGTGTTGAGATATATATCCCACATCAGAAATATGAGACCTTACATATAAGTTTATAACAGTTTTGGTTACACAATTCATTGCTAATTGATTTTAGAATAAAAACTCCGACTAACACCATGCTTATTCTCCATACATATGTGTGGACCACATCAAATGTCGAAGAACAACGAGAATGTTAGTACAATTGTTGTTGTCAATTTGACAATGATGCTTGAAAATCTAGCAAATGGTTTGATCGAATTACATATTACATTTGACATCTGTGACCTGTAAGTGGAAAGGGGATAATTCGAAATTTTGGTTTACTAGCTCGGAAATTGTTAGTATATATCTATTAGAGAAAATTTGGTTCAAGGAAGTCAAAAGAGAATCAAGAGAGATCTTTTCCCATTAACAACTATATAAAAGTATACAGTACTAAGATCATTTTGTCGATAAGTCGTGATGTGAATGATTAGCTAGTCTAACGGACATCGTTAAAGTTACGGGTAGTCAAAACATAGTTTTTTAAAGATGATGACGAAAATATGACAACCAATACATTTTTCCTTCAAATTTTTTTTCCTAAACATCATATGCTTTTATTCAGCCTAATTGACTATAATTGTGCGTTACTTCAATACAAACATCCACAAAACGCCAATGAGGGTTGGTTGAGTTGGATATGAGAGGACTTGAGATGTAAACCCACACAGGTTCGATCCCTGTTACCAACAATCCCTCATTGATAGGTAATCTGTAAAATGTCTCTGGATCCTTAGGCTGTAAAAAGCCCTTGGGCCGCTGGGTGAGGGTGAGGGTGTGGTCTCTTCGAGGAATGCCTCCGGGCTCTTGAAGAGGGTGCCACCTCTCGCTAAACGTGGGTGAAATTCCCCCCCAGTCAGTAAATCCGAAAGCCTCCGGGCCTAGGTCGCAGAGTTTGTCCTGGCCTCGATAAGTAGGGAAGCCTCCCTCTTATCCAAACTTTTTCTTACCAAAAAAAAACATCCACAAAACAATCAAGTACATAATAGTACTAATGCCTCTCAATGGATTTCATTGATCTTCACACCTCAATCAATCTAAAATGTTCCATAAAATTCGTGCATGAAAAAAATAGGTCCAAGATTAATGAGACTTAATTTTGGGCTAATGACCAAACACATAAAAATCATAAAATTTTAGCCCGATTTAATGAAAATCTCTATCATCAGCCCATTCCAATGATTTTTAATGAAAAGTCGTCATTAACCCGTATATCAAATAGCCACATCCATAAAAATCTCATATGTTTCCTTCTTATCTCGATCCTCTCTCTCCAGAAACCTCTGTTGCATCATCTCGATCACTCTCTCTCCCCTCTCCACCATCGCCGATCAGTTCTCTCTCTCTCTCTTACGGCGACGCGTTATGTGCACCCACAGATCCGCCTCTACCAGATCGAAGTAGAAAATAATACTTCAAATCAGGGTTAATTCAATAATGCGAACAAATCAGATTCAGATTCAGGACAGATTCAGGTCAGGACAGATCTACTATGATCTACCATAGCTTTCAGCTCCTAAGATCAGAACTCTCAACGATCTACATCACACCACTCTACTACTAAAACTATGCCTCTAGGGTCCTATTTATATATAAGAATAGTTGTAATCCTAGAAGGAAACTAATTACACAGAAAGACTTACACAATCCTAGTTTGATTATACTTTCTAATCATACTAGGATTAGGACTCACGTCAACACTCCTCCTCAAGTTGGCGCATACAAGTCTTGAATGCCCAACTTGTCAAGTGAGTCACTAAATGTTTGGACGAAACGGCCTTGGTAGACTCTAAACACATGTCTTCAAACTTCATAATCAAATTCAGAATCATCTTCATCACAGTTGTCTTCAGAATCACTAGATTTAAATTTCAGCTCTCTCAGACTGCTGTCATCTGCATTGTGTTTCACAGTCTAAACTCATCTACAACCAACAGTTTTTTTTTCAAATGGAACCAAATCCCAAGTACCATTCTTCTTGAGAGCATCCATCTCGACCACATATCAACTGTTGTAGTGTACTGTTTTTGGCCTAATAGAAGTTCAGGTGTCCTATACAATAAAGTGACTACCAGGGAAGTATAAGGCTTCAAAGGACTCCCATACAGGAGTGACATCCCAAGGTCTCATATTTTCAATTCATCCTCGTTCAAAAGGATGCTTGAGGTTTTCAGATCCCTGTGAAGAATCCAATGAAGATATTTTACACCCTCCAGCAGCCTTTTCATCAGGTATTTAACTTCGCCAATACTAAATTGCTGCCCCAATGCTAGCAAACCTTCTTAAAAGTCAGGCTTGATCGAGAGCGCCTCCTCATACTTCTCTCTAGCCAACAAATACTTATCCTTGACCCAGCCATAAGCAATTTGAAGCTGTGTTGCCACTACATCCTGTCCAGCAGACTCATCCAAGGGAATTTGCTTCCTTGCCGCACACATATAAACATTTCCCCAATTAAAGAAAGCCAATGCAGCCACCTCCTGAAACTTTGAGGCCGCCTTATCAAAGACTCTGAGCTTCTTCACTAGTTACTGCCTCCTCAAGAGCTTCTGAGCAAAGCTCCATTCCCAGCTCATGCAAGTCAATATGAGCATCTGGATCAATACCAACATGGCTGCGGAAGAGCTGAGAAAACTCAAACAACCAATCATGCATCTCTAGTTCCTTGCACTCAGGATCTTCTCCAGCTCCTGGTTTCTCTTTCGGTGCTACTTTTTCTGTCTTATGAATATCATCATCAACAGCTTCCAAGACAGATTCACCAAGTGATGAATGAGAGCCACTCTCATCTTCTTTGATACCTTCGCTTTCAACGGGTTTCTCCTCCTCTTCTTCCAACAAAGGTGGCTCCTACTCAGGGCTTACCTCCACAATATGCAATCTTAACATCCCAATTGTTTCCGCCTTATCTTCAGGATCTTCTGTAATAACCCTGTCTACAGACGATTCAGCCAATATGAGCATCTGGATGAATACGAGCATCTGGATCAATACCAACATGGCTGCGGAAGAGCTGAGAAAACTCAAACAACCAATCATGCATCTCTAGTTCCTTGCACTCAGGATCTTCTCCAGCTCCTGGTTTCTCTTTCGGTGCTACTTTTTCTGTCTTATGAATATCATCATCAACAGCTTCCAAGACAGATTCACCAAGTGATGAATGAGAGCCACTCTCATCTTCTTTGATACCTTCGCTTTCAACGGGTTTCTCCTCCTCTTCTTCCAACAAAGGTGGCTCCTACTCAGGGCTTACCTCCACAATATGCAATCTTAACATCCCAATTGTTTCCGCCTTATCTTCAGGATCTTCTGTAATAACCCTGTCTGCAGACGATTCAGCCAACCAGAGTTCAGGGGTAGAGGTTATAGTCACCAAATCACCATCATTATCCTTATACTTGATCAAAAACGACTTTGATGACGGAAAGCGTTTTGTCATAGTTTCTCTCAAAACTCTGAAATTGCAGTTCACAGGCATTTGGGAAAGCTTTATATCATGATCATACACAAGCTTCAATGGTCTCCACCGAATTGCAGTCTCTGCCCGCTGCCCATGAACAGGCAATGCAACTGAGGAAGAAGATGACAGCTCCTTCTTGTTAGCCTTACTTAGGTTAGAAGATCTTGAAGTACCATTAGAAGGCTTCAATACAAGCTTCGGAAACTGGGTTTTAGCCTCCGGTCCATTCTCGGCTGGCAAAACCGCCTGTTGCTTCTCCAGCTTATTAACTGAAGGTAAAACAGAACCTCCAGCAGAAGCAGCTCCCTTCTTTGGCAGGTAAACACGGCCCTAACCCACCAATCGGTACGCCACGAACTGCACCCGAGAGCAGCAGGGGAAGGTCGACTAGCTCTGTTCTGGGAGGAATTGATGAGTCGTCTGAGTCATCAACCGTAAGCTAGTTGACGAGTCGACTCGTTTAGTTGACAGATCCACTTATGTGCTTGCAATTTCTTTTACTTGGTTTCCAGCCCCAAGCAGACTTTCCAGGTTCTTCAACTCTTTAAATTCGTCCATATTCAAAGGATTTCCTACATATTTGCTCTCCTCCTGAAGGGAAGACTCTGAAACTCCTCCGGAGTAA
Source organism: Comarum palustre (assembly GCA_951800085.1). Classification (NCBI taxonomy): domain Eukaryota; kingdom Viridiplantae; phylum Streptophyta; class Magnoliopsida; order Rosales; family Rosaceae; genus Comarum; species Comarum palustre. The sequence goes on along the minus strand of OX637576.1, from coordinate 22,509,538 downwards.
TAAAGTTCAGATGTCATAACTATGACCTCAGGTGATATCGTTCATTCATTCATTCAGCCCATCCCTTTTCTTTATCTTCATCTCTTGTTTTATCGTCTTTTTCTTCACTCAATACCAATTGTAGCCTGATAGGTGTTGTCGAATTTATCATACATGAAGCGAGTGATGATACTGGTTTGCCGACGGACTGATCGCCCAGAAAAACCAGCTTGTACTTCGCCAAAGCTGACACAGGCGCCATTTCAGATCGATCGATCACACAATCAATCATACAGAAAGAGAGTGTTTCCATTCCTGGTAAAGCTGCAGCAATCTTCCTAAACAGTGTGGTGGTGGATTTCTGGGTTTCAATTCAGGGTTTCAATTCAGGATTTCAATTCAAGGTTTCAATTCAGGGTTTCAATTCAGGGTTTCAATACCAAGTTCAAAAACAAGGTCTGGGATAATGTTTCTTTTAACTCTGGGACCGGATCTTTCCGCAGAATTTCTCCGCGAATCTGCTCGAACTCTGAATCCAATCCGGCCAGGAAAATATGCACCCTCTGACGTTCAATGGACTTCCGGTACAACTCGATATCATCAGCATCTTTCATGATCACCTTGTCTCGATGATCCAATTCCTGGAAAATTTCCGTCAACTTGCCATAATAGGCAGAAAGGCTTTTTCCGTTTTGTTTTGCAGAAAAAGCTTTCTGATGTAGGGCAAAAACTTGTACTTCATCAGTACCATCATAGAATACCTTTTCAAGGGCACTCCATTCTTCACGGGCAGTGCACAATCTGAGGTAGCGCTTCTGGATCTCAGGAACCATGGACATAAGTAATCATCCTTTGACCTTTTGGTTATCAGCATACCACTTGTCATAATCTGCTTCTCCTTCTCTTGGTTGTTTACTTTTTTCACGAATGTATTGAATCTTCTCACGTCCAACGATGTGCATCTCCATCATCTGAGACCATACATCGTAGTTTGTTTCAGTCAGGGTTATTCCGGCATTGAATCCAGAACCTTCAGATTGTATCACAATAGGAGGAGTTGTCTTCTCTCCCATGGTGATGGTGCGGCGTGTATCGGTGGTGCGGCACCCAAGATCGTTTTAAACCTGGCTCTGATACCAAGTAGAAAATAATACTTCAAATCAGGGTTAATTCAATAATGCGAACAAATCAGATTCAGATTCAGGACAGATTCAGGTCAGGACAGATCTACTATGATCTACCATAGCTTTCAGCTCCTAAGATCAGAACTCTCAACGATCTACATCACACCACTCTACTACTAAAACTATGCCTCTAGGGTCCTATTTATATATAAGAATAGTTGTAATCCTAGAAGGAAACTAATTACACAGAAAGACTTACACAATCCTAGTTTGATTATACTTTCTAATCATACTAGGATTAGGACTCACGTCAACAATCGACACTTCTATCACCATCTTTCTTGTCTTCGGTCACCACCGCCATCAAACACGCTCGAGGAAACTGAGACGCTGTCCTTACCAGTTGGCGTTCTCCGCCGAGACATCGATACTCGTTCGGGCGCCTCCCTTGTAATCGCCAGATCTGGTTGTCTTCTTAGAAAGAACGTCATCGTCTAAGATCAAGCGGATGCTGAGCAACACAAGGTGATGAAGGACTTCAATGTCTGGCTAGTTGAGATCCAAGTAGTGTGCCTGAACCATGCTAGCGAGATCCATCCATCAATAGTTGAGTACTACTATCCTTGATTAGCTTGAATAATTTTGTTGAATCTATTGGTTTCAATTTCCAGTTAAGTCTGTTGTGGCTTGATTTTGCATCTGGATCTTGTAAATTTTGATTTCGTGGTCTGTTATTAAGTGTTAGTTTATGTTTTGATGAATCGAAAAGTACTGGAGGACTTTGCATCTTTTATAGAATTGAACCAGTTTTATTTCTTTGTTTATGTAGGTTTCTAATGAATTTGGTTAGTGTTAGTAATGGTGGTGTTGATGGTTTGGTCATGATGAAACTGGTGTTGCATGAAACGTAGCAAGCAGAAGCATATTCGGTTAGTGTTAGTGTGGTGTTGATGGTTTGCTCATGATGAAACTAGTGTTGCATCAAACGTAGCAAGCATATTTTTCCAATTTTTTTGGGTTTGGGGTCAAACTAAACTAGGTTAGTTTAAGTTCATTATTGGTGAATGGTTATGCTACAAAAAGTTGATTGTTGGCTGAAAACATTTAATTATCGGGGGGTGGTAACTGATTATTAGAGGTCAATAACTGATTACTAGAGGTCGGTAACTGATTGTTGGGGGTCAATAACTGATTATTGGTTGTTATTAGAGGTTAGAAACTGATTTAGTTGTGATTATTGGAGGTCTGGAACTCATTTACTGGGGTCAGTGACTGAAATATCCGAGTTACTGGGGGTCAGTAACTGAAATATCCGATTTACCGGTAATCGAAATTCGACGATCAGAGAAATCTGATCATCAGAGTTCGGCATTGGCGACTGGTGACCGGAGTCCGATGAGGTTTCAACTAAGTCTTCTCTCTTCTCTATTTTCTTTCTTTATGCATGTTTTAAAATGTGAGGGTATATTAGTATTAAAATAATTTAGCCTCTTAAGAGATTTGTCTATTTGGGTCCAAATAAAGTAACTTTATATTGAAATGGGCAGCCAATGAAGGTTGGTTCAGTTGGCAAATGACGGACTTGAAGTGTAAACCCACACAGGTTCGATCCTCACTACCAACAATCCTTCATTGGTGGGTAATCTGTAAAACGTCATGGGCCTTCGGACCGCTGGATGAGGGTGTGTTCTCCTTTAAACATGTCTCCGGGTCTCTAACGGAGGATGCCACATTTCTTCAAATGTGAGTGGAATTTTCCCCCAGTTGTAAATCCGACAGCCTTCGGGCTGAGGTCGCATGTTTGCTCTGATCCTGGTAGTGTAGGGAAGTCTCATTCTTACCTAAACTTTTATGTAAAAAAAAAAGAAAAGAAATGGGCAATGGAAATTTTTTTCATTGGAATGGGCAAAAAGACCCAATAATTAGTACCAAATTGACAAATACTCCTTAATTTTCCAATCAGCACAAATGAGAAACCTTTTCTCATTTATTAACGTAATCAAACTTGAAAAAAAAATGTAATTATGAATTTGATTGATCATATCAATCTGAAAGATTTGTGAAATAATCTTTCCTATTTTATCTATTCTTTAATTTCTTTTCCTCTAGGCCACTATGAATCTGCTAGTAATGAAGCCTAGAGAATGTAAAGCCCAAATCTGTGGTGACATATAAGGCCTTTCTTTTCCATTTTCCACAACCTCGCTTGATCGATCCGCCGATCACGCTCGAACAAGCCTCTCCGATTATCGCCGGAAAATTCTCCCGCCGGTTATGTTAAAAGCTTCAATTCTCAATCCTCTGTTTCATTCTCAACACAATTCACGTCAAAAATGTCTGCCAACACCGTAGAAACAGGGCCAATTTCTCTTCTGACCGAAGATTTACTTTTCTTGATCCTCAATAACATCACCGACCAACAACATAGAAACTGGTGCTCCGAGGTTTGCAAGCAATGGCTTAAACTCGAAGGTCTAAGCCGATCGTCATTCACCGCTCGCAAACCCAAGTTTCCTCTCGCTATTCTAAACAGGTTCCCGAATCTAGTCCAATTCCAAACCACCCAACTCATGACAGATTCCGACCTCGAACTCCTCGCCAAGAAATGTCCCGAACTCGAGGACGTCAAGGTGGTCGATTTCACCTCATGCCAACAAGGCTTCTTGGGTCGGAAGGGCATGTCGGCATTGGGAGATGGATGTCCTAAATTGTCCAAGGTCTCGCTGACCGGGGACAAGATTGGAAATGCTGCTGTTGTGGAGCTTGTGAATGCTGCGCGGAGGTTGTCGTCATTGGTGTTGGGACATAGTTTGATTGGGGATCATGCTTTGAGAGCCATTGCATGGTCTTCGATTACGATTCTCGAGTTGAAGAGCTGCTTTAATGTGACCGATGGCGGATTAGGTTGTTTGGCTGGCGGGTTTACCGCGAAAAGGCTCAAGACGTTGGTGGTAAAGAGGTGTAAGGTGACTGATGATGGGGTGAAGAGTTTGAAGAAAATGCGTAGCTTGGAGAAGCTGAGTTTGTGTTGGTGTACCGGAGAAATAACAGATGTTGGAGGAATGGCGATCTCTGCGATTCGGAATCTCAAGGAATTGAAATTGAAGGGGATTTATGGCGTGTCAGACCTTACTGTTTCGGCACTCGCATTTTGTAAGAAGATGGAAGTGCTTGATTTAAGAGGTTGTGAAGGGGTGACCGGGCCTGGCATTCGTGCATTTTCAAGCCACCGAAGGTTGAGGCGACTTGTATTGCTCGGTTTGAGGAGTTTTGGTCTTTCAGATGTAGAGAGCTTGGTGCTTGGGTGCGCGTCGTTGGACGTTGATTCTGTAGTGGTGGATGAAAGATGGAGGAAGGATCCTACTTGGGGTGATGAGTTGATGCATTGGAAAACTAAATTGGTTCTGAAGTTCACTAAATATAAGCATCACTAATTCACTTGTGTGCTCTGCAATGTCTTTGCTTGATGAACTGAACTTTGAATTGTTGTCTTGTACTCCTGTTTTAGGCAGCCACAACATAGTTTTCTATGACAATATATTAGTAACTGGTATTGAACCAATGAGTCCTAATTTTGTTCCAAGAGAGATTGGCTTTGTATGTTTTGTACTCTACATGACATGGTTTATGTTATTGAAGAATCTTTTATTTGTTTCTTGTATGAAATGGATTTGTGTAAACAACAATGAAGGTCTTTTTTGAGTGACTTGGTCTCTGTTTATTCCAGGGGCCCGTCTCTGTTCAGTTTCTTTGTTTGATATAATATTCAGAATGAGCATCATGCTTGAAGCTTTCGAAGTGGAAAGGGACGGAGCGGTCGGTCTTTCATTAGTCAAGCCCCTTAACACTAGCCGTCCCTGGCCAGATCGTGGTAGAAGGAAGGCCATGTAAAGATGCTAGGTTGCTGAAGCCCTTTTGTTCTTGCTTAGCTGCTGCTGGGAAGATCATCATCGGGCTAATTTCTCAACTTGTGTTTCATTCTCTGCAGTCTGCACACACCGTAGCAAAAGAAGCACATAGGTAGAATGGTTTCACGTAAAAGAGAAATAGGGAAAACTTTCTTGATGAGCGACGAGTTTATTGGTCTGATCATTAACAAGATTAGCATAAAAGATGAGAAAAACTTTCTCTGAGGTCTGCAAGCAATGGTGTAAACTGTAAAGTGGAAGGTCTAGGCCGATCATCACTTCGCGTTTTTGCTGATCGACCTGGCTTTTCTCTTCGAAATCTCCCAAAAAAATGGTCCTAAATCTTAGAGGGATTTAGAGGGATGCCAAGGGGTAACTGGAGCTGGCATTCGTGCATTTTCAAGTCATCAGTGCTTGAAACGCCATGTGTTGCTAGACTTAAGGAACTTCACTCTTTCTGATGTTGAAAGCGTAGCACTCGGATGCCATTCATTAGAGTCGGAATCTGTTGTGGTGTATGGTGGGAGCTGGATGCAACAATGATGCAGGACACTCTCACTCACTCAAAACGTCCCCCATCTTCCTCAGAGTCGGATACCTTTCGTTCGGTAGCTGCCGGCGTCGGAGATCCTCATCAGGTTCATTATTCATTTTTTCCTGATTGTTTCATTTTCAGCAGACTTGGAAAAGAGTTAGGGGAAGATGGGTGAGCAACCCAAAAAGAAACAGGGTATATTTGCATCGTTGAGCGACGATTTACTTGGCCAAGTCATTAACAATGTCAAGGACAAACAAGATAGAAAGTTGTTTTAAGAAGTCTGCAAGCAATGGTGCAAAGTGGAAGGTCTAGGTCGGTCATACCTTACCCTTTCTGTTAGAAATCCCAGGTTATGGCCCGTCATTGGATTCTGTTGTGGTGGATTCACGGAGGAGGCGTGATCGAACTTGGAGGGAAGAATTAATGCAAGATGAGACTAGAAAAGTTGTGAAATCAATATTTATATACATATACGTAGATCATCTCTGTAAAATAATTTGGTGATCGTTAAGACTTTGAACTAACTGAAATCAATTGACGAATCAAATCTGTCAAACCTAAACAGGTCATGCTTTAACTTTTAATTCACAGTTTTGAGCACCTTAACGATTACCAATTTGGATGAAATTTTACAGAAGTGATCTACTCATATAGAATTACATATTGAACATGGAGATGTAATTTTGTGATCAAAAAGTTGATGTAAATTGTGATCCCACATATATGTCAAAAAAATGATCCCTCATTAGAGAGCCGTTTGAGAGCGGAAGTCCGAACTCCAAGTTAGAGCACTGACGTCGGCCGTTCTTCGTTATTTCACCTCAGTGACGACTTCTTTCCTTCCTGGACGATAGCACAACCTCCCAAGACTGCTTTCCTCCTTCTATGACTCTTCGGCGACAAGTTTTCAGGCCGAAATGAAGCTCTGGATAGAAAACACTATGTTAGCCCAAAAACTCGTCGTCAATGAGTTTTGAAAGAAGGGAATGAAACAGTCATGGAAGGCTATACTGTCGTCCGAGAATGAGAGAAGTCTTCGGCGTGAAACAACAGAATAACCCGTCCACACTTTAAGCTAGAGTGCGGACGTCCACCTCTAATCCGGCCTATATATATATGGTGATTTAAGAACCCTTTCAAAGAGAGGTCTAGATAGACTGGTCTCCATATTATATATATATATATATATATATATTATATATATATATGCCAGTGATTTATCCACTTAAATAGGTAGAAGAGAGGTATAGATAGACTGGTATTTGCAAATTGCAATTTCATACTTTAAAGTACCAATTTGCTCAAAATGAATAAAATAAATTTAAGTTATTTATCTTGATAATTGATGAGTTCTGAATAAGGAGCTCAATAATCGAAAATGATCCTCGCAGATTATCAATCATGGTATATCATACACGTTGATATTTGACCTTCCTCCTAATTTGTGTCGCTTTGTTTGAGCAACTGATAGAAACACGATTGAGCAACAGGAGTTATTAGTTTGCTTCAATGTATCAATTTTGGCTAACTGATACTGTTGCCTGAAAGAAAGTAGCTATGTACGTTGGTATTGAACCTTCTTATTTGCATAACAAGAATCACAATTTAGAGGTTTTATTTCATTATGTGCAACTACATTTTGACATTCTCATTATATATTACAAGAATAGGCAGAGGACAACCCACAAACTATAATATCGAGCTTCACTAACCAATCTGCCGTACTTGGGTGCACTACTGGGATTTAGTCTACTTGAAGGACCGTAGGCACCTGTTCCAATAGTTGGATTAGGAAACGGTGATTGTGAAGGAGTTAGTGATATGTATGGGGCTGTAGGATTTTTAGGCGATGCCACTGGTGAAACTGTGCTGTAATCTTCGTCATCTGCATAGAGTCGAACGTTAACCAGTGAGCCGATAATGAAGGAATGAAACCAAATTAGACAACTCGAGGGTCGGTACAAACCTGAGCAACGGGAATGAGAAGAGTTCACTAAGCTGCAAAGACCAGAACATGAAATCATCATGGTGAAATTCTATAAATTGTAATTATTTGCTCTATAAGTTTGTGAATTTTATCTGTGAACAAATGTCATCTTACTCTTACCAGTGTTAAAATCGAGAGCAAAAACTATATAATCAGTGATAAAAAAATAAATAAAAAAATAGATATAACTCTGCACTTCTGCAGTTTGCACTTACCCCCTGAAAATTTTGCCACCACTGTGGCCGCGATACACACAAGTGCTGACATTACAACCAGTAGCTGATCGGTTAATGGAAACATCTCCAATGAAAAGATTTGATCCTTTGCATTGCAAATGCGAGCATGCATTCACAATCCCAGATGGGAAACACTGCAAGCTGATCATGACCAAACAACTGAATTATAAGAACAGAGAAAATCGCAATCATCATGAAGTACTAACTTTGTTCTTTTGTTGTTGGCCTTGAATCAAAGAGGTTTAGTAAGTACTTACTTGAGAGTGCTTGGCCTACAAATGCACTTGATGCAGTTGCTGGCAGTTAATGCATATGAACCATTTGGAACTATTAAGCTCTCATTGTACCAGTTAAGATTTGCTGATGAACATGCTGCAAATATTTACATACATGGGTTATGAATTTACAGTTTTCCACAACAGACTAGGATACAATTTGACTACATTCGTTTCAAAAAAACTAATTTAACCTTCTACAAAGGCAATCAAGCTTGACACAAATGACTTGCATAAATATACCTACCTTTCTGCTACAAATACTCATTCTCAAATCTCCGTGAGACAATGATCAAACATATTGAACTTACAGTTATCAGTCTAACCTGCAATTGGAATAGCCAATATGTCTCCAGGGTCAACTCTCGGTTGTTCAAGCCCATTAACGACGACCAACTCCATCACAGTTGTCCCAAACTCCACACCAATGTTGCTCAAGCTCTCCCCAATCTGCACCACATACGACATAAACACTGAAGCAACACCATTGTTACTATTGTTAAAGCAAGTACATGGCAACTGAACCAGAATGCTGTGACCACTCGTCAATGGATTCTTGGGGCTAATCCCATTTAGAGTCCCAAGTTGTTCACCGCTCACAAGCCTGCCATAACCTTCTGATATCAGATCCAAGCTATCAGCTGCTCGAACTATGTAAGATAGCATTACCCTACTGATACCATCCACACATGAACACGAAATTGGCACTTTGAGTTGAGACCTTGCACTGAAGATTTGGTTCCCCACTGATGATGCTGTAATGTTGATGGAGTTGGCTGCCATTACATCAAAAACGTTTACCTGAAAGCGGAAAGCGATCTCGGAGAGCTTCGAGTCCCAAGGGAGAACATAAGAGAGGAGAGAAGGGCAGGAGTCTGAAGAGGTGCATGGTTCTATTGTGGACTTGGCATAAGTTAGTTTGGAAGAGACAATGAAGATCAATATCAGTACAAAAGGAAGTTGCAGAAGAAGTTGGTTTCTCATCTTGAAAAAGTACTGGTTTGCTAGTTTGTGCTGAGAAGAAGCTGGAGCAAACAAGATCTCATCTTTTTGGACTGGGGTTGTTGGGAAATGCAGACACAATTTATGACAGTTTTTACAGGATTCTTAGCTTGTGAGCATTTGGAGATTAATTGGAACAACCAGTCTTGACCTTCTTGGGTGTGAGTGCGTGACCATTGAGCAGTATTGAAGTCTTCCACTCTTCCGGTCTTCCCACAGTTGTTAGATTCTTCCACATCTCCATGCCATTCTAAATTGTAGTAACTTAAAGTAATCATGGCGAAAAAATAGGTATGTACTTGAGTATGTGATTAAGCTAAATCTTTGTCTTTCTTAAGTGGAAATATATTTTGATCTAGGAGAATATTTGTTTGTTTTTTTGAAAGGGATATTATCTGTCAGTGCGCGCAAGAGGTCTAATGAGACTCTTAGGTTAAGCTAAATCAAAACATAATCAAATGTACATGACGGGTCTTTGGATTAATTTTTAGTCCTCAATTAATCAGTTAAGTAAAAATATCCAAGTAAAGTTGTTAACTTTATAGTAAAGTTTGTATTCCGGGTGAACAACTGTAGTTTAACAAGTTCATATATATATAAGATGAAACCACAGGTAATCTGGTACGTCGTATATAGTCCTCAATAGATTATTGTTGGTATAATCATATTGGTGTATGAGATATACTGATTGACAGGATTCGTATACATATGTAAACATTTATGCTCAAGCAAATGATTTATAGATCAATATATTGCTACCAATTAATGTTTCTTTGCCTTTGAGCAAAATGTTTCTAGCAATTGCTACCAATATATTTCTTTGCCTCTGAGCTACAGATCAGACGCTTATATATTATTATATACTACTCAAAATTCATATTAGTATTTTGGTAAATGTTCATCCACACAAGATATATCGTATCAATGGCAAGAATGATGCACATCACCATATAAGGAGACGAGCATATGAATATCGTATAAATTAAGCCATACATTTTATGGAAATAATAATGATACTTACTTTACATAACATATCTTGCCGAAATCACGTCCTTGCAAATTCACCAATTTATAATGTTTTATATGAAATTTATATCTTGTCAAAATCATAATCTGGTAAACTTTAAGGGTGAATTTATAAGGGATATATGTGTCACATATTCTTTGATATACACTTAATATATAGCAAACTATATATACCTCATTAAAAAAGATGTGATACATGACATTTGATTTATAACTATGATACAAACAAAATCTTACAATTAGGGACAAATAATTTTCATGTTGTACGCCATTTTTAAATAAGACAATTATAATTATAGCATTCACACATGAAACATGAACAACGTTAAAGAATTGTAGAACCTCATTCATTTGCGTTATTCAAAATTCTCAAAGGTCTGTTGGGCCCTCAATTAAAAGATTGGGCTTTAAATTGTCCATTATTAAGTTTGTTCTATTTCTAAACCCTGTCTTCACAGTTCACACAACCGATTCTCGCAACTCAAGTGGCGCGTTCGTTTGACGCGCCACCCCACATAAAACGTTCCATCAGAATGGAAGAAACCATCGACCTACTGCGTTCCAAACGCAAACAGTCACTAAACAATGAAGCAGAACAGCAACAGACACAGCGTGAGAATCACAAAAGGAGGCGCAGAACTCTGGAGTCCGAAACTGTAAAGCTGACCCGACAACCCGACCCGTCATCTTCAAATAGCTTCCAACTCTTGGCCTGTGCATCTCGCAAGAAAGAAACAGAGAGCTCCCGGGAATGGGTCTGCAACTCTTCTACTTCTTCTGCTTATGGAGGTGAATATATCGAACTAAAGTTTTGAACTTTACTGTGAAGTTTGGAAATTTACTGTTAAAGTCTGGAAATTTACTTTAGGATTGTTTGTGTTTTTAGACTCAGTTGAATTGTAGGGGAGGTTGGTGTTATTCAAGCGTTGGAGTTTTTACTTGGGGATTATCAATCTGTTGAATGTGCGTGTTTTTGTGTTTTGTGCAGAGAAGTTTGTGGTTGTGTCTTATAACATTCTGGGTGTTGATAATGCATCCAATCACTCGGATATGTATACTAATGTGCCACCCAAATACATGAACTGGAAGCGTCGTAGGAGGCTTATACGAAAAGAGGTCAATAGTTACAATGCTGGCATTGTGTGTTTTCAGGTTAGACTGTGAATCAAAGTATTTTACTTCTTTTGTTGCTTGCTGCTATCAGTTGGACTGGTTTCATGTGTTATTTGTATGGGTTGTAGGAGGTTGATCGTTTCGATGCTTTAGCTCATAAGTTCCGGAAAGATGGGTTCGAAGGTGTGCACAAGGTAGCTTCAATCTTTAATTTGTATATACTTATCAAGTTTCTTTCTTTATTTACATATTGTTGATTGCTGATTAACTGCAGCCACGTACGGGTGAAGCAAGTGATGGATGTGCTATATTTTGGAAGGAGGACATGTAAGGTTTCTTGAATTCTCGAATTTGCTCAAACTCGAGCCATTTTGCTCTGATATTCATTGTGGAAAAGCACTAGATGTTTTAGTTGCTTATGGCAGGCTTTTAGGCCAAAAAGAAACACAATGGAATGTTGTAAATTGGTTATGTTGCCTATCTAGTTTTCGTTTAATACACGCTTGCTTTTACTATAGTCACATGTTGGGCTGTTAATATCTCTTCATGTATATTGATTGATTTCCATATGCTGATCTTAACCAACTCATATTTCAAACGCAGGTTTAGCCTTTTGCATCAAGAAAGTATAGAATTCCAAAGTTTTGGCCTTCGTCATAATGTTGCTCAATTTTGTGTTTTAAAGGTACATCGACTTGCTTTAATTTTCATATAGGGGGTTATGTGTATTCTATTCATATGTTGAAAATGCACATTGATGAGCAATTCTTTTGATTCTGCTTGAATATGAACTTGTGTCGCATCCCTGTCTAACTGGGGCATATGCTATCGAGTATGCACACCTTTTCGGTTAGGTCCCTTTTACCCTTTGGAACTCAATCCATGTTTATTTAGTCAGTCTAGTTATGCTTTCCATTTTAAATCTATAACTTCTAGTGACAGATACTGTGGATGTAAAAAAACCCATCTGTTTTGTGCATTTCATTTGATATGCGAGGTCATTTATGCTTCCAAATTCATTGTCTAATTTAATCGCTTATTTCTTAGTTGCAAGATCAATTAGAGTCAGAAATATCTCCCGATACATCAATGTAAGCTTTATTTTGTTATGTTTATCATTATCATTTTTCTTGAATGTGGTTAACATCACGTATTAGTGTAGTCTTATGAATGACTGATAATGATAAATGTAGGTGGCCCTGTACCTTAAATAAAAGCTTAGTGGTTGGGAATATACATGTCCTTTTCAACCCCAGGCGTGGAGATATTAAGCTAGGGCAGGTATTCTCTACTCCGATATTTCATTCATTGTGGTTATCTAACAATATTTTTTGTAATATCCTCAACTATGATTATCCAATAAACATTCATGTAAACTGTGGGTAGGTCCGACTGTTTCTTGAAAAAGCTTACAAGCTTTCACTAGAATGGGGATCTATCCCTGTTATAATTGCTGGAGACCTAAATAGCACTCCACAGGTGAGATAAGAATGATGATATCATTTTATTTTATTGGTTTCATTGAGATGCTTCGTATACTATTTAAACCTCATTATCATCTTATACCTTACTCTTTCTTTTATGTCAAATGCTCAGAGTCCTATTTACCAATTTCTAGCTTCGTCCAAGGTGAGTCCATATTAGCTCCTCTCCCCTCTTTTTTACTATTACCATTTTTCATCCTTTTCTCCTCTCAAGTGAGTTTCGTTTTGCAATTGTTTCTGGAATTTTTTCTTTTTGCAGTTAGACATCCAAAAACATGACCGCAGACGTGTTTCGGGACAGATGAAATTTGAATCTCAGTATAGAAACTTCACGTATAATGGAACCAGGTATGGAAGGCAATTCTTTTATAGATGGAGTGCAGAAGAAGTAAGGCTTGCAACTGGCTGTGAAGAAGTCACTCATCTTCAACACCATCTAAAGCTGGGGAGTGCATATCTTGGAGTACCTGTAAGACCTTACCTCTTCTCTAGCATTACATCTAGAGAAACGAAATCTTCAAGCACTTGATTGTGCTTGAGATTTGTATTGTCCTATATTCCACCAGATGGATAATAAATGTTCGGATTTAGGCACGAATGTGACCTGTTTCTAATCATCTGATCTTGGAAAATTCCAGCAAAGTTATGACTTTGGATTGGGAGTTGTGATATTCAAAATATGTACCTTAATTGTCTCGTGCTCTATTCTGCAGGGTAGTAACAGAACACGAGATAGGTTTGGAGAACCATTGGCAACATCATACCACTCCTATTTTTTGGGAACTGTTGATTATATTTGGTATTTAATTCAACTTAAAACAGCATAGATTTTACTGCATGTAAATACTTTTGGTAGCTGAAACCATCGAGTGGCAGGCATACGGAGGAACTTGTTCCGGTCAGAGTTCTTGAAACGTTACCCATCGACATTTTAAAAGGAACTGGTGGACTCCCCAACAAGGTATCCCTGACTGCAAATTCTTCTGAGCATGTTCATTCATGTTGTGACTGAAATAATAGTGTAATGTAATTAAATTATGAAATTTCAATGAAGACAGTAAATCATTGTCAAGGGCTCCCCTAAAGGAATTCAGTTTATTGAAATGATTAGTTAACTACTCATAGTAAGAACCCTGGCCTGAAAACGTGGTAAGGTGATAAGGGGCTGTGGGACTAAGAATTCTAAGAGAAGTTGACATTTTCCTTATTTTCCTCTATACTGCATCGTTGTACATTTCTCAAGATCGTTTTGGTTGACAGGGATGGGGGAGCGATCATCTTGCTCTTGCATGTGAACTGGCTTTCCGTAGATGACAGCACTCGCAGCAGTAGGCCTTAACCTGGTGGGGTTACATTCTAAAAGTTTTGGTCCGCTTAAAGCTTCGACCATCATGATAAACCCAGCTTATGAAACACTATGATTTAATTCAAGAATTGGTGGCAGCTCTATTTATTCAGGAATTTGTAGCAGTTGTATTTATTGGACAGGGAATGTGATGTGCTGTTGTATCACATATTCTGTGAACATGACTCAATTTTGAGATTAGAAACTTGTTGAATATTTTTTTTCCAGTGAATCATCAGTTAAAGATGACTGTTAAATACACATGGCGATTACTGAAACACCAAGTCTAAATTCCGGTACGTTAAAGCAGTTGCACAGAATACTTCCAGTTGCGCAGAATGCTAATTCTTCCAGCTTCAGCCACTGAAAATTAAAACAAATATCGATTATCATCGTCATTCACTAAACAACCATATTCAAGGTCATCAGACTCGCCCATTTCAGAAAATATGATGCAATAGAAGATGATCCGTCTCATATAGAAACAACTAAGAGCATCTCCAGCAGTTTCTTCAAATTTTCTCTAGAATGAGGAAGCAAAAGTCAAATTCTCCAAAATAAAAATGCATTAACTCCAGCAGCTTCCATAGAGAAATCTGCATTTATTATAACAATAAATTATTACACATATTAATTATTATATAATTTAAATATTCTTTATTTAAAACAAATTTGAATAACAGCTAGTTTCTAACGGTTAGTTTTTAACGGCTATTTTACAACGGTCTTAACGATTTATAACTATCTTGTCATTGTTCCTAGCCCTTAACATTGTTTCAATTTTAAGTTTGATTACAGCCTGAATACCTGAAGCCTTGTGCATATGAGAGTAATACGTACTTATGTAATCCAACATCAACAAACTAGTTTTATGCCTTGTAAGTAAGTACAATCCCCACTTCATATTTCTTTGCCTAAAGGCTTGAATCCAAGCATAATGTATCTAACATGATATTACATACTGGTCCAAATTTGTAGATGGGAATCATAGTAGGATTGGATAGCAAAGAATATGTATGTTGTTGGGGACAAGATCATAAAGGAGGAACAACATTATGAGAACTTTAGTAAGGTACAAATCAAAGGTGTCAATATTGCCAATATTCATAGGCATTAAGTAATGAATGGACTAATGTCATTTTTGCTTCATTGCTATGCTTATTCGGATCATTTTTATTATTCATCTAACTCTGCAACTAATTCATCTAACCACCACTTCTCTACTTCCTTACCTATTATCTCACTGTCATACAGTACTAACCAACAATCATATGTAGCACAAAATACAAACTCATGAGCAACTGCCAATACATGTTTAACTGAGAATACCAACAACTTTATCAAAGGTAAAAAGAATTTACAACTCCAATTGATTATATTGCTAAATCATAACACAAATATAATTCAATTAGGAGAGAATGAATTAAAGAAACCAAAACACTAACACAGACCCTAATACTAGGAACCCAAAATCACCTTCCTTTGATAAACCCAAATATAAGAATCTTAAACTTCTGCATTATCAAACCCCAAATCAGTCTCCATCATTCGAAACCCCAAATCAATCTTCATCATTCAATCACGGAAAGCAGAAACGAAAAACGAAGAAAAGGAAAATAGGAAGCATTCCCGGTCCAGACCATATATAGTCTGAGTGATATGTTTTCCTTTTTTAAAATTTAATGAAAGATTCTACAATTTGATCCCTTTCAGTAAAAAATTTGTCAAATAAAGAGTTTCTATCACAAAGCAACCAATCTAGTTTCTCAATTGGCCATGAGCTAAGATTTAAATGTCAAAATAAATCATAGAGAGAAAAATGATCTATAAATCAGATAAGAAACTGATATCTAAAATGTGTCTGTTAGACCTCTGAATATTGAAATAAAACCAAACTCAAACACTGTAGGTCTCTATCTGTTACAATCTTTCTACATATATAAGTTTGAAAAGACAGAGTTTTGAGCACAAAACCAATCAGTCAATAATCACAATCGCCTATCAGTTTAACGTTAATTATCATAAGAACAGTCAAAGAATGGAAATACAAGGTGGTACATACATGATGGTTCAGAATCAACTTACAAATCAAAACCCTACCTCTTCTCCTACCTGGTTTTTCTAATGCCCCATTGTGTTTCTCTATCAGACTCGTTTAGTTTATATATAACTAAACTGAAGTTAGACAACAAACAAATACCATTGAATAATTGGTAACTACACCATAATCTATTTGAATTTTGAACTCATTCCTTCCTGCACCTGTTTTGGTTTGGATGAAAATTTGATGTTGGCATTTTATTGCAGCATTGATATGGTCTCTCCTGCACCCCTTGAGGATGAGATTTCTACTTCATAATGCTAATCATGATCATGTTTCAGCTTACATGACAAAGTTCATACTTCATAATGCTGCTTGTGTTTTCCTATTTTCCAACCAATCCTGACAATTCCAGTTGTACCCCATCAACTATTTCAACCATAATACCATGTAATATTTCCTTTCTTTTATCAGAAAAGCTTCATATGGTGTGTGAACTTTAACTGCAAATGTCACAATCAAGCTCCAAATTTTTAAGGTTTGGTATTGCAAGAACAAGCAATTTAGGACAATCCATTATCAGAAACTGCATTTGGGAGGACTCAGAACAATTTGAAGCAAATGGGCATTCACAGAACCATGTGAAATTCACCCCATAGATCATATATATCCTCACACACGATCAAACAAAAAACAAGAACTAAGCAATATTTTTCGATACCCAAAACCATTCCAGCAAAGTTCTCAAACTAATTAATCGAAGCAGAAGAAAACGAAATAATGAAATTCGAAGATCAAACGAAACAGAAGAAAACAAAGAATGAAGATTGCGAATTGAAATAAACGAAGATGGAGGAGGTGGCTCCGCGCTACTGCCTGTCTCTCGAAGATGGAGGAGTTCCAATCGAAAACAATGGAGGAGTTCCAGTCGAAGTGTTTTGAGGCGTTGGAGGAGGTTGGAGTCTGGTATATGTATCACCAAAGTTTTAGAGAATGCTGCGGATTTGGGGAAGCAGACATTCTTTTTAATCTCCTTTATTTTGGAGAATGGGATGGAGAATAAAAAAGCCCAAAATTCTTCAAAATTAACAATAACTATAATTTGTAAAATCTGTTGAAAATGGTCTAATAAAGATCATTGTCTCACACTAACCATGTAATCAAAGCATAAGACAAAAACTCATTTGAAACACACATTAACTCTAGGCAAAAATTAAAAAAAATCTCCAAAACTGCAACTCATATATTCAAATTTATTTGGTATACCTTTTATTATTATTTAATAGCTTATTTCCTGTTTTACCTTTTTATTCTAACTTCCAATTCAGTTTGTTCTACCGATCATCTATAATTTGAGGAAAACCCCTTCTTTCCATCTCTCTCATATCAACCCAGGATGATATGATATGGAATATATGATGGGTTTCTGGGAACACAACCCTAATTAGAATGATTAATGCGTTTGGCAAGAATTTTAACCTATATGCAAAGATAATTGGAACCTTAGATAGTGACCCTCAGATCTATGAAAGTGTTGCAGAAAAAAATCTCAACGTCTGATCTAGTGAGGGATATGACAGGATTCAAATGGAGAAGAAGATTCTCACATTCGATTACAACACCAAAAACAATGGAATCTTTATTTGTTGACCTCCAAAATATCATCGTATTTCCAACGGTAAACACGCAACTAGTTTGTGAACGTCCTTTATGAAAATCTGACAAGTATTCCGCATCTGCAAAACCAACTAACACATTGTT
This sequence comes from Comarum palustre, assembly GCA_951800085.1. Classification (NCBI taxonomy): domain Eukaryota; kingdom Viridiplantae; phylum Streptophyta; class Magnoliopsida; order Rosales; family Rosaceae; genus Comarum; species Comarum palustre. Next base: position 22,491,719 of record OX637576.1, on the reverse strand, counting down.
TAGAGTTTCAGCATAGGAGACAGTGGCGGTGTCGTGAGCAGAGAGGGAGCCGTGTTTGATAGTAGTGCCGACAGTGGTGGCAACGACATCTCGATCCCGTGACCAGTCGCTGTCGAGATCCTCAGGGACAGCACACTCAGTTGCGGCCCTTTTTGAATCTTTGTAGGGGAAAAACAAACTCATGTCAATGGTTGCTTTTAGGTATCAAAAGATATTCTTTGTACCAATCCAATGACGTTGCGTTGGCACCGAGCTATATCTAGCTAACAAGTTCACAAAGAAAATAATGTTTGGTCGAGTGCACTGAGCCAAGTACAGTAGTGCACCTATTGCACTGAGGTATGAAACCTCTGCTCCAAGTACTTCTTCATCGTCATCCTTAGGATGGAATGAATCCTTATTGATATTGAAACTTCGACCAACCATGGAGGTGCTAACATGATACAGGTTGTCCATATCAAACTGGTTGAGCATCTTTTGGGCATATGCAGATTGGTGTATTAGGACTTCACAGGCTCGATGCTCTAGCTTAAGTCTTAGGTAGAACCGAGTCTTCCTCGGGTCTTTCATCTCAAACACATATTTCAAGTAAGCCGCGGTCTCTCTTATCTCATCAAGAGTATCGATAATATTCATATCATCAACATACACAACTACAACTGTAAATCCAGAACTCGTTTTCTTTAAGAACACGTAAGAGCAAAGATCATCATTCGTGTATCTCCTCCTAATTAAGTAGTCCCTTAGACGAGTATACCACATTCGTTCAGATTGCTTCAATCCATAAAGTGAACGTTGCAACCTAATAACATACGTACTCCTTGGTTTAGAGTCACTTGACTTAGGCAATGAAACGCCATCAGGCAGTTTCATATATATATATATATGAATCTAGATCCCTATATAGATATGAAGTAACAACATCCATGAGTTGCATGTTAGGTTTTTCGGACATTACCAAACTGACTAAGTAGCGGAAAGTAATGATGTTCATTACTGGAGAATATATTTCCTCGTAGTCTATTCCAGGGAGTTGTGAGAAACCTTGTTCCACAATACAAACTTTATACCGAAGCACCTCATTCTTTTCATTACGCTTTCTAATAAAGACTCACTTATGTCCTACAAGCTTTACTTAGCGAGGTTAGCACCACCAGACCAAATGCCTGTCTTTTTGCTAAGGAATCAAATTTCGTCTGAATAGCTTCTTTCAATTTTGGCTAATCCGCTCGACGTTCACATTCACTGACGAAGCATGGTTCCATGTCATCTTGTTCTATAATCTCTTGAGCCACGGAATATGCAAATACATCATTGACGTGCATAAATGATCGGTCCAGCAATTCAAAAGTGTTCTCATAACACATTGAGATTTCCATGTTTTCTGATACCGAAAGTAGAACCTGAGGCGTCCCCTATAGATACCAACATCGATTCATGAACATAACTATAATCAGAGACAATCTCGTGAGAAAGATTCTCAACATCGATGAGTAAATGATCGGTTTGTGCCTTATTTGTCTGTTTCTTCCAAGGACGCACATCAATTGAACCAAGCGGCATCCCCCTCTTTCTTTAAGGAGCCACGGCTTCTACCCCTCCACTAGGGTCAGCAGCGCAAATACCGAAGGCAGCCATACCCAGATCTGAGGTGGTCTTGCCCGCTTTCAGGACTTCAAGCCTTGTAGGTACATTAGTAGCTGGTATATCTGATCTCGTCACTTGCAATCTCATAGAATGAGTCAGGCATCGAATCTGTCACATTCTGGAGATCGAGGATTCGCTACACTTGACTTTTCACATGTAAGGTGTGGGGATCATGAGACATTGTGGGAACACACCATAACAATTCTTGTCGTTCCCTTTGAACATCCATGTTCTTATCTCCCCCTAACAATGGGAATACGGTCTTATTAAACTGACAGTTTGCGAACCGTGTTTTAAAGAGATCACCTGTCGAATAATCTAGGTATCAAACAATAGATGGCGACGCATACCCAACATAGATACCCATACGTCTTCTCAGACCATTTTAGTACACAATGGCGGTGTAATCGACACATATACTCCACAACCAAAGATCTGTGGTTCATATCTACAAACCAACTGGTACGCACTAAACACTTGGTTGGAGACGGTTAGAAACGAACAAGTATTGTAGCATGCAATATTGCATAGCCCTAGGAAGCAATAGGGAGATTGGTGCGCATGACCAATGCTCTAGCTATCATTTGAAGCCGCTTAATCATATCTTCAGCGAGACCATTTTGCGAATGCACATGGGGTACGGGATGCTCAACCTCAATCCCAATAGACATGCAATAATCATCAAAAGTCTTTGAGGAGAACTCTCATGCATTATACATCTAAATTGACTTAATTGGATGGTGTGTGTGGTGAGGACGTAGCTTAATAATCTGTGTCAGGAGTTTCGCGGGAATGCAACATTACGTGTAGATAATAAAGTGACGTGTGACCAACGCGTCAATGCATCCACCAAAATCATAAAGTATCGAAACGGTCCACACTCTGGATGAATGGGTCCACAAATATCACTTTTGATACGCTGGAGGAATGAAATATTCTTTGTGTTTGCTTTATCATAAGAAGGTATCGACACAAACTTAGCTAAAGAAAAATCTTTACAAAAGGAACGGTGAGCGTCAGAAAGAGTCATCGACGCATTAGGGAGGACTGAAACTTCTCACCCATGTGAGAACCATTTGAACCGCACACCGGGGACCTCAATGTCGGTCGGGGGTTACCCTTAGTGATCATGGAACTGTCACCCTCCTTGTTGGTGAGGCCATGTCCCAAACTTTTTCATTTTGAATGGAAGAAAGGATATCCATGAGAATTACACAGAATCCTAATCATCATATCTTTTCCCGGGTGACCTAAATAGTCGTGGCAAAGCTTGTAAGAGTCAGAGTCCCAAAAATCATTAATAAGAGTCATTTTATATAGGGACTTACATTACACCAATTGGTGTCTAACAAGGAAACATGTCTTGATATCCTATCATTACTGAGAAACATAACTCTCATGTTAACTAGCATAGGCACACACATATGTCGTTTATTCTACAACAAGATCTGGTTTTTGTATCAAAATATCAGATGCACAATTTTCAATTTTATGAAACAAGATGTCTGAGAGCAACAAGAGTGTTTCAAGTTTCAACCCATTTCATCAAATCTCTCTGCATCTGTATGATTCAATCATCATCTCTGTATCAAATATATAGTTGTGCGTGTGTGATTGAGTGCAGGAGATAAGAGAATAACAGATCAAGGTAACGTAACTGATTTGGAGAGTCAAGAGCAGTTGCTTAACAAGGCACCAAGCTTGGATCTGAGGAGGTGAGTAATAGCTCAACCCCAACAGATAGCACGAGTCAAAGAAGATAGTCATGCCTCATATCTTGTTCAAGGGCCTTCATGAGGTTTCAGTTTTTGGGGCCAAAGAAAGGACAAAAGGAGAGGCGAGAAAACATAATCTAGGTTGGCTTTCCTTTTCATTTGTGTTCCTCAGCAATCCGCATCAGTTGAACTGCCGTAGTTCGTATCAAAAAAAACTGCCGTAGTTAACCATATAACAGCTAAGAATGAGCAATTTGATCATGAAGCTAAGAGATTATGGTGAGTTTGAGGCATTGGCATATAAACAAGAGGGAAAGAGACAGATTACAAGATGACACATCTTCCGAGTTCTCAATAAAGATTATAATGAAGACAAAAAAATAGAGATGAGAACAAACTTGAACTCCAGAGACGGGTCTCTTTCATAATTCTCAGAATCTAAATAGATACAATGGCACTACTATGATATATTTGGCGAAATAAACAAGGTTCAATTTTCTGATCCATGCCACCGAGAGTTCGAAAATCTTGGACAACTCCCAAATAAGCAAATACCCAAGAACACTTTCACAAGTTCATAACAAGGATACTGATAGCCTCAAAACTGCTCAAACAACATGTACTGAATATAAACATGTATCTACTAGTAATTCATAACTACAAAACCTTACGAGTACTGTGATCCAGGTTTAATCAATTCCAGCAAAACCCTGCTAAGTCACTCATAAGAAACTTACTAGGAGGAAGATTGATATGCTGACTATTTCCATCACAATACACAAGAGGCTCAACAATGTCACTCCTATTAACAAACAACTGATCCAGACCATCAATCATGTCATTGTCCACATATCCCAAATCTAGAGATACCAAATCTTCAGTTCTTCTTGGTGACGACATTAGCCCTTCCTTAAATTTCAAACTGGATAGCTGTTCTTGAAGAGTGTCTTCTTCAGCACTTACTGCTAAATATGTTGGCACTTCAGGATCTTTCCAAATGGGTAGCGCTTCTTCGGTAGATGGTTGCACATAGCCTTCTTCAGCACTTGATGCTGACGATAGTGGCGCTTCATGCAATTTCAACTTGGATAGCTCTTCTTCGGAAAGAGGTCGCTCAGAGTCTCCAAGTGCAGCTTTTCTAGGACGCAGGTCAAGCACAGACGATGGTGATGGATGACAAAACACACTTGTGGTCTCTTCATATGAAAAGTCCTCGTTAGCAGCAGCAGCTACTGATGAACCCTGACTGCACCCTGATAAATGAAAGCTTTGACACTCGTACTGATGATTGATCTTATCTGTCAAATGAGAACTCTCAAATGCCTTGTTTGATAATTGCAAATCCTCATAATCAGTCTTTCTCGTTAACTCTAACTTCATGTTATCAAACTGGAGCCTCCTCTTTTGGTAGGCCACAGAAGCCTCCTCTGCAGTATTGAAAGTGCCAAGCCACTCCCGTACCCCTCGGAAGGGATCACGAATCTCTGCAGCATATTTACCCCATTTTCTACGCCGAACTCCCTTGTACAGAGAAGAGTTTCTCTGACTTTTGTTACTGTCATTAGAATACTTGGTATTACCAATTCTACCTCTACACCCATCTGATTCATCTTGCATGCTGCTAACCACAATCTCCGAAACAAAGACTTTTCTTCTAGGCACAGATTGATACACATTAACATTACATTGTTCATCATCTTCACTGGAAGAATCAGTAGCATAGGGATCAGTGTACATAATTCGAACTCTCTTCTTAAAACTTGTATCCTCTTCTTTTCTTGATTGCTTTGCCATCACTTGCATAGAAAACATATCTTGATTCAAGACTTGGGTTCTGATCCCAGGCATTCTAAAATTTTAAAATCTGAACGCTGAACCCCAAAGGAAGCTGCAAAATCCCAAATTTCTTCCAAAACTGAGTATCAAATAATCCCCAAAACCCAGATGAATTCCTGTATAAGATTACAAAAATAAACAAATAAATCACAGAAAACAACAAAACCAACCCCAAATTCCCAAACTTTGAACATTCATTATAAACATTGAACATCATAGACTGAACTAAACCCTGCCGAAGTTTGAAACCCATATACCTTTTTGATCTAAATGGCTTGTAAGAAACAGGGAAGCTTTCACTGTGAGTCCCAAGCTGCATGCAAAAGGTGGAGACTTTGATAGAGAGAGAGTGATCACAACAAATCAAGAGCTTCTTCTGAGCTCCATTCAATATATCAAATCCAGACGACATATAAATCCCCTGTCTCAACCCCCTTCTCTGTTTCCACAAAGGAAAACTTGGCTTTAAAAAGATAACAAAAGGAAAGAATCTGTAGAATAAGAATTCATAAAATCAAAATCAAAACAAGGAGAACCAACAAGTTGCCAGGAAATCAAGCAACAAAGAAATTACAAAGATTTTTTGCTTTCCCAAAATAAGTCAAGAACCACGAAAAATCAGATGAAGTATAAGATGGGGAAAGCTTGATTCTTACCCAAGATTTGATGATGGGTTGCGTTGATGATTCGGGTTTCTTTATTGTTGTGTTTAGTTTATCTCTTCTTTGAAAGAGTCCCACTCCCTCTCAGTCTCAGTACAGTGTTTGTGTCACTCTGGTTCTCTGTGCTGAGAGCGCTCTGTTTGGTTTTTCACAAAGGGACTAAAATGCCCAGTGGGCATTTAAGAGGGAAGGGACAAAGTTGGTAACGCCTTTTGTTGCTTGCTTGGGTTCACAGTGATAAGACAAAACTGGAACACTCCTAGTCCTTTAGACACGGGTGGTTACGTCTTTTCCGTCTTTATTTTGGACGGTTTGGGCCGACTGAGATTTGAGGCGTTGTTGAGGGAATTTATCCTAGACGGGCCAGTGAAGGTGTTAGGCCCAATAACATTTTGGTTCTAGTTTTCTCATTTGATCCAGCCCATGATCCTTGATTCTATGACTTTTTAATACTAATTTAGCACGTGATTGATTTGGTAAAAATTACAAACGAGTCAGCGCGCTCATTTTAGTACTACTCTAGCCCAATGTGTAGCCCAATTATGCTGGGTGGTCCAACTCATGACGGTCAGATTATCCCTTGGGTGTTGGTGTATGATTGTGAGGCTATCGTTTGGATTTGTGCCCTAGTGCTGCCAACATTGACGTGCCCTTGTCTTTTAGGGTTTCGCATTTGGTACCCCCTCCATCTTCTCAATTGAATACGATCATAGGCACCACCGAATCTCATACAGTAATGAAGGAGAACAAGGTTATTGCAATAGGAAAAATAGAATCGAAATATGTCTACTCATTTGATACTCATATTTATATAAAGAAATGATTATAAAGGTAATAACATTATACATACTGATAATAATGACTAATTGATAACTGAATCTTGAAAAGAGATTGATCTTTCTCACAAGGTAACGTTGTGTTCGAATTCCCAATAATGATTTCATAACTCGTTTGAGGATGACATATTGATCATCAATACCTAATATTAGTAAACCTCAATCAAGTCATCGTTTAGAGGTTGTGATGTAGATGGTTGTAGATTCATTTGCATTTCCCTTGTCTTTATATAGGGATATGTTGAACAGAAGCCAATGGTTTAGAGGTAGTGATGTAGATGGTTGTAGGTTCATTTGCATTCCCCTCATCTTTATATAGGGATATGATGAACCTAAGTCAATGGTTTATTTAGGTATAACAATATGTTGTTCATACCTTCTAATGACATTGTGTTGACGTTAAGCTTAGTTTAGCTATAAATTCTTTGAGAATGTTATATATGGTCGAGTTCATCGAGCTAAGTTCAATATTGCGCCTATTGCACTTAAGAGAATGAATTTCACTTCTCAACCCATATTCGTCATCTTTCTTTGGACGAAATGGATCTTACTTTACATTCAAACATCGACCGATCGTTGGAAATGTTAACAATATGACACATTTTCCATGAAAATCGTCTCGGGAACATTTGGACATATGTAATATTGATGGATCAGTATTCAACAAACTCGTGGTAAGCCGAGTTCCCCATGATTATTCATCTCATTTTAGATTTAAGGTTGCTCACGGTTTCTTTTATTACATCAAGAGTATCTAATATGTTGCTATCATCAACATAGATAGTTATAATGCAAATCCATAATTAGTTTTGTTTTTGAATACGTAGGCATAGTTCATCAATTATATTCCTTCCCAACCAAGTAGTCACATCTATAAAATGAGCATTTTAATTCTAATTGCAAACGTACTTCTTGGTTTGGAGTTACTTGAGTTGAATAGTGTAAGTCCACTAAGTACTTTTGTAAATATCTCTTAATCAAGATGCCCAAAGAGATATATAATGTACCACATTTATAAGTTACATTTTTATTATGGGAGAATATATCTGTTGTAATTGATCCAGAGGATTGCGAGAAACCTAGTTGCCACAAAACGAGCCTTGTCCTTTAGAGATTCATTTGTTTCATTACGTTTATTTGACAAATGCTTGTTTCTGTCTTACAGGTTTTACATTTAGTAAGGTTAGCACTTCCAACACCAAATACATATCCAATATGCACACCATTTTTTCGTTGAAGTCATTAACTGATTCATAGTTCAGCATGTAGATTTTTTGTCACTTAAGCATTAGTATTGAAAAGAAAATTGTAAAGTATTTCCCCAATATGTCATGAAAGAACCGCTCATTGCTCAAAGAGATCAATTATAAATATTTTCAGAACAAACTCAGATAAATGTGGCGTCTTATAAACATTATTGCTTCGAGCCTTTGGTTTGCTCAATTAATGGAGGACTAGTTCTCAAATTCTTAGTCTATTACTGATGCTCTAACCATCTATAAAAATAGAGCAAGGAGAAAATGTATTAATTTCATAGTCTAAATAGACATTCGCGATAACTATAATATTCCAAGATGCAGAATCATCGTTTCAATTGTGAAATTTCAATATCACAATAACCTTCGATTTAATCATTGCTTTTGAATTATAAGCTCACGAATATAAACACATAAATATACTAAAAGATATGAATTAGATATGAGAACCAAAATTCATAATGGTTACATTCATTTTCGATGCTTTGTGAAAATGTTTTTTCACTATAGGAGGTTTGTCATTTTCGATGCTATAAATTTACTTTATCATAGCAACATGATTTATATGATATACTAATAAATACAGTTTACAAAAATCATAAACGCATAACATATAATATTATAACATAACACAATAATCGCAACATAATTCTATCATGTAACATGCTTAATATCATGAACATAATTTAACGACAACTTAAATTTAAAACATACTTGTTAGTTCGTCAAATAAATTATATGTTGATACATTTGCTTTCACATTTGAGCCTCGTGTACCAATTCCTCTCATAATCAACTTTTTGATCATTGCGTCATGCATAATGGTTGATCGCATGCAATGAAAATAATAAAATTATATGATTAGTCACATGTAATCATATATATTTATCTTTAATTTTCCCTAAGCAATAAGTGATAAATTGTGTAATCAAATTAGAATTTACATTTGTTATTTACCATATAACAGTAAATAGGTAATAGTAAGCATATATCATTCTTTACCATTTGACTCAGTAAATAGTGAATAAGAATTTATCGTGCCATGAATTTCAAGATTTAATTTGGGTAAATTACCTAAATTACCAGGGGTAAAATTATTTTTACCTTCGATTTGGACGAAACCCATTAGAGCCAACCGTATTCGGATAACCCGACCCGGTCAGATTTCTCACCTCCCGCAACCACCGACGACGAAATCGACTCAGATCTTCGTCTCCTCCTTGAGCTCCTCCCTGTGGTGGTAGTTTGCCTCGTTTTGAGCTCACGACATCAAATCCAAGAGGGCGAGGTATGGCAGTGATTGATGATGGATCGCAACAGACCAAATTGGGTTCGTTGAGGTGTGCCGGATAGGGGAAGGTTGTGGAGGACACCGGTATCAGGATTGGGTTAAAGTCGCCCAATTCAGGTCGAGCAAGTGGTAGCCTGGCCACTCAGCCAGATCGTGGCAGAATCGGGTTCGCTGCCAGTGGCTTTGAGATGGTTCGACTTCTTCTAGAACTTAATCGACCCTTGTCTTTTCAACCGATCAGCAAATTGTTCAGCTTTAATAATAAAAATAGTATATAAGGAGCCAACTATGAATTGATCATGCGTAAGGTAACGGGTAACAAAAAGAAAAGGAAAACTTATCTCTAGATTAAATGATCGAATCATCAGGTCACTCGTGTAAATCTAATGATAGAACCAGCAGTGTACCACAAGGATGTGGGCAGCCGTAAAGCTTTTGTAGGTTTTTTTTCTCTGCCTGTTAACTCATGCGTTGAGCAAAGTATTGATAACGTGTAATAAAAAAAAGAAAATCAGAATGTGTCTATTTATTTCATTGATACTCTTTTTTATATAAAGAGAAGATTACAAAGATAATAACACCGTATATTATGATAGTAATAACTAATTTATAATTAATTAAATAATTATATATGTTAATTATTAATTGTATAGTTATCTCTTTTTTAGTTACTTTATCGAATGCACATCTACTAAATTATTTGTTCAACACTTATAACGATAAAATTAGGGGTGGGCAAATTCGGACAGGACCGGTTTTGAGCCCAAACCGTATCCGATCCGAATCAATCGGATTTGTAAAATCTTCATCCGAATCCGAAACCGAAATCCGGTTAACCGATTATTCGGATCATCCGAAAACCGGATCGGATCGGTTTCGGATTTCACCAGAATTTGGAGAATTTCACTTTCAGTTTACACCCGAATCTACAGATCATAAACACACAGATATGAATTTAATCAACTTTACATCTTCTTTCGCACTTCGACTTGTTTCTCTTTCTTTTGTCCGCAACAACAAAAGAAGCAATCGAACTCGAAAGCTCACCTCTTGATGAGCAGATCTCTGGCACCGCTCCGTCTGCCTCGCAAGCCGGATCTTTTTAAACACATACCTGAAACAGCCCAAATCACATAATTAGCTACACAGATTGAACTCACTTCTTACACAGATTGAACTCACAGATTGAACTCATAGGTGAGAGGTGAGAGAGGCGAGAGGCGACAAAGACGAGAGGGGTGAGAGGTGAGAGGCGACAGAGACGAGAGAGAGGCGACAGAGACGAGAGAGAGTCGAGAGTTGAGAGAGGTGAGAGGTGATAGAGACGAGAGAGGCGAGAGGTGAGAGGCGACAGAGACGAGAGAGGGAGAGAGAGGCTCAGAGGCGAGAGAGGAGAGAGAGGCTCAGAGGCGAGAGGCGAGAGAGGCGAGAGTCGAGAGAGGCGAGAGAGGCGAGAGAGGCGAGCCGATTAGGGTTTTTTTCCTTATATATGGTGTTTGTGATCAAGTGTGGCAGGTTGCATTGTAACCAATTAGATTAACAAATAAAATGGTGACACCTATTAAAAATATATATATATTAAAAAAATTCGGTTTATTCGGACTGGTTTTTAATCAAAACCGAAACCAACCCGGTTCAAACCGGATCGGATCGGTTTTATCTATTATTTGACCCGCTTTAAATGGATCGGTTATCCGGTCCGTTTTTTCGGATGGTTTTTTCGGTTTTCGGTTGAAAATCGGATTTTTGCCCACCCCTAGATAAAATATCAAATAAGTTAACCACGAGACATTTAATGGTCCGTTCCGAAAGCTAGCAAACAATTTTTAGTAATTCTATTATACTCCATACTTATAACCAAGTTGTATTTCATAACTTTACTATTTCAAGGTTCTTTTTGTAAACTTATGTTTATTGATTCATAAAAAAATTCATTAGTTATAATCAAATCTTTTGGATTGTTCGTTTTATAATTACTAGCCTCTTAATATGTGTGCACCCATCAATTTGCTTTTTTAAGAAAAAAATTGTATATATATTGGGATAAATTTATTAATGGATATGTAAATTGGACAAAAACACAAAAAAACAAATAGATAAACCAATTTTTTATATTTTGTACTAAACTTTTATTAAGTTTTCTTTTAAATATAAAACTAAGTTTAATTATGCTATTAATACAGTTACTGTTTAATTACCTAATGTAATGACAATGTTTGTAAATCTACAATAAAAAATGATCAACTCAATAAATTTAGACCCTTAAGATCAGAGGGCTCTAGACGGTTGCCTGTTGTGCGACTTGTGCCTACCCGAAGGCCGGCTCTGTATGAGGTGATCATGAGTATTGTATATAAAGAGAAAAAATTAAGGGTAAAATAAGATATTTAATGTTAAATTATAAAGATAGAGGTGTATATTAAAAATTAAGAGTATCTCCAGCAGCTTCCTCATTTTATCGATTTTGTCAAATTTGGAGAATATTGAGTGTTTTTTAGGTCAAACAGTTTTCCTATCTCATTCCCTAAAATGGGGATGAAGAAGAAAAATGAGTATTGCTTTTCCAAATTTGCAGTAAATCTTTCATTCCCTAAAATTTAATTATTCAAGGGCTCCAACAAAATTTTTACAAAAATAGAATATTTTATTAATTATTTTGTTGTTATAATAAAATTTTATCTCATTTGGTCATAATTAATTATGATGTACCATATTTTATTGTTCTAATAAATGTCAAAATTTTAAAATAGATAAGTTTTTGAAATTGAAACATAATATTTTTAAAAAATTTGATTTTTACTTTTTTATTTTAATTTTTTTTAAAGAAACTGGAGATGTTTTAAGAGAAGTAACTAGAATATCTCAAAAATAAACGGCTAGAATGCAAAGTAAGAAAAGTTATTTCATCTTTATAGATGTGGTTGTTGTGCAGTGGGCACAAATTGTCCCGTCATCATGTGTCTAGTTGACTAAAAATCATGGTGTCTAGTAAACAATTATTGCACTTGCCATAACATCAACATAAAACAGTACACACGCTCCCCACAAGAGCCCCCAGTCAAACCAAACTGACCACAGCTAATAACGCGCCGTAACAATATACATTAACCCTAATCCCTCGTGGTTAAAGTTAAACGTTGATGATATATGTATTTAATCGGTTATGATTCCATTAATTTTATAACCAAGAAAAAGAAAAAGAAAATAATCTCAACCACAAATCTACAATATGATACAAAAAGATAATAGGCAACCCTGTCTAATAATAATAATACACATGATGAAATTATGACATCATGAAAATAAAAAAGAAAAAATTACGATTTACAGAGAACCGAAAATAGGAGACTAGGGAGGGAATCGGTACATCACGTGGCAGATATTTGGGGTCCCCTGTGGCTACACCTATTGTGAGGCCCGTCGATTAGAAAATGTTGACCCGTTTGGAGTGAGTCATTGTTAGGTCCACTCGAATCATCGCTCTAAACACAACGCGCACCATCCCAAACCAACACCACGCGCGCGTCCTATTTTCACATCCTAATCGGGTAATTCGCTTATAATTAGTTAATTATATACATATATATATATATATATATTATTTTTAAACTATATATTCGTTTTTTGAATTATTTTATGATACAAAAAATTTTACGTATTTTTGAACATAGCTGAATTATTTACGTATATGTATTTTTCTAGTATTGTAAAATGAACAAATGCCAAAATTTAAAAAAAAAATTTGTTCAACTATGAAAGTCGATTAAGAAAAAAATGAATTTTGAATTTTTTATTATTATAGTATTATTTACATTTCATATTCATTAAATATTTAACATGTATTGATGTTTTGTATTTTTTGTTTGAAAAGATGATGAAAGGATTTCACTCATACCCTCATAGTGACTCAAAATCACGTCTTCGTCAATAGGTAGTGGATGTGCTTACTACTGCGCTATAACCACTTCATCATGACTATTTATAATTTAGATGTCATAAAAATACGTATAACTATTAGAAATGACAAATATATATCTGTATTTTTTCGTTCTTATTTTTCATTACATCTCGAATTAAACAAATACGTATCGTATTTTTAAATTGGTCGTATCCCTATTTTTGGCCGAATTTTTAAACGTATTTTTCATTTATAATTTTTAACGTATAATTCACGTACCGTATTTTACTAACTTTATTTCATATAAAGATATGAGTAATTAAATGTATTAATTGAAGAAGTAAATAGGGTAGAGAGAAGAGTTAGTAAAGAGAATGATGAATCATAATTTTATTAATTGATATGAGCCTATTTATATAGAGAAATACAGAATACCATTCCAGTATAGATAAGGAAATATAATCATATTTTATATAGTAATCCAAGTTACATAAGACCAAGACATACATGACAGAATATTCTAGAACATTCCTCCTTGTGTCGCGCGCCATGATATCTGTGATGTTTCGATGTTGCCTAGTCAAAAACCTCATCAAGTAACAAAATCCGTGTACATGAATTGAGCCTTGATCGTATGAGAAAAAGAGTGCAATGCATCAACTACTTTATTTAGAACACGATCATTCATGAACAATTTCATGTTGATCAATAATCTTTTCGAGAGACAAGCGGTGCATGCGATGTTGTCTCGTTAAAAACCTTGCCAAGCAAAAATCTGGTGGGACAAAAGTCTTGGTCTAAGGGAGAAAGAGCACAACCGCACCCTTCACATTTGATAGCGATATGTATGTGCTAGACTCCCCCTAATCCTTAAATCATTCATAGGAGTTTGAATTATTTAGCATATCAATGCGTTTTAACATGTCTTCAAATGTTACATCGGTCAATGATGAGCTAGATCATACCAGATTGTCTTCAAAGATGATCTCTTACACTTAGATTTTAAAGAGAATGCTGTTTGGGAACTCAAATCATAAGTTAGCGTTGAAAGTTAGATTCTCGTGCATCACGATATTTGGGTATTAGAACAGCCGTAACTTTTTCTAGAAAATACATATCAATGAACCATAAACGGTTTTGGAAATTATACTCATGTAGCTTTCCAACCGTATATTATACACATTCTGGTTCATTTAGAGATATTCACAAAGATCTGTTGAAATTGTCTGTTATTTGCAAAATCAGACTCTCGGACATATCCGTCATACTTTACGAGAATAGTCATAACTCACTCAATGTGATAGCTGTGATGAAATTGTTGGTGTCCCTGGAAAGTAGACATACAAACAATTTCAAAGTTTTTAGATGAGAGGACATTCTTATAGGTATCGTGGAAGTTGACCTACGAAGCTTGGCAGATTATGATTACGCTTTTGATGTGTCTTTCTTATGTGGGGATGAAATTCCTCGAATCCGTTATACCGAAATGATGTCCCTATGTCATTTAAATAGCATTGCATTAGCACAGAGCTACACTTAGCTGTATAATTTTTCATAACGAATGAGATGTCAAGTCTTTCGTATCATATTAAGTACATTGATGCGTCTTAGCGTAGTTGGATGAGAGTTTTATCTCTAAACACATCTCTATTTAGACTTTGACTAATCATGAGAGCATATGTAGGCCTCATCTTTAGAGTGTAAAAGCAGATAGATGAGATAATCACCATCAACACAATCATCGAGTTCATTACGAGACCGTGTCTTTCTCAGGATCTTTTTCATTCTAACTTCGGATGTTTGATACACAATGGCATCTCTTGATCTATCAAGAGTCCACGTAAATCCGGAATAAACACGCAAGGACATAATTCATTATATCCCTTCCAATCAAGTAGTTACTTAGTGTGCGTTTCCGATAATACATGTACACATACGCTCTTGTGGTCTAGAGCAACTTGATTTAGGTGAATGAAGTTCATCCAAGATATTCATATATATCTCTGATACTATAGAGATGTAACTCAACCACGTTCATAAGCTGCATGTTCAGTTATTCGGAAACTACCAAACTGAAAAAGTAGTGGAGTTCAATGACATCCATTAAGAAAGCATATCTTATCGTAGTCAATTCCAGTGCGTGTTAGTGAGAAACCTTGCGCTATAAGAGGAGTCTTAACACTTTGTTTCACTACACTATATAACAAAGGCATAGTTGATAGGGTTTAGCTTGCGGTGTCGGCATCACCTGTCTAATGACTTATCTCTATGTTAATACTGGATTATAACTTTTCATAGGTCAATCTACTACGTCGATTTATCAACGAAGTGTGGTTCGATAGTAAACTCATTATTCTACGTCCTCATGTACACTAGTGTATTTGTAAAGATATATAATCATGTCTTTGGATTTGACATTGAGGTGTCCCCTAATGATAATCACAATTCGGACTTCATGAGACGGATTTGAGTATCACTGATCAATAGATCAGGTTGTGTCAAAGCTCGCTTTTTCCTAGTGCGGGCACATATCGAACATATGGGCTTCCTTATCCTTTAAGGAGCCACACAACCTTGTGACACCAGTTTTGCCACTACATGGTGTCACCATATCACCACTCATAGTGATTGTGTGCAGACCAACTTCTTTTGGTCGCCCTATGTTCTCTTGATAAGACATCAATCTTTGAAGACATATTTGCAGCATGTGCTCTCATCACTTAGATATTTTGCTATCAAGATGAGACCTAGTGAGAACAAACCACGACATTCACATCATTCCACTTGAACACTTGTGTTCTTATCTCCCCCTAACGACAGAAATATTGTCTCACCAAAGTAACAATCTTTAATTTAACGATTAAAGAGATTGTCCGTCATATTTAAGCTGCATGTAAAATAACATAACCTCATATTTAAAGATTAGTACGCATCACAAAACTTCGAGCAACAAACTAAAGTTGTAGGCTCGGTGAGACCATATTGATTGTGAACATAGTATACGGAACACTTAAACTTCTTTAAAGAATGGGCAGTGAGCTCATAGAAGTATAAGCAACATAAGTAGATAATGGTGTAAGACATGATTGGTGTGTTTACCCTTCAACCAATCACCCTAAAGCATAAAAGGTGTCCATAAGTTGGTTGTATCAATCTACATTATTTGATATACAATTGAAGTATTTTATTTTGTGTCAATTAGCGTTGAAGGGTCTCACTCCTTTTTAGCTAAAGAATATGTTATCAAAACGAGTGATAAGCATTGCAGGGGGCAATGAAACATCAAGGGAAAGTTTAACGCACCTTATTCGCTTAAAATGATGTCCATAAGAATTTCTCAAAATTTGGATCATCATATCTTTTTCAAGGTGTCCGAATCGGTCAAACAAAAGCCTATATGAGTCAGTGTCCCAAAATCAAATATAATTGGTGACAACATAGGATTCGATATTCTAATCGTAGTGACATACAATACACTAGATTGACTCATGAATTTCTCCAAGATGCACTTCAGTCTGCATTCATGAGAAGTTATACACAAAAGAACTCTTGGTCATTTTTAACCAGTAGCACAATTGTTCTTGAAACTCAACATGGTGCAGTTGCTTCTCAATTAGAGCGCATATGTGACGTGTATCATGGTCACAAATGATTTATATAGCACAAAATCAAAAGATAGTTGTCGGTTCCTTAGACGATTGTGGATAATTCTACTATCTGCAAGACACTCAATGTCTCCATAAGACTTAATTATCTAAAACAAGAGGTAGATATATGAGTAAATAGTTCGATTTTGAACCATTTAGAGAGATTGAAAAGGTGCTACAAAAGGCAACAATCCCGAGAGTGCATAAAAACTTCCGCGTAGAATGACCTTTGGGCAGTAAAATAGTCATAACTTCTTCCTTAAAATATATATGAACAAACGGCTAACTATTCTGAGAAATAGACTCGTTGAGTTTTCCAGTGATATAAAATTGGTGTTCTAGTTCATAAGAAGCAGTTCACAATGCTGGTTCGAAGTTGTTGTCCAGAGAGGGACAAATTTGCTGTTTTTATAGATTTGACACGTGCAAAGCATTCTAAGCTTGCAAACTGGTGTGGAGGATTTAATTCTTAGCCGAGGGACGTGCGTGCTCATCTTTGATGAGTCCGAGAGAGTCTTCAACGTCTTATAAAAGGCGACAATTGGTTAAATAGCGTAAGATGAACCAAAATCAAAGTTGTTCGGTAGCTCCGAGTCAATATGACCAGTCATGTACGTGGAGAGACGGTACTGCGAGACACACTTAAAACCACTATCTTCTTAATTTTGTACGATTCTAGACATCGCATTGAGCTCGAATGAGCTTACGTATAATTTGATGATGGTAAATCCGCTATGTATAGAAGACTTAACCAGAAAACACGTCACAATCCTCATTGAGAATGCATAGCCGTGTGTATCATTCCTTTGGAAGAAATGGAATTCGGCATAATCCAATCTTTTGGATTACAAATCATGCCATAATCTAAGGCCGATGTAAATTATACATCTTTGTTGTAAATCCATACAAACCATGGAGATAAAGGAACAATTTCGTGAACGAAATTACATTCATAAAGCGCTATGCATCGATGTCTCGAAACTTTGAAAAAGTAAACACTAATCATGACATTCATATAATGTCGTATGACATAGCTTCGAAAAGAGAGAGCAATCACAATCCGTACAATTGATATCCAATGATACTTTTGTACATTTTTGTATGTTGTCAAGATTGTAAAATTAGCTTGACATCTTAAACCGGTGAATGATTGGTCAACAACGGTTACATTGTCATGAGCTGAGGTGATTAGATTTGACAGTTTGGTGTATAGACTGGGAGTGCAGTTACTAAGAGCCGGAGGCGCCTCCCCCTTTTTTCTAGACATTAGAGTGGCTTCTTTTGTCGTTGTCATAACCTACATTGTCTTCACAACACTAGGGGAAAATCTCATATGTGCAGGCTAATACTTTTATCCCATTAACGTATATTATAATCCTTCCACCAAAAATTTGTGAAACAGGATGCCATGAAATATTATCGACGATACGTAGTCAAAATAAGTGGCGAACAATCCACTTGACGAAGAACTCAACGAGTAGATCAGAGTTATATGTACGTTTTAAGAGATGCTCCATAAGTGCATCCACAGTACTTTGTGGTCATTATTTTTTGCACATATTACCATTAAAGGCATTTGTCGATATAGCGCTTAAAAATTTGAGCGTAAGAGATTATAAATCTCGGTATCTAGGCTTAATATCCTCAAGGTCAATATTTGTGGTGAATTTCTTTATAATGAAAGGTTCCACGTCTAAGTCAAATTCATGTGAGCAGAATATTACATTGCTCTTGCATACAAACCCAAGTCGTATGTTTAGTTTCAAGACCGATTATGGTCACTAATACGATGCTTTATACGGTTTGTCTATTTCTCAATTATCAAAATTAAGGGATTCGAGCTTCTCAAAAATCGTGTTTTGAGGCACATCTAAAAAGGCGACCACGATTTGGGAATTTTAAAAATTCTGTAAAGTACACAAAACCAAACTGGAGAAAAGGGGTAGGAGAAGGGGGAATAGATTTTTTCCCCCGAGTTATTTGAATTGTAAAATAACTTGTATATGAAAGCTTACTTCGCGTTTATAAAAGCTGTTTTGCAATATTCATGCTTAATGCCACGTGTGTGTGGTGAAGTTGCTCGCGTGATTTAATTTCATTTTGATTTATGCGCGGTAAGAACATGAAAAACAAAACATATGGTTAGTCATATTCCACCATAGATATAATTAATAAAAAACTTCAAAATATGAAAGAAAAACTGAAAAATAAGCTGAAGGAGACCATGAAAATTGACGGTCGAATATGGGTGGACAATAGTCGAGGACTAGCGACCGGAGGAAGTTGGACGGCGGCTAAAAAAATGTTGAACTGGCATTTTTGGATAAATATCAGTTAGAGCAAATTTGAAGAGATTGTGGCTATCAACTCAAAAGGTGCTGATAACGTGAAGAAGTAACAAAATATTCTAAAACATTATGACATAAATTTTGAAATATTCATGTATCCAAACCAAATTACTCGCTGGCATGAGTCACTTCGTCCAAACTATCATTTTCGGATGTTTAGGAATATAAGTTTGTAATCTAACATTTCGTAACATATAAAGATCATCTCACGATAGGTTCAAAAAAATAATAATATTTGTTTGCTCGTTGAACATCAAACAATTACTGTTAAATGAATTATACAATAAAAGCTTTTAACAGACATTATATGGCAAATATTTTGTCGCGGGTTTTAGGATTCACTGGCCTTCCCAAAAAATTGAAAAAAAACTAGTGGGACCGTCAAGCCGTCCGGAAGCGCGCGTGAATTAGATGTCCCTCGTGATTGTGAAGAATGAGCGCGCATGAACCTAGACGACCGTGGCAGACACCGTCAGCACACGACATCCCATGACGTCATCTTGCCCAGATAAATCCAACGGCTGAAACCCAACAAGAAAGTCACCTTCGTCATTACCACAACCACCGCAGGAAAATAAAGGAGAAGAATCTCTCTCAAAAGCAGCATCACACATTACGCCTTCACAGAATAAGATTGGCATGGTATAAAAACACTAGGCATTTGTGTGATTTGGACAACATAAGAAATGGAGCGGACAAGAAAGAGGAGGGAGAAAGATGGCGACGACGAAGAAAAGAGCCGAGGAGGAGGAGGGAAGAGAAAGAAGCCAGCGCAGAAGATGATCAAGTCCGACGACAAGGAGGTGTCAACGACGGAGGAGGAAGTGGAGGAGTTCTACGAGATAGTAAGGAGGATGCAGGCGGCGGTCAAGTACTTTGAGAAAGGTAAAAATATTCAGACCAATATTAACAACGGCGGCGATCAGGTGTGGTGGAGAGCGGCGCTCGAGTCTACCCTGCCGGTGGTTCCTGCTGACGATGAAGTTGACGATCATGCGAAGAGTGCGACTTCCGATGATGATCATGATCAGGAGTTGGTTGTTGTTACTGGATTAGATGACAATAATGTGGTCCTGGACTTGAACGAAGCGCCGGTTGAGGAGGCGGAGACTACTGCGTAGTACGTCAAGCTGGCTTTGGCTAATTCTCTAATTGTTGTACGACGTCGTGTCAGTGGATTCCCTGGCCGGCGAGGCTAGACAGGTTGTCGGCGTAGCTAGCTTTGTTCATCATCGTATGACTACAGTCAATTTTTTTCTTTAATATTTTCCTCTGTTTTTTTCCTCCTCCTCCACTAGCTTTTGTTTTCTGGTACAGTGCATTATTCAATAATCTTAACCAGTGCGTAGGCTATTTTCTATACCTTTAATTATGACTAATAGTTAGTGGGGGAGGATGCTTTTCTTATTTATTTTCATTTTCTGATCTGTATCGATCATTTGTTTCTTCGTGAGTATGAATATCAGTGATTTTTGTTTCTCTAAAACCTTAATATATAGTATGAACTTAGACGACATACGAACACTTCTTTCATGATACTCTTGGTTCCATTAATTAGTTTACTAGTTCGTATCATATCATAATGTTTTTTTCCTGCTCACCAATAATATATTTAGAATTAATATTAACATAATTAGTGTCGGAGAAACTCAAATTGGATACGTATCTTTTACTATTATATTTAATATTAATATAGTTAGTGTCGGAGAAACTCAAAATGGATAAGTAAATAATTCATTCGGCATGTATATTTTACTATTAATTATGAATTTGAAATTGATTGTGCAAAAATTGCACTCGATATATTATTCAACAAATCTTAGGGTGGTTAAGCACAAAATCAATAGAATCTGCGGTGAGCATGTGAAGCTCTCCTATATGAAATTGCAAGATTTCTAATGAGTTAATAGTTGCCTTTATCTTACGTACTACTATAATTAAGGAGTTTGTGAATTGAACCATCATACAATTTTGGGTGCATTGATAGTTAATTGGGTAGTTTTTATTAAAGAAAATAGTTGTGTCCGATCTCTCTCATATTTACATATTTTTAACAATATCACTCGTAAGTTTAACCGTTTAATAGTTTAATTAACCAATTAAGATCACATTTGTAAAAAAATCATTGTAAAAATAAATCTTTTACTCAGCTAAATGCATCAATCAAATGAACGGTTGATCATAAAGGTCTTAACTTTAACAAGAACTGTCAATTTGCTT
Source organism: Comarum palustre (assembly GCA_951800085.1). NCBI lineage: Eukaryota > Viridiplantae > Streptophyta > Magnoliopsida > Rosales > Rosaceae > Comarum > Comarum palustre. The sequence continues at coordinate 22,470,363 of OX637576.1, read as the reverse complement.
GATGCATTCTGTTAAGCAAACAATCTCCTTTTACATTGATTTTTTGTAGAGTTGATTTTTATTGGTTAATTAAACTATTGAACAGTTAAGATTACGATTGACATTGTTAAAAATATGTAAATATGAGAGAGATTAGACACGCGTGTCTGACCTGATTTGATTGATAATAGAAAAATACTTGTGTCCGATCTAGTTCGGACACAAGTATTTTCATTTTATTAATCAAATCAACTTCAATTGACTCTCTTAGTTTAGGTGGTTGCTGAACTATTGTTTTGTTACAATTTTTTCCACATCGATTCGGTAGTTGGAGTGGTTGCCAAGAAATAAGACGAGAATACTTTAGAAGTTACAAAGGGGTCGTCATTGTTAATGTCCACTAATTCCAGTCAATTGTCTCATCACAACCGAAATTAACGCCAGCTTTTGATGATTAGCAACAAAGCATCGGTGATGAAGACAGATCTCTCCAAGCTTCGTAGACCATTCACCATTGTGTTTCATAGGCCCACATCCTTTGGATCGGAAAGCCCAAATAACAAAAGCTTGAAATAGCTACACTCGTTCGTTTTGTTTTTGGAGACGGAGAGCAGTTGGTTTGTCAATTTGTATATGTACGTAATTCGTTACATGCTTTTTGGATTTCGATAAATAAACATGTGTGTAATCTTGGTGTTAATTGAAAATTTAGGTCTCTAACTCAAAATGGAATAGAGAATAATAATTTTGAGACCTCCATATGTAGGCCTTTTTGGAACTCCATGGACTGTGACCACATTACCATTTTAGGCAAATGATGTGATGACAAAACCCAAATAGAATTTTATAGATGCTTGCGCGAGGGTTCGCGTTCATATAAACCGGAAATTTAGTTGGTATATCAGTTTTTTCCTGGGAGGAAAAATCCAAATCTGACCCACTAATTTTTGAAGATAACTTATGGGATCAATAGAATTCCTTATATTAAAGCACACTTGTATAAATAAAGCAACCATTGGTTTCCAAATTTCTCTACCATTGTTTAAGAAGACTCTATCTTGCGGTTGCTGGAATTAGTCACCATATTCTCATATATTTTCATAATCCTACTACATTACAAGCACCAAAGGCAAATACAGAAAACAAATGCAAATAATACCAACTGGCCGGATGGAGAAATTGCTTCGTAATTTCAAACTAGGTTTGCCGCTATTGACTCACAGATTTCCTGCGCAATAAGGCTATGTGCATGTCCTTGTCTACAAAATTAGCTAAGGGTTCCGTGTTCGGTTGCTATTGAGGTAGCTGGTTGCAGAATACCGGGGGATGTGTTAATTAGAGATGATAAAATGTCACGTGGTGTTCCGGATAAAAATTATGATTTCTCAGTCATCGGTATCGTGAGAATCACGGATTGGCAGGATACAAGATCGAATCCTGTCATGTTTCTCTTTGAAGAAGAGCAGGTCTATCTTTGGTAGGAGGAGCATATTACTTGGTTCGATTTATCAAACTTATTATTAGTTGACGCAGTCGAAAGAGCTAGGAACATGTCCAGATAGAAATGGGAATTGCCATTATGCTATCTTCTAGCATGAAATATACTCCACATTGCAGGGAGGTAGCGCCCAGCTGGATAATTAGACAAGCAAAATAAGAGGTTACAGAGAGGTTACAAATCGGCGACAATTAGCATATATTCTGATAATTAAATGAGATGGTTATAAAATGCTTCATCTGTTGTTTAGATTGTGTAGGATTTGATGTGGATTTTTACCCCTCATCAACCTTTCTTTTAAGTCTAAACGCACATCAAGTAAAGCATAATGTGCTCATTGTGCATTTGCTACTTGGACGGCAAATTAACCCAGCAAAGAGATAATGTTATATACTTTTGAATTTTCAATAAACAAATAGTGTTTTGGTATCCGTATCGCATTTCTTCGATCAGCTAGATAAGGTGCCTTTGAAATAGGGTTGAGAGGGATTGATTGTTCCATAGCCCTTTAAATTTGTCTGGAGCATTTTCATTTTTTCTCAAAGCAATTGATACGATTCCATGGAACGTAGAACCGAAGCAAAGTCACACAAGAGAATTGAATTATTTTTGATGATGTTCCTTTTTTCAAAGTGGAACAACCTGCAGCAAAAGTCTTGATGATGGGGACCCGTGATTATGTTGGGATACAAAGGTTTACCAATCAAGGAAGAGATTTTTTTTCCAAGAAAAGAAAGAAAAAGATGAAGAATGACGTGTGTACGTCTTCATAGGAAAAGGATCAAATATGGATGATGCTGGTGACAACTGGGCCCAGCCGCCCATCAGTGGATAAAAGCGGGTTATGGGCCTCACGGCTTTTGCCACCCATATATTCACCACCTGTAAAAATGTCAATGTTAATCCATCCAGTAGTATTCGTCAACTCTCTTTCGTGGAGCTAAATTTGATTTTGATAATGAGGGATTCGAACTTGAGACATCATCTGTGCCAATGGGAAACAAACCATCTCATGCGTCTAGATTCTATTAAAACTCTTGTACAACAACTATAAACATCTCGTACAGTCGTACGTCGAAAATACTACAATTTTTCAGATTGTTACAAATAAAAAAGTCTTTTTCGGATTTCTTTTAGGCATTATGGCCATTCGAAATTCTAGATGAAAATGTTTTATAAGAAAGTAAGTTCAAATATAAAGGCCTACAAAAAAACAAGTTTAAAGATAACGAAACAACGTAATAGAACCATAGACATAAAATTTGATGAGAAAAACTATGCTTGAAAATATTTAAACTGAGTTCAACAATGAAAAAGTAATAAATTGAAATTTTCCATTTGTACATAGCTATAACCAACTTTGTAGTACATGTTTATTCCACCTAGTAAAGACTAGCATAGCACAACCCACTTTGAAAAAGAAGTACAAACCAAAACATGGATTCCACTCCTATGGAACCAAGGACTGAAGATTTTGACTAGCCACTTGTAATCACCATTCCACACTTTTCCAATAATCAACTGGGCAGAATTAAAACCACGTGGCACCACAATTGCCCTTGATTGCATGTGACTTTGAAATGGTGATTTTGACTATCAGGTTACCAATGGCAATGGAGTAGAGAGGGAAATGTAGACGTGGGTTGGGTGGTGGAAATTGAAGGGGCTTGGTTGGAGGATACCGGAGATATTTCACAAGAAGCAATCCAACAAGTACATGTGGTCCTTGAGAACCAAATGGATCATCATCATAGACCTTCAGTTGAGGCATGTGATCTCTGCTAGTGGGTGGTTGCCAGAATGTGACTGAGCTCTAGTACAACATTGGAGGACATGATTGGGCTTTAGTTTTTAAGGCTCTCAGTTTTTTTAGGTGGGAGCCTTATTCAATAGAATTCAGTAGAATTATGAGAGGTTGTTAGAATAATTTACTCGATATAGTCTCTTTTTCATAGGTGGCTAGTTACCCGTTCGACTCATGAAAATACAAGTTATAGAAGTACTTATTTGATAAGCGAAAACTAAATTCAAACCCCTATAAACGTTCAATCACGATGTAGAATTTTCTTTTTGTCCTTTCTTAATTGGTACAAAGAATAATTGCCACATCTTTACTTCATCTCTCTCTTGGTCTCTATCAAATTTCCAAGATAACACAATGTCATTGCAAAGAAAATTCTGGTCTATTATTGAAACATATTGCTGGTCCTATACTCTTCTTTATTCAGGTTTGACAGATGCAATAAGGATAGAAATACCATAGAAAAGACTGGTCCATTTTCCCCAACTCCATCTTTTTGAATTATAAATTTCTGTGCCCTCATCAATGACAAAGAAAACCAAGAAAAAAAAACAGATCCATATCACCGCCTCTTAAATATTTATTTATTTATTTTGGCGCGCGGCTCACGCCACCGCACAAGACAAAGGTTACATGTCGCTTTCTGCTCATGACGTTCATTTTGGTAATAACCACAGGGCGGTGACTGAACTGCGTGGCCGGATCTTGGTGAGGTGGCGACGTGCATGGGCTGAAGCCGCCGCTGGTGGCTGACTCAGTCCTTCCTCGGGGGGCGTGACCAGCCGTTACTTTTTTCACGTTGTCGGCGCCGGTTTAGGTGGAGTCGAGTTTTGTGGTTCGGCTTGCCAAGTAGTCCTGTGGATTTTTCGAGGAGGACACGTGGTCTCATATAATTCCACGGCCTGGAAATTTGTCATTTGTTTATTGCGATTAATTACGTCACGTAATTCTTTGATCATTTTTGTTTAAAGAGTACGGAAACAGGTGGAGAGGTTAGGGTGGGCGCTCATACAGAAAATCTGGTAGAGGTTCCAACGGAGAGGGTAACACGTGTTACGGCCGAAGAGATAGAACCAGAAGTGTCTTTTAAAATGATAAGGATGAATGGGATGTGGCCACATGTGGCTGTAAGGGTTTGTCCCAAGCTATCAGTGGTTTTCGATCGCACACATGATCACAATTTGATCCACCTTATCATGCTTAACAAAAATATCACGGTGAGGGAAGAAAAATATGTATAATACCACTCAATATTTAAATGAAATTGATCACATAATATACTACACAAAAACTTTTAACTTAAAATTATTCATTTACTATAATTTTTTAAATCATATTTCTCATTCTAACAGTTTTTTTTTAAATATTGACTATTTTAACCTTTTTTTAAATTTGTGTTCATTCTAACAAAACTTATAACAACTCTAAACAACCTTTAATATTTCAATACCTATTAAAACATATTTAGAGAAAAAAATAGAAGAGAGAGGAGGCATGACCGACATCTAACCGGCTTCGGTCATCGCCGACCGGACTCCGATCACTAGCTGCCGGTCACCGGAATATCGTCGGAATCTATAATCAAGTTTACTACCCCCTAATAAACTCATACTGAACTCTTAAACTACATTCTTATTGCACAACCAATTTTACTACCCCATAATAAACTCTAACTGAACCCCTAAACCGCATGCCTATTGCATGGTCAACTTTATTACCCCCTAATAAACTCTCAATGAACTCCTAAACCGCATTCTTATTGATACAACCAACTTTACTACCTCATAATAAACTCCTATTGAATCCATAAACCGCATTCATATTGCACATCCAACTTTACTACCCCTTAATAAACTTTCACTGAACTCCTAAACCGCATTCCTATTGCACATCCAACTTTACTACCCCTACTAAACTCCTAATAAACCCATAAACAACATTCATATTGTACAACCAATTTTACTACCCCTTAATAAACTCTCACTAAACCCCTAAGCCATATTCTTATCGCCACAAACAACTTTACTACCTCTAATAAACTCGCATTGAACAACTAAACTGTATTTCTATTGCATATCCAACTTTAGTACCTCTTAATAAACTTTCATTGAACCTCTAAACCATATTCCTATTGCACAACCAACTTTACTACCGTCTAAAATCAACTCATGCACATACAAAGAAGAGAGGAGAAGAGCTTGGTCTGTTATGGAGATAGAAAAGAGAGGTGAGAGAGTGAGAACATTCGAGAGAGTTTGTTGAGTACCAACAGTGCAAATCGGATAGTTGCGACGCCCAAGATTGGTTTCGTCCCTGACCTCGGCTTCACCTCGGATCCTTCACTTCAGCCTTCAAACATGAGCGCTCTCTCTCTCCACCTTTTCGGTGCGCCACATCAGTAGTAAGCAAGTAACCCAACTCGACTGGCCTCCTGCTTTGCTGCTCCGACTAGCCTCACTGCCCCAATGATGAGTTCGTCAAGCAAGCCCTGCCGTTCCGGTAACCTCCAAAACGACGCATTTCTACAACCCATCCCCGATCCGGCACCCAAACCTAGGCGTTATTGCCGCCTATCCTTGTCTCGCCTAGTTCAGAAGTGGATTGATGATGAGCTTGACTCCGGAGAGAGAGAGAGATGATGATGGATCGAAGAGAATAAATTCTAATTTATTAGAATGATGACATAAATGTCATTTTGTTATTGAATGTTAGAATGGGATTTAGAAAACATTTTTAGTTAAAATGATCACTAACATCTCTGTTTTTGTTCAAATGGTCAATACCCCAAAACTTAATAGTTGTCCAATACCGTTTAGCTTAGTGACAGTAATCTATTCTTTGTAAAACATTGTAACACAATTGTACAATAATTATGTACACAATTGTAATTAATTTATCATTCTTGTGATAAAAATTGAATGTAATTAATTGTAAAAATTTATTATTGTACAATAATTACGTACCTAAAAATTATGTACAAGAATGCATATACACATATTTTAGTGTAATTTATTTTGTTACGACTGCATATAATTTGTTGATTATAGCAGTTAGCTTCGGCGTGCAAATGTCGTCGCTAATAATCCATCTCTTACGACGGCAAATTGGTTACTGTTGCAGTAATTGCGATCGAGTAAATGCCATAGCCTTCAACCATCGCTAGCCACTTTGATCTACTTCGGCCTAAATCGGCCGTAGCCAAATAACACCACTTTGCGACTGCAAAGTAGCTGTCGTCGTGTTGGGATGGCTTTTTAGTTTCTTTTTAGTTTTTTTTTCTGCGCCATCCCCAATCCAGTTCATCCAACGCATCCGCCCTCACGACTGTGCTAACTCCCTTGTTCCCTCCCCCTCATTCTCCTTCGCTCACGTGCAGCGCACTTCCTTCCTAATAGAGCTGAGCCACCGTCGAAAACGACGCTGGCGGCGAACTGCGATACACATCTATGATTCGTCACCGAAGCCCTAGGCCGACTAGTGGTCGTTAACATGTGAATCGGCGACGAGAGTTCCACGACGTCGTTTCACAGGGGACAAAAAGCATTTCCTTCTCCCTCTCACCGAAGCATTATTTTTCCTTATTCATCTAAGATACTGATGCATTGTAGTTTTTTTGCTGGTATATTATGGTCTGTAATGTTTCTCAAAAATAAAAAAGAACTAATCTATTTAACTTACAAATACAGATACCCGATGGATGCCTACCATATAGGTAGAGCTTAAGAGTATCAAATCAAGTTTAGTGAGTAGCTTCTGTTTTAGTCTTGGAGGAGAAACATATGACTACCTTGAAGCTTCATGATCTTGTAAACTTGCTTCATTTTCCTGTAATTTTTTGTAGATGCTTCATTCCTTTTGTAACATTATGAAGAAATTATTAAAATGTACGATTTCCAGCATTAGACATATCCCTTCTTTTTATGGTTTTTATGCAATAAAAACCATAAAAATTTGAAATGTATATTTGTATGCCATATTTTTTATTCATAAACAACTCTGTTGCCACGATGTTGTTACCGTCGCAAAGCATCCACCGCAAATATTGGCCTCGCCAATGCTATTTGCTACGACAATTACACCGTCGCAATTTTTTGCGACGACGTTAGTTTGCGGTCGCTAATAGTCTTGCGACGGCGTATTGCCGTCGCAATTAGTATTGACGACGCCATTATTTGCGACCAAGGCCTTGCCGTTACAGCGCCGTCATGAATACTCTTTTGAGACGGAAAAATGGCTATTGGCGATGGTTTTGCGCCGTAGCCAAAATCCTTTTTTTGTAGGATACACATGAATATTACTGTTGTCTCACACATTTGTTATCATTATGTAAGGTGTTATGTTATTTCACATCACATTTCGTACACATTTTTTTTGAAAGAACACATTTCATACACTTAGAACACATGCATTATCATTATCATTATCATTATTGCGATTTCACATTATTTGGAAACTCTTATAGTAAATTTAATTTATCTTGCACATTTTAATTCTTATTTCACACATGTTTACGGATTCACATTTTGTGTTCTAGTCAACAGTATTATAAGAACCATTAGTGCTAAATCGATTTTTCCGGTACATTCCATTATTGTCTCTCACGTTGATCTCGCAACTGTATAGTGTTTTCAATTTGATCACACACATTTTTATTCTTATCTCACACATGTTTACCGATTCGCATTCTGTGTTCTAGTCAACAGTATTATAAGAGCCATTAGTCCTAAATCGACGGTAACAACAAATAACAAAAATGCTCCAAGATTGAACATTGACAGGCTCTCTAGAACCTGAACGTTGTCTCTAATTTAAAGGGGTCCAAAAAAAGAAGTTGATCAAGTAAAGCACTAATCGATTTAGTTGACTGGGTTTAGCTTTTGCTATTTTAAACAAAGCACGAAATTGCCAAGAGCTCAAGAATAAGAAATTAGACAGCAAAGCACACACTCAAATCAGAATAGTAGCGAAACCAAAACCAACCGCATGATTTCTCGCCCAACCCGGTCGGGCCCCAACGGACCTCAAAGTCCCCTATTAAATTTAGTTAATTGACAGCTTCTAAATCACTCATTTTTATATTCCTTTTTTAAAAATAAAATAAAAATAAAAAAGTAGCGCGAGACTTCCGTAAGGGGTTTCTTTCGCACCTATCGTTATCTTCTCCACCAATTAAAAAATCCGGAGCCTTCCATTTTATCAACCCCACCTGCATTCTCAACTCCCTCACTCGTTCTTCTTCCCTCAACAAACCCTAGAAGCTTAAGCCCTTGACCTGTTTCTGTTTTGGTCCCTCCAAATATTTACCAATTTCATTCCCAACCTCTTCCTTCTCCATCACCCACCGCCCATCTTTTTCAAACACAACTATTTTTCTCCCTTCCCCCTCAAGAAAGCAATAACTAATATTATTGCATCTTGCCCCCTATAAATACCTGACCCCCCTCTCTACCACCTCACTCATCATCCTACTTTGTTTGCTTTTGAGAACTCAGATTCGAATTCCCTCTCTCTCTAAGAAAAAACATAAATCTCTAGTCTCTAGATTTGGGTTTTGTTGTCCCCCTCTTTTGGAAATGACTAACAGTAACCCTAATGGGAAGAGGTCCCGAGATGATGAAGACGACCCGGGACGGAGCAACAATGATGGGGTAGAGTTTCATCCCGACGCGAAACTCATCCGGGTCGATTCGAGCAGCTCGATCGATTCGGATGCCACGTCGGGCGAATCTGCCGCCCGAGTTAATCCTGTCGACTCGGAGGAGTTTGACATGGACTCGGCCGAGGCCAAGAAGATTCAGGAAGATTTGTTGAACATACTGGACGATTCGGAGGCCGTGACGGAGGAGCGTGACCCGGCTATGCAGGGGCTGGACTCGGTCATTAAAAGCTTCGAGGAGGAGATAAATGTCCCGGCACCAGCGGCATTTGCTCCTCCGGTTGAAACGGAATCGCCGTCGTCTCAGCCGGAGCTCGGTTACTTGCTTGAGGCTTCGGACGACGAGCTTGGTCTCCCGCCGAGCAACAATGGAGGTGTGACCGAGGAGAGGAAAATGGAGGCGCTGGATTTCACGGCGAGTCCTCCGGCCGCCGCGTTGGACGGAATGCTTGGGTTTGAGAACGACATTATTCCGAGTTACGACGCGTTCGATTTCGGAATGGGGGCCTACTCGGAGGCTAATGGAGGCGGAGAGTGCGTGGAGTTGGGTGGCTTGTTCGACTACTCCGACGGCGCTTCGGAGGTGCCGTGGCGGACGGAGTCGCTATCTGCTCTGTAGAATTTTGAACTGGTTTTCTGGGTTGGTTTTGCATTCGACCCGGGAAACGGTTTCGATAGGTTGAGAGCTGTAGATGTTGATATCAGGGAGGTTTTGTAAGTTGTAACTGTATGTAAACTCAGGAAGAACGGAAAATGGAAATTTGAACGGAAAATGAAAGTGAAATATGAAATTTGAACGGAAAGTGTTTTGGCGAACAGTAAATTATGTTGGTTAAAGAGCGTGTTGATGATTAAACTCTATGATTTTACTTTGAAAGTATTTCATCATGATGTTACTATTACATCAAGATTGATTTTTCTGTTTTTGATTTGTCTGACATCTAGATTACTATTTGTTTTTTGTAAAATCTAATCAAATCTAAGGATAATCATGTAGATTTAAAGACTAAAATATTGATAATTATATAAATTTTGATGATTTTTAAATTAGACATTTTGATATATATATATATATATAAAGATATTATTTAAGATTGATGGTTTTTTTTTTAAATTTATATATTTGAGGCTAAATATATAATAACAAAATGATATAAAAATTAATATATGTGTTTGTAAAAAATACAAATTTGAAAAAATATCAAATATATTTAAGATCTCAACATATTGAATTCTATGATAAGGAGTAAGGACTACTATTGTGGTTTGTAAAATGGACCGTTTTCATGGTTAATTAAGACCGTTTTCATGGTTAATTAAGACAAAGATGTAGTCCATGTGGGTGGACTAGAATCAGATTTAAGTGAAATTAAACACATAAAAAAAACTCAATATTCAAATGGGCAACCTAATCTGATTTAGCTCAAGATTTATCTTAAAAGGGTGGATTGTAAGATCTCGCGTTGTTTGAGGGAGGGGGAGGTAACAACAAGGGTATGTAACCCAACTGGACTGTATTTGGGCCAAGGTCCAATAGTGAAACAAATCGGGTCAATTCGAAAAAACATCCTTCTCAACTCAGAACTCATCCTCATAGATTAGACACAAATCATAGCAGAGAAGTGAGATTACTCTCACTCGACTCTCCTCCACTCATGGCTCTAACCATAGCCAACAGTGGCACCACCAACGGCAGAGCCAGACCCCTCTACAGAACCTCCATCACACACCCCTACACCAACCTCTCCTCCCAACGCCACATCCTCTTCCCCCGTCTCTCCCCAAGAAGAACCCTCCACGTGGTGTCCGCCAAGCGCTTCACCTCCCGAACCGGGAGGCTCGACAACAAGAGGAGCAGCACCACGACCAAAGACCAAGAACTAGACCAACGTACGGCGGAGATTGAAAGCCTCGCTGCGGAGAACATTGACGGTGGCTACTTTTTGCCCAAGCTTCCGGGAGATGAGCCGGATTTCTGGGAAGGTGAACAGTGGGACGCTCTTGGGTTCTTCGTGGAGTACTTGTGGGCTTTCGGTTTCGGCTTTGCGGTATGTCATTACTTGCTTTGGGTTTGATATCTCGTTTCGCTGTATGAGCCAGTTGATGTGTTTCACCTGTCATTACTTGCTTGAATTGTTCATGGTTGTTGTGTCTTGAACGTGGGATATTTTGATTATTTAGTAATCCGAAACTGATAGAGTCATAACAACAGGGGGATCAAAACCTTGCATGAGTGTTTATTGGTTAGGTCATAGATAAGATTTAGCCGTGCGAATTTGGTTAATACTTGAGAAGAACCGTAGGTTGTGAGTACTGAAGTCTATCTAACATGCGAGGCTAATGTTTTCACCCTCCCTCGTCGTGTTGTTTTCGGCAGCTAATTGCAGCAATTGCAGCTGTTGCTACATTCAATGAAGGAGCAACTGATTTCAAGGAGACTCCTACTTACAAAGATGCAATCCAGTCCCGCGAGTTTCTAGAAGAACCAGAGGGATCTAGCCCTGATGTCTTTGAATCCAACCCTACTGAAGTGGCTCCTAGTTTGGAATAGTAGTCTTTGTAGAATGATACGACAGTCACCTCTACCTCAGCTGATACATGATACAGTCCTAGGCTAAGAAACACCGTGTTAAAGATTTGATCGCAGCTTGTAAGGCAATGTTCATTAGATAAGAAAATTTATTTTTCTGAAGGCTCTGAAATTGTATTTGATTATCTGGTGCCGTAGCGATGCATAAACATTTCTTATTGTTGAGCTCTTAGCACATTGTCGAAATATCTATCAATGTAGTTTTCTTTTATACTGTTAATCTAAGATCTTAACTTCCTCTGGGAAATTCTGTTTATTAGATTTCTAGAAGTTACCTTGTGAACTTGTTTCAATTGAGGTTTTCGAAAGAAATCTCAATTGATACATACATCATTGTTACTTCGACAACAAGTCCGAGGTATACATCTGCTTCATTGTTTGACAACACATACCAAGCTCAGCAAAACCCAGATATCATTACTAAACATCACACAAACAACTACCATACTAGAGGAAATGAAGAACAGTTAACAAGGTGGGCGAATGAAGTAGTATCTATCTATCATACTATAGCTACAAGAACAATATATAGCAAGGGACGTCCTAGTTGGGCCACAGGAAAGTTCCCATAGCAAACTTCCTCTTCTGCTCAACATCTCCGGTGACTTGTAGTCCATATTCTTTCAGCAAACAATCTAGCTTCCACTCTGGCATGGTTTCGTAGTCTGTTTTTTTGTACCGTGGATAGTGCAGAGGCATCTGGAAAATAGCCACTACACCTCTCTCCCTTGCGCTGGCCATTCTCTTCGTGTAGCCTAGGCGACACTGCTTCCATGCCGCCTCCGCTCATACTGATCTGCCTTGTTTAGCTAGACTCCTTTGTTGGAGATGAGATATCTCACATCATAAAAGTGACAAATAAAATATAATGTGAGTGAATCATTACTAATTGTACCGAGGTCTTTTGTAGATAAAACCAAACTCCTTAAAGGTGGTTAAGTTGGGACAGTATCAGTACAAGGATGATCCACGGGCCACGCTTGTCGCTTGCACTTTGACATGGTTTCAGAGCGGGTCCCTCTCCAATTGCTTCTCTCATGAGCCTGGGTGCGTTCTTTCAGAGGTCATGGCTCTAGTTTGGTTGAAGTTGTTTCAGAGTTTGGTTTGGAGTTCTTTCGGAGTTTGGAGTTTGAAGTTCTTTCAGAGTTTGAAGTTTGGGGTTCGGACTTTGGAGTTCTTTCGGTTAACCATGAGGCCCTTTCTTAACCAGTTTCACTTGCAGACTTAAAAGTTAGGTTACACGTGAGGAAGAGTGTTGGAGAGGAGAGATCCCACATTAGAAAAGTGACAAATAAAATATAACATATATGTGGGTGAATCATTCCTAATTGTACCGAGACCTTTTGTAGATAAAACCCAACACCTTAGATGTAGTTAAGTTAGGACAGTATCGGTATCCACTGGCCACGCTTGTCGCTCCTTTGCTTCTCTATTTTTCTCTGTAACTCTGCAAGTGAATTTTAACTTGCACTTAACAACAAAAAGTTGAAATTAATCAAATGATATTCTTGAATGCAATACAATATCTTTTGCCTCTTCACTGTTTCCCATTAATTTTTCAACTGAATTTGGAATGGAATTTGTATAAGTTTTCAGTTTCTGAGCAGAAACTTGTACATGCATGCAAGGGATTCATCTATTCAATCGAGCTTTGTATTCATTAAGCTTATGATTTTGAATTATGACTGCTGGAATAATTCTGAGAAATTGAGGATGCAAGGTGTTAAGTTTAGCTTAAAAGTTAAAACCACACTATCATATATAATCTCGGAATGAAATGACATTAGTACTGATAGAGTTCCTATTTCAAACCTAATAATATCCCATACTGATACTAAGTAATACATAACGTCTGCAAACAGACCATAAGAAATCTTTTATGACAATAATATATAGTGCAGAGTGAGCACAATCTCACTCAAAACAGAACTCCTGGCATCAGAAGTCCAGCCATAATCACCGTCGCAGCGTAGCTTCCGATGTTCAATTTCAGATTAGAACTTGCACTACTGCCAACCCCGGTTGATCTTGGCGGTGGAGCTTGAACCATTGGAGAGGCTGAAATCCCCATACCGAGGATAACAAAACCCAAGTGAACATTAGCTCAAAATTTCTGAATGCATCATTATATAGATTAGAGGGATTATATAATGAAAGTAAGAGATGTATAGTTTTAAATACCAGCCACTGTAGAGTTAGTAGCAGGTGAGGTGTTGTTTGGTCCCAAGGAAACTTGAGAACTAGGTGAACTAGGTGGCACCTGTGCTGATCCTGTAGCAAAACCAGAAATAGAATGTAAAAACCTGTACTCAAACTTGTCATCAACATCAAACTATGAAAAGAAATAAACCTTTGTTGGCAATTATGTTATGTAATTGTGTTGATCAACCTTTATTTGCTGTAATGTAGCGAAGAAGTTACCAGAACAAGCAGAGGCGTCGACTGGAAGGGTGCAAAGAGCAGGCAGCTGGAGAGCAAGTGTGGAGTTAACAGTGAAAGTGCTGAGAGTGGTGCTATTGAGCAGAAGGCAAAGGCAGCGAGGCTGCTGGCTATAGACCAGATTGAGGTTGTCGCAGCATGCCTGTCCAGGTGATGGGGCAGTGCCTTGCACAAATGGTGCACATGTGGCCAGTGGAAGGAGCCGAGAGGCGCATTGCGCCATGGTGGGGATTGAGGGGTTGGGGTTCTGCGAAAGGGTGGATGATGGAAACAGGGAAATGAGAAAGAGCAGAGTCAGTGAGGAGATGGCAAATTGTAGGGAAGCCATATTTTGTTGTGTAAGTTTTGATGTACAAGATTTAGTGTTCAATAAGTTGTAATTAAATAGATGAAATGCATGTTCTTAGTGTGAGTTGCAAGTAACATGTAAAGGTGTGTTTTATTTGCCATAGACTTCTTGTTCTGTTTGATTTCCAGAGGTGTAAAACAGATCTCATATGCAGGAAGTTTTGGAGTGTTTGTTGCTACATGCTAGGTGTGTGTGTACACATGGATCTTCATGCATGTCTTGCTTGTTTACCCAAGGTAGCTGAGAATACATATTAACCTTAGTTGCTCAAGTTATGAAATTTGTGGGTGGAAAACTAATCTGAAATTTTGGCATGTGTAGTTTGAGGTGTACCTCTTTACCAGTACATGTCATGTAACAAGTAAAATTAGATTTTGTAGTAAACTACCTAGTAACATGATGTAAAAAGTAATATTTTCTGTGAACACAGAAGTTGATGATCAAAATATAAACCCTCTTACATCAAGAAGATTCTCATTCTTAGCTCCCACTATAACTCTCATGTTGGCCGTGGTTTGTTATATACTTGTATACTCTATCCTATGCTCTAATAGTAGAACTATATACGATTACGTAGTAAAGTGAAGCTCATTGTGTTAGTTATTCTTCCTAATTGGAATGCGATTTGATTAATGGAGCCAGTTCCTGCATTGGCCACTCCCTTGGCTCCAGAGGCAGATTTATCATCACTTGGGGAAATTTGGAATCCCAAAAGAAAAATTCCTTGTAGTAAATAAGATAATATCGAGAAAATTGATGCTAGTGTGTTGGCACAGGAACCTCAGGAAGAAAGAAAGGGATGCTCTAGCTTGCTAGGTTAAGTGCATATATATTGAGAAAAACTAAACCAGAATGGAATTGAATCAGATTCCAAGATCATTAACAGATGTACAACACCATGAATCAACATAACAGCATATTTAACCAGCTCATGCATGATACCCCTTTTCCATTTCCTATATTATCTCATGCATTGTTGCATTTCACTATCAACTTTCTTGTTCTTGCTATTTGGCTATTCCACAATTTCGGATTCTGCAGCAACCACATTACATCTCTCTCCAATCTGATCACAAGTTCATGACAGACAAGGTATGCTCATCAATGAAACCAAGTCATATTTTCATTCGGTTTTCTAGTATCTGCATTATATGATGCAAGTTGATCATGTTGGATCAGTTCTGTTGCATGCTGATGAGAATCAATATCGACTGCAATGGTTGTTACAGAAAAGTGAAGAGAGCCATTCTTGATATGCGAGGTCCATCTTCTTTCTTTTTTCGAGTACTAAATTCAGACTATATATTTGTATGCTTCATGATGATTATGTGATTCTACAGAGCTGGAGACACATTTGATAGAGAAAAAGGAGTGCAGGGTGAGCGTGTATGGTAGATTTATTCCACAAGACGTGGCAATCAAGATCAGGAAGAAGACTAATCGCAGAGTTGAAATACTCGACATACAAGAACTTCAGGTCAGCAATAGCACCAATGTCGACAATGAGCAAGATCAACATCAAGAGCAGCAGAGGCCTTTGCTCAATTCTAACTGGAATTTCAACAGTTGCGATAACCGGATCGAAACTCGTATACTCAACTAGAAATACTACTAAAATCGTCTGGTTCCATTGGAACCGCAAGATACGTAGCAGCATCATGCTTCTCTAATCTTCATTGTTCTAGCTTGCATTGATTGTTTGGACTAGTATGTGTAACTAACTGGTATGTAACATTTAATACAAAGGGGGCACTGAATCTGATTGAGCAAAATTTTGCTTCAAATTTCATAGTCAAGTGCACATGTAAAGCTGTTTGTGGTACAATATAGTCCTGCATATGTCTATTCAAGCAAGTCGACCGATGTGACGATGTGATTGTCTATGGCATAATATGCTACTTGTCTGGCGCTAGTCTATGAATTTGTAAGCAAAACTCAGTTAGAAGAACAGTACTTGCAGTAATATTTACTAGCCTCTTAAATCCGGCAACTATGTGTAGTTGATTAAATATCTGTAAACAGATATTTAATGGCCTAAATCTATGAAATAGAAATAGATACATCATATTTATTTTTTTAACCAAGTCTAATATTTTATATATTTTTTTAATCATTTACAATATCATGAATAAATTTAAAAATTTAAGATTTTGATAAAGATTTGACACCAAAACTTGACTTCTCGTTATAAATGTTTAGATTAGAACGGTTTTACAATTAAAGAAGTTTACAAGTTTGAATTTCATTCACGGTTTACCATTAACGAAAATATGAATGATATTAAGCCTGATCAAGGAGGAGATAAGCTTCCCTACAAATTCAAAGAGCCTATCCGCCTACCAAAAAGTGAAGAAAAAACCCAAAGGACTTGGTCACGATAACATTTTGTTAAGAAAGCGAAAATGCAAAAATTTAGACTCTGATTTCCAACTCCAGCAACTATAGACTCGCACAATGAGGTTATGATAGTTTGGAAGTGGAAAACCGAATCATCGCTTTATTATCAGTTGAGGCCCAAAACAGATTATCCAAATTGGACTTTCTAGTTTTATATGAATTAATTCACTTCAGTTTTTCTTGCTCAATTGCACGCCTCTTTGCTTCTCTTCCCCTTCTGCTTCTTGTTACGTATACGTGGTTCACTTGCATATCGTTTTTCCAATTATAGAAGAAAACAATCCTGTAAATAAATATTGGTTCATGAAAAAATCCAAATGTAAGCGGCGTCGTTTTAAGAAAGGAAACACCATTATCCAATCATAACTCTCTCCTGGGATTCAGCACCCTAAAACTTATCCCTCATTCCTCTCAACCCAGTGTAACAAACAAAGTTTCACTCTTTCACTTCATGAGCTATGTTCTCCTTCCGCTGAGCTCACCACCGTTCAAGTTGTTGTTGCTTCCTTCCTTCCCTCCATCCGTTCACCCAATTTCCAAAAAATCCAGTTCCTTTAATCACAAGTACATCTCTCTTTTCTTGCTTTAGATCCAAACCAAAGGCTCCCACTTCCCACGAAAAGAGCTCTACTTACAGACACACACAACTCCAACGATATGGCAGCCAAGTTGGGTTCCTTCAAGCACAGCTTCAAACAGAAACGCGAGAGCCTTCTCTCCAAGCGCTACTCCGAAGTGGGTTTCTTCCCGATCGAGGAACAAGACCCTTATGGCTCCTCCACCCCCTGCTGCAGTTTCCGGTCGGTTTCCGATAAGGTCGTCGGATGGTGCCGGACTGTGCAAGGCGTTGCTCGCCGTGCAATCAAGATGGGAAAGTCTGATCCTAGAAAGATTGTGTTCTCGGCTAAGATGGGTCTGGCTTTGATGCTCATTTCTCTGCTGATTTTCCTCAAAGAGCTGCCGTTCAAGCAGCTCAGTCGCTACTCGGTTTGGGCCATACTCACTGTTGTGGTTGTGTTTGAGTTTAGCATAGGTACTTTCTCTTGTTTCTTTTTGGCTTTATTTGGTTTTTAAGCTCAGGTTTATGTCATGGTTGTTTCAATTTGCACGTGTGTTTAAGCTTCTGGGGCCTTGCATATGGAATTTTAGTTTTCATTCTCGTAGTAGTTGCAGCTTTTTCATAAAGTGAAATATTACGTAAACTTGTCATTCAATAATGAAGTAAAGATAGAGTTCTTATCTGGGGCAGGGCTGTTTGTCTTTATTTATTCAGTTTTCCCTGATAGAATCATTAGATCATGCTATTTTTTCTTTTTCTTTTGTATGACTGTAGTAGCGTTAGTTTACTTTTTCTTTGTTAGCTGCGGGCCTTCTTAGCCTTTGAAGTAGTTGATTGCCAAAGTTGGCTGTGTATTTTCCATTTCAGTGTTGCTTTTGTTGTGTATTTCTACTTTGGTTTCTTAATTTTATTGGATATGTTCATCTGTAGGAGCTACTTTGAGCAAGGGATTCAACCGTGGTTTGGGGACATTATCTGCTGGAGGCCTTGCATTGGGTATGGCAGAGTTATCAGGGTTAGCTGGAGAATGGGAAGAAGCTGTTATTGTTGCCAGTATCTTCATCATAGGTATGAATATGGAAATTGTATATAGATTACTCGCTCAGTTTCGCTATTTATGTATTTATTTCCTACTTTTTCTAATGCTCATATCATGTTGTGTTTATTGGTAGGATTTATTGCAACTTATGCAAAACTATACCCAACGATGAAGCCTTATGAGTACGGATTTCGGGTGTTCTTGTTGACGTATTGTTTCATCATGGTGTCTGGATATAGGACTCGGGAATTTGTACATACAGCTGTGTCACGATTCTTGCTCATTGCGTTGGGTGCTGGTGTTGGTTTGGGAGTAAATATATTGATTTATCCCATCTGGGCTGGTGAGGATTTACACAACTTGGTGGCAAAGAATTTTATGGGCGTTGCAAAATCTTTGGAAGGTACAGTCTACATTATACTTTGAACTTGGCTCAGACATTCTGATATAGTGACAGTTTCTGTGTTTCCATTAGTCCATTCCCCTGGTTTTGAATATACTCAATTTACTTCTGCCGACTGTTTTCTGCACTTTTTAGGTTGCGTCAGTAGTTACCTCAACTGTATTGAATATGAGAGAATCCCCTCCAAAATTCTTACCTACCAAGCTTCTGATGACCCCCTTTACAGTGGCTACAGATCTGCTGTAGAATCTACAAGCCAAGAGGATGCTCTGGTATTTTCTTTTATGGCAATAGGATGCTGCATAGTTCATTGCATTAGTAGAAGTGATATTTACATAACTTTTCATTTTATTTTGTTTAAAGATGGGATTTGCTATCTGGGAGCCACCTCATGGTCGTTACAAGATGCTTCGATATCCATGGAAGAACTATGTAAAAGTCAGTGGTGCACTAAGGCATTGTGCTTTTACAGTCATGGCATTGCATGGATGTGTACTTTCTGAGATACAGGTACTAAAGATTTCCTTCTCTAACGGTCTAACCCCAATGTTGAGCCACGAACAGCAAAATAACAGTAATAATGATATATGGAGACCCTGGAATTTCTTCCACCAAAAATATTGTTCATTTCGAAATAGTTCCTTCTGATTTGCAATTCTCCTAATGGAGTGTACCAAGATGTTTGTTGATTATATTTTGTAGGGTGATAACAGTTCTTCCCTGTAAGAGTTGCAGCACACATATATTATAACAGATAATTTACTCTGTGTATTTGAGGTGTAATTTGTTGCTTGAATGTATCATATGTACTTCACTTGAGTTAGTATGAATGAAATGTAAATAACTTTACTGAGACACAGATTAATATCTAAATCACTGTTATTTCATTGGAATTTTAACTTGTTTTAGGTGTTTAGATTCATAATGGTTTTCATGCGTTTGATTTACTTTTTAAAGTAGTTGTAATTATTGTGAGAATATCTATCAGTTTCTGTTATAGATGGGTATACACACGCCCAATATGTTTTCACTTGAATATTCTCTTTTCTTTCATATTGAACTTCTAAAATTCATATTTGCAGGCTCCAGCTGGGCGAAGACAAGTATTTAGCAGGGAGCTTCAAAGAGTAGGTTATGAAGGTGCTAAAGTGTTACGTGAACTTGGAAACAAGCTGAAAAAGATGGAGAAAATAGGTCCAATAGATATACTCAATGAAGTGCATGAGGCTGCAGAAGAGTTGCAAAAGAAAATTGACCAGAAATCATATCTTCTTGTCAATTCAGAAAGCTGGGAGATAGGCAATCGGCCAAAGGAACTGGGAGAAATTCAAGACCTTCTGGACTTGAATGATGAAGAGAACAAATTCCATGATTACAAATCCCTTAGTGAAGCGGTACTTGATCTTAGATCTTTTCCTGGGTCACAAAGTTGGGATGAGCCTGTACAAGCCAAACCTGCCAGCTTGAACACCTCTCCTCATGATAGTAAACCCTCCAACCTGCCAGTATCCTCAGGAAAAATGTTCATGAAACAGATCTCGTGGCCTGCAGGGATGGCATTTAAGGCTCAAGTAGAGCCACAAGTGGAAGAATCAAGTACTTATGAAAATGCTAGTCAATTGTCATTGGCCACGTTCACGTCGCTGCTGATAGAATTCGTTGCAAGGCTTCAAAATCTTGTCGACTCTTTTGAGGAATTGAGTGAGAAGGCACTTTTCAAGGAACCTGTTGCCTTGCCAGAACCATTAGAGGCACATGGCGGGTTTTGGAGAAGATTTCTCAACTGTCTGAAGTTATGAAACTGAGATATGGCTGCCAATTCACTTCATTGAAATATTCAATCAGTTCCATTCTAAAGTACAATGGAGCTGATCTGTGTTGCTGACATTAGTCAGAGAGGAGATTGCTTTCATGTTTGTCAATGGTGAGCGTTCTCTATTTCATTGACAAAGATAAGCATCGATTGACTCTTTTGTATTGGCCAAATAACTTGCTATCAGTTTACTCGGAACAGAATGGGACGATGAGAAGGGATACGACAGAGGACAAGAAGGCTAGAAATGAATGTTTCAGGATAACAATCAGAGTAATTTAGTTGTTAAAACACTATTATCATAAGGCTCTTTGGGGCTTCTGGATTAACTACCAGATTAGCTTTAAGTAATGATTGTAATCTGTAGCAAGTAGTTAAAGTTTATCATGAATCCAATGTGCAATGCCTGTTTCACCCAAAAAGATATATGAAGTATGAAGTTATGAACGTTGATATTACATTTCAATACCATAATTGCCATCACACCAAAAACCAGCTCTAAGCAGACATGTGCATATTTCTCTGCTCTAGCATAATAGGAGATGATAAATTCTCTAAAACAAAATGATCTCTAGACTGAGAATGAAAGGTGACTGTGTACTCAGTCTGTTGGATTCTCCTAACATAGGATTCAACAAATTTCAGTGTTGAAAAAGTTAGAAAGTGATCCACGAAACATGTCATACACTTGGTCAAGATGGTATACCATGTTTAGTTAACATTTCTTAATCTACTCCATTAGCATGTAAGCCGAATCAAGTTTTCACTTGCTGCATAAATTATCGAGATAATTAGAGAAAAACCTAAAAAATTCACCCTTTTTAAAGTTAAACCCATTCACTTTTTGTTTTTAAATTTACACCCAATGCAATAATTTAGCATGCCTTATAAATTTTATTTCAGAAATTTAAATTTATTTCAATTTTTCACTCATTTTTGTCCTTCTAATGTTCATTTTGTTTTCTACCTTTAAATTAGGTTACAAATAGAGGAATTGAGTTTTAATTTAGGGGTTAGGGTTTTAGGTTAGGATTTAGAGGTTAGGGTTTATGGAGGAATTAAGTTTTGGGTATAGGGTTTTAGGGTTTAGGGGTCAGGGTTTAGGGTTTAGGGTTTAGGTTTTAGGGGTTAGGGTTAAGGGTTTTAGGTTTAGTGGCAAATCTTGTAATTTTATTCTTGAACATGTTCTATTTTTAAGATTAAATATAAATAGATTTTTTCAATAAATCAACGGAATTAATAGATGAATGTATTTTAAAAGAATGTAAAGAGGTGGGTTTAATCTAAAATAGGTCTAGTAAATTAGGTGTATTGTCAAATACCCCTAAATTATCTCTTCATTTTATAACACTAATCAATATTCGACAATTTTAAACTACAACTAGTGTCGTAATGGAAGAGGATCTTTTGTTGCTGATGAGCATAAAATTTTGAAGTTAATTCTTTACGTTTTGATTCTCTCAGCTCTCTGGGTGATAAATTTTGAAGCTTGAATTGGGTATTGATCAATGTTCTAAAGGGCGCCGCCTAAGATGTAGACGGAGTTGCCCACCCTAATTTTTTTAAAGGCGTTCATTTAGGTAGACCATCGTCTGAGGGCCGCTTAGGCAGTCAAGGCGGCGCCTAGGCGATCCAGACAAAAAAGGACACGTTAAAAACAGTCTCCACCACAGCTTCTTAGCTTTCTGGAGAGAGATAAAGAGTAACAAATTAGCATCGATCTACCAGATGTCTGACCTCCGTCATATTCGAACCAGGCCTCGTCTGACTAATATCCGATTGACGACCGTTTGAACCATACCTTGTCGGAGCAGTGAATGGCTAGTTATCATCAAAGGATTCAGAGTTATGAACCACATCTAGTTGGCTGACGAGAGAGAGAGACGAAGTGACAAAGAAAAAGATGACGACGGAAAATAAGAGTATTGAGTTTAGGGCTAATTATTAATGAGTTAGTGATTAATTGGCTAGAGGTTGGTTTTTTTAGTTTTGGGCTAGTAATTATATGTTAAACTTTATTTGATTTGATTATTTTTAAGTAATATATTACATTATATATATGATTTACATAATTAAATATAAAAAAATAAATCGCATAGGTACCGCCTAATCTTTGTCTAGGCTATCAAGGACTATAGATCGCTGTCCGCTTACCTCCTAACGCCTTTTAGACCATTAATATTCATCCAGGGATCTTTTTTTTGTAATGGTATTGATCAAGAGATTAAAGAGTTTTTTTAACCGATGGTGAAAAATATGTTGTGGAGAAAGAGAGGAGTCCTATGCTTTCGTTTTGGGTTTATTGTCTAATTTTGACCGTACGATGGTCTAAATAATGACGTGGCAAATTCCCGCCTATGCTACGCGCTGGACGCGCTGGGCGAACGTAGGCCACGCGCGTTCATAATACTATTTTTCTGAGCAGATCTGTCTCCTCTCCTCCTTATAGTTGTTCTCGACCAAAAGATCTCTCATTTCTAACGCTACCCCCTCCTTTTCTCAGATCGACCCACAAAACCCTAAGGTACTTGCTTCTTTATCTCTCTCTTGCTCGTTTTGGGTTCGATCAATTTCGCACTTTGCCGTTTGTTTTACTTCAAATTAATTTCACGCGAAGATTTACTTCTCAGATTTAAATTTTCTACTGTAAAGATAGTTAATTCGTGTAATTATGAAGTTTAATGATCTGTATGTTCTTGTGGGTAGTCGCAGTTTTGTTAAATTTCGAGTCTTTGACGGAGTTTGTTTTAGTTAGTAATATTTGGTCTAATTTTGGAGTTTTTTTAGTTTAGTAAGTAATTTCATTGTTGGCTAAGAGAATAGATTGAAGCAAAGGATGGAAATTTATTGTGTTTTAGACATGTATTTGATGTGGAATTGGATTTTTGCTGCTTTCAGTTGGTTTGAAAGATGGCTATGGTGGATGAGCCTCTGTACCCAATTGCTGTTTTGATTGATGAGCTCAAGAACGAAGACATTCAGCTACGATTGAACTCAATCCGCAAGCTCTCCACCATTGCTCGTGCATTGGGGGAGGAAAGGACCAGGAAGGAACTGATTCCTTTTCTGAGTGAGAACAATGACGATGATGATGAGGTGCTTCTTGCAATGGCGGAAGAATTGGGGGTGTTTGTTCCCTATGTTGGTGGTGTGGAGTATGCCAATATTCTGCTCCCACCGTTGGAAACCCTTTGCACGGTTGAGGAAACATGTGTGAGGGACAAGGCAGTGGAGTCGTTGGGTAGGATCGGGGCGCAGATGAGGGAGCAGGACTTGGTTGAGTATTTCATCCCTTTGGTCAAGGTATGGTGGTTGATTCTGTTTGGTTGTCTACATTTTGTGTTTTGCCTTGTCATTTTGGTTTAGTTTTTGAGAAAATGTAACATGTATTGGTATTTAGGTGGTAGGAAATGAGAAGACACCTCAATATGTTAAAGCATTTTTTCCTAACCAAAAATTTTGTAATCTCGAGATGTCAGTGTATCCTGAACAGGCCAGTGCAGTTATATTGGGTGTAGAAGCGGTTGTTTCGGAAACATATTACTAAAAATATACATTTGCAACAAAAATAACAGTAGAAGAAGCTAAGACCTCCCACTAGATTTCACCTAGGCTCATGCCCTTTGGTTCAACAGTTCTTAATCCTTATTTATAGCAGTTTAGTTTCCAGGATAATGCAGCGACACTTTTGCTTGATGTACTTAAATATTAAAGAGTAGCAATCAGCTCAACTTACAAGATGTTTTGGAGCCTTTTATTTTTAATCTGGACACATGATGTTATGGTTTGATCACCGATGCATTGGACGGTGGAGTGTCTTTAGGGGCTTCGTAATAGTTACAATTCTGAGGTTTTATTTCAGTGATACCTTATGCCTATTTTTATTATTTTTTGTTATTTTCTTCCTTTTGGGTTTGCACTACCTTGGTATGGTATGACTAAGTTTCCCCTATCATTATCTCCATTCTACAGAGGCTGGCTGCTGGCGAGTGGTTTACAGCTCGCGTTTCATCGTGTGGTTTGTTTCATATTGCTTACCCAAGTGCCCCCGAGTCTATGAAAACTGAACTTCGAACTATATACAATCAATTGTGCCAAGATGATATGCCTATGGTTAGAAGATCTGCTGCAACTAACTTGGGAAAATTTGCTGCGACTATTGAAGCTGCCTTCCTCAAAACTGAGGTCATGTCTATATTTGAGGATTTGACACAGGACGGTATATCCTCATGGATATCTTGGTTTTGATCTTAAACTATATTATTTTATGCTTGTTGTTCTCATGGATGTTTTTTTTCATTGGCATGAAGTTTGAACTTGACTCTTATCACTTGTGTATTCAGATCAGGATTCTGTTCGATTATTGGCTGTCGAGGGTTGTGCATCTCTGGGGAAATTGTTGGAACCTCAAGACTGTGTCGCCCATATTCTTCCTGTCATTGTCAATTTTTCACAGGTAAAGCTTGTGTTTGAGTTTTAGTACATGAAAATGAGCAAATCATGATTTCCGTCATTTGTTAATTTTGTCAACACATTCTTAAGTATAAATAGCTATCTGTTATGAACTTCGCAATACGTGTGATGCAAATATGTTCCTTTTACCAGGATAAGTCTTGGCGTGTTCGTTACATGGTTGCAAATCAATTATATGAGCTGTGTGAAGCTGTTGGTCCAGAAGCCACCAGGTAATCAATTATGTCATTCGGAAGTCCTTTTCCATGTTTTGTTTCCTGAATGGGATAATTGTATAACTGCAAGTATAATGTCTGATCTCTCTATCTATTCCTGCTTATTTTATTTTTTGACTTAAAATATACTGTGCATGACTAGCTTTCAAACCATACCTTTTTATTTTTCTTAAATGAAAAGTTACATTTTTTGTCTATATATATGTATATATTAAAGTTGGACCATTACATAATATTTGTCATTATATCTGTATTTGTGATTTGAGCCAAGATCTTAGTATAGTTTGAGAACTTGTCACCTTGACTTCTAATTGGTGGTTCTTGTGATGTTAACATTTTGTAGGTCAGATCTGGTGCCTGCCTATGTCCGTCTTCTTCGCGATAATGAGGCTGAAGTACGAATTGCTGCTGCAGGAAAAGTAACTAAGTTTTGCCGAATTTTGGACCGAGAACTTGCTATTCAGCAGATCCTACCATTTGTAAAGGTAAGCTTAAATTTCTCTAAATAGTTTGTTTGTTAGTGTTGATGCAGTTTTGATAAGTGGCTTAGCTCTACAACTTATGAAGTTTGCCTGCTATAGGAATTGTCAACAGATTCATCCCAGCACGTCCGCTCTGCATTGGCTTCAGTGATAATGGGAATGGCACCAATTTTAGGAAAGGCAAGAATCTATTGTTGATGATTCTACTTATTCATAAAAGTAACCATGATCTACTGATCCTTATATTGATACATTTTCTGTTGGTTGTTGCAGGATGCAACCATAGAGCAACTGCTTCCCATTTTCCTTTCTCTTCTCAAAGATGAGTTTCCAGATGTCCGGCTGAACATTATAAGCAAGCTTGATCAAGTTAACCAGGTATCCTCAAATGTTTTTCTGTATGCTTCAGTCCAACAGTTTAGTTCATATCGTTTTACCCACAACCAGTGTTAAATTATTGAACAGACTATCGACTCAAGGATATTGGCTTATATTTTCCTATTATATTTGAGCTTTGTTAATTAACCTGTTGCAGGTAATTGGAATTGATCTGCTGTCCCAGTCTCTATTGCCAGCAATCGTGGAACTTGCAGAGGATAGACATTGGAGGGTTCGGCTTGCAATAATAGAATATATCCCTTTGTTGGCAAGTCAGTTGGGTGTAGGGTTTTTTGATAATAAGCTTGGATCTCTTTGCATGCAGTGGTTGAACGATAAGGTTTGTGCAGCTATGAGATTGATTAGTAATGTGTCAACATCTCATGTAATTGTTTTCAGAAAAGCCAAAAAGAAAAAGAATTTGATGCTGCTGATTTTTGTTCTTTCTATTTCATCATTAGAAAATACCATGCTACCGTATATTGTTTTACTTAAGAAAGAAAATACATGGGAGTCTTATCTAGTGGTTAATGACTTCCCTCTGGTTTAAATCTTGAAATTGGTAATAATCTGTCATGCAGTATATGGAGGGAGACATCTTTTAAGTCACTGACAAAATTGTTGTTGATGGTAGGTTTACTCAATACGTGATGCAGCGGCTAATAATGTGAAGCGTCTTGCCGAAGAATTTGGCCCGGAATGGGCCATGCAGCATATAGTCCCACAGGTTTCTAGTCTTATTTTAGAGTAAAATATAGCTTTGACTTGGTTTGTAGTTTTATTGTACCAATGACTAGTTAGGCATCTTTATGTTGAATCATTTGCGAGTCTTATTCAAATTTGGCAATCTCTCTTGACAGGTTTTGGACATGATTAACAACCCCCACTATTTGTATCGGATGACCATTCTACATGCAATTTCCCTACTTGCCCCTGTTCTGGGATCAGAAATCACTTGTTCTAAGCTTCTACCAGTTGTTATTACTGCATCAAAAGACAGGTAAATAGTACGAGGTATTATATTTAGTTTTTCTGTTTTGCCTGATTTAAATATACTGATAATTGCTTCCTTCAGGGTACCAAACATCAAGTTCAATGTCGCCAAGGTGTTGCAGTCAATTATTCCTTTAGTTGATCAATCGGTAAGTAATACTGTCTGTATGCGCAGGCATGCAAAATTCAAAGGACAATACTAAAATTCTCTTTCAGAAGATACAATACACTAAAAATTGTACTGAAGGGAGGGTTTTTGCTTAATATGCTAAACTTTCAGCAGTTCTTGCATGTCCTACGAGTTAAAATCAGAAGAAAAAAAAACCATTGGGTATAATTGTGAGTACTACTCACCAATCATGTTCCAGCAGGGTAAACATATGTAGTTGCATTTGAGTTTGATGATATGGAGTTTTATGCTCTGGGTAAATGTGGTGAATGAAATGGTCTGATAAAATAATAACTGGATTGCCATATGTACAAATGATGCCTTCTGCATAAGGAAAAACACGGATGAGATTGAAGACTGATTCATCTACCTTGAGCATATTATGGAAATATTTCACAGCTGTAGTCATTTGTAATACTTAATGGTGTTTTAATGCACAGGTGGTGGAGAAAATGATACGGCCTTGTTTGGTTGAACTCAGTGAAGATCCCGACGTTGATGTAAGGTCTTTTGCCACCCAAGCACTACAGTCGACTGATGTCATGATGTCTAACTAGTGAGCTATTGTCCTTAGATTTGATATTGTTCAAAGTTTTACCTTTTTTTAAAAAAATGATTTCCTTTGTATGTCGTGTACAATTCTGCTGTATCTAATGTCGTACTTGAGACGCAGAAGTTCTTTAGTCCACTCAGTAACCTGTCATCATTTTGATTTTGTTTGTAGTACATTCTCATGCTCGCGATAGGTTTTTTAAGTGATTTTCATGTAGACATCGTACAATTTTCAGTTGAAATGGGGCTCCCTTTCAAAAGGATCATAAATGTGCACATATAGGAAGAGCCTCTGGTAGCAATCTCAGCACCGATGCTACGTAAAAGAGCCTCTGGATTCGTAACCCAAGAACAAATTAAAAGAGCTTCCAATACGTGTTGGGTAATTTCCACCTATTGTGCATATAACAACTTTGGTTAGGCAAAGTATGGTAACAATCCGCAAACGCAGGAGCATTTCCTAGGTCATATACGCATAACAACATTTGATAACCGTATTTCCTAAGGAACTCCAATGAAACGATTATTCATCTTCTTTCATCTTGGATTTTTTAACGAGATCGGTCTCAAAAGGGAAATACTTACGTCAATATCGATATTGACGCATGCGTGCACTCTCATTTATGTACATACTTCTAACAATGTAAATTATAATCTTAACCGTTTCAGAAGTTTAATTAACCAATCAAGATCATCTATGCTAAAAATCAATTTAAAAAAGATCGTTTGCTCAACTAAATTCATCAATCAAATAGACGGCAGTTTTATGAGGCTGCTAACTTTCATTATAACTGTCCATTTGATTGAAACATTTGATTGAGTAAACGATCATTTTCCAAATTGATTTTTTTATATATTTAATCTTAGTTGGTTAATTAAATTTTTAAACGACTAAAATTATAATTTATATTAATAAAAATATATAAATAAAAAAAGTATGCCTATAGTCATTCAAGCATTTTCCGTCTCGAAACGCCTTTGATTCGAAGACTTGCTAGTCAATTAGGGGGAGGCGTAATCAAACACAATCACATCCGTTGAAAACCAATCCAACGGCCACTGTAATCCCACTCATCGCAGCAAACGATTTAATCCCACTATAAATTCAACCTTCCCACAATTTTTCTTTTTCACCCGGATTGCATATAAATACAGAGAACCACATCACTGTTTGCCTCTGGAGGTAAATTTTGGATGCATTAGCGACTCGTTTGGATCTTCTCTCCCACCGATTGGATCTAAAGGTACGCTTTTCTTCTTCGCTAGGTTTCCGATTCAGATCTGCTCGCTTCTTATCGTTTCGCGTTTTACGATCGAAATCTGTGTTAAGCTACCTGTTCGTTTTGCTTGAGCGAACTGATTCGATTTGGTTTTGTGGATTTTGTTGATGCGGTAGTGAAGTTTGAAGTGATTTTTGCAGTGATCGCCGGTGGTCAAGATGTTGACCAAGTTCGAGACGAAGAGTAATAGAGTGAAGGGACTGAGCTTCCACACTAAGAGGCCGTGGATCCTCGCGAGTCTGCACAGTGGTGTGATCCAGCTATGGGACTACCGTATGGGGACTCTCATTGATCGGTTCGATGAGCACGACGGTCCTGTGCGCGGTGTTCACTTCCACAAATCTCAGCCTCTCTTTGTATCTGGAGGTACAGATTTTGTCTATACATTATGTATTTTCGGCTTTCGCTGGCATTTGGTTTCTGCAGTTGTTTGTTATAGTTCAGGTATCTTGATTTGGTTCATTGTTATTGCGAATGTTAATATATGCCTTGAACCAGCTATTTGGGGAGCCCGGTCAGCGAGTCGGGGTCCAGGGGCGACGCGCCCTGGTTTGGGGGTTCGGGGGCCTGTTGTCTGTTATGCTGGGTTCAGTTGGTTGAATAGTCTCGCTCGCGCGACTGTTGCTCGCGAGACTGTCTATTCGCGGGGTCAGTCTCGCTCGCGGGGACAGTCGCTCGCGGGGTCAGTTTCGCTCGCGGGGACAGTCGCTCGCGGGGACAGTTTCGCTCGCGGACAGTTTCGGTCGCGGACGTTTAGTATATAAACGTTCTAAACCTAATTGTACAAAATACTCTGTAGAGCTTAGCGCCGCACTCTGTATTCTGTATTCTGGGTTCATTCTCAAGATCAATAAAATTGTTCTCCTTCTGCTGTGGACTTAGCTAACATATTGTTAGTGAACCACGTAAATCTGTGTTCTTTCTTCCATCCGTTACAACAGCGAATAATATAGATCTAGGTTGAGGAGAACTGTGATTAGAAAAATAGAAGAGATATTTACAGTTGGATGCACAGAGAATGTGAAATTGATATAAACTTAACTGAATAGCGGCGGTGCAATGCTGGAGTATATGATTCATCGTATCAAGGCTCTATATTTTTTTTTCTTTATCTGGAAATAGCCATCCTTGGAGATGTAACATTTTGAAAATATTTAAAAATAATTAGTTGAAGTGTAAGAGACTAAGAAATGCTTCCTTACCTTGCCACCATTTTGCAAGTGCGTTATCCATAGATGTCTATGGGATGTTAGATTTCGTTTGATGTGTATTATGTGTAAGCAATTTTAATGATTTTTTCCTATAGGATGAGCAATTTGATGATGGCTACATGAGTAAACAAATGAGCTCTCTCTTTTTTTTCCCTTAGACACCTTATGCTTGATCTAGGTTTAGACCAAGTTTTATTTTCAATCTTTTTTGGTATATGCTGGGGTTTTCTTAAATACTGCCAGATCCAGTAAGATCTGCTTTTGAAAACTATACTGTATATTTATAGTTAGAAATAGCTTACCTATGCAACTAAATTGAACAAATATGAGTTTCTTGTCAAAAGAGCACCCTTTCCTTGATTAGCTGATACCATGTTGCTCTTGCACAAATTTTGTAGATGTTATAGTTCATGATTTAATCAATCTGTGTTGTGTTTTGCAGGGGACGATTACAAGATTAAAGTTTGGAACTACAAGATGCATAGATGTCTTTTTACTCTTCTCGGACATCTAGATTATATTCGTACTGTGCAATTTCACCATGAGTACCCATGGATTGTGAGTGCCAGTGATGACCAGACTATTCGCATATGGAACTGGCAGTCTCGCACTTGTATTTCAGTTTTGACAGGCCACAACCATTACGTGATGTGTGCCTCATTCCATCCCAAAGAAGACCTTGTTGTATCTGCCTCTTTGGATCAGACTGTTCGTGTCTGGGATATTGGTTCTCTGAAAAAGAAGACTGTGTCCCCAGCAGATGACATACTGCGATTAAGTCAGATGAACACAGATCTTTTTGGTGGTGTTGATGCTGTTGTTAAGTATGTATTGGAAGGGCATGACCGAGGTGTCAATTGGGCTTCATTCCACCCCAACCTGCCTCTCATTGTCTCAGGAGCTGATGATCGCCAAGTTAAATTGTGGCGGATGAATGGTATGAACTGCCTTTTTTTGCATTCTTCCGTAATTATTTTTCTGCACTAATGAGGAAGCCACCTTTGCCAGTTCCTGGTAGCATTAGTCTCCAGTTTTCTATTATTAGGATAGTAGCTCATTGGCATGTACTTCACATATCCTCTGACTTTGTATCTACAAATGAACAGTTTGACACTTGATTTTTTCTCAAGCAGATTTGTTTCATGCCTTCTTTACATTTTATGTATCACTTTTCTTTCTTAGTTTGAACTTTGAGTTGAGTGGAATAGTGTAAAAAAGAAACGTACTAGATTGGGGGTGGTAGGGATAGCTACCTATCGATCAAATTATTAGTTCGGTTGGGTAATATATTGTTAATTATTACACTCTTAAGCTGTTTCAGAGGAAGTGTATTTCTTACAGTTTGAATTTGGTTCAGCCAAAATGGGCTTGTCTTAAATGGAAAACGGTAAAGGCTTTTTATAGAAATCCATATGCTTGTCTCAGTTGTCTGTAATCTGTAGGCAATTCCTGAATGCCTAATTACTTTGGATTCTTAGAAACCATAGTTTGTACTGCTGATGTGTAATCTGTACAATCATTCTAATGCCTGGAATTATTCCAGTTATTGATTTGAATTGTTCACCCTGTTTTCTAGATACCAAGGCTTGGGAAGTGGACACGTTGAGAGGCCACATGAATAATGTTTCATGTGTAATGTTTCATTCTAAGCAGGATATAATCGTATCCAACTCAGAGGACAAGAGTATCCGTGTCTGGGATGTTACAAAGCGAACTGGAATTCAAACTTTCCGACGAGAGCATGATCGCTTTTGGATTCTTTCATCTCACCCTGAAATGAATCTATTAGCAGCAGGTCATGATAGTGGGATGATCGTCTTTAAGTTAGAAAGGGAAAGACCAGCCTTTGCCGTCAGTGGTGATTCTCTATTCTATGCTAAAGACCGCTTTTTGAAGTACTATGAGTTTTCAACCCAAAGAGATACACAAGTTATTCCAATTCGACGACCTGGTTCTGTCACTTTAAATCAATGCCCAAGGACACTTTCTTACAGTCCTTCGGAAAATGCTGTTCTTGTTTGCTCAGAGTTGGATGGGGGATCCTATGAGTTGTATTTCATACCAAGAGACAGCATTACTAGGGGTGACAGTTCTCAAGATGCTAAGAGAGGTGTTGGTAGTTCAGCTGTGTTTGTAGCACGGAATAGGTTTGCTGTGCTTGAGAAAATCAGCAACTCTGTGTTGGTAAAGAATTTGAAGAATGAGGTTGTCAAGAAGACTCCCCTTCCTTTTGCTGCTGATGCAATATTTTACGCTGGTACAGGTAATCTGCTGTGCAGGTCAGACGACAGAGTGTTTATATTTGATCTCCAGCAGCGGATTGTTCTTGGTGAACTTCAAACCCCCTTCATCAAGTATGTTGTTTGGTCTAATGACATGGAAAGTATTGCCTTGCTGAGCAAACATGCCATAATTATTGCTAGCAAGCGGCTGGTGCACCAGTGCACTCTTCATGAGACAATCCGTATAAAGAGTGGTGGTTGGGATGACAAAGGTGTTTTCATATATTCAACCCTGAATCATATCAAGTATTGTCTACCTAATGGAGATATTGGAATAATCAGAACCCTTGATGTTCCTATCTACATCACGAAAGTTTCTGGAAATACTATTTTTTGCTTGGATCGGGATGGGAAAAATAAGTCCATAGTTATTGATGCAACAGAATACATCTTCAAGTTATCGCTTTTGAAGAAGAGATATGACAATGTCATGAGCATGATTAAGAACTCACAGCTCTGTGGGCAGGCAATTATAGCTTATCTGCAACAGAAGGGATTCCCTGAAGTTGCTCTCCATTTCGTGAAAGATGAAAGAACACGATTCAATCTGGCGTTAGAGAGTGGGAATATTCAAATAGCTGTTGAATCTGCTACAGCTATTGATGAAAAAGATTACTGGTATAGGTTGGGTGTGGAGGCTCTTCGACAGGGCAATGCAGGTACTGTGGAACACAGCTGTGATATAATTGTTCAATTTTTTCTGTTTATGTATTTTGGCAGATGTCTGTAAAGCTCTTATTTCAATCACACTTTGTGCGCACTGTTTTGTGTTGATTTTTTTGCTTTTTATCTGAGTGTCTGTTCCTGGTAATTAATTCAGGTATTGTAGAGTTTGCCTACCAGAGAACCAAAATTTTTGAAAGGCTGTCTTTCCTTTATCTCATAAAAGGTGATACAAAGAAACTGTCGAAGATGCTGAAAATTGCTGAGGTCAAGAATGATGTCATGGGTCAGTTTCACAATGCACTGTATCTGGGGAATGTTGAGGAGCGCATTAAGATATTAGAGAATGTTGGCCACTTGCCCCTTGCTTATGTTACAGCAAAAACTCATGGGCTGCATGATGTTGCTGAAAGGCTAGCATCTGAGTTGGGGGATAATCTTCCAACTTTGCCCGTGGGTAAAGCACCACCCACTCTTTTGACTCCCCCGACACCAATCATTTGTGGTAGTAATTGGCCACTTCTCACAGTAATGAAAAGTATGTTTGAAGAGTTTGAAACTACTGTCGGGCCAGATGAAGAGGATGACGGTGTTGCTGGTGACTGGGCTAAGGAGATTTTGGATGATGATACGTTACAAAACGGAGTTGTCCCTCCAGGTTTGGAAGGTGAGGGAGTGCGTGGAGAAGATGAACAAGAGGGAGGATGGGAGCTTGAAGATCTGGAGCTCCCCCCTGAAGCTGACACACCTAGGGCTTCTGTTAATACCCATTCATCAGTTTTTGTCGCTCCAACTACCGGCATGCCTGTAAGCCAGATCTGGATCCAGAGATCATCTCTTGCTGCTGAGCATGTCGCTGCAGGCCATTTTGATACTGCGATGCGGTTGCTGAACAGGCAACTTGGTATTAAAAACTTCACTCCTTTAAGGCAATTGTTCCTTGATCTTCACTCTGGAAGCCACAGCTATCTACGGGCATTTTCGTCTGCTCCGGTGATAACACTAGCAGTTGAGCGTGGGTGGAATGAATCTGCCACACCAAATGTGAGAAACCCACCAGCAGTTGTGTTCAATTTTTCTCAGTTGGAAGAGAAGCTGAAAGCTGCTTACAGGGCTACTTCTGCTGGGAGGTTCACTGAGGCTCTCAAGCACTTTCTTAGCATTCTTCATATAATTCCTTTGATTGTTGTTGATTCAAGGAGAGAAGTTGATGAAGTTAAAGAGTTGGTTGTAATAGTCAAGGAATATGTACTGGGATTGCAAATGGAGCTGAAGAGAAGGGAAATTAGAGATGATCCCCCAGTACGTCAGCAGGAGCTTGCAGCTTATTTCACACACTGCAATCTTCAATTGCCTCACTTAAGGCTTGCCTTGCAAAGTGCAATGACAGCTTGCTACAAGGCGAAGAACCTTGCCACTGCAGCTAACTTTGCCAGGCGGTTATTGGAGACGAACCCTAGCGTTGAGAGTCAGGCAAAATTAGCCAGGCAAGTGCTCCAGGCTGCAGAGAAGAATATGACGGATGCTTCTCAACTGAACTATGACTTCAGAAATCCATTTGTCACTTGTGGGGCAACGTATGTACCGATTTACCGAGGACAGAAGGATATCTCATGCCCTTACTGTAGCTCACGATTTGTGCCAAGCCAAGAAGGGAAGCTCTGTACTGTTTGTGATCTTGCAATGGTTGGCGCAGATGCTTCAGGGTTGGTATGTTCTCCATCTCAGATTCGATAATCAGGCTGCAGGATTAGGAGGATTCATCCTTTTGGCAGCAGATGCAGTCATGGCGATGGATATATCTGCCAGTAAATTGGTAAGAAATAATGCAGAAGAGTCATCTTTCACATGATTTGATTGCAATTTATTTATTTCTTGTTCTTTTCTGTTTTCTTTTCTTTCTATAGACTGCTGGAACATGTGGAACTCACAGGGGATTTGTATTCCCCTGATCTGTTTTTTTGTCCCGCAATATGATTGTGCATTATCCAGTTGAAATGTGTCACAGATTAGATTCAATATGTGTACGTCTTGTAGACTCATTGACAATAGTTAAACGACGTACTTGATTTCCCTACTTGTGATTTTAAAAGTGTGCTTTTATCTGTTTTGTAGACAAACCATAAGCGAGACAAGGGGGCGGAATGATGCTCTGTTTTCGGAAAGTAGGTGTATTTCTTTCTTGACCGATGGGTGGTGGATTTTCATAGTGAACAATTGAGTAGTTTGAGCAAATTTTTTGGTTGAGATGTTTATGTAATATTAAGCAGAGTATGCTCATAGATTTTAATGGTATAGTTACTTTTAAATGGTGATGGTTATACTTTGTTTGTTTTCACAATATTCAATCATGTTTGAGAAATTGCAAATTGTGCTTTCAATATTACTGAGGAAAAGCAATTTATTAGTGGTCACCCATGCTTGCATTGCTCATTTTAAATAATAGAGGGATGAACAAACTTACATAAGACGGTATGTCGGCTTGGCTAACAAGTGTAGCCTTTGACATTGGCAAACCAAACTTCTCTGTCATGTCTAAGTCATGAGGTAGCATGCCATTTGGGAGTTCCCAGTTAAAGCAGTGCACCAGCTGTGCCAGAACTAGCCCAACTGTGGTTAGCCCTAATTGCATACCCGGACACCCTCTTCGGCCAGTCCCAAATGGGATGAGCTGAGTCATGTCCCCTGAGGTCTACATTGCTGTTCATGAACCCTTCCGGACAGAATTCCTCCACATTTTCCGACCAGACACTGGGATCCCTTCCAATGCTCCAGAAATTCACTATGAGTCGCGATTTCTTCGGTATGTCATATCCATCGATTGTGATGTCCTTGATGGATTCATGCGGGACGAGCAAGGGTGCAACCGAGTGCAGCCTGAAGCTCTCCTTGACCACCAGACTGAAATAATCCAGCTTTGGCAAATCAGACTCTTCCACCATTCGGTCCATACAAACCACAGTTTGGAGCTCTTCTTGGAGCTTCTTCATGATCCTTGGATGCCTCATGAGCTCTGCAAGGCTCCAAATAATCGAGGTCGCTGAAGTATCAAAAGCCGCCGTGATCATGTCAAGTAAGATGGCCTTGACATTTTCTCGATCAAGAATATGAACTTGTTCATCGTTCGGGTTCAACGGTTGGTTGGTGAACGAAAGCAAAACGTCTACAAAGTTCCCATGTTGGCCTTGTTTTCCACCCTTTGTTTTCCGCAGCTTTTTCATGATCCTCAATTATCTTGTTCAAGAGTTGATCGACCGTCTTGCTAACTTTCTTCAATCGCTTAGTAAATCCCTGATAAATTTTCAAATTATGAAGGAAAAAATAACTTAGAAAAATTTATCAAGGCTAGATAATACACGATTATCCATGCAGCTATATGATACTCAGTAGGAGGCAAAAAATAAATCAAAACATGTACCCGTCAACAAAATAAACTAATACGAACAGATCCGGAGATATAGAGCATCTTATGCGAGCAGATCAATTTTTACCATAAAAATATAATATGCCTAGCTGCCATGAGAAAAGAAATCCGCCTGAATTGACAATTGTTGTTTTAACATGATTGTTTTACCTATCAGCTGACAAAATATGACTGAGAACTGGTCACTACTGGCTAGCTGTCATTACTTTAACAAAACATGGTTTACTATCTGACTTCTAGTTTGTTGATCTCAATGTAGTTCATTGAGACAAAGAAGCTTGAATATGTAGCTGGTACGAAACTTTTGATAATTTAGTGTTTATTGGTACATAAAAAAAGATAGACCAACTCCGATCCGAAAAATTGTCATGCAATTCAATAGAATAAGATGTGTGAATAACAACTATATGTTGCATCTATTCATAAATGAATGATTGAAGAGAAATGCTTGTAAGAAAGAGTTGGGATTAGAAGCTAGCAAACCTGAATATCAAGTGCACTGAGGCAAGGAATGAAATCAGAAATATTGAAAGCCCCAACCAAGAGGAACGCCTCCTCATTTCCTCAACAATGGCCTTCAAACCAAACCTATCATTATTGTTGGAGGACTCATTGTTTTTTCTGGCTTTCGATTCTGATCTGCGTGGAGCTGAGAGGAATTAATGGGAAGTATGGAGGATGAGCTTATGTATATTAATGATTTAATGGATTCAATCCTCTGCTCCAAGCAGATTCAGATGGCTAGAGGGTTTTCTTTAGGTCTGTAGAAGAATCCAACGGCAGGTTTGATCACGCTTGCACATAGTTTTTTGAGAAAGAATGAAGAAATGCGCGAACAAGAGAAGAAGATTAAAGTTGTATCTAACTCAGAGGTACTAGTACACCATCAAAGTTGATTGTTCAAAGAAATCCAATTTCAATCCGAACATAAAATCATCACATTAATATATATGAATGACAATCTATATAACAGCTCCCTTAAAGTAAGTCTAATCTGCTGAGCAATATCATAGCTTGTAGGTAAAAAAACTAATAGAATCTGAAGCGGATTTTGTTTCCTTGTCATTTTAGGTCGCTACGGTCCCGATTATAGTTGCATGGCCCCCGATCTACTTTTATTGGTCACAGTCGCCGAAACCGTTGTCATCGAGCGCCGGCTTTCCATCAGTCTCGAGGCCGACGTCCACCGACGCTTTTGCAACTCTGACTCCTTAGTACTTCAGGCCCGACTTCCATCCACAGTGAGAACCCCGCCGCGCTGCTCGAAGTGGTGGCACGCAGATTGGATTATAAACCCTAATGCAAACAACATTCAATACTAATGGAATCATATGCTAATTGCATCATGCATAATTTTGAAGCTGCAGAATGATACACGTACTTTATCAACTAGCTAGCTCTAGTCTATATCTGCCCAACAAGAACTTGCGTACATTTCCATCCTAATGGGAGAATTAGCTGGACCCAACCAAGCTGCAATTAGGCCCAGATTTAGACTGGAGCCGACCCGACCCGACCCGACCCAAGTTGTATATCCACCACAGATAATTTCCAGCGCAAAAGTAAAAACCATGATAGATTCAAATTTACAGTTACGATGAAGATCCAGAATTCTTCTTTGCTTCTAGTAAGTCTCCGACTAGCTGTGGAACCAGATCTCTGAGAGAGCGAGAGAGGACCGTTGACCCATTCCAATGGCGCAGATCTTCGAGCACTTCGTCGTCTGCGGGATCGGACCGGAGATTCGAACCCTGGACGGCGCCAGAGGCTTCCACGGCTTCGCCGAAATGTACCTCCCGTCTTTGCTCGACCAGTTTCCTCCGGCCAACCACACTCTCTATCCTCCTCCGCCGCCTCAGCTCCCCACCGTAAGTTCCGAAACGACGCCGTTGTCGCTTTGCTCTCTCTCGCCGGAATCGGCTTATCTAATTTCGGTTTTGTTTTTGGTTTTTCAGTGTGTGCTGCCAGCTGGCGTTTCGTTCTACTCCTCGGGGTTTGACGCTAACGATGCGACGACGTTTCCGCGGAGCTATCCCATTGTTCTTACTGGTATGGATGCCTTGAGCTCTCTCTTGCCTAATTGCTTCACTATGCTCTTAAACGACGTCGTTTAATGTTATTAAGCTGGAGGACTCGAACCTAGAATGAAGATTAAGTAGGATATGATTAAGCTTTACCAGAAATTTGATCGGTTAATGAGCTGTTGTTTCGAACTTTCGGTTAGTAAGCTTGAAAATACTTTAGAATAAGCAATTTCTGTGTGCATGTAGGCTAGCAATACTGCTTCTAAAATGCGATCTGTAATTTGGTGCAGAGGGTGATGGTTCGAAAATCTATGTTAGTTGCATTGCTTTCCGTGATCCAGTGAGTGAGGATATCGCTGAAGCTTATTGTATACCGGCAAATTCTTTTGCTGACAAATGTATCTGTCTAGTTTCACGGTCACCTAGTCTCCGCTTACTTAAAAATGTACTCGAGGAGTTGTTTGCTCTCTGTTTTTCCTCTAGCGGAAGCAGGTAAGAATCTCTTAGTCTCTTACTGGTGAGTTTTGGTGGTCTTTGATACTCCTGTCATGTTCACATTTTCTATGACATTTACAGCAAACCATTATGGGATATTATCGCATCTATGGTATCCAATGTACCACTGCCTACTCCTGGAAAAGATCGAGTTTTGTTTGCTATCGACAATGTTCTACTTTCTGTGGAGACTCCACCGAAGGATGGTCTCCCCCATGTTGATGTACAGCCTCTAACTGCTTCTTCTCCTCTCAGTTGTGTGCCTCTACATTTTGCTTGTATAAATACTTCTTGCTGCTGTTGTTGACATGTACTACATTTCATTCATGCAGATATCATTTCAGCCATTGGTACAGTGTCTAGATGTTGACAACTTGATTAAATTTTTCACAGCCGTGCTGCTTGAAAGGAGGATTTTGATCCGGTCACACAAGTATGAATCTGACACAAGTTCTCATCTTACTGTCTCAGCTGTGTACTCTCACATCCTTTGGTTAACCTTTTGTCCTACTTTTGGCAGATATTCCCTTTTGACCCTTGCATCAGAAGCTATTTGCTATTTAATTTATCCATTTCGGTGGCAGGTAAGCTTCATTCTTAGTCAACGACTTTTTGTTTCCCTGGCAAAGATGCTGCTCAACACATATGCGTAGTTATTTGGTTTCTTGTAGGCTTAGGCTTGCTTGGTGGGGTTTCTATTTGCTTTAACAGGTCTTGTGTGCTTTGATGGACTTCTTGTCCAATTTGTTATATGATCTCCCTTATTTCTTTAATAGTTGTCATTTATAGCTTCTCTATTTTGAACTATTTAATAATTGTGTGTGTATATATGTATATATATTTGAATACCAAAATTTCTAATCATGTAGTATTTATTTTCTGATACATCTAGTATTTGACTCTTGTCTAATTTGTGCTTGTTTTTTTATGTGGAAGCAAGTCTACATTCCATTACTCTTTTTCAGTGGAGTAGACTATATTGATGCCCCTACGCCGTATATGATGGGTCTTCATTCAGGTGTTGATACATCTACCCTTGCAATGGATGGTGTAAGTTCTTTTCAAGAAACTGCCTATTGTTTATGCATATCAGGGTTGAAAAATATATTTTTAGTTTTTATGCATTCTATTTTCAGCTATTTTAGTAAACATTAAACAACTGTATGCACTTTTTATTTTTGTATTTTGAAATTCCTAAAATATTGTACGAATTATTTACATAAGAACAGTTATTTTCTTTGTTCTTTCCAAGAGCTTTCTATACTTTGACTTTGAAAACATTTTTATGGACGTTGAATTTGCTATTCGGATATTTTATGTATTATCAATGATCTAGTTAGTGATAAATATTGTTATGCAACTGTGGAAATGGAAATTATCTTTAAAAATGAGGCGATAACAATTTTTTTATCATGTGTATGCAATATTTATGCTAATTACAATATGTTTTGTTGTCATTCACCATGGTTCTAGGTGGTTATTGTGGACCTTGAGTTTAATCGTATCACAACAACAGAAGATATACCTTCTATTCCTGAGCCAGAACTAAGCTGTTTACGTCAGGATCTAACACAACTATTGTATCCCAATGTTGTGGGGATAGATCTGATGAAGGATGGCCTTTTCAATTCATCTGAGCAGTATCCTAAACTTGGCAACAAGCCCTGGGGAGAGGATCATGACCTACAACTTAGGTAAGCTTGGGTGCCAAGTCAATCTTTATGAAGTCCTTATTACTTCGCTTAATTGTATAAGTACTTCGGTACATTGATTTGTTGGATGATTTCATTTTCTCGTCCATATAAAATCATTGCTGCCTTAAGTGTATAAGGTGACTACCTTTTTTTTTCTCTCTTGCTTAACTGACTAACTCCACAAAATCAGAAGCACTGAAGGGTTTAGTCAGAGGTCTACATATTTGAGATGATTAGTTGTAATATTATCTTCAGAATTTCAAAGCAAATCCAAGAATACACTCTTTTGATGTTGGTCTTTTCCAATTTTTAATATATGAACTAGAAATGTTTTTCTTTGATTAAGATGCAGTAAATCCTTGATAGCAATTTCTTGGTTATGTATATTTCAATGGTATGTACTCAAATGGGTATATTATACTTCGTATGTCACATTATAGTTTGGACTCTTATTCCTTGCATTTGTCTTGTGCAGGTTAGTGTTCTTAAAGTTCTTTGCATCACTTCTAAGTGGCTATCGGAACTTCATAGTATGAAACTCTTTTATCTTATTTCTGATGTTGATGGAATCTGGTTTTTAATAGTTGATATTTGTAAATTCTTTGAAATTTATTTAGTTAAATTATTTTTGACCCAAAGGAACTTACTGCTACTCACGTCTTCAACGTTCAAGCATTCTTGAAGATGCGCTCTCGGTCAACTCAGCAACCCCCAGAACCCATGGTATACTTGTTCACAGCACCATTCTTGATCTTTGGTTATTTTGATTTGTTAAGGGTACATATAATAGCTAGTAATTGTTGTTACCACTGTAGTTGTAATTGTATTTAATTACTATTCTTACTGTTGGTCAGAAGGAAAATATGGGTCTGCATTTGTTATAAGCTAGTGGTACACTTATTTCTTTGTTGGTATGTACAGTTGACACAATTTCTGGAATCACATGGTTTCATGGATTATCTGGAAAGAGGTTTGGGTTCTGATGAAAACAACAATAACCTGCTTGACAAGTTACAAGATGCACTAGGAAGGGGCCAAAATCCTATTTCAATTCTTCCTTCAAATTCAGTTGAGCCTGAGATTATAACAATTGCAGATACAGATGCTGGAACATCAGGTAAATTTGTGATGTTGCTATTGATTTAAAGTTGCAAGAGATACGAAGAGAAGAAAATATTTCAGCAAGTTAGAGTTTTCTATGGTATTTATTTTATCTCCTTCGCTCTGGGTTCTTAGGGTCAGGTGGCACATACACTTATGACAGGTTTCCCTCAAACATCAGGACGGAAGAGGAAGAAGAAAAGAGGAAGCAAATTCTTGCTGCAGCAAGTGGTTTATCTGCTAGGTATAAATTGCGTGCTGTTGTAGATCAATACCACAGTTTTTTCATTATTGTTGTTTTCAGTCAATCTGGAAATAATTTGCTTTGGAGCTGTAACATATGTGGGACTCTTTGAAATGTCTGAAAATTATAGACATATTGTGTCCATGGATTCAGACAGTAAATAATTTATAAAACATTCTGTACATTTCTAAGAATAAAGGCAATCACATCTCATAGGACTAGTTTGCAGTCAAGTCCTTTTCTATATGGTAAATAATGGTGGCTATAATATATGTAATACATCTTCTCTTGCATTCATTTGGGAGTACTGGATTTATTGGATTTTGGACTCCAGTTACATTCATCTTGGCTTGGAAAAGAGGGAGCCAAAAAAGTTGGAAATTTGAAGTTGAATATGATGAATAAAAATTGCTTTTATAGAATTGCAGGCTGATTAATTACATCTTATTGCTGTTTCTAATTTTCCTTGATTCTCTCTCAGCACACCTTCTGTCCATACGGGGAAAGACCCCAAATCAGAAACTCTAACTCCATTGGAGCGGGCTGTAAGTCCTATACTCCTACATGATATCCAGTAGGGTGTATTTGTACTTTAGAGCTTTCGTTAACTAGTGTAATATTGGTCATTCAGGCTGAAAGGGACTGTATGGTTTTGGACATCCAAGTTAAGCTGCAGGTACATTTTTTGGGTTAAATTTACATACTTATGTACATTTTTGTTCAACTGTTCTACATTATCTATTATTGGTTTTACAGATGGATGAAAATGCATGTGCATGGTTAATCGTGTAAATTATGGCCTTATACTAGGAGTTTATTATCAAATTGACTAGATGTAAATAATAATAATAATAAAATAAAAAAAACCAGTCAATAAATTGGCCTGCCATCTTTTGGTCTTTTGTAGCATTGTCCAATGTGTATATCCCCATTAATTGCCACATCATTTGTTTAGATGTGGTACCAAACTGTGGTCGATTTAGTCACTATCCATTGATTTAAATGATTTATTTCTGACTGGTTTTCAAGATTACAAACAGGAGAATTAGAAATATAGGATTGATGGTCTTGAATCTTGATACTGTCTGGCTGTTGCTACAATTTTTGGCATAAATGTAATTACGTTTGATGAGCAGGGTCTGTGGCTGCGCCTTCTAAAACTGGGACCTACT
The DNA here is from genome assembly GCA_951800085.1 of Comarum palustre. Taxonomy (NCBI): domain Eukaryota; kingdom Viridiplantae; phylum Streptophyta; class Magnoliopsida; order Rosales; family Rosaceae; genus Comarum; species Comarum palustre. The sequence goes on along the minus strand of OX637576.1, from coordinate 22,426,988 downwards.
GATGATCCTCTTTCTTCATTTGAATATGGAACTATTCTTGGTACGCCTCTTTGAATAATGAATTCTCACATTTCTTATGATGAGGCAAACTTCTGATCTAGTTCTTGAAAGTATATTTTGCTTGACCTTACTATATTGGCTCTGCAGCTTTAATTGAATCGGATGCAGAGGGAATTGGTGGCAGTGGATTTGTTGAATGTATAAGGGAGCACATAAATTCTGTATGTTTCTCTTGAAAGAATTCATGGTTCTCTCCACCCTCCAGAAGTATCCATAAAACATTATATTAATAGTGGTTTTATATGCTCTCAGGGATGGCACTGTCAGTTAACTGATGAACAATTTATTGCCGTGAAGGAACTGGTACAAATTCTAACTCAATATTCAAACGAGTGATCTGATTTGATTTAGGATTAGTAACAGTTTGAGATTAAAACATCAAAAGCTGTGGTTATGTTTTAAATTGTTCTTCACTGATTCATCAATTCCTTTTACTAGTGTTGATAACTTTTAGTTCAGGAAAAAACATGTCTTGTTCCCGTTTCAAGATTAATAGCAGCTTTGTCCTCCACACAGTTTTGAGTATAAACTGTGTTTTTTGTCAGTCCATCATTTCTTATCTTGACACTGTTTAAATTCAGCTGAAAACAGCTATCAGCCGTGCAACCTCCAGAAATGATTGGATAACCATCAGAGACGCCCTTGAAGTGTCTGCTGAAATGTTCAAGAAGGATGGAAATAATGTTGCAGATTATGTTCAGCGTCATCTTATTTCTTTGTCCATCTGGGAGGAATTACGGTATGTTGTTATACCTTCAGTTTCTTCCAACTGATTGTTGGTGTACAAGTTTTGCTTGTCTGTTTTGAAAACTAGTTTATTATTTCTTGTTAGGCCTTCACAGTATCAATTTTAATACCTAGGCCAATCTTCAAATTTAAAAAGAAGGGTCTATTACATGTGCATATAATACCATCAGGTTTAATTAAGTATACCGAATGTGGAATTCATCATCACTGCAGAGATATACCGGAATATTAGTGAGAGGAAGGGATGAAAGTTAAATTATTAGTAAACAACATACTAGCAGCCATGAAACCTAAACTTCTTTAAGATTTGCCATCTCATCCTATTTAAATTGCCATGCAGTTTATTTGTCTTATTAGTTAATTACGAAGTGGACTGACTGTTTACTTTTCATGTTTGAGAACTCTATCTAATGTTTTATGAGGTCCCCTCCCCCTCATAATGACAAAAATTGATCATTTATTTATTTTTACAATTGCAGTTTTTGGGAAAGCTACTTTGACTGTTTAATGGAGCGTTCTGCAAACAAGTAAGAGTTACATTTATCCTTTTACTACGTAATCATGTGTTCTGCACTTATGATATGTCTGATTGCCTGAGTGCACACTTGTGTGCTGTGTCTGTAAGTTTAAACATTCTCATATATTGGATGGTTTTCTGGGTGCATGAAATGCAAATTATAGTATTTAGATATTCATAGCCTTATAGGTGATCTTGCCGTACTGGCTGGTTTGTCATGTTTGATCTGTTGAATGAAACTTTTTATTTGACCATTCAATTGGAGCCGACGCAGTACAATTTGGTCTCAATATCTTTCAATTCCGACTCCCATTTTCAAATAAAAATAGGTCGTGAAAATACAATTTATTCACAAACACCAACAATCCAATTTGTAAGGTCTGACATTAAAATGTACCATGGCACATGAGCATACTTTGTAAATATATCTTTATCTTTTGTTTTCACTTAGTTCACTTCTGTACCACAATATTATCTACTCTTCTTTTTAATGCACAAGAAACAACTTCTATAGCACCATGTAATATGTTATCTTTTGCAAAGTAGTATTTGCTTACTGTTATCATCTATTGTTACATCAGGTCGGCCAACTATGCCTCTTTGGTGACAGATCAGCTATCTTTGGTGGAATTACACATGGTTCTGTATTTCTTTATTTATACTATAATTATTTTCTTTACTTTTTGCAATATGAGCATAATGTGACTAATTATATACATTTTTTTTGGTTTATATCATCATGAAGGCTGGACTGGGACTTCCTGATCTTGATGCATGGTACATGATTGAAACAATAGCTGAGAAGAACAATATTGGGTACACACAATTTGTAAGTAAATTATTAGTTCCTTTTGGTTTCTACTCGAGTTACAATAGTATCCTTGTGTTTTATTTTATTTTATTGCACCTTCCTCTTTCACTTTTCCACTTACATTCATAAACAGAAATTATTTGGGTTTACTAATGCATAGCTGATATTGTTCCTTCTCTGGTTTTCAGATAAAGTTGAGGGGGTTATTGTCACATGTTCAACAACTGCGGACTGGTTACTGGGGAATCAGTTCTTTCAAGGCCCAATCCATGTCTCATGGATTAGCATCTCCGCGTTCTAAAGATGCCGCAGTTGAGAGTCAGCAACCTGCCGAGGCCTCTGGTGTTGGAAGGAGCTGGGTTCAGAGCATGTTCAGCAGGGATAATTCAGCCAGACTCAACTCTTTCAGAAGTGTTCGCAAATGGACTGATGGTGGCACTTCAGGTATTTTATTTGCTAAATTTAGTTGCTTGTGTTTTATGTTTGATTCAATATCTACCTCTAGATCACCATAATTTCTTGTCATTAAGCTACAAATGAAAATGGGACATCCCGTAAGCGAGAATTATCAGCAGCTGGACAGAAGAAAACCCAAACCAATGTTCGAGTACTCAGAGGTCATACTGGCCCTATTACTGCTCTACATTGTGTAACAAGGAGGGAAGTTTGGGATCTTGTGGGTGACCGTGAAGACGCAGGTTTCTTCATCAGTGGGAGCACAGATTGCACGGTGGGCTTCACATCTTTAGTTGCTTCTATTATACAACTCCATTGCACAAGAGCCTTTCCTGTAAAGAGTAATATTAATCCTTTCAGCAATCTTTCAGGTTAAGATCTGGGATCCTAGTTCCCGTGGTAACGAACTTCGGGCAACTTTGAAAGGACACACAAGGTTACTCTTTTTTATTATTTTATTGTTATCTATAATTATTGTCTTGTTTAATTTATATATTCATCTGTGCCCACACGCGTGCATTTGTCAATGAGAGTGGGTGCCATTCTACTTTTTCTTTATAATGGGTTTACCATTTGCAGTAATGACTAATCAAAGTTATAGGTTTGTTTCCTTCCTCACATATTCTTTTGGTTTTGGCCTTATTGCAGAACCATTCGTGCAATAAGTTCGGATAGAGGAAAAGTGGTATCTGGATCAGATGATCAATCTGTTCTAGTATGGGATAAGCAAACTACTCAGCTTCTGGAAGAGTTGAAAGGCCATGATGCACAGGTTAGCTTATTTGCGTCTTACATTACTATGATGCACAGTATAATTGACAGTAGGCAACATATTCGTGGGAATACATGACCATTATTTCCATAAGCATGAATATTTCATACCAGGAATACATGCAAACTTAGTATATGCTGGTCTTTGTAGATTAGCTGTGCTCGCATGCTGTCTGGGGAACGTGTTCTTACTGCTGCTCATGATGGTACTGTTAAAATGTGGGATGTTAGAACTGATACTTGTGTGGCAACTGTTGGCCGTTGCTCTAGTGCCATCCTATGCATGGAATACGATGACTCCACAGGAATCCTAGCTGCTGGTGGTAGAGATGCGTATGTACATTGAAATTGAACTTTTTAATGTACCTTTTTAAATTTTGAAATAGAATAATTTGTCTAATTAAATCCTTGAAATTAATCCATTGGGTTCTTTTTTTATCAGCATTGCTAACATCTGGGACATTCGCTCCGGTAGGCAAATGCACAAGCTTCTAGGGCACTCAAAATGGATCCGGTGAGCTAAAGAAGCTTACCCTCTTTTTATTTTTTAATTTTATTTTTATTTTTATATTTTTTTATATTTTTCTTGATTAGCATTAAGTAAGCCAAATATTATTTCCAATAATGCAGGTCGATTAGAATGGTGGGGGATACAGTGGTTACTGGTAGTGATGATTGGACTGCAAGAATGTGGTCCATTTCCAGAGGAACATGTGATGCTGTTCTTGCATGCCATGCTGGTCCAATATTATCCGTTGAGTACTCCCAACTTGACAGAGGAATAATCACAGGTATGTATTGTATTTTGTACTTCAATTATACACAATACTCTGGCATGCATGATATATTGTTAAATATTTTAGGTTGCATTTTGGTACCTCACTTTTCACACTTGTGCCAATATGGATAAGAATTGTAATATCTGATCTCTGGTTCCAGGTTCAACGGATGGCTTACTTCGCTTTTGGGAAAATGTGGAAGGTACATTTGCTATCTTTGCATTCTATCATTCTTTGATGTGAATATTATATGGGTTTAGTCTAGATATTTCTTTTCTACCTCATAAAAGAAAAAAATTAGATATTTACCTTTTCAGTAACCAGAAGCAGAGACTTCACTGAAGAATATTTATCAATGAATTTGAGTAATACTCGGTATTTTTATGCTTGTTCATGGATATTGACTCTTGAACAGGTCGATTGATAGTTATGCATGTTCAGAAAGCTATTGCTACATTTCGGGATGCTTGCGCAGAAACTGGACATTGTGCTGTGTGCAACTAACTGTTATATATATGTATGCAGGAGGCATAAGATGTGTAAAAAATGTCACAGTTCACACTGCTGCTATATTGTCCATCAATGCTGCGGAACATTGGTTAGGAATTGGAGCAGCTGATAATTCCATGTCTCTTTTTCATCGGCCTCAAGAGAAACTTGGCGGCTTCTCTAATACGGGATCAAAAATGGCTGGGTGGCAATTATACCGAACACCACAAAGAACAGCTGCTGTGGTATGCAATATCCTTAGCGTTTTTCTTTCGCTGCATTGGGTCAACATCATTCTTAGAAGCATATATTCCTTGATTTTTTTTCCGATTATAATAGTCGGCTGTTTTACCATTATGCATTTGTGAACGATGAGGCAGGGTTTATTGATTGGTGGTTGATGATTAGTTTCTTCCTATCTTTTGCTATGCAGGTAAGATGTATTGCTACAGACCTCGAGAGAAAAAGGATATGCAGTGGTGACCGCAAGGGCCAGCTTAGGCTGTGGGAAGCCACTATAAACATCTAAGTCTTGCATTTGTGTATTGTATTCGAATACGAATTGTGAACGTTACAGGTCCTTCTGAGAACAAACAATATGTGAAATAGATCAACTTTGTCTGTTTGTACCTCCATACGGTGTTTTCCATAAACGGAACGGGGGGCTGTGTTGCTACCCTCCTGTATTGTAGTATACAGTATGATGTCATTCATTACCGTAATTCCTTTAATTTTCTCAGATACAGTATTTTGACGTGTTCATGGTTTGAAGCAAGCCGGAAGCAGCTCACATAACTGAAAGTAGAACAGGAGGTAACTGAAATTATATCCGAACAAAATAATCTTGTATTCACATCCATCGTAAAAATGAATCGACACTATCCCACTTCACTACCAGTCCTAATTAGGAATCATGTGCATCTGTTACAAAAAAAAACGCATCCCATAACACAGCATACAAATCATATACCAACAAGACCATGTATGATGTTGATAATGCTGATACGAGAAGAGACCTATCACAAGATTTGCCTTACTCAGATGCCCATCATTCTCTGAGGCATTGGAGGAGTCACCACTGTACCTTGCCTCTTTTGTTGTAACCTCCTAAGTTGCTCCATGTTTCCTGCCCATCCTAAAGAAGGGTCAAGGCCTCTGAGCTCAAGCTCCCTGTGTTCTTGGCACAGAGCACACGGCTCGCATAAGACGTGGATGATGCAGTCGGGACCGGGGCTTTCCGGGAGGTCAAACTTGAACCTTAGTTTTCTTCGGTATGTGCAGGACAACAAGCATGGCACCATGATGAAACACCAGATGATCATGTATAGTAAAGCATTGCAACTACAAGCTGCATAGCATGGCACAATAGATGAAAATGATTCATGAACTTGATCAAACTGAAATATTACTCATTGTAATTGCACTAGTACGTTAAGCAATGGAGATAATTTCAAAATGCAAAAGACTTACAGGTTTGGCCGTTATCTACAATCTCTGCAATCTGACCAAACGTCCAACACGGGCATAACATAGTGAAGATAGCTGAAATATACAATGAAACATTCATGAATTATATTCCTAGCACATATAAAGAAAAAGAAAGAACCCTAATGAAGTGAATCCATGGATAGAAATGTTACCATTTGAGGGGTCAAGACAGCAATCGCATAGGCCAGTTTTCCAAGTAGTACCCTCGCCGCTGCTACCGGACTGAGGCATGAGCACCGGCACGTACTGTATATTTTGCATCATGGGTATACCAGTTGCTGCATTGTAAGGTACAAAGGGCTGGGGAGTTATAGAATTAGAACGATAATTGTAGGCAGCTGGAGGAGGGTATAGTACTACGTGCTGTGTTCCACAATATAAATTATGCAAAGGTGAAGGAGGAGCCCTATAGTTGTTTAAAGGTTGAGACTGATAAAGAGGAGGAGAAGGAGGAAGAGGAGGGTATAAGGAGGTCGGATGTGGCCGTAAACCTGGAGGCATTGCCTGAAAAGGGTGCGGTGCATATTTGTTTGGAAAATTAGGGTTCTGCGTTGGGAAATAGTAGTGCACATTGTGATCATAAGGCAGTGGCGGTGTTTGTTGATGGGCTTGAATTGTTGCTTGGCTTTCTTGGGAAAAAATAGAGGACGTTCGGCTGTGGTGGCCTTGTTCTTGTTGTTGTTGATGATGCTCATGATGATCATTTTCGAAAACATAGGTCCGGATTCTACAGGGGTTAGGAGACGAAACTTGGTTTTCAGGCTTCTCGGATTCTTGTTCGCTATGTGTTGGATGCCATGCCTGGTTGGAACTCGAAGCTTGATGATCTTGATCCGCCTCAGGACGTCCCATGAGGTCAACAGTACCCCAGGACGTCCTATGCTATGGAAGGAAGAGGGGTGTTACAGCATCAATAGACCCAATGGCCAACAAACCCCAACACCTCTTTTATATACGAAAGAGAGATCTAAGGACAGCCCTTCACTTTGTACAACGTAAATCTAACCTACAATCACAACTTTGTGCGGTAAGAGCTAAGACTAGTGCAAATTAAGACTCCAACGAAGACTAATATTTCGTTATAGGAGAATAGATTAGCAAATGTCCAACCTGTTAGCAAAGGGAAATACTAATGTCCAGCCTTGCAATTTGAATTGTTCGATGAACTTACTGTACATATAGATTAGCAAAAACGTAATGGAGCTAGAAAATCATTTTTGTTTCTTGAATTTCAAGTTTAGAAGGGACCACAATGGCTCTCGATGTACTTATTTCATGGAACTATCTACAGAGATTCTAGTTGCACATTTAAATCTGTTATTTGTACATCTCATTTAATATTATGTAAATTACAAATAAGTAACCGACCAAATATCAAAACACAAAAATCACTTCTTATATTTTTTTAAAACTATAAAGTATTACCTGATCAAATTTAAAAAACACAAAAAAACCCACTTTTAATAATTTTTATACAAATTAGGACATAAGTCTGAGGCCCAAAACCAATAGTACCAGACATGATCTGATTTTTCTTATCAAAAGACCAAAATATCATAGTTTACAAATAAAACTACAAAAACTGTCACAAAAATATATACAACTAATTCACACCCTTGAGAATTCAACTTCTGCAGTCTCACCCAATCCACTTCTTCGGTCTCTCTCTCTATGATATACATCATATCATCATCAATTCAATCAGATCTACCTGATCTCATCCTCACCAATTCAATCCATGGCACGATCTGATATGCCTCACAACACCTCCCTCACCACACCTTTATCTTCGGTGATGACAAGCGCCTTGAATGATGAACTCATTGTCTTGTGTAGTGAGACATGGCAGTCGTGGTCGTTGATTGTGTCTATGGAGTCGTCCGACATCGTGGAGAAGACCGTCAATATCCTATAGCGACAATGTAAGGAGGAGCTAATGGGGCTTCGTCGCCGGTCATGTTCTTATCGTCAGCTACAAAGCGGTGCTGCTACTGTTCTTATCTGATGGATACAAGACACTGTTGCTACTGTTTGTACAGATAAATTCGCTGCTACTGAGCAAAGGTACTTTGTTGCTACTGAGTAAGGTAATTTGGTGCTACTGTGCAAAGGTTCTTTGCTGATACTGGTTGAAAAAAAAAGAAGAATTTGTTGCTACGGTGCAATGGTTCTTTGCTGATACTGGTTGAAAAATAAAAAATAGAATTTGTTGCTACTGTCAAAATGTATTAGAGTATGATTTGCTGCTACTGTTGCAAATCTGTTGCCAGAAGTAGCACTGCAGTAGCACTTTTTGTCGGCTGTAGCACCCTCCCCTCCCACTTAGTAGCACACTTCTATGTACTTTAGCATCGACAGTAGCAGTATGTAGTGAAGTGTAGCTTGGTGATATTGCGCTACTCGACAGTAGCATGGTGTTACTGTGTTACTCGACAGTAGCATATATTTTGGTCAACATTAGCAGTTGATATGTAGTTAAATGTATTTTGGTAAAATTGTAGTGACATATGACATGTAGATATTAGTTTGTCCTAATTTAATTGTTAATATTTGTCTTTAAAAGCCTAAGATAATGTGTAAATAGTTTATTTATAAACTAAAATTTGATCAATAACTAAAATATAGTTTGTTATTTTTTTTTATAAAAATTAGGACATAAGTCCAAACCCAGAAAAAGTTTGTATTAGGCCTAACCAAAATTTTTATGAAAAAAGACTAAATTGCTCAGCTTTTTCAACAAAAATCTGCTACATGCCATTCTCTTCGTACAACCCCCCAATCCTCGATCTGGTTCTCTACAAATTCTTTATTCTCTCTCTCTCTCATCAAGTGCAAGAAGAGGCAGCGTCGGCTATCCGCTAAAGCTCAACGACGATTGTCGAATCAGACTGATCTCGATGTTCAATGAGGACAGCCAGATCAAGCTGATCCCGAAGAAGCAGGTCCGGTAGATGAGATCGAGGAGAAAGGTCCAAGGCCAACTACAGAGTTGGAGAAACGGTTGCTGATCCATATCAACGTGACGTCGAAGGAAATCACAAGTTTGAATGTGAGGGTGGAGGAGCTAGAGAAAAGCCAAGAGGAATCAGAGTCTAGGAATTGTGATCTGGAGAGGGAGGTTGGGGAGAGAGATGATATGATTGGGTTTAGGGCATATGCACCCATCAACCTCCTTCAATCTCTCAATCCATCAATTTAATTGCCTCATTCAATCATTATTCACTGCAGATTGCATTTTTGGGTCAATTTTTATGCAGCGACGCAACTCAGTCAGAGAGGCAATCACTATTCATCAATTAAAAAATTTATTTTTTAATTTTTATATATGATACTTAACCAATAATCAAATGACATGTGACATTTTCGGGTCTCTTATCATCGAAATAATGGTATAGATTTTCGATAGGATTTCAGACCGAAATTTTTGACGAATCAAAAATCGACATGTGTGTTTGTTAATCCAATAATATCGTTGGATTTTCGATAGGATTTCAGACAAACCGAAATTTGACGCGTGTATGTTTGTCGACCAAATAATATCGTTGGATTTTGGATAGGATTTTTGATTAGATTTTTGACGAATGACGATTCGACACGTAGCATGATTTTCAAACTTTATGATCCGAAATTGTCCATAAATAAGTCGGATCACCTATTTTATACTCACTCAATCTTCAAAACTCATTTCCGTCACTACCAAAACACAATCCCTCAATTACTTCTTCACATTCTCTCATCACTACGATGAGCTTCTTTCGTAAATTGTTGAAGCAGAGGTAAGAACAAAGTCAAGATGACGCTCAGATGATGGATGCCATGATGAATAACGCCGCTATTTTCATGTTACATCTTGATACTTCAGATGAACCACAAGGACGAGGTTCACGTCCTGGTCTCTTTCCTAATCATCCCAAAAATAAGGAATCTGGGGGAACAAGTTTCATAGCTGATTACTTCATCGAGCGCCTTATCTTTAGGGCGGAAGAATTTCGTCGGAGTTATCGAATGCACACCCATGTGTTCAACCGAATCATGACGAAGCTCTGCAACCATGACACTTACTGGCATCAAAAGGCTGATACCGTTGGAAAACTAGGGTTGCTGCCCCAACAAAAGATGACAGGTGCCCTTCGAATATTGGCGTATGGTGCAGCTGCTGATCAGTGTGCCGAGATATGCAGGATGGGTGAATTAACAACACTAGAGTGCATGCAGAAGTTTTGCCAACATGTGGAACATCATTTTGGTGAAGAATATCAATGTGCCCCAACACAACGAGATATCCAAAGACTTCTTGCTAGGTCAGATGAACGAGGCTTTCCAGAAATGATCGGAAGCATTGACTGCATGTATTGAGAGTGGAAGAATTGTCCAACAAGATGACATGGAGCTTATAGTGGTCGGAAGGCTCGTCCCACCGTCATACTTGAGGCTGTGGCCTCGCATGACACGTGGGTGTGACACTCTTTCATTGGTGTGCCAGAAGCTCAAAATGATATCAACGTCCTTGATCAATCATCGATCTTTGAAAGGCTCATAGCCGAAAACACCCCGGCTGTGACATTTCACGTTAACGGAATGAGGTATAGCAATGCTTATTATCTGGCTGACGGAATATATCCAAGGTACTCAACATTTGTTAAAACTATTTCCAATCCTGAATCCCAAGCACAAAAACTATTTGCAAAGAAATAAGAAGTATATCACAAAGATGTAGAGAGGTGTTTTAGCATCCTGTAATCTCGTTGGGCTATCATTCGTCATGGAGCTCGGTTACACAAGAGGTCGACACTGAGAAGCATAATGATCGTTTGTAATATACTGCATAACATGATTGTGGATGATGAATTTGTGGGAAACGAATTTGTCGAGCCGGAAGAAGAAGATCTACTAAACCCACTAACTGCAAGAGTTTATGATGGGCCACTGTTGCAAGAATTGTCGAATTTGTATTTTAATTTGGTTTTGTATTTTTTTATCTTGTGTTGTTTTATTCTGTATAAAATTAACATGAAAATGAGACAAATAAATTTTTTCATACATAATAACTTGAAATGGAGGAACATAAAATAACGAAAAAATATTACAACATAATATCACTCTTCATCAAAGTGAACATAATAATCATCACTAGTGCTACTACTCTCATTCATTTTTCTCACAATCTCCGCTTTCCTCTTTGTGTGACATGTCAACTTTCCCGGGGTCATGATATTAAAAAAAGCAGGCGGGCGCCCACGTGCGTGGGGCCCACACTCCCATCGACCCAGTCTCTCAGGCAGTCAACCAACGCCTACCTATCTGCCTTTTAGCGGGTCCCACTTCCATTTTTCTGCCTCTCCTTCCCCGCAGCATTCCATCTTCTCTGGTGGATCTGCAATTTCTCTACAAAATTGAGTGACTGCCTGAGTTGGGTGCAGTTGCTCTTATGGCCACCGAAGGTAGAGAGGAGGGCGGAGCAGTATGGCTAAGTTCTGTCCGATTTGGTGAATAATTACAGTAACAGCCAAGATTCAACTTTAATTGAAGTCATGATTCCAATTCTTAATCTACAATTGACAGTAGGTGTTTCCGGGTGGCTCGTGGTCCCTTTAGCGGGTGGCACGGCTCCAGAAATAGCGAACTTCCTTGTACTCCGAGTTTTCCTGTGTAAAGAACAAACACGTCAAAGGGCGTCCCCGGGTTTACCGAGGGAAGCCACTCCGATGCTTAAGTTAGACACTGTCAGCTAAGCATAAAACTCGGGAATAGTCAAGAAGTTCCATCGTCCCTTTATGGGGAGGCATGTGCCGGTATTTATAGTAGCATTGAAGGCAGCATTCCTGTCCCTTTCCAATGTGGGAGTAGTTTCCCTTGCTTTACTTAGTTTTATGGCGAATTGGGCCCAGACAAAGGGCCCAGAGTGGCTTCACATTTAATTGTAACCCGGTAAAGGTGAAATATTAGGTTCCACCTATAAACAAGTCCCCCAAGTCCTCAGTCAAGGGGTACGCTTGGGTGGGGACTTAAAATCGTTTCTTTACCGGGTTACAAAGTTAGCAACCAAACCCGGGGTACCCAGTCCCCCAAGTCCGTACGCAAGCGTAACCCGCAGACATTATTTACGTTGAGAATTCAAAACGACGTCTCCGGGTTGTAGTGGGGGGAAACTGAAAAGTTTTTCGGTTTTGTGAAGCGGCATGCGTGACACGTGTCGTTTCCCTCGAGAAACTGAAACGTCCCCTCAGTGCACGCTTCTAACTGTATAAATAGGGGTTGAGGGTGACAGTTTTGTCTCACCTCCAAACCCGATAACTTTTTCGGCCTTTTTGCTTTCGCTCTCTTTTGTCGCTGTCTTTGGATTCCCCAACTCAAATCGATCTCAAAAACCCCTTCAAACACTCAAAAGTAAGGTACTGTTTCTTCTTCCCTCCTTTTTGATTGTTTTGGGACGATTTGTGTACTGTTTCTGGGTTCCCATGAAGGTTTCTGGGTTTCTGCGTCTGGGAATTTAGCTTTGTGACGCCGGGTTACCTGGGTTTTGTTGACGTCCCCGTGTTTTCTTGTTTTGCAGATGGCCAACGAAACAATGGACACTCACGTCCCCGAGTTTGCCTCCGTAACCTTCACTGATGGGACCGCTCTTGACCCTCCCGGGTACTCATTGACAGCGGAGGAGATCGTGGAGCTAAGGAGCAACTGGAAAATCCCCGAGTCTGTTGAAATACGGCCTTTAGAACCCGAGGACCAGTTCTTCGCTCCCGGGGATGGGTGGACGCTGTGCCACGAGTATCAGCTACGCTGCGGCCTGTCACTCCCGCTAAAGGTAGAGGTGCAGTATCTCTTAGCTGCGAGCAACTTCGCAATCGGGCAAATTGGCCCGAACATGTGGAGGCAGCTACTCGGGTTGTGCGTTATGTACAAGGTGTTGAAGCAGCAGATGCCAACCTATCACGAGTTACATGCCATGTACCGGGCCGAGTACTCCCGGAAGGCGGGTTTCAGCGGGACCATCCAACTGAAGTCCAAAGCGGTTTTCAAGAAGATCGTCGAGGACCTGCCAACCTCCGTGAGCCGGACCTGGAGGGAGAAAAGTTTCTTGATAAGAAACTTTCAAGACGCGGGATACGCGTTTCAAGTACCGGGTGACTTCCAGCCACTGATGAGTAAGTCCTTCTTTCTCTCCGGATTCTTCTTTCTTTTCTCTATCCCGGGTTATAATCATGTTACTTGTGTTGCAGACGTCCCCGACATTCCTCTGGAGTCGGTGATGGAGAAGAGGATCCGGAGGATGCTATGGGCCTTCCGGGGTCAAGATGACCGGAGTTCATACCGGCTTTGTAGGCTGTATGTGTACAGCAGGTGCCGGTTGATGGAGCTCCCAGGTTTGTCTCGTATCCCTCCAACTTTTGTTGTCAAATGTTCTTGTGTAACGGGCTATATGTGTTTCTGCAGCTCTTCTTCCGATGGAGTTTACGAAGCGGAAGAACCCGGGAATATACGACGGGTTTGAAGATAAGGCTGTTTGGGCCGGGATCCGGACACAAGCAACGGATGGTCAATTATACGACATTAATCTGACCACGAAAGCAGCTTTCCTGCGCCTGGAAGCAGAGCAAGGGGATACTGAGAAATTCCTCGTGGATACCTTGCACTTCAACGAGATTCCCGGGTATCTTGCTGAGGTACTTGGCACGGAGATGTACCAGGAGTTAGATGAAGAGATTGTGGGGAGCCCCGCGGAGGAGGTGGCGGAAGACCCGGTGATTGAAGAACCGGTGACTCAATTCCCCTTAGCAGACGAAGAGGTGGAGTTTGAAGAACCGGTGATGAGCGCAGTTCCCTCATCTATGCTCCCGGGTGAGGAGGAGTTTACCGAAGAGAATGACGACGGGGGTGAAGAAGTTGGTTTCGAAGGGTTGATGAGTGAGAACCCTGAGGGGAGTGATGGGAGCGACGAAGTGCGCGAAGTGGAACCCGTCCCCTCCCACAAACGAACCCGGGAGGCATCTAGCTCGGCAAGGTCCGAGAGGAAGAAGAGAAGGAAGGAGAGGAAAGAGAGGAGAGAGAGAAAGCAGCACCGGGACACCATAGAAATAATGGAGGAGTTGGCGGACGCGGGAATGGCGGATGTGGCCATCCAGAGAATGGTAGCGGATTTGAAGAACTGCTCCGCCGACTCCTATGTCCTGGAGCATGAGGACCCGGTGACTGTAGCCCGGAGGGCGCAGGAGAAGCTGATGCGGGTAAGTTTGTCTTCTCCTTTAACTCGTTCTTCTTTTGTTTTTGGTTCCTTGCACTAACCCGTTATTTGATTTGTGTAGGCTGTCAGGTTGTCGTACTTGGCAACTGATCGGCTCATAACCGAAGGCATCCCCGAGCGAGAGAGAGTCCTCAGGGACGATCTCCGGGCCGCCCGGGACCAGGTGACGGCGAGCGAAGAAAACCTGGCTCGGGTCCGGGAATTCGCAAGCGCATCAGCCATTGCGTCGAGTGCAAAGTTGGCCAAGGCAGAAGAACACGTAGCAGACTTGGTGGCCAAGAACTCGGAATTGGAGAAAGCCATCGAGGGTCACCGGGAGGACCGGTGTGCTCAAGATGCCGCCATTGCTCAGCTTACTGAACAAAATCAAGCGTTGCAGCAACAAGTGACTTCTGTGGAGCAGCAGAAAGGAGAGCTGGTGCAGGCCGTTTCCCGGGCCAGGGACTCTGCTGTCTCCGAGTTTCTAGCGAGTCCAGAGTTTGAGCTGAAGCTGCGGTCGGCGAGGGCTGAGGCTCGTGCCGAAATTGTTAGCGCCGGGATTCGCCAAGGTTGGCTCGACAAGGCCGGTTACGATGGTCACCAAGGTCATGTCAGACCCGATGAGGCTGCAGGCGGCTCCCGGTCGAGTCCAGCTGTGGTGGCGAAGCCTAGGGCTTCTACAAACCCGGCTCGGAGTCCCCCGGTTCCTGCTTCAGCAGCCCGGAGAGGTACTTCCCGAGGTGGGATTGTCGGTGGTCCTCAAAATCGGCCACCGCTCCGTAGGGGACAGTTTATCATACGGCCCCGGGGAGGACGTGGCGGGTCGAGCACTGGCGGGGGTAGCGGGTCTGCAGCGCCATGAGCTGGAGCTTCTCGGAGGGTTTGTCTTTGCTTTTGTAGACTAGCCTTTATTTTTGTAGCGGCTTTCTGCCTTGTAGCTGACTTTCGAATAAAAGTATTCAAGCTGTTGGCATAATTTTTCCTGTCAAATAACACGTTAACTTGATGCATATCTTGCAAGTGTAGAAAAAAATTTACATATGGTGCCGGTCTGGCATGTTATCGTCATAAAATAACAATAGGCCCGGTAGGGCTTTACCGGTCCGTTAGGGCTTCCTGTCAAATAACACGGTAATGTGATGCATAATATACAAGTGTTGACAAAATGTACGCATATTGCCGGTTTGGCATGTTAACATTATAAAGTGAAAATGGGGCCGCTCAGGCTTTACGGGTCTGTTAGGACTTCCATGGGCCGCTAAGGCCTTGGGTGGGAATGTCTTTTTATAACACGGTATTTTTCCCTGTAAAATAACACGTTAAACTAATGCATAATTTGCAAGTGTGACAATTCACATATATAGTGCCGGTTTGGCATGTAAATAACAATAGCGCCGCTAGGGCTTTACGGGTCCGTTAGGACTTCCAACCTGTTGCATAACCTGTAAGTGTTGACAAATTTCACATATAATGCCAGTTTGGCATATAAATAAAGATAGTGCCGCTAGGGCTTTATGGGTTCATAAGGACTTTCAACCCGATGCACAACCTGCAAGTGTTGACAAAATTCACACATATAATGCCGGTTTGGCATATAAATAAAGATAGTGCCGCTAGGGCTTTACGGGTCCATAAGGACTTTCAAGGGCCGCTAGGGCTTTCACGGGCCCGTTAGGATTTCCAAGGGCTTCCTGCCAAATAACACGGTAATCTGATGCAAAATATGCAAATGTGATAAAATTTACACATATAATGCCGGTTTGGCATGTAAATAAAAATAGTGCCGCTAGGGCTGTATGGGTCTGTTAAGACTTTCAAAGACTGAAATAAGGCCGTGAAAGGCTTGCAATATTTCAAGTTATGGAGATTACCAGAGATTATCAGAGATTGCCGAGTTTGACAGTGAAATAAGGCCGTTAAAGGCTTGCAATATTTCACGTCATGTAGACCGGAGATTATCGGAGATTTATCGGAGCTTGCCGAGTTTTGACCATGAAATAAGGCCGTGAAAGGCTTGCAATATTTCATGTCAAATGGAGATTATCGGAGATTATCGGAGATTTATCGGAGCTTGCCGAGTTTTGACCATGAAATAAGGCCGTGAAAGGCTTGCAATATTTCATGTCAAATGGAGATTACCGGAGATTATCGGAGATTTATCGGAGCTTGCCAAGTTTTGACAATGAAATAAGGCCGTGAAAGGCTTGCAATATTTCATGTCAAATGGAGATCGCCTGCATTCACTCAACAAACTGATTGATAGACATAACCCGGCCGGGTTTTATGTGAGCCTGAAAGGCTTTATATATATAACATCAAAATATAATAAACTTGGACAGTTGTAGATAACTTGGTACCTATTATCAAGCGAGTGGGAGGGTAGCGGGTTTGATGTATGCACTGTCAACAGTTCGCGGGTTTCCATAACCCGGAGGATTCCATCATTGTTCTTCAAATTATTAAGCGAGAGGTCTTGAGTTCGACTCTCAACGAGAGCACCAATTGTTTCCGGATGGCTCGTGGTCCCTTTAGCGGGTGGCACGGCTCCAGAAATAGCGAACTTCCTTGTACTCCGAGTTTTCCTGTGTAAAGAACAAACACGTCAAAGGGCGTCCCCGGGTTTACCGAGGGAAGCCACTCCGATGCTTAAGTTAGACACTGTCAGCTAAGCATAAAACTCGGGAATAGTCAAGAAGTTCCATCGTCCCTTTATGGGGAGGCATGTGCCGGTATTTATAGTAGCATTGAGGGCAGCATTCCTGTCCCTTTCCAATGTGGGAGTAGTTTCCCTTGCTTTACTTAGTTTTATGGCGAATTGGGCCCAGACAAAGGGCCCAGAGTGGCTTCACATTTAATTGTAACCCGGTAAAGGTGAAATATTAGGTTCCACCTATAAACAGTAGGACTGATACAAATGAAATTATGGAGTAGCAGTACTATTGACAAAATTTTAGTAGTAACACCTTCAACTGTAGCATCATTTTAGTATTTTTTGGTAATGTCGGCAATAACAACGCGTTAGCATTAGTGTCGACAGTAGCAGCGCGCTAGAAATAAGAGTATTGCCGAATAATTATTGTGATAGCACCATCAGTAGCATCTATTGATCAATAGTAGCACATTTTTGTCGAGAGTAGTAGTAGAATATCTATATATTACAATATCACCGAAAGTAGCCCACTTTTCGTCGACAATCTGTAGTACATTAATTTGTTGTCGACACTCAGTAGCACATGCATTTATCGTCGACCCTTGTTAGTAACACATGTCTTGTCTAGTAGCAGATGAAAATGCATTCAAAGGTACCTTGGTAAATTACTTAATGGCAGATAATATGTGGACATCATCATCCTTAAATGTGTAAGATAATATGTAAATGATGTATTTGTCAATTGAAATATAGTTTACTATTTAATATTTTTACAATGAACTACCATTTTTACCCCTCTTTTTTATTTTTTTTATTTTTATCTTTTGTTTAGATCTTATCCAGCTTCAGAAACTTTGGCACTAATTTCGATTCCAATTTATCAAACAAACAAAAAAATTCGATTGAGTTCCATCTAGAGTGGCCCTCATCATCCTCGCCATATTTAGGTTATGAAAGAAAATAAATCTTGTTTTTTTTTATTTGAAAAAAAAACAAAAAATGAATCTGCATCCTCTTATGATTATATATTATTTTTGAATGGGACAATAATCTTTTTTTATCAAATTTGAAAACCATTCACTTGGCAATAAACTAAGATATATAGTTTCTCTTGGTGAATTTACTTCAATGAAATGAGGATTGAGAATTTAACCCAGTATGAAGGTGGAAAGTTTAGACTCAATATATGAAGGTTGGGGAAAGATGATGACAACTTAAAACAAAATTCTAAAAGCTATTAGGGTGCAATATGATTCAATTTTAGCAAATCTCCTCATGCGATCCTCCAATAGTTTGGATTGGCCAATAACTGGGATAATCTGTTCTCAAGTCCACACGATTTGCAGTTTTTTCTTTTAAGAATGTGTTATTTCTTTGGCATTCCTTTTATCTAAGGGTGTAATGGGTATTAAAAAAGTTAAAATTTAAAAGAGGTACAAACAATAAATTTAAAGGTGTAACTAAATCCCTGCTATCTAGATTTGTATTAATGCAACTCTCTTTCTCACAAAAACAATTTATTAAATACTTTTGTAGAGAAAATTTTACATATTCCGTACCAAAACAAAAGCTTCATAATGTTCAAGGAAATGATAAATGGCAAACCATTCAGAATATTACAAGGATGAACCACTACAATTTCATACATGGCGTCCACCTTATTATTGACTGAAAACATCGTTCACATGAAAAAGAAAGAAAAAAGAGATATATATCTTGGCCTAAATTGAGGCATAAACATTTGCTGAAATTAATCAATTTCTCAACGGATCGATAATCGAGCAGTATCAACCGCGCGAGATTGATTGATCACCTCATCATATGGTTCATCGGAGGCGCCATCATATTAGGTTGTTGCTGCTGCATGGCCCTTGCCACATTTCCTTGCCATCCTATAGAAGGGTCTAGCCCTCTCAGATTAAGTTCTCTGTACTCTTGGCAAAGAGAACATGGCTCACAAAACAAATGGGTGACCCAGTCAGGTGCAGGGGTCTCAACTAGCCCGTACTTGCTCCGAATCTTCGTCCGGTACGTGCATGACATTATGAATGGCACCCCGATGAAGGCTGCAACCAAGCCGTAGAGCAATGCACTCGTACCACATGCTGCAGTACGTCACACAATTAGTGATTCAATTCAGGCAGGAATCAACTAATTAGTCTATATATCAACGTACAGATTATATCTGGAGCGAACATTTTGAAAGTAACGTTGAAAATAAAAGAAGCAATCGTGAGTTCGTGACCATATTTGATGAAATTTTCACTTACAGGTAGTGCCGTTATCCACAACTTCTGCTATCTGGCCGAATGTCAAGCATGGTACGAACAACGTTATGAGAGCTGAAACGCATTTGGGGTTTATATCAATGATCGTGAGGAAGATAATTAGATAAGTAATGGACAGAGTTAGAGGAATGAGATGTGATTACCATTATTAGGATCATCCATGCAGTCAAAGAGCCCAGTTTTCCAACCTTCAGTGTTCATCATATTCATAGTCATAGGCGTCACCTGAGGACCATAAGGGCTCTGCATTGGAACTCCTTGAGCCGGAGCAGGAGCAGCGCCGTAATCATTCTGCTGCGGTTGGTATTGTTGCTGCTGTTTGTACTGTTGGGGTGGCTGAGGCTTATTATAGCCAACTTGCACCGGAGGTGGCGCCTGATTCTGCTTTGCAGGTTGGGGAATACCGTTGTAGCCTTGAGGAGGCTGAGATGAATTACCTGCTGCAGGAGGAGGATATAGCGCCGGAGATTGTGGAGGATATATCACAGGAGAAGGTGGTTGCGGAGGATATTTGGCCGGAGTAGGTGGTTGTCCAAAAGGGTGGTTCTGTTGGTTTGGCGCGCCATTCTGTGGTGGAAACTGTTGAGGCGGCTGTGGCTGATAAGAAGGCTGTTGAGCTTGGAACTGAGGAGGACTTTGTGGGGGGAACTGTTGTGGAGGAGGACGAGGCTGCTGTGGAGCCAAGTATTGGATCGGCCGGGGTGGACCTTGGGGTTGTTGTGGTGGCAATTGTACAGGTGGCTGATATGATGGTGGCTGACGCGGCTGTGGCTGCTGTTGCTGGAAGAACTGTGGTTGCTGTTGGCCTCCTTGTGGTGGAGGTTGCGGCTGATACTGAGGTGGCTGCTGCTGCTGCTGTTGGTTTTGGTCGTAGCTTCCAGCAGCGTCACTAATATCTGAGGTTTGTACCTCCACCTGAGCTTCAGGTTGATCACCGTAGTAGTAGTCTTCGTGACCCGGAGTTTGTTGATCCTCCTCCATTAGCCTCTACCACACTCTTTGCTTAGAGAGAGAACTCGAAAGGAGGAAGATAGAGCTAGCTTTGGGATGAACTTAATGACCAATGCATGTCATACAATATATAGTACAAATGCTAGCTAGGTGACGTGATTGAGCAAGCAATAAGTGATTACAAACTGCTGGCTACGATTTTGTTCATTTCTTTTTGGGGATTATTGTACTAGTCAAACATACATCTGTTATTACAAGCTGTTTTTCAAAATCTATAGAATCTTAAACACTAGTTGACAAATTAAAACTATAGACATGTATATCTGTATGAGGATGGAATTATTTGTTTGACTAGTTCAATTTCTGGGAGGGAAAGTCGTCGTGGTGTGTAGTAGTGGCCAGTATGTGATAGTTTTGTTCATGGAATACATTGCGGATACGAAGGGGTTTACTTTGACCATGAGTGGTATTGGATTCTTAATTTTTCCATCTACCTACCTATCTCCATTGAGGGATAATGCTGCATAGAGTAGTCGACTCCTCTAGCGTATTTAGCAGGGCTGGAAAATTGGAACTTGACCCAACAGTGATTCGAGTTTGTGACAAAATTTGGTTGGATGTATTATAGCAATAGGCTCCGGGGTCCTGATTAGACTGCTTATTTAGCTAGGCATAATATGTCATTTCCGGCCACCTTCATCATAATTTCCGATATACATGACAGATACGCGGGAGTACTCTACTTATTTCCGGGGTCCTGATCAGACTGCTTATTTAGCTTTTTTGGGATGGGAGTGTGGAATATAGCTATATTGGTTATGTTTAGGGTTTAAGATTCATGTGTGGTGTTTATCTAGTTTAGATCATAACTAGGGAGAGTAAGAGTTTACTTTGTATTATTAGTACGTAGGATTTAAATCAGGCTCAAGAAGCGACTTAGGACTACGCAAGTGACTTACATTTATCAAATCAATCATTAGTCCACACCAACCCCTGTTGGGGTTTATATATACAGTTGACGTACTAGCTAATTCCAAACACGATATGATTGACATATTCTTCATACTTTGGTATTGGAGTCTTATTGGTAACAGGGGGTGTTTTTAGATTTAATAGTTCATGGAAGAAAGTAGTGATGAGAACGTGATGCACCGTTCATACTCATTTTCAGCGATTGCTGCTGCCTTCAATATTGCCCACTTATTGAAAAGACTTGTACAGATCGATATATCTTTGAAGTTTCATTTCTGATCACCATTTCCATTTTTTATAAGGTCGGAACTTATAAGTGAAGCTTACTTGTTTATCAGGGTTAAGCATAATTACGGTCCGTATATAGAATGTTATAGGATACTTACCTGTTTGTGATATTTACATTTACCGATATGACAATAAATTTATTGTTATTTTAGTAAATATAGTTATTATTTATGTAATATTTGTTCTATTAAATGTAATTACTCAACTTAAGACAATTTACAAATTTATATACAACTTGTTGTCATTGTACTAACTTTGTACAATCATATGTAAATGTATAAAATAAATGTAGAAATTTTGTTGTGAATGTTATAAATTTTGTTGTGAAAGTTGTAAATTTTACTACTTATTTTTATTTAATTAATAATAAATAGGTGTATGATATACATCTCAATATCGTAAAAAACTCTATCTGTATATACCATTTGATCTTTTAAATACAGAGAAATGGTGTGATTTATAATATTCACTGCACATAGGAAAAAGAAAACTCGTACCCGATCTCTGCCATTGCAAAACAGAAATTGAGAGATTTTGATGATGCGCTAGCTAGCTAGCTTGCTCAACTACTTCTATGAACATGCTTAGTCATTGATAGAATTATATATATCAAATCGGCTTTAGGTTTCGTTATCTAGACGATCATTGGCTAATTACTGAGCAACATCATCTGGCAGGTCAACTTTTAGAGTTGAACTCTTCCGGAAGACTCGATCAACCTACCTCTTAATAAGGATTTCAGAGTATCTTTGATACACGGCCGTGTATACATGACATATGTGAACGGTTGAGATTAGATGATATAATATTGATACATATATGATCAAACATATAAATTATTATGATGACTAAGATTGTATTGTGTAAATACATAACCATGCATACAAAAATTTTCCTAAGAACCCTTATTAAGAAACTGACCCACTTGATGAAGATCCCTCTTAAATTAAGCACCTCAAACTTATAAATATAGATTGTATCTGCATTTTTATTTTTAGAAATAAACAAAAAAAGGATACCTCGTTAGAAGGACCATGCACACATACATATATATAAATATAGTGCAGATCAGGAGCGGAGGTCCGTTCCTAAGCTTAGGAACGGATGGATTTCATCATTTGACCCACTTCCCAATCGAATTTCCTCAAACTTCCTTCTAGACATATCTATATCATCTTGTGTAGATCAGCTCTACAAAATTTCAGCCAATTTGGTGATCATAAAGGCCTTCAAACTTGCGTTACAAAACTGACGGACATAATTCTGTCCAGTTTGTCCATTGTAACATCATTTTGAAGGCCTTTATGATCACCAAATTGGCTGAAATTTTGCAGAGATGATCTACACAAGATGATATAGATATGTCTATAAGGAAGTTTGAGGAAATTCGATCGGGAAGTGGGTCAAAATGATGAAATCCGTTCCTAAGCTTAGGAACGGATATATATATATATATATATATATATATATATTCAGATTAGATTGTTATTCCTTTTCAGTAGTTCTGCTTATGAATCTACAAGACTCAGTATTTAGTCGTTGTTCCTTTTTGATTTATACCAGTTATACTGAAATTTGGTTTCAGTTTAGCTTAGACTTTGATATGTTTTCTTACGTGTCTGTGATTTTCTAATCATGTGAAATAATGTTTAAAAGAAGAAAGTGGTGTAAAAATGTAAATTACGTACTGAGTGATTCATATCATGCGGTACGCAGTATTGGTTTACTAGCTTGCCAACTGGTTTACTAAGTTTAGGGTGGAGTGAGAAATGAGAAGTCAGGAAGTATAATATAAATCCACTTGACATCAATCTGGTACGAATATACATATATCAATCTGGTGGTCGTAATCTTGTAAGTAGTCGGATAGGACCAAAAAATCATCAATCTGGTGTTTGGTTTGCTTGCGCTCCCGTTGATCCGATTTGAATTTTAGTAGGGATCTAGAACAGTGACATATCTAGAAATTAAAATCGAATGAGACTTGATATCTAGAAATTAAAACCGAATGAGACTTGACTTTCCATCATTAAAAAAATGACTTAGCGACAACATAATTATAGATTAAAAAGAAGGATACTTCTAGATCTGAGAGGACTTCGTTAGCCTTATTCCTCAAAAATAAGTTTATATTCAACTAACTAAATCTAAACCTACAAGTACCTAAAAGTTTGAATTTGTTTATCATAGTCATTACTAATGAAAATTAACATATTCCTTTTTAATATGGATGACAATGTAAATATAATCACATAGAAGTACTCGTTAATAAAGATAAGAAGACAAACAAAAATACATTGAAAAGACTATAGTCCACATGTAGTGACTAATGTTGTTTGGCTTGGCTCTCTGAGGCAAAGCACCAACCTAAACCAAGTAGTGAAGCACCAATCTAAGGATTGTAGCTGATCTAGATACACAAATTTATACATATGTATGTATTCTCTCGAATAGAAACATTAGTCTCATAATTAAGCTTATTATAAGAACTCTCTTATGGTAGCTAGATCATAAGAACAAAACTATGGATGATAGAAGAGAGAGAGCTAGATAAAGAGATAGATCATAGACAATATTAATTACCATACCTTCTACCGCTCCTTTAAGAAGTAGATTATGCTTCGACTACTCGAAGACTTGGCGGTGCACCCCTTAGAGAAAGTACAGTTTCACTTGATATGTACTTCCCCGTGGAGCCAATTACAACTCAATTTCCTGTGGAGCCAATCACAACTCGTGGAGAAGCCTCCTTAATTATACTTCTGCATGCTTTTATTGCTCTGGAGATGTATACCCCTATTTGGAAGCGTGATGGAATCGCTATAGAAGCACGCTTCCACTTTGGAAGTGCCAGTAACAGAAAGGAAGTGCGGGAAAATTCATCTTTTTGCAACTAACCTAAAGGGAATCGCTCGGTCTCCTTCAAGTTTTCAACTCTAATCTCTCTCTCTATCTCTCAGTCTCTCTCGCTTATTCGCTCAGTCGCTCACCCTCTCAGTCTCTTCCATAGCGACTCCATCTCAACCTCTCCACGGCTCCATCTCAACCTCTCTATAGTGAAGGTACGACTCCATTTATGATGTTGAATAGATTGTAAATCAGATCGGACCATGATCAAACCATGATCGAATCAGACCATGATCAATTCTGTAGTTGAGTCATATATGTTGATGTCATACTCTTTACATTCTTTCGTTCTCTTTCTCCCTTTTCTTATCACTATGTTCATAGCTCTGCATCTAATTTGAGTATGATGTTGAAAATATTTTGTGGTTCTTGACTATAATGGCATCATTATCCCTCATTGTTAACAACCTTCCATCTGCGTATCAGCTTCAAGCATTTTTTAAGCAATGTATATGTTTTAGATATCATTCTGATATGAGAGATTGGTGGGACTGCAGAAGAGAATACCACTGCATTGATAAAGGTATTTTTCAGCGTGGGAATGGCTGCCCTTTTTTCTTGGTTTGAGTATATGAGTTTTTTTGTTCTAATTTGAGTATACACTTAAATGTTAGATCCTTGAGTGTTTTTCAAACTTAGAGATAGTATAAAATTATAATTAATTTCTTCAAATCTGTTGGTATGAAAATAAGAATGAGCCACTCAAACTTGAAACAACTAAAAAGAAGATGGAAACTAGTTTTCTGACCAATGTTACAGGCAAGTGGAACTGAGAAGCCAATTTTTGCATTTATTGTTGGACTAACTGCTCCCCCTGTTTCTCCTAGATTTAATTGGGATCCAAATCAAAGATTAGGAAAGTATGTATAAAAATGATCACAAAGATTGTGGAAGACTGCACTGCTCATTATGTGCTAGAGTAGAGTATCGTATGTTTCCTTCCATGTAAACTAATCGATATTTTTTCTTAAGGAATAGGAGTTTCACCACGAGACACAGGTGACTTCTTCGATGATTACATGGATATTGCAAAATCTACTGCCATCGAGATTTTGGAACACTTCACAAGAGCAATCTGGAATGTGTACCATGAGACTTACCTCCGCCGACCAACACTACAAGATATGCAACGGCTTCTCAACAAGCCGTTGCATATCTTGTAGTGTTGAGAAGCCGTTGCATATCTTGTAGTGTTGGTCGGCGGAGGTAAGTCTCATGGTACACATTCCAGATTGCTCTTGTGAAGTGTTCCAAAATCTCGATGGCAGTAGATTTTGCAATATCTATGTAATCATCGAAGAAGTCACCTGTGATCCCATATGTGAGTTGTCTCATGGCGCATGTCAGCTTTTGTTCA
This sequence comes from Comarum palustre, assembly GCA_951800085.1. Lineage (NCBI taxonomy): Eukaryota > Viridiplantae > Streptophyta > Magnoliopsida > Rosales > Rosaceae > Comarum > Comarum palustre. Next base: position 22,401,236 of record OX637576.1, on the reverse strand, counting down.
ATGGATAAGCCAACTCTTTCTATGGCATCTCTTTTCTGAACAAAATATGGATCGTAGTTGGCCAATGCGTGCATCATCTTGTCAAAGAGCCAAGGTTGCATTCTGTATCGTTGACAAAATAGATTTGGTTCGTACCTGCATGGATCAGTGAAGTATAGAGCTTTGAGACGTTGATCCATGAGCTCTCTATCTTTGGCAGTATACAAACGACCTTCCGAAGAACCACCCCATTGTGAATCATCTTCCATGTCTTGGATTCGCAACGCAGAAGCATTCATCATCATGGATCTTCGTTGGTTTCTCCTAACTACCTCTTCTTGATCTTTCATGAACCATTTTGTCAAACGATTCATCGTGAAAACCGTTTGACAAAATCAATAGAAAATAGTATGAAATTTCACTTGAGGAAAAGTGTTTGTGAATTTGTGAGAGATGAGGTTACAATGACCGCATATTAATGGACAGTTTGAACTCAAGCAAAAGATAAGATATGATACGTGTCGAAGGTATATGACCTGTAATCTTGATAGCCAAGTAATATTTGACGTCTGTCAACGAAATCGCACCCAAACTCAGTTGTTTGTCGTATATACCGACAAAATATATGAAAATATCTAAATCAATCATTTGAGACGTTGAACTGTATATGCCGACATAAAACGTCTAAAATTTAATATGTATTTTTTGAAAATATTTATTTATTTATATACGAAAATAAAAATTATTACATATTTTTCTATAAAAAAATAAAAAAGTGATTTTTATTTTATTTTATATATTTAACTTATTATTGAATATAATACTCTTAAATGTACACCACTCAAAACATATTTTAATCAATTATATTAAATATATGACTTATATAGAACTCATTGTTGGAGATGATTTCTTGAATCTTATATGAATAGTGAAAAATAGGTCCTATAATGGATATAGGACCCCAAATCCAAAACTATGGTTGGAGTTGTCCTAAGTATGTGGTTACTAAAGTCATGTTAAGTTAGTGACCACAAGTGTGGTCATTAAAAGTATTTGGATTTAGTGACCCACTTATGTTTTTGGTCATTAAATAGAATCAGGGACTTATAGTGACAACCTAGTGACCAACCAAATTCGGTCACTAACCACATTTAGTGACCAAATATCATATTTTCAGTGACAACTGCCGCCGTCACTAATGCCCATGTTTGGTGTAGTGGAAGAGGGGATCTGATTTGATTAAGGATTTTTTTGAACAAGATTTGATTAAGGATTTGATCCTGTACTTATCTTATCAACCTCTAATCCTTCGAACCAAACACATGAAATCATTACAGGAAATCTTATTCTTATCCTAATTTAATCTTATTCTTACACTATCTCATACTCCATGAAGCCACAAATCCTCTCAATTCTCAAAGGCGCCAAACCAAATTCCCAAAACCATGTCATCATCAACCTGGCAAGAACTCAATCCCCTACTCTTCTTCTCGGTCCTCCAGAGATCGGAAGGGTACCCACCACCACTCCCACTCCTCCGCCGCAGGTCAATCCAGGCGACCTCTTCATGGACCTCATGGTTTCCAATTTCAATAACACCACGCCAACTCCACCCCCACCCAAACCCCCAATGGGTTTGACCGAAAACGGTTCGCCGACTTTTCTCACCTCCGGCAATCTTTGCCTTGATTTCTTCTTCCACGTGGTGCCTGACACCATGCCGGAATATTTCAACCAACAGCTCCCGGTGGCTTGGTCCCACGATGCCTTAACCACTCTTAAGCTCATCTGCAACCTGCGAGGTGTACGTGGCACCGGAAAGTCTGACAAAGAAGGGTTCTAGTCTACACTGCAGCGTTATGGCTCTACAACCACCACCCTAAAACTCTAGCTTACAATGTCGCGTCGGTTGCCGCTTTTGGGTACTTCAAAGATTTACCAGAGATTCTGTACCGTATTCTAGAAGGCCAAGACATTAGGAAGACCCAAAAGGAAGAGAGGGAAAGGATCAAGCGCTATTGCTATAAGAGTCCCGGTAAGGTGGACGGATTAAGGTCACTGAAGCTCCCACATTTACTGGGTCCGGCGGCGGATCAACCACCTAGAGATGTTAAACTGATGAGCCTTTGGATGAAACTTACCGCCGTCAAATCTAACAAGAAAAATCTCGACGACGAGGAGTATAAAACTGCTCAAGGAAAATGGGCAGCGGAGAGAGATGAACTCAAAAGTGACGAAGCTAGAGAACTGATGCATCAAAACATCATAGACAAAATCAAGAATGCTGTGGCTAGGTACGTTAATTCTGAAAGATAATCACCCTTACTATACTTCAATTTAAAAAATAAATATCAAGTTTACATTACTGATTCTCTAACTGCGTGAATATTTTCATTGTATTTTCCATATCTCAAATGGTCCATAATAAGATTACATCATTTGCTTTATATATGCTCTAAACTGAAAGATTTGTAAAATGTAAAGGAAGATGATGAGGGCCATGACGCAGGTTAACTAATATTTTTTTGTAATTTTGTAATTTTGCCTTACATTCTGCTCTAATCCTTTATTAACAATAAGGTATGAGCAAGGCTCGGATTTGAAGTTCCTATACGAACAAATTTGGGATGTGTTTGGGGACAGCTTGAAGTCCATGGAGGCGGATACGGAAGCGGAGAGGAAAATGATCCGAATGAGAAAAGAAAAATTGAGGGAATGGAGGTATGAACGAATGTATGACATGGCACGGAAGGTGGTTTCCCGTTACCAGCAGGACTCCCATTTTCAGTTGCTTCACGAGCAGATTTCGGATGTTTTTGCTGAGTGCTTGAGATCAGACATGGAATGCTTGAAGAAGCACCAGAGAAACAAGATAAGCCTCACAGCGAAATGGTGCCCTTCCCTCGACTCCTCCTTTGACAAGGCCACATTGCTCTGCGAAAGCATTGCCAAGAAGGTTTTCCCGCGAGAAATGTACCCGGAATATGAGGGACTAGAGGAGGCACACTATGCTTATAGAGTGAGAGACCGGCTGAGGAAGGAGGTATATGTGCCGTTGAGGAGGGCATTGGAGTTGCCTGAACTTTTTATGACTCACAAAGAGTGGAACTCACTTCCTTACAATAGGGTGGCCTCCGTGGCAATGAAGCTTTACAAGGAAAAATTCTTTGAGAAGGACGGTGAGAGGTTTAAAAACTTCCTGGGAGAAGTGAAAGAAGGTAGGGCCAAGATTGCGGCCGGCGCGCTACTTCCACATCAGATCATAGCCTCTCTGAATGATGGTGATGGTGGGGAAGTGGGTGAGCTGCAGTGGAAGAGAATGGTGGAGGATCTGGTGGAGCTTGGGAAGCTGAGGAACTGCGTGGCTGTGTGTGACGTGTCCGGAAGCATGAAAGGGACTCCTATGGAGGTGTGTGTGGCCTTGGGGATGTTGGTGTCTGAACTGAGCGAAGAGCCATGGAAAGGAAAGGTGATCACTTTCAGTCAGGAGCCACAGATGCATTTGATTCAAGGGGACGATCTAAGATCCTGAAGATAATGTATTTGTGTTCAATGGCTTAATTGCCAAGCTTGTATCATTGTGATTATATACAGATCTTTATCAAGAAGAGTCCTAGATGATTACAAGCTATATCAAGATAACTAACTGATTTTGGAATTCAAATTACATTTGTGTTTATCTGGTTTATCATTCCCCCGCAAGCTGACAGATCGGGCAACCACAGGAAGCTTGGAGGTTAAGAGCTGGAAACGAGCTGGAGATAATCCCTTGGTGAAGATGTCAGCGATTTGATCTTGAGTACAGATGTAATCAACATCTAATTCTTTGCGAATTACCTTTTCCCTGACGTAGTGATAGTCGACTGCTAGATGTCTTGTACGTGCATGAAACAGCGGATTAGAAGCTAGAGAAATTGAACCAATGTTATCACACCAGATTTTCGGACACGAAAGAGACATCTGCAGGTCTTTGAACAGAGAGCGAAGCCATGAAATTTCAACTGCAGTGTAAGCCAATTGGCGATACTCAGCTTCCGTACTTGAGCGAGAGACAGTTCGCTGAGTTTTGGAGCTCCAAGAGATGATGTTTTTGCCAAGATACACACAATAGCCTCCTGTAGAATGACGGTTATCGGGGTCTCCGGCATAGTCTGCAACGGAAAAGGCAGTAATAGAGAGAGAGCTGGGTTGATAGAAGAGACCATGAGTAGGAGTGTGTTTTAAATACCGGAGAATTCTTTTGACAGCACTCCAATGAACTGTAGTAGGTCGATGCATAAACTTGCAGACTTGGTTAACAGCGAAAGCAATGTTTGGTCTGGTTAAGGTAAGATATTGAAGCGCTCCAACAGTGCTTCGGTACTGAGTTGGATCTGAAAGTAAGGTGCCATCATGAATGCTTAGATGTTTCCCGCTTACAGCAGGTGAGGAAAGAGGATTGACATCTATCATCTTTGTGCGGTGTAAAAGGTCAGTGACATACTTTGTTTGAGTGAGATAAAGGCCATGCGACTGTCGTTCAGCTTCAATTCCAAGAAAGTAATTTAATGAGCCAAGATCCTTCATTGAAAATTGTTGGTTCAGTTGATGAATGAGAGTGTCGATAAGAGCTTGGTTATTCCCAGTAAGCAATATGTCATCGACATATATAAGCAAGAACAGCTTGATATTTCTAGCCTGGTATATGAACAGGGAGTAGTCTGCCTTGGATTCTTCAAATCCGAGTTCGAGCAAATAATCAGAAAATCGTTGAAACCAGGCTCTTGGAGATTGTTTTAGACCATAGAGAGATTTAACCAGCTTACACACATGTGATGGAAAATTTGGATCAACAAAGCCTTGAGGTTGGCGCATGTACACTTCTTCTGTGAGATATCCATGCAAAAAGGCATTCTGGACGTCCAGTTGTCGAATCGGCCACTGATGATGAACTGCAAGAGCAATGATAAGCGAATAGTAGTATGTTTGATGACAGGGCTGAAAGTTTCTGAAAAATCTACTCCTTCTTGTTGATGAAATCCGTTGGCGACTAAGCGAGCTTTATGTCGCTCAATATTACCATCCGCCTTCTTTTTGATGCGAAATACCCATTTACAGGGGAGAATGTTCATTGTGGGATGAGCTGGAACAAGTTTCCATGTACCACTTTTCTGTAATGCATTGAATTCAGTACTCATCGCATTTCTCCATTCAGGATGTTGTACTGCTTTACTAAAACATGTTGGTTCGATATCATTGATGGTAACAGATGCATGCATGGCGTATTTTGGATTTGGCTTGACAATTCCAATTTTGCTGCGTGTGATCATGTTGTGCCGGGAAGAAAGATCATTCAGAGATGGTGCTTGGTGAGGTTGTTGTGAAATAGAATTAGTCTGAGGTGAGTTGGTATGGATTGAGGTGATATTCGAATTTGTATGATGAGTGTGTGATATATTGGATGGAGAAACAGGAAAAGAGAGGTTCGGAGGGTTATAAGGAATTATGGCCAGAGAAGGAGTGTTTGTATTTGGTGAGCTAGAATGAATAAGCGGGCTAGGAAGGCTGCTATTTTGTAGGATAGGATTATCAGTTGATGACTGAGGATAAGGACTAACCGAATCATTTGGAAGAGAAGAAGATAATTGTGGAGTTTGGTGAGATGATGATGTAGATTTTGTAGGAGGAGATAAAGTAGAATTGAGATAAAGGTATGAGTTTGAACCTGATTCTTGTGAAGTAGAGGACGCCTTCAGGTGTGTGAGCTGTTGGAATGGGAAAGAAGTCTCATCAAATATGACATGTCTGGAGAGATACACTTTGCCCGAAGAAAGATCAAGACATCGATAACCATGATGCTGCAGAGAATAACCAATAAAAACACAGTGTTTTGAACGAAGTTGAAGTTTATTGGAAGTGTAGAAGCGAAGATTAGGAAAACAGCTGCATCCAAAAACACGAAAGAAATTATAGTTTGGAACACGCTGAAAAAGTTTTTGGTAAGGAGATATGAAATGAAGCACACGAGAAGGTAGTCTGTTTATGGTATAAACAGCAGTATTAAAGGCATCGACCCAATATGAAGGAGGTATTTGTGCATGAGCGAGTAATGTGAGACCTGTTTCGACAATGTGTCAATGTTTTCGTTCGGCCATGCCATTTTGCTCTGGATGTTTTGGACAAGAGAGCCGAAGACCAATTCCGTGAGTGTCAAGAAAGGATTTGAGAGCATTGTTTTTAAATTCCCCACCTTCATCAGCCTGTACTGTTTTAATTTTGCAGGACAGTAAGTTGTCGATATAGGCTTTAAATTTTACAAATATCCCAAAGACCTCAGATTTGAAACGCATTGGAAATAGCCATGTATATCGAGAGAAATCATCAACAAAAATCAGATAATATTTGTAACCAGTAGAGGATAAATTTGGAGAAGTCCACACATCTGAATGCAGTAATTCTAATGGATGATTAGAGATGGAATCTGATAAATTGAAAGGTAATTTGTGACTCTTGCCAAGAGGACAAGAATTACAGAACTTGATCTTAGATGAGCCTGAGATAGGCAAGCATTTATTTGAAAACAACTTTGATAAAACTGAAGTATTTGGATGGCCTAATCGGAAGTGCCAAACTAACGATGAAGCTTGAGTGCCATAGAGAGCAAACAGCCCCGGATTATTAACTGATGTCTTGGATTCTAGACGAAATGGATAGAGACAGTTTTCACATTCACCCCGAAAAAGCAACCTCTGGGTACGAAGATCCTTCACAACAAAATAAGAGGGAAAGAATATGAAATAGCATGAATTGTCGTTAGCAAATTTGTGAACTGAGAGAAGATTATAAGAAGCAGTAGGACAATGTAAAATATTATTAAGGTGAAAAGAAGAAGTAGGAGAGTGGAGGTGAGAGGAACCAATATGAGAGATTGGTAAGGGAGAGTTTTTACCAGCACCATCGACATGATCTCGACCATTATACTCGGTTGGATTTGTAATGTTATTCATGTCACCAGTTATGTGAGTATTGGCCCCTGTGTCTGTGATCCATGTAGAAGAAGAAGCTCCATGATTGGCTGTGAATGCAGTGAGTTTCTTGCTTGGAGTTCGACCTTCATAGGATAGATTCATACGATTGAAACAATCCAAAGCAGAATGTCCAGGTCTATTGCAGATTTGACATATAACACGACCATTTCCATAGTGTGGGAGAAGGTATTACTAGGAGGAGGGCCAAGGATGGAGCCTGGAGAACGAGAAGGAGCTCGAAAAATATTACTGCGGCCAGCATAAGTGGTTGGAGGTGACATAGCAGGGCGACCTCGTGCGCCACCATGTCTGCCGAAAGGAAAACCACGGCCTGACATGCGTGGTTTAGCAACATGAAGAGCAGTGGGTACACCATCAAGGTTAGGTTGAGTTTGTTCATTAAACCTTCTTTCAGCAGACAAGAGAAGAGATTCAAGATCATCATAAGTAATGGGAGTATCTCGTGCTTGTGCAGAACTTACAGTCATTTCATGCTGAGCACCAACATTGTGCATGATGATAGTGAGCAGGTCCCCTTCGGTCATAGGGCATCCGACCAAGGCGAGATGATCAGCAATGGAGTTGATTTTGTCCAGGTAATCTGTAATGGACAAGGAGCCTCGAGTTGTTCGCATGAGTTCACCACGAAGCTGTAATATGCGGTTTTGAGATAGAGAAGCATAGCGCTTTTCAAGAGAATGCCAGGTTGCTTTCGAGGAAGTGGATCTAGCAACAGTGGATAAAACAGCAGGAGTTAGGGATGTATTGATCCATCCTAAGATCATTTGATCTTGTTACTGTCATAGTTCGTACTCGGGGTTAACTTCATCTGTAAGCTTTCCATCTTTATCTGTGATAAAGTATGGAGGACAGGTAGAGCTGCCGTCAACAATGCCCATCAGACCTCGACTGCGAAGAACCAGATTCATCTGAGCATGCCAAAGGACATAATTGGATCGATCAAGTTTGATAGTCATGAAACTTGATACTGAGTGGACAGCAGTAGATGATAGGGAAGCAATGGTGGAAGATATTGGGGCAGTTGTTGAGGATGTGGTGGAGGACATGGTTGAAGATGTGGTGGAGGAGGTTTCAGAAGAGTTAGAAGCCATTCGAATTATGGGAGGAGGGAAAAAAAAAATTGTCGTGAGACTTAGAGAGCTCTTGATACCATGAAGATAATGTATTTGTGTTCAATGGCTTAATTGCCAAGCTTGTATCATTGTGATTATATACAGATCTTTATCAAGAAGAGTCCTAGATGATTACAAGCTATATCAAGGTAACTAACTGATTTTGGAATTCAAATTACATTTGTGTTTATCTGGTTTATCAAGATCCAAGTGTCAGTTTGTGGAGAGGATGGAGTGGGGGATGAACACTGATTTTCAAAAGGTGTTTGATCTGATACTCCAAGTAGCTGTGAATGGGAACTTGAAGCCGGAGCAGATGATAAAGAGGGTGTTTGTGTTCAGTGACATGGAGTTTGATCAGGCTTCAGACTATGGAGGGTATGGAAGGAATCAAGTTCCAAGGGGATGGGAGACTGATTATGAGGTGATTCAGAAGAAGTTTAGGGAGAGAGGGTATGGTGATGCGGTGCCTCAGATTGTGTTTTGGAATCTGAGGGACTCCATGTCTGTACCAGTGTTGGCAACACAACCGGGGGTGGCGCTGCTGAGTGGCTTCTCCAAGAATGCACTCAAGATGTTCTTGGATGAGGATGGCCAGATCCGGCCGGACCATATCATGGAAAAAGCTATCTCAGGGAAAGAGTATCAGCATCTATTTGTTGTGGATTAATTTGGTCATCATCAGTATCATTTCTGATCTTGTTTTCATGTTTCTTTTTCTTAAACTGAAGAATAAAGTACCATTTCATTTGTTTTTGTTCATGTTTAGACATCATTTCTCTAGGTCCTTCACATAGATTGAACTGTTATGATTTATGAAGATATAAGAGTTACTTCTACTACATATACCTGCACGAATGGATAAAGATAATTTCATATATGTCTTGCATATATTTTATGTGCTTTGTTTCATATCATGAACCCCAGGTTTGGCTCTCAACATATGCTATGCTTGCGTGTGTACGTACATAGTTGCTGGAGATTAATAAGTGTAATGGATCAAACTTTTTTTAGTTAGATATGACCTTATTGTGCGAAAATTATTCGATGCGCAGTCACCGTCTGTGACTCATTCAATTTGCACCGTCTGATCATCTCCTCACCGTCAGATGTGTGCATTGTTTATTTTTGTTTTTTTGTCTTTTAACGGTCACTACCAGAATAACTATTATAGCCGACGAAAAAAAATAATAGGCCGACGACTTTTTTTTTCGTCGGCTAAGTTGTAGCACCCCTGGGGGGTAAACTACGGTAGCCACGAATTTAAGCCAATAAGAAGCCAACATTTCCGAAGGATGTGCCAACAACTTATTAACCTAAAGTCGTAGGCTTTTTAGTAAGTAAAATAAAATTTAAACTTTAATACTTTGAGTGACACCACATGAAATTCTTAAAACATTCATCAGAGTTTATTTAATTTCGCGGAAGGTGGTCAAAATAAAGGGGACAGTTTAAAACTTTAGCGACAACAATTGAAATCTAAAACATGGTTAACAAATCGGGGTGACACCTTTACTGTTTATGTCAAAAGCTCTGGTAAATGACCCGAAGGGTAAAACCGGAATATGAAGTACATTTGGACCAAACATCGAGTAAGGAATGGAGCTCCACACATACAGCTCTCTTTATCTTTCCCGTCACAGTACCTGCAAACAATTTGTTGTAGGGGTGAGCGTCGTCCTCGCGTGCTCACATATAGGCCCACCAATGATAGGTTTCAAAACCATAAAATCATACATATAGATTTGAGCTCTCGATAAAATCATTTATAAAATTCTTGGCACACAAAAACATCATTTCATATCTTTCAGGAAAACAGTGCATTATGCTAAAAACAGGGGCCCAGAGCGCTCGATGAACAATACAGTCTGCAGGGCTTCACGAATCTCTGTGACCGAATCCCGGGTTTGTCTATACAGCAAACCGGGGCCAACTACCTATGCGTCTGAAGAAGAATAGTAGTGAGAGTGTCCATTTACAGCTAATGCCCAACAAATCTCACGTAACAACACACCGCACTTACGTCTCGCTTAACTCTGTGCGAGACGAGCGTAAGTGGGATAATTTAAATAAACAGGGCATTGCCCCTCCGGAGGTTCACGGTCATCGACACCGTGGGAAGCGTAGTCTAAATACTAGGTCCCGCCACTCTCAGGTCACGCACCGGAAATCAGGACAACGGTGCTCAACATATCACATCATCGTGTAAAAATCTTTTACGTCTAGCCTCGGGTTTTCTTGGCCCAATCATAAATCATTTATCATTTAATATAAAGAAAACCTTCCTGAGGCATCGACCATGAGCATACACAAAATCATGCACTTTCTCATACATATATAAAACCACTACCAAGGGGGTTCAGATTTCCTACCTGGAATTGATGTTCCATACGTAAGCTCCAAGCTTCCAGGAGCTGCCTCGGTGAACCGAGGTCACCGCATAAGCTACCTCGTCCAATAATCACTGCAGAAAAGAGTAGCTTAGCAACTACGATACAATAACAGTCAACAGACCTCAGCATTCCTAGTTTGACCAGGAATGACCGCATTGACTAAGTTGACCAACCAATTCCCTTTTATGGCACTTTAACTTTCTTGACTTGCTTTTCCGATTATCGACTCTTTACTCATTTACCGGAAGTCCGACTAAACTTCTGAACTTTCCTTAACCACTTTAACTTGACGTTAGGGTGTCACATAATAATTCGTTGAATTACTATGGACACCCAACGTGTCACATTAATCAATATATTTAACCTTGAGTCGATTTACCGATTTACGTGAAACACCAACTTTACTTAACATGGTCAACTTGACATTTTTTCAGAAATTCCAGTTATCATTTTCGATAACAATTCAACACTTTACCGATTTAACCAAAAAGTGTTAAACTTCATTGAACTTCAATTCTTTACTTAACCGTTTTTCTGAAAGTGGGACTTTCCCAAAATAGAAAGTTTTCTAAATTAGCAGGTTTTCAAACTTAGAAGGTTTCCTAAAATGGAAAGATTCCCAAATTACGGTTAGTTTCCGTTTTTATACGTTTCCTTATACGTAAATCCGATTACGACACTTTAACTCTACTAAACGGAAACAACACATTTGAAGGGATCAAAGGACTACCTCCTCGACATTTCTGCCAATTTAACTGCATCGTCAGAATCGTCACGGGATTCCCGCAACTTGTCGAAATTTCGTCAGAGTTTCCCCGTAAATTCGAATCTCCAAGTTCTCGACAACAAGCAGGAAAACAACATCAGAAAAATCTCCAACAACAATCAATTGTCACAGATCACCAAATTAAACAACACTGATTCAACAACACAGTGAAGAATACACAGTAGCTAAAAAACCAGGAATCTGCCTCACCTCCAAAATCGATCCAAGGAGGAATACAGCAGCCTCCTCCTCTGCTCCTCTGCTCCTTCTGTCCTTCCCTCTGTACTCCACTCCTCAGCTCTTTCACAGCTGCAGCACACCGAGCAGCTCACTGCCTCAGTCCAAAACCTCACCAGCTGCCTCCAAGCTCCTCCTCAGCCCTAATACGTTGCTTCCAGCTTCACCTGAGCTTAAGAAGCTCACCAGAAGACGTCGTCGGAGCCAAGAACCCAGGAACCCGAGAAAGCAGGAAAAATAGTGGAAATGGAGTTTTCGGGTAAGGCTTGAATCGAATGATCAAAAGCATGGAAAAGGAAGAGGAAGAGAAGAAGAACCATACCGGTTGGAGGTCGAGTCGCCGCCTGGTTCGCCGGAAATCTGCCGTTGACCGCCGAGCCGTCTTCTCGGTCGCTCTCCCTCCACGGTGGAATATACGGTGATCCAAGGATTGAGCTGGATAGAGGAGGAAGAGAGGAAGAGAAAGAGGGTAGTCTGCCGCCCTGTGGTGGCCGGAGTCGCCGGCGCTGGGCGGAGGACAGCGGAGACAGGCGAGAGCTCGGTCGAGCTCGAGTTGACCGATTTGGTGAGTTTTGACCGAGTCAAAACTCACCCTCTATTTATAGAGGATTGGACGGTCCAGATTCAATCTGGAATAGATCCAACGGTCCAGATTTAAAGAAGGTGAAAAGTAAAAGGTAAAATGTTAAAACTCTTTTTACCGAAATGGTAATTAAAATTACTAGAAACTTCAGAAATTCATAGAAAATAAACAGAATCTCCAAAAAATAATCCGAAAATACCGGGAGACTTGTGTTGACACGTAATATGACATCGAGTCATTAAATCAGGTATTTGGAGAACTTCAAAAAACTCGAAAATGAACGTGGTAGTTAACTCGCGAAGTTACCCAATGCGACTTAAACCTCAGTAACTCACCATTAACCACGGTTAAAACGTGCGGGGTGCTACAATCTACCCCCCTTAAAGAAATTTCGCCCTCGAAATTCACGTACCAAACTGGTCACTGATCAAGGATCAATTTCTCCATCAATCTCTGTTCCTTTCGGAATCATGATGGCTCAACGTTGCCAGTCTACGTGTGGCGACGTCACAACCGATACCCTGGTGACTTTAGTCCACCAATAGCTCGTTTACCGCGAGTCCAAATTTCTTCAAGTCCACTGAATTTTCTGCTGAATCTCAAGTCTCTGCTCGTGTCCAGAACAACAATGTCGATGTCAAGGCATGTACACTTAAACATTTCCACCTTTCGTTACCTCGTGTAACGAGTGCTGAAGTCACTATCGAAGTGTAACAGTCGATTTGATTGTCAATCTTGCAGGTTCTATAGCCAAGTAACAAACTCAAACTTGTGACTTTCTCGTCTTGATCGCAAAGACAAGATACTCGAGACAAGCTGTCACATCCGCTAACGTATAGCGTCACAAAGTCCTCGCACTAAAATGACTTTAACAAGACCTTACTGCAGGAGAGGATGCACAAATACCAACTTACAAGTGATGACACACAAGATCACATCTTTCTTTGCAGTGTCGTGTTTGCACGATCGATGAACCACGAACGATGTCTCAACATCGAAAAACCACTGATGATGAGCCATGTCAAACACATTGTCATACTATCAACTCTTAGATGACTCGTAATGATGTCGCCGATACACTTTTCCTCGAAGTCAATATCGCAAATTTAGTATCCACGTCATCGAAAATCAGAACAGACACTCGCAGATGCTTTCGCTTATCCACTCTTTTGATGCCAATACGACGACGAGTCGTCTCATGCGAGTGTTTCCGTCAGGCTCCATCAGAAAGATAACGGTCTGCCATGATAACACATTTGAAAAGATTAGAAGACGCCTTAGCTACCACATCCTATTCAAAGGATCAGTACGTCTTCGCCTCTAAAGCTGTCAGGTCACACCTCGTATGAAGCTTTCCTTAAGACAGAATCTTAGGTTCCACACCTGCCAAGAGGGATGTTACACGTCATCAACGTCGTAAAACGTTCACCAGGTCACTTGCTTAACGAACGTTTCCCTCATTGTCGTGCCTCGTCATAGACTCACAGCGTTTCTAACTCAAACCGAGCAACACTTTATCTATGACTCCGTCATATGCACCAGAAATCTCGAAAACGTACTTTCTTACCCGTAATCACTTGTTGAAGAAGTGATTAACGAAGGGTAAATTTCCACTTCGAAGTCCAACACTTGGTTGAACTGAGACTCTTTGATAATGTCCTCTGGCCACAATCTTTCTCATCTTTCTCATCTGCTTTACACTTTCACTTTTTAGTGGCCCGCTATCAACTTGCACTGAAGTGATGTTCTCTTTTGTCACTGAATTTCACAAACTCGGAACTGACCAAGATTTCGATATTCTGAACATCGGTCAAACTTAACTGCATGACTATTGCAGGGGAAAATTGGTACCCACTACCTCGGTTACAAACCGACAAATTACCACCAAAATTTAAGGTACTCGCCGAATATCCTTAGGTACACTTTCTTCCCTGTCTCATACCGTTTGTTCAAATCATGAAGCTACCACTTGGTCATCAAACAGTGTTTTACACTTTTCCTCACTTCAGGCTCCCATGCGTAGAGTTCTAGCAGAAAACAACATGTCTAATCACACACATGGACAATTGATAAAGTTGCAAACTCTAAATACAAATAATCAAATGAAGCACAAACTCGAGTTCGTCGTTCTAATCTTTGACAATTCAGTCGTACAACAAAGTCTACGTAGAAACTTCGAACGCAAAAAATCATGAAATAAGATATGACCAGAATGTTGAAATACGTCTACGGTTGAAAAATCACGTAATTCCGGTAAAGTCTCGGTGCCGATAGTTGCGGTCAATATAATTTAGGGGTTTTACTTACAGGATTGACCTTCCGAATCAAGCCCTTAAATTTATCGGATCAAGTTGAATTTTTTACCATAGACATATTTCGACATAATGATCATATCAGATGGTCGGATTTTTGGTTGTGAAGTTTATCATCAGAATCACAACATGCATACTATTTACCATTATTTGTCCCTATGGGAATCTTTATCATCGAGGGGTAAAATGTCTTAAAATTTTTAGATGGGCAGTTGCGTCTCATCATGGTGAGAGTTTGTTATGTTGAAAGTTTGACCAAAATACCACATATAAATGCAGATATAGATGTTTTCATGTGTTAAGTGGTTAGAAAAACTGCATTTTGAAGCCGTAAACGAACTCGGATGGCCACAAAAGCCCATATGTCATAACAAAACGATGAGTTTGACTTGTACGGCCGTTCAGCTTCCAGATTGGTATCACAATAGTCAATCAGACACCGAAATATATGTAGTGCAATTTTGTAAGTAAATGGTACTTTAGCCGACGAAATACCATAATTTTGTCGGTTAAATTTTTCAAATTTCGTCAGCTAAAGTTCACAGACTATAGCCGACGAAAAAATGTATTTTAACCGACGAAAATTTAACTTAGCGGCGAAATAATCTTTCGTCGGTCTATTTTTTTTATTTCGCCGACTAAACACGTTCTTCTTGTGGTGAATCCAATTGGCAGAAAAATTCATTAACAAACACAAAGGGCTAGAAAAGTCAATTTCCATAGAATAGTTGGTTTTTCTAGAAAAAGAAAAAAATATATATTTGAAAAAATTGTCGGTTTAAAAAAATAAAATTAATAAATAATAATAAAGTCGGTTTAAAGAGCAAAGAATTGGACTTGGGGAGCAAGAAACACTGAGCCAACTTCTTGATCATCAAGAAACGCACCCTCGTATATAAACCATACCGTGTCGCTCTCCCCTTTCACCCCAAAACCCATCTCTGAAAATCATCGAACCCCAAAACCCTAATCCCCAATTTCCAATGGCTCCTTCTCTCATCGGCCCTCCATCTCTCAGGCAAACCCCAACCCCACCAACCCAACCAAAGCCCCAAACCCCTTCCGGCGACCCCTTCGTCGACCTCATGGTCGCCGATTTCAACAACCTGGCCCAAAACCCTCCAAGGCCCCCAATGGGCCTCACCGAGAACGGCTCCGCCACCTTCGTCACCACCGGCAATCCCTGCCTCGATCTCTTCTTCCACGTCGTCCCCAACACTCCTGCCTCCTATCTCAACCAGCAGCTCCCTCTCGCCTGGGCCCACAACGCCCTCACCACCCTCAAGCTGATCTGTAACCTCCGTGGCGTACGTGGCACCGGAAAGTCCGATAAAGAAGGGTTCTACACGGCGGCGTTTTGGCTCCACAAGCACCACCCCAAAACCCTAGCCTGCAACGTCGCCTCTCTCGCCGAGTTTGGGTATTTCAAGGACCTGCCGGAGATTCTGTACCGCCTTCTTGAAGGCGAAGACGTGAGGAAGAAGCAGAAGTCCGATTGGATGATCAGGAAGGCCGGCGGGGCCAAAATCCGGACTCCGGCGAGTGTTCCGTATTTCAGAGGCGGCAGACGCAGCGGCGGTGCTGACAGAGGCAGAGGCGGCCGCCGAGGAAGCAAGAACAACAAGAACCCGGTGGCGAAGGAGATTCGGGTGCTGAATTCTATGGAGAGGGCAAAATCGGAAAAGGAAAAAGCCTCTGCGTTGAGGAAGGAGAAGTTCGCGGCGATGGCGAAGAAGGCGGTGGAGAGGTACCAGGGTGACCCGGATTACAGGTTCTTGCACGAAAGGGTTTCGGATCTTTTCGCAGAGTGTTTGAAATCAGATGTAGAGAATTTGAAGGCTAATCACTACAAGAAGATAAGCCTGGCTGCGAAGTGGTGTCCTTCTCTGGATTCGTCTTTTGATAGGGCAACTCTGCTGTGTGAGAGCATTGCAAGGAAGGTTTTCGCCAGAGAATTGTATCCGGAGTATGAGGGAGTTGAGGATGCACATTATGCTTATAGAGTGAGGGACAGGTTGAGGAAGGATGTGTTGGTGCCGTTGAGGATAGTGCTGGAGTTGCCGGAGGTTTATATGGGGGCTAATCTGTGGGGAGCTATTCCTTATAACAGGGTGGCGTCTGTGGCGATGAAGCTTTACAAGGAGAAGTTCTTGAAGCATGATGAGGAGAGGTTTAAGAAGTACTTGGAGGATGTGAAGTCTGGGAAGAGTACTATTGCGGCCGGCGCGCTGCTTCCTCATGAGATCATTGCCTCTCTGAATGACATGGATGGAGGGGAGGTTGCCGAGCTTCAATGGAAGAGAGTGGTGGAGGATTTGTTGAAGGAAGGCAAGATGAAGAACTGCTTGGCTGTGTGTGATGTGTCTGGAAGTATGGATGGGACTCCTATGGATGTGTGTGTGGCATTGGGGATGTTGGTGGCTGAATTGAATGAGGAGCCATGGAAAGGGAAGGTGATCACATTCAGTGCTAATCCTCAGCTTCATTTGATTCAAGGGGATGATCTGAGCTCCAAGTCTGAGTTTGTGAAGCAAATGGAGTGGGGAGGCAACACTGATTTGCAGAAGGTGTTTGATCTGATCCTCCAAGTGGCTGTGAAGGGGAATTTGAAGCCTGAGCAAATGATTAAGAGGGTGTTTATTTTCAGTGACATGGAATTTGATCAGGCTTCAGGCCATGGAATTTATGGAGGGTATTATGGAGGGTATGGAAGGAATCAAGTTCCAAGGGGATGGGAGACTGACTATGAGGTGATTCAGAGGAAGTACAGGGAGAAAGGCTATGGTGATGCAGTGCCACAGATAGTTTTCTGGAATCTGAGGGACTCAAAGGCTACCCCAGTGCCTGGCACTCAACCGGGAGTGGCTCTACTGAGTGGCTTCTCTAAGAATTTGCTCAAGCTGTTCTTGGATAATGATGGGGAGATTCGTCCTGACATGACCATGGAAGCAGCAATTTCGGGTCCTGAATATCAGAAGCTGGTTGTGCTGGACTGAGTAATCGGATGATCACCGTCTTTCTATGAACAAAGAACAAACAAACTAGTAGTGGACTAGTAGTTGTAGTTTCCTTTGTACAAGAAAACTGAAGTGGAATGAAAAAAAAAGAATAAATACAAAGGGTGCAAGTTATCCACAGGTTGAACTATCATATATAGTTATATACATCCAAGCAAGAATAAATCTCCCCTTAGAAACTTTGCAGTAGTATTCTAAACCACATCATGCTGAAATATATAATGAGCGCAACCACACAAGCTACTCTACAGAGTTCAAATAGCACGGAAAAGTTTTATGTTCAAGCCTGTCCACTTCTAAGTTTGCCCCTTGTGAAGTGCAAGGACTTTTGAGAAGCCATTTGTCATGGATCCTCTGTAGATTCCCAGTCTCCGACAGCTTCAACAGAGCAGTCGACAAGTCCACTGATAGAAGTGAGTCCCTCATTTCCAATGAACATGATTCTTCGAGTCAACTTCACCCATACATGTCTGTGAACATGATGTATTAAACTAATAAACTACGAGGTATAAGAGCCTGATAGTATTGTATGATTTGTATCATGTCTGTGAAGAAAAACAGACAGTCTTGCATATAATGTAACTAACTGTCTATGCATTCATTATGCAGCCTAGATTAAAAGTCATGGATAACAAAGGAACTTACAAGGCATGTTCTGGTTCTGGTAAATTCTTGACCTACAAGGCTAAAATGCTGAATCGTGTCTGCTTGAAAGGAATAGCTCCATGTATGCATGCTCATCAATCACTGAGGCAGCACCACCTTCTCAATATGGACTAGCTTTTTAAAGGCTCTCACATAATCTCCTGGCATGACGAGTGGCACAAGTGTAGATCTGTCAATGCGGAGTTCCTCAATGAGATAATACTTGGCAAAACAACCCTGCTGGTAACCAATGGGGTCCTTGCATTCAAGCAAAGTTTCAATGCCTTGATGGAGGAAGAAAACTTTTCTGAGGCCATTTAATAGAATGATGCGGCTTGTCACTGCTGCCTTCTTTCTCATTGTTTGGATTTTAGAGCATAGACTGAATGATGAATTCTGGGGCCCTACTAGAAAACAAGTCGTCACTATCCTTTGGTGAGTACCATGGTGAGGACTGAATTCAGTGTCCTCTTAACTGGTGCAACTACTACTAGTCCAGATATGATATATGGCTGTGTAAAATCTACCATCCTGGTTCTGTTGGTGATAATTGCAATATCACCTACTACTGCATCGTACTCCTACATAGAACAAGAAAATGAGAATCAGAACAAGCATTCACCTTCAGAAACTTAAAGGAATGTTGTTCTGTATGGAATACTCACCCATGAACCTTTAACTTTTACCAACCCAGCTTCCCAGACAGTGATGGAGTCAACTGAGATTCAAATCCAAGCACTGCCATAGTTAAAATACAACACAATATAAGCAAGCAACTTCAAATAACCACCAATATGAAAGAATCCTAGGGCTCAAAGGAATTATTTAACATAAACCTAGAAGAAGAAAAAACTCACAAGAAATGAAAATCGGATTCATGAAACACAGAGACAGCACAAAAGTAATTGGTGGGATGAGCTCAGAGGAGACCCATGAAGACAAAAAAAGTCACAAAACATATTCAATATTATAAGGAAAACATATTCAATCACCTTTGGCTTCTCCATGTCCTCTTCCTTGGACCAAGATCCAACCCAAGGAGATAAATACTCCCACATCCTACCAAATGTCACATACAAAAACCCCTTTCCTTCCCAGTCACTTCACATTCACTCTCATTGTGCCCCCAAATCCCACAATGGTAACAAAACTCCGGTATCCCTTCATACTTGAAATCCACCCAAATTGGCTCACACCCTTCAAGACAAATCTTCATGCCGCGCCGCAACGGCTTAATGACATTCAATCTCACTCTCAACCTCATATACTTCCCCCAACATTCTCCATCACCCTCTTCCTCAACCTCTAGGCATTTTCCCAAACAGTTGGCTATCCTTCTCCCAAGGGTCACACTCATACCCAACAATGGCAAGTTGTGGACTTGGACCCATAAATCTGCACGGTTCAGTTTCATTTCAGATGGACTTCTGTGTAGTCCAGAACCAACAACGCATTGTCAAAATGCCAAGGGCCATTGTCAAGCACTCTCTGCTTGTCTTCCATGTTTCCGAATACAAATAGAAATAGATTGTCGTCTATTTCTCGAATCTTCATGTCCTCTGTGGGCTTCCAAGCCACGACCATCTTGGTTTTGAAATCGATTCTGCTGAAGGGATTTGTGGTGAGAACCTTTCCTACAAGAGATAGGTCTAACTGGGCCTTGAGTGACTCAACATCGTGGGGTTTGACGTGGATCACTTCCTCCTGCTCAGCTTCAGTGAGCGTGATCTTCCCAGCAAACTTGGAAATGACTTCCTCCATTGTTGAGACTTGAGAGGAATCGTCTTTGCTCTCGTACTGGTTTTTCTGATAAGAAATAAACGCAGTTTCAGGTATAGTAGTAGAAGAGGTGTCGATAAAGTTCCGAGTCAGTTGAGGAGTCCAAGTCAGTGGAATATAAGTTCCGAGTCTATAGCAATTACTTCAAAATATTGAATATTATAAGAAGACTTGAAGAGCGCAACCGTCAGTTAGAGCAACAGGTGAGCACTGTCTAGCATCTCTTAACAATAAGAAAAGCAACACTATACGTTCTCATGTGGTTTGGAGTTTTTCAGTTTCTCAATTCGGCACTGATTTATGTTTTCCTCCTAATGGCTGGACGCTTTTAATGTGGTTTGATGAAGGATAAAGTTAAAGAAATTGTGGAGATAAAGCAACGGAGTTTTGCAGAAGAGAACCGGAAAGTACTTGAGGTTCTTACAGAAAGGTATTTATTGTTCACAGAAATTGGTTTCGATGAAGCGAAGTTAGTTTTCTGAAAGGGTTTGTTTTGTGTCTGTTGAAAGCTTAGTCCAGCATTATTAGCAAAAATAAACGATGTGCATTCTTCTTCCCTGGGATGGCTATTTATTGTACCTGGGGGTTTCAGAGTTAGTCTGGGGCTTCCAATTTTCTTGATGGATTGACTTACGGGAGAAGCCTGGAACGTGTTTGCCTTATCATCCAGCTCTTCTTCGACATTGGATTATGTCGTCATGGTTATCAGCAAACGCTGGGACATAGTGGCATTTTGTAGACCGGGAGATGATCAATGGACCATAGTATATGATGAACATGCAAATCATCCGGCCAAATACCACGATATAACTTACTGCAAGGATAAGGGTAATAAATAATGGCCGTCATTCCAGTGAAAGCTGAAGATGCTTATCACATTATTCATCGGTTTTACTATCTGGCGGAAACAGGAAGGGTCTTATTACCTACTTTAGGGTCTTTGAGGTTCCAATATTTGATAATAGAGATTGGTCGGACTCGGAGGTAACAAATTTAGGGAATAGAACGTTGTTCGTAGGTCAGAAATTCTTCAATCTCTGTTGAAGCCTCCAGATACTCTAGATGCAAGGCCAATTGCATATACTTGAATCGACCTTCACATGGATATAGAAACTTCGGTGTTTTTACTATGGAAGACAGAAAAATCAATACAAAAGTGGGCAAATACTCTAATTCTCTACTTTTAATTGCATATTATACTTATTATTGTTGAAGGAAAATAGGTTTTCTAGTTGTGTCTTAGTCAAAGTATATTCATAATAGGATTCGATATCAATGTTGTAATATGAATACATGTATTTTCCTTATGTATTGTATTCTCTATATATAGAGGTTTATTCTATGAATGAAATAACATCGATATTCTCTCAAATTCTCGCATTCAGTCAATTTCTCCTATTACAAGTTATCAGACACTCGCTCTAACCCTGAGTACTCTAATAAAAATTCCTGTGCACTGCCGCGCACGCAGCCCCCATGCACCGCAGCGCACCTCCTACGCACCCCCCTAGGCACTGCGTGCACCTACTGCGCATCACTGTGCATTGCCGCGCGCACCTCCTGCGCATTACTGTGCACTGCCGCGCGCACACCACCACGCACCACTGTGCACTGCTGCGCACGCACCCCCCACGCACCACCTGGGCACGGCAGCGCATCCCCTGCGCACCACTGTGCACTGCCCCGCACCACCTGCGCACCACTGTGCACTGTCGCGCACCACCTGGGCACCGCAGCGCACCCCCTGTGCACCTGCGCACCGAAGAAACTCTAAAATCTGCCCCAGCTTTCCCAAGCCAATATCGATAGAATAAAATCCGAGTTGGTTTTCATCACCAACAGAGAACTTGAAGATATTGATGAAACAAGAATCCAATGTTTTCGCATACCGGAGATCCCCACAAGTTAACAAAGCTAAGCAATCTATGCCTTTTCCTTTAAATATTTCATGATATATACATGTGATATATTCGATGCATATATTTGTGATTCAAACTTCTCCACAACTAGCTTAGCATTGTCAATCGGTGTGATGCACATATGCCAAACAGTATGCTTCAATTATACATGAGATTTTGTGAACAACATTTTTGTTTGCCACATAGAATGAGTCACTAATCACATGTTTCTATTCTTTGAGGTTGCTCACGTTGAAAGAAGTTACGAGACTTCAACGCTGATACTGTGATATAATCATACGTCAAGGATTGAGAAGCATTTACGTTGCAATCTTAAAGACACTGCCTACACGTCTACATCGACACGTGCGTGTAGTAAGAGCTTAAATATTTTTTTCAAGTAAGCTTTATATTACAGTTTCTGCTTTTTGAGATTGAGTTTTTATCGGGGATTATTCAACTTTCCTTCTTCTTTCATCCCGACCCCTCATATAGCGTGAAACTTTTTTGAGAATTAATTGAATCGTGGGGATTCATATGCTATTAGCATCGAAAAGAAAATTATGGCTATAAAAAACTTCATGAGCCTCAAAACGACCATTTACACATCTTGGTCTAATCCAAATTTCTTAGAAATATTAGATGTCGAGGAAGTCTTTGGGACTGCGATACTAATTCTTCTTCTTGTTTCTTGAGATGTCAAAAAAAAGAGGCAAAGAAAATAAAAGAAAAAATGCTTGGAATTTGCAAAATTATATTCCAATGATACTAGATATCACCAATGGGTGAATGACATCGAGAACACCTCACTGCCATGTATTATATGGCTTATTATTAAAGATGAGGTATGCTATAGACATTGATCTGATAAGCATTGATTTTGGGGCATTGCAACGCAAGAGCCAAATTTGCTGCACAATATAAAGTATATAAAAATAAGAGAGCAAAAGACTCATCATGCAGCTGAAGAAGAAGATGAATATGGCAATGATGCCAGTATCACTATTACATATTTCAAATCTGGCAAGAACACATTGATGTTGCAGATTTTGATTTGAGCATTTATTTTCCAAGAATATATTGTATAGGCAAATGCCTCAATAAATAAATGACAATTTTGTCATAATTCATATTATGGATTAAATTTTGATTACAAGACCTTGATGCATGTAATCGTTGGCATATTCATAAAGTCTCGAATGTATTTTTATGAGAATTGAGCTTTATTCGAATTTGTTATTGCAATGGCATAGAAAGCCATCAAAATGCCTTATTTTGGCATATGGTTCTAAAAAAATAATTGCACCATGAATATATATGGTAAAGCAATACAATGAGTCAAAGGAGAAAATAAAAAAAATTCGGCAAGAATCGAAAAAAAAAGTGAAAGGTGAAAAGGCCAAATATGATGAAAATGACAAAATATGAAAAAAAATCAACAACAACCAAAAAAATAATGTTCACGTGAACAGTAACAGTGAAAAAATAATATTTTGGTAAATATTTTCATTTATATACATGTTGACTTCTCTCCTATTATTTGTAAGTATATATATGTTTTGGAGAATTCAATTGTTTAAAGCCGATAGTGTGACTAACCACACAACACTTAAAAATATATGCAGTTATTTGTGGACTTGATGCCTCATAATCCTTATGTGACTCGGATGATTAAATCATCATCACGATGATAAAAAGAGCGATAGACGACTCAATTTTTATTGTCTTATGACATAATGATTAATATTATTGAAGCTCTTTATGCTCCAAGAGCTAATCGAACCCTTATAAAACTCTATGAATACATTACCAATGATTTTCATGTGGAAATACGTGAGATTGTACATGAGTTCCTTTGCATTACCTCTAATTACTATGAATGTATTTAGAGAAAAATATATGTCACTCTAGTGAGTAATATATAACCACTTTCGAAATTATTTGATTCAACAATATCATAAGAAATGACTATTAAGATTCTGACACATATATGCTTTGACATGGTTTATTAAGACATCATGGTCATGATATAATGATCCGTATATTGAAATAAAAAAAGCACACGGACATCAAGTGTTTTGAGTGAAAAGAAGCAAAAACCAAAAGAACATGATTCAGTAGGCAAATACTGCTATTTTTATGACAATGCCGCCGCTCCCCCTAGGCGACTTTGGGATACATTTTTCTATGCACATATTGGTGCAATCATTCCCTATGATGTTTCTCAAGTCAAATATGACTTTAACTTTATGGCTAAACCAAATCCTTGTTGGTTATTATTAAAAGTCACTCACTTGTTTGTAAAGCCTATTTATTTGAGAAATTAGGATTGAAACCATCATATACAAAAAGCACATGTATTCTCATTATGTTTTAATTACATTGAATCCAAATGGATTTTGTAGACAAATTCAACCAACTTGCGGACATTCTTGTTATTTCATTGTGTTGGTTGATATGCATACACGCTGGTTACGTGTCGCACTATTGTCTACAAGTTATGTTGCT
Source organism: Comarum palustre (assembly GCA_951800085.1). Classification (NCBI taxonomy): domain Eukaryota; kingdom Viridiplantae; phylum Streptophyta; class Magnoliopsida; order Rosales; family Rosaceae; genus Comarum; species Comarum palustre. The sequence goes on along the minus strand of OX637576.1, from coordinate 22,376,979 downwards.
TATAATATAACTCCTAGCTCAAATTTATATATTAGACTTACTACCCATATCATCTCAATCAGTCAATTCGACTTGATAATGCTAGGGAGTTCACATCGACAATTTTCGATGATTATTGTACATGTTTATGGATTGATGTTTGATATCATGTTCATATGTACACACCCTAAAGGTCTCACGAGAAATCATGATTAAATGACTATGATGTAGCTTGAATTTTGGTAATGCTCGTCAATATTTCCGCTTGGGGTTATGTAATATCGCATGTAGCTATACTAATTCATCTATGAACCATCGTTATTTAATATTTTTATGCGTTGAAAGCTAGTGACTTACGCATTTATGTGCTAAAATTGTGCGGCCACAGCGCACTATGATGAGTTCTTAGACATGAATAAAGTACTAATGTTGGATATAAATCTCCAACCATAGTCCGTTATGTTGAAACTTTGACAGACGATCTCTTTACCGCTATTTGCAGAATGTCACTTATGAGACAATCTTCCCGCTATTAGGGGGAGATAAGAACATATAATGTTCAATAGTAACGACAGAAAATTGTCATAGATTGTCCCCACTTGTCTCATCATGATCCTCAAACCGCACAATATTAAAGTACGTGGAATAATTGATTTTCATAACGTAACATATTCGATGTCTGATACGTTATTTGACATTGTTAAAATGACAAGATCATATATACATGCTGCAAACATGCCTGTAAGGAATGATGTCCTATTAAGAAGGCATGACGCCAACTAATGAACTTGGTGTTGACGCCGCCACCATAGATGGTGACATAGTGACTCCATAACATGGCTAATGGTGTTACAGGCCGTGGCTCCCCAGGAAAAAGCGGGAGGCCCTATAGGTTCGATGAATACTTGCCCAAGTGAGAGAGCAAGTTTGGCACATCATGATCCATTGATCATTGATACTTAATTCCGTCTCATGAGAATATTTATGAATTATGGCTATCATTGGGGGACACCTCAATGTTAAAACCAATTCTTGAAATATAGAGATCTCTACAAACTATATATTACACTAGTGTACATGAGGACGTTAAATATTGAGATACTGAACCTTACTTCGTTGCAAATTGGCACGTAGTATATATTGGCCTAAAAGGAAATAAGTGATCCAGGCTAAATTGAAGAGCTTAAGTTTTTGGATTGGTTATGCCGACACCACCAAGTGTAAAACCTATCAATTTAATAAGTCTTTGTTATAAAACATGATTATAGACTTGTCTTATGACGCAAGACTTGTCATATTATCCTGGGATCGACTACGAGGAGATAATTCTTTCATAATGGACATCATTATACTCAAATAAATATACAAGACTCGACATCTCATCTATATTGTGAACTTGTTAGCTAGATTTAGCTATGCGCCAACGCATTGTCATTGAATTGATATGAGATTTATCTTTAAAAAGTTATGATACTTTTAGGCTTATTCTATCCCTACAAAGAGAATAAATTATATGGCATGTTGTATTGCATCACATAGTCATTGTCACAAGCTATGAGTGAAGAAAAAAGCACCAAAGGCAAAATCATAAAATCTGTTTTTTTTCTAATCAGTCAACTTCGACAGAGCTTTGTGATCAGCTTAAACTGAATCTGATTATGTATAATATATGGTTCGAAGGCACGGATGTCTACTTTCCAGAACTTCTTACGGTTCGATCATACCTATTTTAAGCAGGAAGTTATGACTGAATTAGTACACGAAGATCATGCCATGTGTGAATCTGATTTTCAACGCAAACTCTTATTTTGAGTTATTGAGCAGCCTTCTACATGTTTTGGTTGAACTTGCCGATATTGGGTATCTCTCTAACCCATAAAAAGGTTGTTTCCAAATGATTTATGTATTGAGAAACGCCTAGTATAAATCTTCTATGTAATCAGCTATAACGAGTTCTCCTCATCATCAATTTAGATATGAGGATAATATAACATATCTATTTACTAAATCACTACATGAGGACACTTTGAAAAACATGTTTAAAGCAATGATATGTTTCATTTGTTTAATGTTCTCATGATTGTAAAAATCAGGGGGAGGTGTAGGCATCAGGGGGAGTCTAGCACATACATGTTACTTTCAAATGTGATTGATGTGTTGTACTCTTTTTGTTCCTTCGACCAAGGTTATTTTTGACCATGAGGTTTTATTGTTACTTGACAAGGTTTTTAATGAGACAACATGGAATGTATCTTAATGTATCATATTACTATGACACGGCACAAAAGGGAGTGTTGAAAGAAAATAAGTTTTCTAATATGTGACTTAGTCAAAGTATATTCATATTATGATTCGATATCAATGTTGTAATAATACATATACTTTCCTTATGTATTGTATCCTTTATATATAGAAGCTTATTCTATAAATGAAATAACATCGATATTCTTCACAATTCTCTCATTCAGTTTATTTCTCCTGTTACACTTATATGTTTTTATTAGAAGCTTTTTGTAAACAAAAATAAATAAAAATAAAAAAAATATTTCCCATCGAAAATCTCACCACGTTCAACCAACGAAAGGTCGTCAGTTAATGGAAAATCCGGCAAAATAACACAGGTGAATAGAGAGAAGGGGTTTATGATAGAGAGCGCAACTGAGAGGCTCTCCGTCATCTTCCATAATAAGTCACCTCTCTTTTAGGGTTTATGTCCATGCTGTTGCTTCTTCTTTTAACTTTCACAATCATTCAACTATGAATATGAGCGCCGCTGCTTCTTTCTCCTCCATCGCCACCCTCCGATTCCCCAATTGCCGCCCCTCCTCCTCCTGCTTTCGCGCCTCTAAATCTCTCTCTCTTCCCATAATGGCTCAATCCTCCTCCTCCGCCTCGTCTCCGCCGCCTTCGACCTCCGACGCCGTCGAAGCCAATAAACCGCTGCCCAAGCTGCCGTGGCTCATTGTCGGACTCGGAAACCCCGGCAAGATGTACACCCGCACCCGCCACAATGTCCGTAAGATCACTCCTTTTTCATTCTTCTGCAAAAAGTTTGAATTTGATTGTGTTGTTGATGATTTTGGTGGAATGTGTTTACTGATTTATGGTGGCGTTTTGGTTTTCAGGTGGGTTTCGAGATGGTGGATGCTATAGCTGAAGCTGAGGGGATAGCTTTGAGCAGTGTTTCTTTCAAAGCCCTAATTGGGAAAGGTTCAATTTTTATTATCAAAGTTGCATTATCTTGTTTTACAGCTTTATGTGCTTACCATGTAGCATTTCCCATTTTGTTCTCATTCTAGTTTCTGTGTAGTTACTAAGTTATGTTGTATCAGAGTTCATTCAGTATAGAATCATAATAGGCTCAGCTTGTTACGCAAGAGAGAGTTGGCAGGGAGACGATTCTCATGTCAACTGAATAACAAGTTTTGAATACTAACAACCTCTTATTCAATCTGGATAATACATTGTACATATCTCTTTACACCGAAGTTGCCATTCATAGGAGATTACAGTAAATACTGTATTACTAGTTTACGACTGATTAACAGTTATACCTCATACCTATCGGTTATTGTGAACTTATAATTTTCATGCTTGTTTCTTATTGCAGGATTTATTGGGAATGCCCCAGTTATATTTGCCAAACCGCAGACGTATATGAATAAAAGTGGTGAGTCTGTAAGTAAGCTATCTCATGAGTTGTTCTTGGTTTGTGAATATGTTTCATTGATGGTGTTTTGATGCTTGGACCTCTTTTCTGAAGGTTGGAGCCATCGTCTCATATTACAAAATTCCATTGCAGCAAGTACTTGTGGTATAGCTTCTCTCCCTCGTTGGTTTGATCTCTACATTACAGTATCTCCTCTTCTTTCTTTTTCCCTCATTTTCCTTCTTCTGAGTTCTGAGCCAAAGTGTCCTGTTTTTCTTTAATGTTCAAAATTTTCAATTCTTTTTGGCAGATCTTTGATGATCTGGATCTGCCTTTTGCAAAATTGCGGCTGTTGCCAAAAGGTGGACATGGAGGACAAAATGGGTAACATAACATGATATAGTTATATTTGTATTATATTTTACTCGAGTATTTCAGGCAAAATCTAATTGAATTGAATCAAATCTACCACAGTACCACTCAATGAATGAAATTTCCAACACCCTTACTGCCAGGAATAAAATGTGGCGGGTAGTGTAAAAAATATGAACTTTTTTCCACTATGACTTTTCCAACTAGAAATGACTGGTAGTGTGGTTGTTGAGTGTTATATCCCCATGTCAGTGTGCCAGGCTTAGAGATCCTCAGCAAATAATACTGGTTTTTGTTATTTTTTGTATATCAACATCCAGAGACTGAGTATCCCTTGACATTTTTAATTGGTTTCCTTATTTTCTTTTTGTTGCAGGATGAGAAATATAATTGATCATTTTAAAGGAAGCCGTGACTTTCCACGTTTGAGAATCGGTTGTTCCCCTAGAGCAACAGAGCGTATTTCCTGAATACGTACATTTGTATTTTTGTAACTGAATTGGTGAAATTTGTGTAGGCATTGGGCGGCCTCCTGGGAAAATGAACGCTGCCAGCTATGTTCTTCGTCCCTTTACTAAACAAGAACGCGAGGAGGTTTGTAAACTTTCTGATGCAATCATTTGGAAGAACTACATATGGCTTGATGTTGGACTTTGACAGTTCCCTGTGTATGATTTTCAGTTAGATTTTACATTTCAACATGGCACAGACGCGGTGCGGATCCTTTTGCTTGAGGGGTTCAACAAAGCGGCAACATTTGTTAACACAGCCAAACCCTTGGAGCAATGTGGTTAATTGCTTTTCAGGTTGCAAGCTTTGCTTAATATATATTTAAACTTCTCTTTTCGGTAATTAATCATTCATTTCATCGTTCCATTGAGGGTTTATCTCACTGTGCTACACAAGATTTATACAGAACCCGTTTGGGAATTTGCAAACCATTTACATTCTTTTGACATAGAAGCTGCGGCTATGTTTAATGATAACATGTTAGAGTACCAGTAATCTAATGACGAGGTTATCTTCATTGTTGCCTCCCATTTCTGGCTTCAGCAATTTATATCATCCGTATGAGCGATAATCTTTTACTCTCTTTTTTGTAATATAATTAAGTGCTTCATATCATTTTTGTCATCAAATTTCCGGTGTTGGTACATTGTTTGTGACGTAACCATTCATAGCTTAAATTGGAAGGGTTACAACTATTGGGATCGATTTTCAGCAGTAAAATAAGCCATTCCGGCTCATGCTACATAACATATTCTCATTTTATGAAAATATGAGGAATTTAGCTAAACCATGAGCAGCATTGTTGCATTCCTGGGTCTGGAAGGTGACATTAGTCGCAGTGTGGACTTTCAACAGAGTTTACTTCATCTAACAAAACCTTCCTAAGCGACACAAGGATCAGAGGCATTGATAAGACTCACTCTGCCTCAAGGCTATTCACTTCAATTACAACTGGGACGTTTCTCAATGCCGTTTGGATCTGATTGCTCTTTCGTTTTGATTGGAGATGGCTGTAGGGCTGTGCCGGCGGTTTGACCATGGCGGTGGCGGTCTCGATCATAAAGGATGGGTCCGGCCAGTAGGTTGTTCTGTCAACACTGGTACAGACTTTTGACAAAATATTTGCCGTATCTTTTATTCTTCCAGTATGTTATATAGCTTGTTTGGTTGTCCACAAAATAAGCATGTAAACAATATAATTTAAGATAGCATCAAACAAACAATATAATTTAAGATCTTGTCCAAAAAAACAATAATTTAAGATCAGTAAGGAATATACATATGCACCTACTCGGAAGAACAATTCTAATTAATCAAGTTTGAAACCAGCTGTGTATATAAACGTTCAGAATGCAAAGACATACATGTATCCGATACAAGTCCAGTGAATTGATATGGCTCATTGTTTCCTTCTTTGTTGTCGGATTATGTTACATACTGGGTGCTACTACTATCATCCATGCATGCAACCAAACTGAACGAACTTTTCTCCTGTCCTTCGCCCTCGCTCTTTCTTCACCCACTTTCTTAAACTGGAACCCGATGACTGCTGCCTCTGGCAAGGCATCAACTGCGATGCGGGTGGATGGGTCAGCCATCTCTCACTCTCACTGCCCTCCAAAGGGCTCAAATTCAAACAAGGTATTATTACTTTTCCTCCAAAAAACTAGCACTTGGAAACTCACCCACTTGAATCTCCCACATTTCCCTAGATCAAGTTGTTGCTTCCTTCCTGTCCTTGAGTCATCTTGAGGTCCTTGATTTGAGCTCTAACCATTTTCTGGAAAGCTACCACTTTCTCTACCATCCAGTATCCAAGTCCTGGATTTGTCCAACAATCAGTTCAGTGGTTCAATTCCATCTCAGTTCTTCCCGCAAGCTAATAATTTGACAAGTTTTCATATCAGCATAAATATATTCACAGGATCTATCCCGTCCTCGCTTTGTCTTCATCACTCTTCTCCATTGATTAGTGAATTGGATTTTTTCTTCAATGATTTCAATGGAAGCTTGTTCAGTGGACTAGGAGAGTGTTCTAAACTGAAATCTTTTCGTGCCGGGCACAATAACCTCTCGGGGGTTCTTCCAGAAGATATCTACAATGCTGCCCAACTCGAAGAACTAGCAATGCCTTTCAATTCACTTGATGGAGTCAATTCACTTGAAGGTTATCTACCCCCATCTTTGATGAATTGTACAAACTTGATAGAACTAAATCTATTAGGCAATCAGTTCCACGGAGATATCTCCATGCTTAATTTCTCAAAACTTAGTCATCTTACTAGACTTGACCTCCTTTCCAATATCTTCAATGGCACTTTGCCATAAGTCTGTATTCATGTAAGTCCCTCAAAGCAATTCGTCTTAGTTTAAACGATATAGAGGGACAAATACAACCTGAGATTCTATTACTGAAATCCCTGTCTTTTCTCTCACTTGCTTACAATAGATTGAGCAATATCACCAAGGCAATGAACATATTGAGGCATTCCAAAAGTTGAATTTTTATCCTTTGGATTTAGTTATGAAGCAGACGAGGAAAGTCCACATGATTTCGGCGTAGCTGATTTTGATGCCTTCCAAAGTCTTCGATTTTTGAACTTGGTTGGTTGTGACCTCGCCGGTGAGATCCCTGCATGGTTAACAAAGCTCAAGAATCTTGAAGCCTTAACTTTATTTAGTAACAAACTCACAGGGCATATTCCTAGTCAACTCGGGACTCTCCCACTGTTGTTTTATCTGAACTTTGGCACAAACAGAATTGTAGGTGAAATTCCAAAGCAACTTCTGAGACTAACTACGTTGGTATCTAAATCTAATCGAAGTGCAGATCATAACGATGCTTATCTTGAACTGCATGTAACTAGGTTTTCGACTTCTACTGAATACTCGGAAACCCAAGTTGTGACAAAAAGAGGTACAGGACGTATTGGTGGAATAGGTCAGCAATTCAATTCCTTCTCTTTCTTTCCACGAGCGATATTCTTAGGGCACAACAACTTCAATGGAACTATTCCTATTGAAATTGGGAAACTGGATCGTCTCCAAACCTTGGAGCTTAACCACAACAACTTCACCGGCAGGCAACATTCCCGTCCAAATATCTAACCTCAAAGACTTGAGTGTTTGGCTACTGAACGAGAATCATTTGTCTGGACAAATCCCATCATCTTTGAACAGTTTGAATTTTTGTCAGATCTCAATGTCTCCTGCAACAACCTGAAGGGGCAAATACCTATAGGTACTCAAATCCAAGTGTCTCTGTATCTGAAGAGAACCCGGAACTTTGTGGTCTTCCACTTCCAAATGAGTGCCAAGCAATTAAGGGAGTTGATGACCAAGACTTAGACGATAACAACGAGGAGGAGGAGCATCAAACTGTATGGCCTTATGTTCATGTAGGGATTGGCTTCATCATGGGATTCTGGGGAGTCTGTGGTTCAATGATTTTCAACAAGACATGGAGATATGCATACTTCCGATTCATAGAAAATGTACAAACTATGTTCTACTTGATAATCGCTGTGCGTGTCAACAAGATGAAGAGAAGGATCAATGCTAGCTAGAGACTCAAACTAGTAATTTTCTTACGGGATAATGCCCATTTGCACCCCATTTGCACAAAACAGGAAACGTATAGCCCAAATCAATGAAAAAAAAGAAGTGAACGGACAATTCCAATGAAATTGAACAAAATGACAATCTGACCCTTCTTACATTTAAACCATACCTCTTCTCGATCTGAAGTTTTTGTCGTCATCTTCTCTCTCTCTGCGCCGCTTTGAAAGAACCATAGCTCCAGCCTCCGACTCCACCTCTGCCTCCGTGCACGTCACCACTAACCTCACTAACGACGTTGGCGAGACTGGCATGCAATGTCACCAACCAAAGATTCAACATGCAGCTAGGCCTCCAAGGCTAGAAGAGAGGATCTGAGGCTGCGATTGAGGTCAAATAGGGCTTGATCCAAGTCAAAACACTAGACCTAGAGCTTCAACAGTAGATTCGAAGCCTTGCGTACCAGATCTGGAGCTCTAAAAGTAGATTCGAAGCCTTTGGTGTTGAGGAAGGAGAGATCTGACGCTGAAGGCTGCGGAGACTGGACCACCGAGTCCATGGTTTCACATCGTTGGCTTCGTCTCCGTCTTAGAGTTGTGACATCTCACCGAAGCCTCTTCCTTCTTCTCCAGTCCATGGCCGTGGAGACTAGACCATTGAGTCCATGGTTGCAGTATAACTTTTTACAGAGGGTTGTTTTTCAATTTTTTTACCTCATAGAAATTTTACTTCCCCTAATATTTTTATGAATATTTATTACCCTCAATAAAGTTTCTATAAACTATTTTGTAGAGGTGGGAGTTTGATACCGAAATTCTGATACCGATTCTGACCGTTCCGTACCGAATCTGATTGGGTCAAGACACAAAGTGAAAAATTGTTGTCCTGAACAGTACTAGTACCGAATCCTGAATTTAGTAATCGGTTCGGGATCGGTATGAGCCAAATAGATACTGAATGTCTCAAACCGTCCCGAATCCTCTAAAATTTATAATTTGACTAGTTTTAAAGAAAAAGGTATGTATTTATAATGAAGAATTAATCATCTTAAAGTGATGAATTCGTCTAATTATGTTAGTTTGTTGATTTATGTTAAGAAAAAATGTTAAATATTGCATAAATATAGTACAAAAGTGATTGTTTAATTTATAGATATAAAATCTTAACTTAAACCTTATGTCCCGAACTTGTCTCGAATTTTTCGGTATCAAGACGATTCGGTACCAAGCCTTAAAATCACACAACTCGTCCCATACTGATACTTAAAAAAATCAGGTTCGGTATTGGGATAAGTCAAATCTTGTACTGTATCATACCGATCCGACCCCTACTATTTTGTCATCGTTTGATGAGGATTTACGTGAGTAAGAAGACCCAGCTTCCTTTTTTTAACTATTAATAAGAGTTAATAGCATTTATTGGGGACAATGAAATATTTTTTTTTATTTACTACCTCCAATAAACATTTATGATCTTATAGAAATCATTCATTATATTATACACTTTTCTTTAAGTATATTATGGTGAAATTTTATCACTATTTCCCTCTAATGAAAAGTTTATTGGCCCTGTAAAAATTTATATTGCCCCCAATAAAACATTTTTCATCATTACTGTCTTTAATAAATTTTCAAAGAATGTATAATATGGTTCTGATAATATCCGGTGAAATTTGACAAAAGTAGATTTTCCGACGATAGGAGTTCGGCAACCGGCAATCAGAGTCTGATGACCGGAGTCTGTGAGGTTTCGACCAAGTCTTCTCTCTCTTATATTTTTTCTCTCTGAATTTGTTTAAGGGGTGAGCGCAAAATAAGATTAAAATAATATAATTTTCTTAGAGTTTTAATAAAGATTTGTTCTATTAGACATAACTAATGACAACTTATATTAAAATAAATATATATTTTTAGAATAATTAAAATGAGCTAAAAGAGAACTAAATTAGTACTAAATAGACATTTTTTCTTTTCTTACTACCGTTGTTTCTTTTAATTGTAAAAAATAAGATATTTTGAATCGTAAATGGTCTGCAGTTTAGGTTTATAGTTGGATGAGTTTATATTCAAATATTATACACCAATAATGGAGGAACTTTAGGTTGGATGAATAAAAGATGAGGGGTCCTAAAACATTTCTTCATCGAGTTTGGGACCCTCTCATATGTCGGAAGGTAGCTCAAGTTTATGATCGACCTAGATTGTGTGGCATTCAAATGTTTCACATTGCTTTATATCTTGTATTTGTAGAAATGCTTCCAAATCAGGGATGCAGTCTGAAATTTAAGTGAACGGGGACACATGAAACAATAACATACAATTTTTTTTAAAAAAAAATAAATGTAGTTTCCTCTATATATTACATTGGTAATTATTCTTTTGAAATCGTTGCATAATAATTTCATCCTCTTTACCACTAAAAATATCATTCTCGTTGAAGAAATTAAGCATTCATAAATTTCTCCCCCATTTGACTCTATATATAAGTGTGTTGTCACAATGTTCATAGCAAAAAATATTGTTCATAGCAGAAATACTATTTTTACAGTTGCAGTTGTAACTAGTAGAATCAATGCTACAAGGAATTGTATTGTATATGTAAATCTATTACTAAAAGGAATGAAAAAAATATAAAATATTAATAAACTCTAATGTCTAATAATACCACAAAAATAAGACATAATAAATAATAAAAAAAGACTTATTTCGGAAAAAAAAAGATAACCACCATGTAAGAGAGAAACACATGCTCCTTTTATGTTCTAATCTGAATATAATTTTTTTCTTTATAAAATGATTTGTGGGCACTAGTTGATATGAACTCTCTTAGCGGGTCGAGGAAACACCTTTCATGGGCCGGGTTTCAGACCCATTAGCAATTAGGATTAATTATGTTAAGTTGTATTAATTAAGTTAGTTAAACTTAATTCGGTTGTTAGCGTCAGCAAATGGATGTCGACCACGTGTCACAATCCTGGCAAATCGTGTAAGGTTTAAATGGCATCCTAGGGTTTATGGTGCGGCCATTGATGAATGAATATGGTGTGGCCACTTAAATCTCTCTCCTCTATCTCTATCTCTATCTCATACTCTCTCTCTCTCTCTCTCGATCCATTGATAAGACTTGTTCATATCAGTGGTATCAGAGCCTTGACCCACAAGAACTATGGCTAGAAGCAAAGCTCTTAACACTGAGACAGTAGGTGGCCCACAGACATTAGTGTCTATCTCAGAGCTTTCACTGGTGGAGTATGACCTGCAGGTCCTCAGATCTGAAACCACCGCCTAGATTATGGCGTTAAGCGACTCACTGGTCCAACATAGAGAAGACGTGGCCACTCTCAGAGCTGATTTGATGGCTCAGTTCAAAGCTTTAATGGATCAAGAGGCACCAGGGGACAATAAGGCCTTGCATTTTGGTTCTCTACCGCCCACGAGTCATCGAGCACAGCACCCTGGAAGGGCCACACCGTTGTCTACAGATGGCGTTTCTATGGTGTTAACAACAACCAACTCTGTACACAGTGTCTCTAAGTCCCATCACCCTCTCAATCGAAATGAGGACCAGGTCCTGTTGGGTTTTATGAATGAAAACAAGGTCGCTCCGATAGGTCCCTCTCAGCTAGGGATACATTCATCGAGTGCTGGAGCGTAGGGGCCATACCCTTACGAGCATGGTGAGACCAGTTCCATGAGGGACTTGAACTTCGGCAAACAGCCGATGACACAACACTATCAACACGCTGATGGTGTGAATCATTCCATGAACCAAGGTTAAACCATTAAGGTGGACAAAATTATACATAGGTTTCAAACCCAGTGTACCACACCGTGCCCCTTTCCTCTCAATTTCACATGCATAACTGTTGGATCATAATTCTTATATCGTTTTGTTCCCTAAAATCTTGAAACTTACTTGTTTTAGTGTCTAATTTATTAGCAACTAATTCATTTCCATGTTTTTTAGGAAATTTTGACAAGAGAAGAACTTGGTGAAATTCCGGCAATTTTCCAAGCACCGCCACTTTTGGCGGCACAAGTAGCGACGCACCACCACTTTTGGTGGTGCCATGCATTTTCCGGTCATCTTCATGGAGGAGGAAGGGTGGAGCATTTTTGTGTTCATACACAATCAAGTCCTAACTTTTAGTTCAATTTGAACTAAACCACCATCTTCTCTTTCCCACACCACAATTATCACACCTAAAGTCCACCATCATTACCCTATATCCCATCATGTTTTTGGGTGATTATCACCCCTTTTTCCCACTCCCTTTTCTCTTCATCATTACATTTTCTTCCTACTCCCTACATCCCCTCATTTTTTGGCTTTGTTTTTGGGGAAATTATGGCAACTATGACACTCATTTTTGGGAGAACATCGGAAGAGAGAGGAGAAGGAGCTGTTTTGGGGCTTTCTCTTCTCTCTTTTGCTCCATCATTTCATATATATCTACTTCATCACTCTAACCCATACCACCTTCTTCCTCTCTACACACTACCTCACTTTTCTCTCTCATTTTTCCCTCATTTCCATCTCCATCATCACCACCACCTTCAATCCATATCCTCCATTACCACCACCACCAAGTTCATCACTTTTCATCTCTACCCATCTCAAATCATATACACAAAGCTTCATCATTTTGCCATTGATTCCATTCCATCCTCATCATCAAGCAAGAAGAAGGAAGAAGAGCTAGTTCATCACCTCCACCATCACCATGACATGAGTTTCATGAGCTCACCCACTCCATCCTCATCTTGAGAATTAGTCACTTCTCTTCCCTTACTCTTTCATTTGATGTTTATGAGATTGTTGAAGCTTGTATATGTGATTATGAGTGAGTAGTTAGCTTGTTGGGGCTAGGGTTGAATCCCTAGCCAATCTTGTATGACATTGATGTGAATATTATGTTTGATGCACTTTTCATTAGCACTTTCATATGCTATTTCAAGAGTTGAACACTCATGCTTGAATCTAATCACTTTGGGTGTGTTTGTTTGCCATGACATGAAGGATGATTAGGGCTTGATTAACCTTAGTTGTTTGAAGCATGATAGCATATCATATGTGCATGTGAACGTTGTGAACTACAATCACTTAGAGATAAGCATGGTTGGTTTGCATGATTTCTTAATCTCCAAGCTTTATGCACTTAGGGTAATGCATTTCATACTTAACCGGATTGAAATGCATGACTTAGGTAGTTAAGTATTACACCCGAGAGGGGTTGCTTGATATCGACAAAGGAGATTGTCCCTTGTCATACCCGAGAGGGATGCAAGGAGAGAAATTGGCTAATTAAAATGGCATCATTCACTTTAGAAGCATCATTGTTTGCAAGAGAGGCTAGAGGTAAAAACCCTAAGTCCCAACTCCACTCCATATCATCACATCTACTTTAGTTTAGCCTAGTTTACATTCGAAGCATTTCACTTATCAAGTTCGGATTGAAATACATCCAAAACCAAAAATCAAATCTACCACATCTTGCATATATCCACCATGAATTTTGGTTCACTTGTGAGCCATTGTTTGTGACTTGTACATTTGCATAATCTTTTAGCATCCTTTAAGTTTTCCTAGCTAGTGTGGGTTTTCCAATCCCTTGGGTACGATATCCCCTACTCCTAATCCATCATACTATAACTTGGCCCTTATACTTGAGGGTGGCTTTTGAGCTAACAAGTTTTTGGCGCCGTTGCCGGGGATTGGAGTAAAATCTTTTTCCCTAGCTCGGTTCACATTTGGGAGAAGCTAGAAATTTTTACTTGTACATTTATAATCTTTATTAGTGTCTATATTTGTGTTCTTACCTTTGCTTTGAATTCTTATAGGTGTTTATGAATTTTGGGGAAGGACCAAGTGACCTTGCAATACAACCAACTTGTCCTTCTCCATCATCTCCAAGTTCATCAAGTGAAGAAGCATTTGTTGACACTCTTGATCCAAGTGGTGAAGGAGTTTGGGTATCTAGAGCAAGTCTAGACAAGTTAAAGGGAATTGCGGAAAGGTTGCAAGCTACTTTCTTAGAAGAACCGAACGAGCAAGTTCCAAATATGACGGATGAGGGGGAACCACGTCCTATGAAGGAGTATACATTGCCGACTCTCTCCAATCATCCAAGTTGCATTGTGCTTCCACCATGTGCGGTTGCCTTTGACATCAAGCCGGGTACCATTGCCAATTTACCTCTCTTCTTTGGGTTGCCAAACAATGAGCCATATCTACACCTCCGAGAGTTCAATGAGGCATGTTCCACCGTCCAACTCTTGGGAATTGATGAAGGCAATTTGCGTCTTCGGCTCTTTCCATTTTCATTGAAGGACAAGGCCAAGAAGTGGTTGTACAAGCTACCACCAAACAGTATCAACTCTTGGGAAGAGATGCAAAGAGTCTTCCTCAAATTTTACTTTCCTCCACACAAGTCTAACTCAATGAGGAATGAATTGTTGAATTTTCGGGAGCTACCAAGTGACTCTTTCTATGAGACATGGGAGAGATTTAAGGATCTAGAAAGTGGTGTTCCTAACCATGGTCTCTCAAGGGTTTCGGTTCTAAGTTCTTTCTACACCGGACTTTCACAAGAGTCAAGAAGAAGAGTTGATAATGCTTGTGGGGGATGTTTCATGAACAAGACCGAAGAGGAAGCAACTCAAATCCTAGATGAGTTGAGTGAGTCTTCTCAACTCTATGATTGTGTCTCGGATAGAAAGCCAATGGTGGTGAAGAGTGCCCAAGTGCCTATGAAGGACCTAGAGCCAAGAAGAGGTATGTACAATGTTGATGTCCCAAATATTAATATGCAACAAGAGTTGAAGAGGATAGAAGGAGAAATGCAAAAGAAGCTTGACATGATTCTTGAAGCTCAAGGAAGACCTCAAGGCCAAATTCGGGAGCCTTCAATGGGAGCTAAATCCATGGAGCAAGTGTGTTTGATTTGTGAGAGTGCTTTTCATGACACTAGGGAGTGTTCTCAAAGTGATATGTACCCGGAGTTGATAGAGCAATGCAATCTTCTTGGTTATCCGATGAAGCCGAGAAATGATTCTTATGGGAATTCCTACAATCCCGGATGGAGAAACAATTCTAATGTTGGATGGGGTGGAAACCAAAACCGTGATCATGGTCAAGGTTTAGGTTTCCAAAGGTCTAGTGGTGGCTTTCAAGGTGCAAGTTCCTCAATCTACAACAATCAAGGAGCAAACAATGCCTATCATGCTCCAAGACAACCATACCAAGCACCTCCTCAACATCCCCTACCTCTTCATCAACACCAAGTGCCAAATCAAGAAGCAAGGAAGACACCTACGCTTGAAGAAATGATGACGGCCTTTGTTGGTAATCAAGCTAAGCAAGATGAGAAGATCAATATCCTTACCCAAGGTATGAGCAAGCTTGAGGTACAAATGGGGCAACTAGCTAATGAGCTAAGCCAAAGGAAACAAGGTGTGTTTCCAAGCCAAGTGGAGAATAATCCAAGGCATGAAGCCAAGGCTATCACTACTTTGAGAAGTGGTAGACAAGTGGAGAATAATGTGTATATGCCTACCAATGAAGAAGATGCACCCCCAAGGGTGCCACCCGGTTTTGAAAAGAAATCAAAGGGTAAGGCAAGAGAGTTGGGACATGGAGAAGTCATCTTGGGGTTTAATGATGGTGAAGAAGAAGCTATGAAGGAGAAAATGAAGGCTTTTGAGAAGGACAAGCCTATTGGTTTGAGAGTAGCTTTAGAAGAAGATGAAGTCCAAGAAGGAGCCTTGAAGAACAATCTTAATGCCAAGGCCGGAACGCATGACAAAGAGGCATCTACATCTACTCCAAATGAAGCACCATTCAAAAGAGGTATCAAATTTAATCCTCCTTTGGAGATAGTCCAAGAGAAAGAAGTTCCCCTTCCTTATCCTCAATTTCAAAGAAATGAAGCATTGAAGCAAAAGAATGAGAAGGTGAAGAAGGAGTTTCTTGACTTATTTAGGAAGGTGGAGATTAACATCCCTCTTTTGGATGCAATCAAAACCATTCCTTCGTATGCCAAGTTTCTCAAGGAGCTTTGTATTCACAAGAGGAAGTTTGAGAAGAATGAGAAAGTATGCTTAAGTGAAGAAGTTAGTGCGGTGTTGCAAAGAAAGCTTCCTCCCAAGTTGAAAGATCCGGGTTCATTCACAATTCCTTGCAAGATTGGAAATAATTACTTTGATAAAGCTTTGATGGATTTGGGTGCTAGTATCAACTTAATGCCTTATAGTGTCTATGTGTCTCTTGGCATCGGTGAAATCCTTCCCATTTCTATCTCTTTGCAAATGGCGGATAGGAGTCTTAAGTACCCAAGAGGGGTTGTGGAAGATGTTCTTGTGAAGGTGCAAGATTTAATCCTACCGGCGGATTTTGTCATTCTAGATATGGAAGAGGCTCCTCTCCATGACAAGGAGTTGCCTATCATTCTTGGAAGAGCATTTATGGCAACCGCCGGCACTAAGATTGATGTGAAGGAGGGTTTAATGACCATGACCGTTCATGATACTACCATTGGCTTTCGAATTTTTGATGCAATGAGCAAGCCATCATATGCCTACGATTGTTTTCGGATTGAAGTTGTGGATGGTATTGACAAGATGGTAGAGAATACTTTCATTGAGAATGCTTCTCAAGATCCATTGGAGACATGTTTGCATCACAATGGTATGGAGTTCTTGGAAGAAGCTACCAAAGAAGCGGAGCTTTCACTTGAGGCTTTAAGGCCATGTATTCCACATTTGCAACCAAAGCTTGAGGTACCTCTTACTAACTCTACTCCTTTACTTCCTTCAATTAAATGTCCTCCTACTCTTGAATTGAAACCACTTCCTTCAAATTTAAAGTATGCTTATATTGGTGAAAACCACAAGTTGCCCGTAATCATCTCTTCATGTTTGAGTGATTTGCAAGAACAAAAGCTACTTAGGGTGTTGGATGATCACAAGGAGGCCATTGGGTGGACTATTGCCGATATCAAAGGCATAAGTCCAAGTATGTGCATGCATAAGATCCTTCTTGAAGATGATATGAAGCCTAGAAGGGATTCTCAAAGGAGGCTCAATGTTCCAATGCAAGAAGTTGTGAGGAAGGAAATCATAAAGTTGCTTGATGTTGGTGTTATCTACCCTATTTCGGACTCTAAGTGGGTATCACCGATCCATGTGGTTTCCAAGAAGAGTGGTATGACGGTTGTTGCCAATGATGAAGGAGAGCTTATCCCTCAAAGAGTAGCAAGCGGATGGAGAGTGTGTATTGACTACCGGAAGCTCAATAGTGCCACAAGGAAGGATCATTTTCCATTGCCATTCATTGATCAAATGCTAGAGAGACTTGCCGGCCATGAGTATTATTGCTTTCTTGATGGGTATAGTGGCTACAATCAAATCCCTATTGCACCGGAAGACCAAGAGAAGACCACCTTCACTTGTCCATATGGCACATTTGCTTATAGAAGAATGCCATTTGGGTTATGCAATGCACCGGCAACTTTCCAAAGGTGCATGATTTCCATTTTTAGTGATATGGTGGAGAAGTTCATTGAAGTGTTCATGGATGATTTTAGTGTGTTTGGGGATTCATTTGACCAATGCCTACACCATTTGGCTCTTGTGCTCCAAAGATGTGAAGAGTGCAACCTAGTCTTGAATTGGGAGAAGTGTCACTTTATGGTGAAAGAAGGAATTGTTCTTGGGCATGTGGTTAGTGTTAGAGGAATAGAAGTTGACAAAGCCAAGGTGGATCTCATTTCCAAGCTACCTCCTCCACACAATGTCAAGGGAATTAGAAGTTTTCTTGGACATGCCGGTTTCTATAGAAGATACATTAAAGATTTCTCCAAGATCTCCAAGCCCCTTTGTGATTTGCTAGCAAAAGATGCTCCTTTCATGTTTGATGAGCATTGCATGGATGCATTTGAGAAAATCAAGGAGTTGCTCACTCAAGCTCTTATCATGATGGCACCGGATTGGTCTCTTCCATTTGAATTGATGTGTGATGCTTCGGATTACGCTATGGGAGCGGTCTTGGCTCAAAAGAAAGACAAGGTACTTCATGCTATTTACTATGCTAGTCGTACTTTGAATGATGCACAAGTCAACTACACCACAACGGAGAAAGAACTTCTTGCAATTATCTTTGCTCTCGAGAAGTTTAGAAGCTATTTGCTTGGTACCAAAGTTGTTGTGCACACGGATCATAGTGCTTTGAAGCATCTCTTGTCAAAGAAGGAGGCAAAGCCAAGGTTGATAAGATGGATCTTGTTGTTACAAGAGTTTGATATTGAGATCAAGGACAAGCCGGGCAAGGAAAACCAAGTGGCGGATCATTTGTCAAGGTTGAGTGAGGGGGGTGATGACTCATCCATACCTTTGAAGGATACTTTTCCGGATGAGCAATTGTTCAATGTCAATGTTAAGGAGCTCCCTTGGTTCGCTAATTTGGTGAACTACCATGCAAGTGAAGGGAAGTGCATTCCAAGTGAGCTTGATTATCAAGGAAGAAAGCGGTTTCTTAGGGAAGCACGCCAATACTTGTGGGATGACCCATATTTGTTCAAATTTGGCAAGGATCAAATATTGAGAAGATGTATACCCCAAGAGGAGGTTCCTAGTATCCTTTCTCATTGCCATACACTTGCTTGTGGAGGCCATTTTGGAGGGAAGAAAACGGCATTCAAGGTACTTAGTTGTGGTTTTTATTGGCCTACTCTTTTTAAAGATGCTTATGCCTATGTGAGCTCTTGTGATCGATGCCAAAGAAGTGGTAACATTGGATCAAGGAATCAAATGCCACTCACCAACTCCATGGAAGTAGAACTTTTTGATTGTTGGGGGATTGACTTCATGGGACCACTCCCAAGTTCTTATGGTAACAAATACATCCTTGTTGGAGTTGACTATGTCTCTAAGTGGGTAGAAGCCATTGCATGTGCCAAGAATGATCACAATGTGGTGCTCAAGTTTCTCAAGGAGAACATTTTTCAACGGTATGGCACTCCAAGAGCTATCATAAGTGATGGAGGATCTCATTTTGTCAACAAGCAATTTGAAGCTCTATGCAAGAAGTATGACATCAAGCACAAAGTTGGCACTCCATACCATCCACAAACTAGTGGTCAAGTTGAAATCTCAAACCGGGAGATCAAGAGCATTCTAGAGAAGGTTGTCGGGATTACAAGAAAAGATTGGAGTACCAAGCTTGGAGATGCACTATGGGCTTATCGGACCGCATACAAGACTCCAATTGGTATGTCACCTTATCGGTTGGTTTATGGTAAAGCATGTCACTTACCGGTGGAATTGGAGCACAAAGCAAGTTGGGCAATTAAAATGCTCAATTTTGATCTTGACAAGGCGGGAGAGAAAAGGAAGCTTGATTTATGTGAGCTTGATGAAATCCGGATGGAGGCATATGAAAATGCCAAGTTGTACAAGGAGAGGAGCAAGCTCTACCATGACAAGAAGTTGGTGAAAAAGCAATTCTATGAGGGACAACTTGTTCTTCTTTACAACTCAAGACTCAAATTGTTTCCCGGAAAGCTTAGATCAAGGTGGAGTGGCCCTTTTGAAGTTGTGCGAGTTTTTTCCCATGGCGCCATAGAGATCAAGAATCCAAGAGATGAGAGCACTTTCAAGGTTAATGGCCACCGGTTGAAGCCATATTTGCTAGCAAGTGTGGGAGATGTAGAGGAGGTCCTTTACTTCATGGATGCTCCTCTTGTTCCTCTTCAATGATTTGGAGAGGCCAACGGACCGGCAAGAAGTCCTTAAAGCAAAGCCCTACTTGGAGGTACCCATGCTTGTTACAAGATGGAGAATGAGAATTTTTGGAGCAACAACACCAATGACAAGTTTGGATTGCAAGACCTTTGTCTTATTTCTCGGAAATTGAATGCGCTCATGGTGATGTTGATCTTCGAGGGGGAGCATTTCTAAATCTCTATCTTGCATTTCAATTTTACATTTTAGATTGTTTGTTAATTACTTGTTTGTAGTTTTAGTTGTAAAAAAAAATCTATTTCTTTTCTTCTCCTTTTTCTTTTTCTTCTCTCTCTTTTCTTCTCTCTCTCTTTTCTTTCTTTCTTTTCTCTCCTCCCACCCCGTCTCTTTCTTTTCTCTCTTTTCTTCTCTCTTCCCAGTAGCACGGCCTCCCCCTTTTCTCTTCTAATCTCTACCTTTTCAAATCCAAAAGACCACGAAATTCATCTACTTCCTTATTTGCTCTAATCCAACTCGATCTCTTGCAAGAATTCATTGTTCATTGTCTAAATCTCAAGGTATGATGATTTGCCCACTTCTGAAAATTGTCATTTTTGCTATGATTTGGATGAAATTTGTTGATTGTGGTGTAGTTTCTAGCGAATCTTAGTGTCTCCACTCATGGGTTGCTTGATTAATGTTTGATTTTGCTTCAATTTCATCACATTGTACCCTAATCTTCTTGTTTTGTGAGTAGTTGTTCATGGGTGCTTGTTAATCTTCTTGTTCTGGTGATTTGTTCATTGAATTTGAAGTTTTGTTGTTGGGTTTTAGTCACCCAACGGGTTGGTAGTTTCAGCCGATGGATTGGAATTTTGGCAGTCTTTTGCTTTCTTAACACAGAGGCTCACCAACGAGTTGGCTCAATTGCCCAACCCATCGGTGGAGTTTAGCTTAAGTCTCAGGTTCTCACCAACTGGTTGCTCACTTGGACAACCGGTTGGTCCGAAGAAAAAAAAAAAAGAAGCTTAAGTCACAGATTCTCACCAACAGGTTGCTCACTGGGGCAACCAGTTGGTCTGAAAAAAAAAAAAATTATCATAGTGGTTCTTTCTTTTACTTTCCTTTTTAATTGGTGCTTATGTTGTCGGTCTATTTCCTTGCAGTGAGATGACAAAATCGAGAACTAAAGATACAAAGGGCACCCCCCACTCTTCTCCTCCGACTAAAAAGGCTAAATGTGATTCTCGTAGGGCCATTCTCCCTGAGCGGAATGTGGATTTGGAATCCGAAACGGAAGATGAATCATTTGCAACCCTTAGAGAGTACATTGTGGAGCATCATTTGAAACACTTAGCCTTGGACAATCTAGGCTATGATGAGGAGTTGGTTAGGGAGTTTTATGATGAGCTTGCTAAAATTGGGTGTCAAGGTCGTGAGGTTAATATTGGAATCCGCAACAAGACCATCAAGTTTTCCCCTGAGGCTATTCGGTTGTTGCTTAAGCTACCTACCATTTCAAATGAGGAGAGTACAAGTTTCTTCGAGCACATCAAATGTATAGACCTCCCTCATGTCTTGAGCAATGCTTATATCGGTGCCTATCAACAATACCAGGCCACTGGACGTGACATCAAGGCTCGCAAGAAAACACACCACGGAACCCTCAAGTCTCCATACCGCACATTTTGGCAATTTGTTCGCCATAATCTCCATCCTAGCACCCAAAACACCGAGATTCCGGTGAGTGGTTTCCATGTTCTCATGCCTATGGTAGCCAATGATCGTGTCATTCCATTTCATATCATTATCTTTGATACTATCATTGCAAGTGCTTGTGGGAAGCCCTCAAGCAAGTTGGTTTTTCCTTGCCTCATCACTCGACTTTGCCAAAGCAAGAAGATTCCAAAGATTAATGCTACTAGTGCTTGGAGTAAACCATTTGGTGAACTCAATGAGGTTGCTGTGTCTAAGAGTAAAGTGCAAGCGAAAGCAACTTCCCCCATTCATGACCCCAATACCACATCCTCCACTTCCATCCTTGCCCCTTATGATATCACGGGTCTCAATCCAGATATGGCAAGATTCATCAACTTTCGCTTTGAGGAACTTGCGGGCAAACTTGGTGCTATCGTTGCTCATCTCAACTCTTTGGATGCCCGTTATGACTCACTTTGGAGTCATCTATCTGCTATGGGACATCCACCTCCTGCTCATGTGCATAATGAGAGTGACAATGTAGTTGAGGATGAGCTTAATGGTGATGGTGAGATGTGATGGTGATGCTTGGATTTCATGGTCTTCAAGGGGGAGAAATCTCTAACTCTTCTCTTGATTTTGTCCTTGTATATATTATGGTAGCTTGTTTTCTCTCATTCTTGGACTTTCATTGAAACTGCTTTCAAAGAAAATTCTTTTAACATTGGGGACAATGTTAAGTTCAAGTGTGGGGGGACGACAATGTGTATGTCTTAAGTGTCTAAAAAAATGTCTTAAGTGTCTAAAAAAAAAAATAAATAAAAAAAAAAATTTGTTTTTCTTTTCTAGTATTTATTAGCTTCTTTTAAGTTCCTTCCAACTCCAATGATGAAGCTTGAGCTAAATTTCGATTTGGGCAAGAAAGCATGAGTTTGTCATGTGGGCTTAATTCTTTCAAAATAAATGTTGTGGGTTGTGCTTGATTTTACTTGTACTCGTGTTGCCAAGTTGATGCATTGAGAAAGAGTTTGCATAATGAGATTTGTGAGAGCTATTTGCACCACAAATGTGAGTTTGAGCCTATTGAAAAGTGCATGATATATCTGTTAGCACTTTGTTCTTCATGTGTGTCAATTTCATGTGAATTGTATCTCTAGAACTTGATTCATATCTCTCAAGACTTTTGTCATGCATGTGTCATTATGGATTGTTTGAGGCATTAGGAATCCACCATGGCCAAATGAGCTTTTGACCCCAAAAAGATGATGACCCTTAGATAGCCATTTTGTGCCTTATGTTAGCCTTTTATTTCATTGCACCACAAATGTCTTACCCACTAGCTTAAACACCATCCTTACCCTTTCCAAGTTATCTTAGTGAGCAATGTGAGATTGTATATGTCAAGATGCTTAAAGAAACAAAGTGTGGGGGTACCTGGAAAGAGATAAGTGTGGGGGAGTTGTTTGTATTGTGCAATTGTAGGTTATTTACTTTCATTAGCAAAAAAAAAAAAAAAAAAAAAAGTAAAAAAAAAAGAAGCAAGAAAGAAAATCCAAAAGAAAGTATTTTAGTTCAATAATTAGTTTTTAGTTCAAGTTTGGGGGAGTGATCAAAGGAGTGAACTATATTGAGCATCTTAGGTTCTTAAGTTCATAACTCTCAACAAGAGAGTTGCTTGCTAAGTTGCTTGGAATTTGTGTTTTCCTATCCACTTCATTTCTTTTACCCTCTCCCGAAGCCTCATTACAACCCAATAACAGTCCTCTTTGTCTATAATGATTTGTGCATGACCCCGTGGAGATGAGATTGAAGATCAAGCATATGGCGGCTTTTACATGAAATTGTTTGAGTGATAGTGTAGCTAGCCCATAAACACTTGTGTGAAAATTAGAGTGATTATCTTGTGAGTTTTATGGTTAGCACGGTTTTATTATGCAAATGCTTGGTTTTGATGCATCAAAGTGACAATCATGGCATGACATAAGTATCACTCTAGCATGTGACCCATAACTTCAACACTTTTGAGACATTGCATGTTTTTCTTGCCCTAAGCTAATGATGTTCTTTGAGGAAATTGTTGGAAGGATTAGTTATTTAGTCTTTGTTGTTGTGTCGGGTTTGGATTGGTTTGCTTGAGGACAAGCAAAGTTCAAGTGTGGGGGAATTTGTTGGATCATAATTCTTATATCGTTTTGTTCCCTAAAATCTTGAAACTTACTTGTTTTAGTGTCTAATTTATTAGCAACTAATTCATTTCCATGTTTTTTAGGAAATTTTGACAAGAGAAGAACTTGGTGAAATTCCGGCAATTTTCCAAGCACCGCCACTTTTGGCGGCACAAGTAGCGACGCACCACCACTTTTGGTGGTGCCATGCATTTTCCGGTCATCTTCATGGAGGAGGAAGGGTGGAGCATTTTTGTGTTCATACACAATCAAGTCCTAACTTTTAGTTCAATTTGAACTAAACCACCATCTTCTCTTTCCCACACCACAATTATCACACCTAAAGTCCACCATCATTACCCTATATCCCATCATGTTTTTGGGTGATTATCACCCCTTTTTCCCACTCCCTTTTCTCTTCATCATTACATTTTCTTCCTACTCCCTACATCCCCTCATTTTTTGGCTTTGTTTTTGGGGAAATTATGGCAACTATGACACTCATTTTTGGGAGAACATCGGAAGAGAGAGGAGAAGGAGCTGTTTTGGGGCTTTCTCTTCTCTCTTTTGCTCCATCATTTCATATATATCTACTTCATCACTCTAACCCATACCACCTTCTTCCTCTCTACACACTACCTCACTTTTCTCTCTCATTTTTCCCTCATTTCCATCTCCATCATCACCACCACCTTCAATCCATATCCTCCATTACCACCACCACCAAGTTCATCACTTTTCATCTCTACCCATCTCAAATCATATACACAAAGCTTCATCATTTTGCCATTGATTCCATTCCATCCTCATCATCAAGCAAGAAGAAGGAAGAAGAGCTAGTTCATCACCTCCACCATCACCATGACATGAGTTTCATGAGCTCACCCACTCCATCCTCATCTTGAGAATTAGTCACTTCTCTTCCCTTACTCTTTCATTTGATGTTTATGAGATTGTTGAAGCTTGTATATGTGATTATGAGTGAGTAGTTAGCTTGTTGGGGCTAGGGTTGAATCCCTAGCCAATCTTGTATGACATTGATGTGAATATTATGTTTGATGCACTTTTCATTAGCACTTTCATATGCTATTTCAAGAGTTGAACACTCATGCTTGAATCTAATCACTTTGGGTGTGTTTGTTTGCCATGACATGAAGGATGATTAGGGCTTGATTAACCTTAGTTGTTTGAAGCATGATAGCATATCATATGTGCATGTGAACGTTGTGAACTACAATCACTTAGAGATAAGCATGGTTGGTTTGCATGATTTCTTAATCTCCAAGCTTTATGCACTTAGGGTAATGCATTTCATACTTAACCGGATTGAAATGCATGACTTAGGTAGTTAAGTATTACACCCGAGAGGGGTTGCTTGATATCGACAAAGGAGATTGTCCCTTGTCATACCCGAGAGGGATGCAAGGAGAGAAATTGGCTAATTAAAATGGCATCATTCACTTTAGAAGCATCATTGTTTGCAAGAGAGGCTAGAGGTAAAAACCCTAAGTCCCAACTCCACTCCATATCATCACATCTACTTTAGTTTAGCCTAGTTTACATTCGAAGCATTTCACTTATCAAGTTCGGATTGAAATACATCCAAAACCAAAAATCAAATCTACCACATCTTGCATATATCCACCATGAATTTTGGTTCACTTGTGAGCCATTGTTTGTGACTTGTACATTTGCATAATCTTTTAGCATCCTTTAAGTTTTCCTAGCTAGTGTGGGTTTTCCAATCCCTTGGGTACGATATCCCCTACTCCTAATCCATCATACTATAACTTGGCCCTTATACTTGAGGGTGGCTTTTGAGCTAACAATAACAGCGAAACCTACCACAACGCATCCACCTATGGCCCCCCACTGCTACCCCTGAATTTTGCTCAGCGGGTACCAAGTTATCAATCATGAGCAAACTCCTATCAACAGACATCTTTTCCCCAAATGAACCATTCCCAAACCCAAGACACCTATACCACTACCACCACCACAGCTCAAACCTCTCACCGACCACCAAACGTTGAAAATCCCTAATTTCAGAATCGCCAGCTTCCACCAAACCAAAACCCTGGCCAACCCTTGCCCTATTTTGACCACCGCCAGCCTCCACCAAACCCCAACTTTGGCCAACCGTTTCCCTATCATGACCAACACATGTCATCAATGTGACAAATGAAGTTGGATTTAGCTTTGTTTGGGGGCGGTGACCCTACTGGGTGGTTGTATAAGGATGATCAACAATTCGAGTTTCACAGGGTTCCTGAAGAGCTCAAACTATCTATTGCATCCCTACATTTAGTTGACAAGGCTGCAGACAGATGGTTTGTTTTTCAAGATGAGTTTCCCCAAACTTGGAGATGACTATTTGAACTGTTGATGCACGAATTCAGTGAGCATAACTATGGTGAATACCAAGCTTCTTTAGCCCACATTACTCAAATGGGGACAGTGGATGAGTATATGGACAAGTTCACTAAGTTATTCAAGCGTGCACCAGGATTTTCTGTACGAGCCTTACTCACATTCTTTGTAGAGGTCTCAAAAACCACATCAAGGTTAATGTGAAAGCTCATAGACCCATAAATCTTTATACAACTTGTGAATTGGACAAGTTGTTTGAAATAAGCTCTGCATGCCCTATACAAACTAATTATGTTGTAGCCGGACGAGGTACTGAGATTAATCAAGGGGTGCAACACATACCCCAAACTCAAGGGCTCTAAAACATCCAAGCTCCACCCAATCCTGTAGTGGCGCGCAATGGAGGAGGTCCTCGGAGACTCACACAGGCGTGAGCTCGCAATAAATGCTTATTCTGTGGTGAGATTTTTCAACCAAGACACAATTGCAGAAATGGGACGAGCAATGATGATTATGGAGGTAGTGTCGGATGAGGATGACCAATCACTTCTGTCGGATGATGTGCAGCTGAGGTAGCAAACCAGAATGAAGAAGTGCATGAAGTGGAGTTGAGGGCTATGGGTGATGGTAACACAAGTTCAACCATGCAACTTAAAGGGCAGCTCAGGGGTAAAAAAGTGCATGTACTCATTGACTCGGGGGCATCTCACAATTTTGTACACCCTGCAACTCTCAAGAGCTCCAAACACACAAGCACCAGCATTAAGCCCTTGAAGGTGCGTATGGCGCGTGACTCCTTCATGTACACTACTAGGCAGGTAACTCTTGAAATTACACTACAACAACTAACCTTATTTGTATATTTTTATATGTTACCAGTCTCGGGGTGTGAAGTGGCGTTGGGCGCAAAGTGATTGAAAACACTTGGAGACATAATCTGGAATTTTGAGACCATGGTGATGAGGTTTCAGTACAAGAGTGAAACATACTGCCTGAAGGGTCTCAGTGCCACACAAGCTTCACTTGTTAGCTGTAAGAGCATGATCAGGTTGTTAAGAAAAGAGAAGGAGGCTGTGTTGGTCAAAATGCAAGCAGTAACCAACTCAGAAAAGTAAACAGTCCATCCTGCCATACATAACCTTTTATCTTGCTATGCGGATGTGTTTGCTACCCCTCAAGAACCCATGATCATCGCAATGAGCTAGTTTCAAACATTGTCCCTATCAATGTGTGCCCCTATCGATACTCCCATTTCTCGAAGGCTGAAATTGTGAAGATTGTGCAAGAGATGCTTGACAGCGTAACCATTGGACCTAGCACCCGTCCTTACTCCTCCCCTATGTTATTAGTCAAGAAAAAATATAGGACTTGGCGACTGCATTGACTATAGAGCCATGAATGCCGCCACATTCAAGGATAAATATCCCATATCGGTGGTATATGAGTTGATCGATGAAGTCCATGGCTCAGTCATCTTCACAAAGCTGGACCTCAGAGCTGGTTATCACCAGATTCGGATGGTTGAGAAAGACATTCCAAAAACAACTTTCAGTACTCACTTGGGACATTATGAGTTCCTAATGGTACCCTTCGGTCTTACAAATGCCCTAACTACTATCCAGGCCAATATGAATGATACTTTATGCCCAAAATTGAGGAAAGGTGTGTTAGATTTCTTCGATGACATTCTGATTTACAGCCCCTCTTTGGCTGCTCATTTACAGTTGTTGGAATGGGTGCTACAAACCTTAAGACAACACTCCTTTGCCATCAAAGAAATTAAGTGCTACTTTGGGGTATCATAAGTGGAATATCTGGGGCACATTATCGGCAAAGATGGTGTAGTTGTTGATCTAGCCAAGATTGAGTGTGTAAAGCAATGACCACTCCCTAATACATTGAAGGAACTAAAGGGATTTCTTGGCCTTGGCGGATACTACCGTGAGTATGTGAGAGGATTTAGACTGATTGCTAAGTCATTGACCAGCTTACTAAAGAAAGAAGGGTTTAAATGGAATAAAGCAGCCACTACTGTCTTTGAAAAACTTAAGGTGGCTCTCACAACCACACCAGTTTTAGCTTTCCCTGATTTTTCAAAACCCTTTATAGTTGAATGTGATGCCTCAAACTTAGGGGCGAGCGATGTGTTATCTCAAGATGGTCACCCTATTGCTTTCATGTGTAAGGCACTGTCACAAAGGCATCTTGCACTCTCAGTATATGATAAGGAGATGCTCGCGGTTGTCACGGCTGTTCAACAGTGGCGCCCATACGTGTTAGACCACCATTTCACCATTTATACAGATCACAAGACAATTGAGCATTTCTTAAGTCAGAGGGTGACAACTTTTGCTCAACAGAAGTGGCTACTTAAGCTCTTAAGCTATGACTACTCCATTCAATATAGGAAATGTAAAAACAATGCATCCCCAGGCACCTTATCAAGGTCAATAGCCTTGCAAGCCCTCACAGCCACATCAAGTCTCATCCATGAGTTTGTCAAGGAATTACAACAAGCTTATCGCAGTGACACAAGAGTGGCAGAAATGATCCAACAGTTACAAACAAACTCCACCGGCCCAAAACACTTTTCTTTAATCCATTCTCAAATCTTGTATAAAGGCAAAGTGTTTGTCCCTGATGTAGCTAACTGGAGGCAGCGCATAATACAAGAATTTCATTGTGGTCTCATAAGAGAGGAATGTAGGTCGCTCTCACATTCAAGGAAGTTTTTGCTTGGTCTGGGTTCTAGCTAGATGTGAAGGAGTTTGTAGCCAATTTTTCTATGTGTCAACAGAACCACTATGAAACAATTATGCCCCAGGCCTCCAACAGCCCATTATTATTCCTTCAAGAGCTTGGATTACCATCACTAAGGATTTCATTGAGGGTCTCCCCAAATGTCACGGTAATACTGTTATTTGGGTTGTCATAGATAAACTCACAAAAGTGACTCATTTCATCCCACTCTCTCACCCTTATACTGGTGCAAATGTGTTTGTGCATGAGATTTTTCGCTTACATGGACTGCCAGACATAAACATCTTTGATAGAGACTCATCTTTATGAGTTTGTTATGGGAAGAATTCTTTAAGCTGCAGGGCACCACACTCAATAGATCAACAGCCTATCACCCCCAAATTAATGGACAAACATAGAATCTCAACAGAACACTTAAACAATACCTGAGGTGCGTTTCTGGGAACAAACCTGCTGAGTGGGTTCTGGCTCTCTCATGAGCCGAGTGATGGTACAACTGAGCTTACCACTCAGCACTAAAGATGACCCCTTTTAAGGCTTTATTTGGATACCCTCCTCCCTCAATCAGACCATATACTCCAGGCTCTACCGCCGTTGCCGATGTAGACTCACAGCTGAGGAATCAAGATGAAATGTTAGCTATGATTAAGTGAAACTTGAAACAAGCTCAGGAACAGATGATGGTATAACTTGACAAACACTGCACTAAAAGAGTGTTTCAAGTAGGTGATTGGGTTTATCTTAAGCTTAAACCTTACAAATAAATGACAGTGAGTAAATCAGTTTTTCACAAGTTATCTTCTAAGTTCTATGGACCATTTCGTGTTCTGGAATGAATTGGGGAGGTGGCATATAAGCTGTATTTGCCAAATTCAACCATGATACACAATGTGTTCCATGTATCCTTACTCAAGAGAAAAATTAGGGATTCAACCACAGTCGAGGCCGAGTTACCAAACGTCAGTGATGGATGTGATGCTACTATGTTTAAATGGACTCCGAGAAGGTTTTACATGCGAGAATGGTGAAACGAAAAGGGCGCTACAGCCGTACAATGGCTAGTGCAGTGGTTGGGAACAAGCCCTAAAGAGGCAACATGAGAGATGGCTGACTAGATCAAGCACATGTACCTAGAATTTGAGTTCTGATATTATGGAACTTGAGGACAAGTTCGTTTTTTGAGCGGGAGGAATTGATATGAACTCTCTTAGTGGGTCGAGGAAACATCCTTTATGGTTCGGGTTTCAGACCCATTAGCAGTTAGGATTAATTTTGTTAAGTTGTATTACTTAAGTTAGTTAAACTTGATTCGGTTGTCAGCGTCAACAGCTGGAAGTCCACCACGTGTCACAATCCTGGCAAATCGTGTAAGGTTTAAATGGCGCCCTAGGGTTTATGGTGCAGTCATTGATGAATGAATATGTGTTTTTCTTCCTTCTTAGTTGTACTTAGCTCTCTCCCTTGTCTCTATCTCTATCTCATAATCTCTCTCTCTATTCATTCATAAGACTTGTTCTTATCACTAGTTATATTAATAAAATATATTTCGATTAATTTTTTTAGATCAAATTGTTACATGTTCCTCCATCCTTGTTCCAAACTACGGTGATAGAGAACGTTCACTCCTCCACTGCTGCCAAAATCAAGACATTGACAACAAGAAACTCCGATTCATATAAAGTTGCACTGATCTATCAGTACAAACAACCAAAATAACGATGCATTTGTATTAGGGAAAATTATACAAAGAGTACTTCAATTTTACTCCACTCATAATTAAGATGCCTGAATTTTGTTAAATAACACATTAGTACATGAACTAACAAGTTAGGTCTAATTTCGTACATATCGTTATAACACCGTTAAAATTTACTGTTCATTTTTTTTCTTCTGAGATCTCTTTTTTTCTTTCTTTTAAAGAGGATCAAAGGATTTCACTCATACCCTCATGGTGACTCGAACCCATGACTTCATCAATAAACAGTTGATTACCTGTATTTTTGTACACATAACTACTACCTTAATCATTAGAATTTAGCTAACTCTCATGTCAATTACTATTTAATTAATCTAATTTTATATATTTATAGGTAATAAACTGAATTGCGGAAGACATGAGAAAATGCGAGAATAATAGTGTTACCGAGAAAATGATAAGTTTGTAGACGTGGTTGATTGTGGTCAAACATTAAGAAAAATATTGAAAAAGATTGAATTAAGTTAATTATGGTTGAAGTAATTAAACTCATGATTAACTTGGTCTAGCATGTGCAGCATCAAACCCTCACCTCATTTTATCTTCTCCTCCACTCAGCTCGTGACATGTGGTAGTTTGCTCTCATTCTCTCATACCACTCACATCGAGACCTGAAAACTATCTAATTATACATGCATTCTTTTTTTTCTCCGAAGAAACAGCCGCACTCGAAGAAACAAAATAATGATATGAACTGAACTCTTAACTTCATATTATTTTTTTCGATAGGTAAAATGTCTGTATCGATCATATGCTCGGAAACATAATAGAATTTGTTGGGGTTACAAAACTGAAAACTGACTACCAAACATTTAAGATATCAGCCAGTGAAAACTGAAAGCTGTGAGAACATCAGACCTACGTAAAAAAATAAAAAGGAGACACAGATCAAAGATGGGCTGGGAAGCAGATACAGGTGAGCAAGTTGAAAGCGAAAGGGCCCAATAAGGCGAAGAGAGCTGCCGACAATCACGGGCCTGGGCCCACAAGTCTTAAACTAGAAACCAAAGGATCCAATCACAGTGCGTGCTCATACTAACGTTACCGTCCACTCCAACAGTGGGCCCTACGCTCCATGTGATCTCCGCCCCACCGGGGGATTCGAACCGCGCGAAAATGAAAGGTAGCTGCGCGCGTACTTGGTAATTTACTGGCCCAAAAGTTTGAACTCTCTCACATGCACATGAAAACACACAAAAGACAAATACTATGACAAGAGACACATGCAACCCTTTTTTGTAAGGTACCCCCTATTTTCGTTAACTTATTAGCCTCACCCCGCCATCAATTTCGGACCCCTGATGTATGCTATACGGGTATACGTGATCGCAACAAAAAGACGCTACCGTTATGAATACATTTATGACCAACCAAAACCACCTAAAGCATGAGTGGAGGGGTCGTATCACATTAACATATATATATATATATATATATATATATATATATATATATATACTTTTTTTTTCGAGTAAGTTTAGGTTACTACCTAATCCGGGCATATAGTTTCGGTATCGTATCATATCTTAATTTTTAAGACTATACTCGACTAGTGTGGACTGTCATAAATTGTAGTAATATTGAGTCATATTTGGTGTTGTATGAGACTAGATCAAAAATAGTGATTTTAGGTGATGTGCAACACTACACCAAAAATAATATATAACACAAACAATCTGTTTCTCGTTGATTTGCAAAACAGAGGCATTGAGATGATATTTCACATTCAAAACAAAGTAATTTTGATGCATTTGATCAAGGATCAGAAGATTTGAAATAACTTTTGTCTTGAGAGAGGAAGTGAGAATCCAAAGTGAGAATCGAACGACGAAGAGAGGAACAAGAAAGAGACGGTACTAGCCAGCAGTGTCAAAATGGAGTACCCACATTAGCACGACGTAGAGAGAACAAATTGAAAACAGGTCTAACTTAAGACCATTTATTTTGGTACATTCTCATTTCCAACATGGGACTAGCCTTTTTTGATTTCTTATTTAACACTATTGTATCTAGTACTGAGAAACAAACATGCATATAGAGTTTTAAGTGAAACAGTCGTGTCACACTTGGAACATATAGAGTTTTAAGTAAAATAGTCGTTTCACTAACTCATAACAGATGAAATTTAATAAAACAGTCGTGTCACATGACAGATATATCTGAAACTATTTAAAAATAAAATTGTTTACAAAGCGAGATTTGAAGCAACTTCAAAGACAAAATTAGTGATAAGTCTGCTTTACTTAAAAGTTCATAACCAATTTGCTGTGGTATAATGACAAATTCAGTGATCTGATTACTTTTCTTATAAGTTGGTAGATCATAAGAGTGCCGTAAATGTAGATGGATAGGCCATATACTCTTATGCAGCTATCACCTAGCTACATTAACGTACTAACACATTAACATCAATATTGACATTACAATTCCACCAAAATGATGTGGTAAGTATGTAGGATGCACCTAGATACACAAATAATAGCACTTTGTAGCATGCACCTTCTTCATTTAGATTCATGAGGAATCAATTGGTACATATTACGAGCCAAACTTCCAAACCCTAATAAGATTTCACCTAAAACGAACTCCAAATCCTACTTCCTCATGTTTTTACTTTAACCATAGATTAACTTAACACTTATTTGGAGAGAACCCGACTCGGTTGTTTGCCAAGTCGTAGCTGACACGTGTCCCTTGCTGCTGGACGTTTCCGATGATGGACAGCGACGAAGACGTCGGTGCGAAGGCGAAGCAGAAAGTGCCGGAGCTGTCCACCGGAATCAAGTAGTTCTTGGCGGGGAGTGACAAGCTTTTCCCACCAGAAAACATAAACGACACCGTTGGGACCCGCACGCTCGTTCTTCCCGAGAGATCGTAACACGTGTCGAACAGCGCGAAGTTACTCGCGGCGGGCAAGTCGGGAGTGAGCCTCTTGAACGCGTCGCGGAGCGCGTCGTACGCCGCCGTCTGAAGGCGTGTGATGGCGGTGCCGGAGTCGACGATGATCCCGCCGTTGCCCGACTCGTCCATCTGAAAAAGAGAGGGCGGAATCGACACCTGGCGGCCGCCGACGCTGAGGCCGGTGAGCCCGACGTAGTAAAACGTGTCGAGTTTCCGGCTTTTCAGCAGCGGCGCGACGACGGAATCGCCGGGGGCGGCAGAGTTGAACTCGAGTGTGGACGACGCGCTGGAGTCGCGGTTGACGAGGCAGTACGAAATCGACGAAGCCTTAACTTGCGAAGGAAGGGAAAGCGTGCCGCCGCCGAGTCCGAGAAGTCCGGCGGACCCGACGAACAAGCCCTCGTTATCGTGGCCGCATCCCAACGCGACGCCTTTAATAGCGCCGGAGTTTCCGAACGACACAGTTTCGGTGACGAAGTCGCCGACGGTGTAGGAGCCGTCGCCGTAGGCGACCTGATAAAGACACTTGGCGTTGCGGCAGGCGGAGACTCGTAAAGCCTGGCATTGAGGCGCGTCACAGGTGAGCTGGCGGAAGGTGGAGGATCCGGTCGGGTTGAAAATCGGGTCGGATTGCTGGTAACAGTCGGAGCAAGGCTGGCATTGGAGCCAGTTGACGTCACTGCCGGTATCCAGCACCATGTAAAACTGCTTTGCCGGGCTGCCGACGCCGACGCGTGTGAAGTACTCGCCGCTGCCCAAATTGACCCCGGAAGTCACGGGAGTGGATAGATCCTCGGGTCGGACCTCGGTCTGCATGGGCTTCAGATCCGCCCGGTTCACACCCTGCAAAGCCAGCTGGAGCTTCAAGTTGAGCGAGTTGACTCGGGCCGAGTCGCGGCCGAGGCGCGTGAGGACTAAAGACTTGTAGTCCTTGTGGTCGGAGTTGTAGAGAGACTCACGGGGGTGGAGCTGGAGCGTGATGAGCGGCGAAGAAGCCGCGGAGGAGTTGAGTAGCTGGGCTTCATCTTGGGCCTGGTCCAAGGGCTTGATGGTTTGGGGATTGAAGGAGATGACGTCATGGGCCTGAGTGAGAGAAGCGGCGACGTCAAGAGTAGTGGTGGAGTGTGATACGCTGCGAGAGAGAGTGAAACTGAAAAGAGTGGTGAAGGTGAAGAGGAAGAAGGGAAATGAAAAGGGAGCCATGGGAGATGAGATCTGAGAGTGAAGTGGGGAGGGGAGTGAGGGTTGGGGGTTTTATGAAGAAGATGAAGTGGGAAGTGGGGCCAGAGGTGGGCAAGTATTAATGGAAAAGCTAAAGCTGGTTGGTGCGGTGTTGGACGTACGTTGATGAATGGTTTTACTTGATTTGGGTGCAGAGGACTTGAGAAGTGTAGATCACAAGGGGTTTCTTATTTCGGGTAAAGGAGGAGGAAGAAGACGAAGATTTTATATAAATTAGATTGTGAGGTAACGCTTTTCTAATTTTCTGGCCGTTTCCTCATAGTGGGGGGTAAAGGTTTTTGACCAGGGTGGAAAGGAAGTAAAGGTGAGAATTTCGTGAAGTGGGATCAAAAGGGTTCTTGAGCAGTCACTTTCTGCTTCTTTGTTTAACCCGTACAAAGGGGTACGAGCATATTGCTTTGGGGTTCTGGGATCTTGCTTATGTATAGAGGTAT
Organism: Comarum palustre; assembly: GCA_951800085.1. Taxonomy (NCBI): domain Eukaryota; kingdom Viridiplantae; phylum Streptophyta; class Magnoliopsida; order Rosales; family Rosaceae; genus Comarum; species Comarum palustre. The sequence goes on along the minus strand of OX637576.1, from coordinate 22,341,868 downwards.
GTTTTTTTATCGAGAAGAATGTGGGTATAATTTCAACCTGTGCGGATTCGTGAAATGTCGGGTGCTTGTACCTTTGTAAAGATAGACCTTGTTCATCAAGTATCGGATGTGTTTTAATGTTTGAAGGTGTAGCTTAGATTATAACCATTTAGAATCTTACATCAGAGTCATCTTTAGACAGTAATGAGTGGTGTCACACACAACACTAAATTTATAAGAGGTGGCTAACTTAACGAGAATATCAGCATTATACAACTGTTTACCGCTTTTGAAAAATAAGTAAATTCGTCATTGCGATACATTTTTTATATAAAATCCAAACAGAAATCAATAAGAAACATGAATCATTTGAATCAAGTAATTTCGATTCTACATGGCAGGAACCTCTGCATTAAGAAAGACCATATAAGTGAGAGACCTGTAACCTTATTTGATCGCCTGACATTTTGGGTGTCATGAACGCAACTCTTGTTCTTGTTTTTTTCTTATTTTCTTTTCCTTTATGTTGTATATATTGGTATATTGTCTATTGACTATTCAACACAAGATTTTTTGGTAGGGTTTGGTGATTTTAGCAAAGATTTCATGTTCAGATTTGGTGATTTTAATCAAATATTTGCTTAATTATCTTGAGGTATTTTAGCTGATATGCTACTTAGTTTTTGATATGATTTGTAGCTAGAATATGATTGTGACTATGGATTTGCAGAATCAAAGGTTCAAAAATCTAGAAAGTGTAAAATGATGGTGGATGATTGCAACTTTCTAAAAACTATTTGATCTTCACAATAAAGTGCATTTGTTGAGAGGGAGATTTTCATCTTCTATTTTTATACAAATTCTAATGTTTTTTTTTTGCAAATTCTAATGATTATTCGTTTAGAGCTTTTGATAAGTTTAGAAAGGGACTGCATTGCATTGTCTCTAAAATTAGAAATAGTATATGCTAATGTTCATATCTTCATGAGTGATTGAAAACTGTTTAATTGCTGATCTATTTCTTGCACACATATTGCACTTGAGATTGGTGATGCATCATTGATGATGGGGGCTAGGAGTAAAGTGTCGAAACTGTCAAAGCTACAATGTTGAGATCTAGTTGTGTTATAAAACAGATTTTGTAACTAAGAGAGTTAAGTCTAAGTGTAGGTGCTAGTTGAGTGAGAAGTAGTAAAACAATTAAGTGAGAGTTGCTTAGCTAAGTGAGTGAGATCTTAGCTTGTTCAAAACAGATTCTGTTGATAGAGCTACTTGGTTTGAATCACTTTTGTGAAAAGTGATTAAGAGAGAATATACTTAAACTATATATCTTATAGAATTAGCTACCCAGATTATGTAGGTGGTAGTGGAAGACAGCCACATATTTATTTTCATTATGTAATTCATCAACCCCATCCTTTTCCACTTTGTTTCGAAGAATGGCATGAGATCTATGTACTATGCAGTTTTCCTTTTCCTATCTTAACGGTATTATCAACCGGAAATGAGGACTTCACCAAAGAAATGGAAGCGAAGGAATCCAATCTTGAAATTTTTGAATTACTGAGATTTTATGGTGGATTAACTCACTTTGAGATCGATGTCTCTTTTATTAAGAAACGCAACTTACGGCTTCAAATTCATCTGAGTCTTAGCCTGTAAAAATAGTTATGTTTTGGTGCATTTAGAATACTGAAACTAAGCTCGGCATGCAATCTACCACCTGACGGTAGGAACTCCCTGTCGCAAGTTCGAATGCCTTTCTCGCTTTGTTTATAGCTTGGTCATACGCAACCAGATCGTGTCGAGCTTTGACGTGCCTCTTGACAAACAGATATAAATCACCCTCCAAGAATGGATCAACCCACCGGCCACGTTCCTCTGCTTCAGATTCTTGATTGTAAACTTTGCAGTCCAATTCCATGCAGGCATTTGTGTACCGGATGCCTTTTCCATCACCCACAGATCAAACTGGCCTTCAACATAGGTTAAGAATGCAACCGAATTTTGCCATGTAAAGAGCTGTTGGCCATAAGACTCATAAGGGCGGAAATGGCTATAACGAGGCGGCATTGGCATATTGTGGACTACCTCATCATGCAGATCAAACGAGAAAACAGACCTAACAGAGTTGGTCCATGCCAAGCAATACAACACGCCATTCGAATAAATCGAAGAGTATGATAAGTTATAATTATCTGGCGCAGCACAGTTTTTAACTTCTCTCCGTGAATTTTTTCTGCTGCAGAAGACTTGGGTTCGGTATATGTAAACTTTTCATCAGCATCAGAATCCATGCTGCCGGAAATCCTCACCACTTTGTACTCTGCAGCATTGTTCTTGCCATTTTCGAAGTTAACGAATCCGAAACCAACCAGTGGTTGACCACAAATACTACTCTCATTCTGATCCTTAAAAGACTAGGGTGGAGGAAGATACCTATGCTTTCTTGTTGCTGGGTTCCATTCGATGATTTTCTAGTGTACAGAGGATGAAGGCAGACTAGACCATTTCTAGATCCCGCAATATGTATCAACTTGTTATGAGAGTCTTGCCAAGCATTGAAATTTTATGGGGTTTATCATGTTTAGTATTTGTACCTTTGAAGATGCGACCACGGAGTAAGCAGAGATTGCGTTGAAGGTGTTTTTGGTGAATGGCAGTGAAGTGGTAGCTTTTTATGAGCAGACCACTCTTTCGACACTCATAAACCCAAGGACTTAATTATCGGCCAACGAAGAGGATACGTTCACTACTTGTCTTGCCTCCATTCCCTAACTTGGAAAAGAAATCGAATTAGGGTTTTATGTGTATGTGGGGTTTAAATATACAACCCCAGGTCCTTTTTATAAAGAAGATTCAATCTGTATTTCCTACTTGCACAACAACTAGAGGAAAGGTACAACAAGTAATCCAAATTCTATAGGGAAGAAAATCCCAAATTACTCCAAATCTGCACTTTGAGCTACTCACTTTGATCATTCCTTAAAAATCATGATTTTAGCTTTTAGCTCTATCGTGATTTTTCTTCTTTTTTTTCGGATTTATTTTTGGACAAGATTTTGGAGGATAGTTCCAACGAGGTTGGTAAATCAAACCACAAAATTTGATGTGTTTTGCTTTTCTTGCATGCAATATGTCAGATTGCATTGGTTCAGTTACATGGGGTAGTAATGTTAATCTTAATGACTTCAATCGATGGTGTTACACATTTATCAAATCACTGAAGGTGTATCAAATCGAAAAAATGGCTCCAATCGATGTTATATGACTTATATCACTTATATGAGTACTAATTAATCGTGCACAACGTCAAATTACAAGTTGTTCAAATTAACAGAATAATCCATACAGTGATCACATTCGGAGAATCAATAAGGCATTTTGAATCATATCTCTTTAATATGAGCCTAGCTATATGATAACGATAAAGTATTTTAATCATTTTATTCAGGTATAGTTGAAGCACAGTATTTAGAGCTCCAAATTTTTTATGTAGATTTGGTTTCGAAATTGTGTTCCAAGGCTTTATGTAGATTTGGGTTTCGGAAATATCAATTTCATTCCTCTCTAAATCGGGGTTTAAGGCTTTGGTTGGATGAAAAGCGTTACCATTACCAGAAAAAACATTTTAGCCGACGAAAAGAAATTCGTCGAGCTGTAAGACTTTTTCGTTAGTTAAAGTAATAGGCGATGATATTTCATCGGCTAAATTATCATCGGCTAAAGGTCGTCGGCCATACTTTAGCCGACAGAAATAATCACAGTCGTCGGCTAAAGTCTACACTTTAGCCAACGATAAAACTCGTTGTCGGCTTAAAGTTTGGACTTTTGCCAATGACATTATAGACTTTTGCCAACCAAAGTCTTTATATATCGTCGGCTAAAGTTTTTGTATATCGTTAGCTTAAGTATGAAACTCGTCAGCTAAAGTGTGCATATCGTTGACTCAAGTTGATGGTTTTTGAAGAAAAAAAACGGCAGATTCTGAATTTGTACTCCTAGAACCTGTCAATTCCACAATTTTATTGACGACGGCTGTGACACTCTCTCGGACTCCAAAACAACCCAACCTAAAAACTTTCCCAAACATCACCAAATCTTTCCAAATCGAACACAACACATCCTAATTAAACAATGAATACAACTAAGAAATTCGATCTAGGAGGTTAGAAACTCATCCAAAAACAAACACAAATCGAACTCAATATGAACCGAGTAGACTCAGTTCAACTCGGAAGCTCCTCCTATTTGATCCAAGCTTGAATCGCGTTGTGGCTTTTTCCAACACCAACAGAAGGAAGAGACAGGCTTGAATCACCTGGTTTATATAACCTCCATCACCGTCAAGAAAGAGGCGAACTACAGTGTGGCGACGAGCTCAACATGCGCGGCGGGATATCCAGGGCGACGGGTTGGGTGACAGAATATAGAGAGAAGGGATGGATTCCGATTTAAAAAACCCTATTACTTTAGCCGATGACATGTGTCCCTTTCGTCTGCTAAAGACACTTAAGTCGACGAGACGTGTCCCTTTTGTCGGCTAAAGTATAGTCGACGACACCTGTTCATTTCGTCTGTTTTAGTATAGTCGACAACACATATCCCTTTCGTTTGCTAAAGAATAGCCGATGACATTTTTTTCATCTGTTAAAATACTTTAGCCGACGAGCAAAAACTTTACCCGATGAAAAAAAAATTGATCTGATAAAGTATAGTGTAACTAACGAAAAACAAATTGGTCACCTTGTTTTTGGTCATTACATTGGGTTAAATACTTTTTTGTGATAGTGTGCCGTTATTTTGGCGGGCAGAACACCTATGAATATGTAAGCTTTATAACCAATAACATCATCACCAGATGAGACAAGAACTCGCACAAAAATGTTGAAGGCTTCAAAATCCATCTCTCCCTTCAGGCTTTCCTCTCTTCTTCGGAACCAAAAGGACCCAGATCTTGCCCTCCAACTCTTCCAAAACCCCAACCCTGATTCAAACCCACAACCCCATAAGCCCTTCCGCTACTCTCTCCTCTCTTACGACATCATCATCTCCAAGCTCGGCCATGCCAAAATGTTCGACCAAATGGAGCAAATCCTCCACCAAATGAAGGAACAGACCCATTTGACTCCTCCCGAAATCATCTTCTGCAATGTCATGTCCTACTACGGCAGGGCTCGTCTCCCTGACCCTGCACTCCACCTGTTCGATGAAATGCCTGCTTTCCGTTGTCAACGGACTATCAAATCATTCAATTCCTTGCTGGACGCGCTTTTCAAATGTGGGGAATTTGAGAAGATGAGGAAGGTTTTGGAGGGGATTGAGGAGTATGGGACCCCGGACGCGTGTACTTACAATATACTGATCAAGGCGTTTTGTGGGAGTGAGGATTTGGATGATGCACGGAAGGTGTTTGATGAAATGCGCAGCAAGGGTGTTGAACCGACTCAGGTGACATTGGCAACTTTGGTTTACAAGCTTTACTCGGTTGATAGGGTGAAAGAGGCTTTGGAGTTGAAAGAGGAATCAGAGCGCGTTCATGGGGTTTCGCCTAATGCATTCGTCTATGCGTCGTTGATGAAAGGGCTTTGTAGGATTGGTGAAATGGCATTGGCTTTTGAGCTTAAGGATGATATGGTGAGGAAGAACATGAGGTTGGATCCAGCAGTTTATTCTACTTTGATCAGTGCGCTATTCAAGGCCGGAAGGAGAGAAGAAGTTTTGGGGCTATTGAAGGAAATGAGTGAGTATGGATGCAAGCCAAACACTGTAACTTACAATGCAATGATTCATGGGTATTGTACGGAGAAGGATTTTGAAGCAGCTTATGGACTTTTGGATGAGATGGTGAAGAAAGGGTGTAGGCCAAATGCTATTAGCTACAATGTGATTATTGATGCGCTGTGCAAAGAAGGGAAATGGAGTGAAGCGAATCTGTTCTTTCAAGATTTACCAAGGCGTGGGTGCCATCCTGATGTTCTCTCATATCGGATTCTATTTAGTGGACTTTGTGATTGTGGACAGTTTAAGGAAGCAGCCTTTGTCCTAGATGAGATGATCTTTAAGGGTTATGCGACCCATTATGCACGAACGCAGAAACTTGTGGAGGGTTTGTGTGAGGAAGGTAATATGGAGTTGTTAGGGACAGTTTTAAGTAGTCTGCAGAAGGCCAATGTTCTTGATGAAGATACCTGGAGGGTGGTCATGTCTACTCTACGTGAGGAGAAGCCGTCAGAAGTCTTTGAGATTATTAATACTTTGACTATGCAGTAAACTGGGGATGTACTCTTACTAATAAATAGGTTTTGTAAGACAATGGTAACTCTAATGCGGACGACTTGCAACTTAATTTTCATAGTGATTATCGTCAATTGGGAACCTGTTTCTCTAGAAATGGCTCACAAATTGTTCTGAAATTTTGAGTTCATCTATTCTCTAACATTGAGTTTAATATTATTGTGTAAATAGTGAACAACACGGGGACGTAGCTCATATGGTAGAGCGCTCGCTTCGCATGCGAGAGGCACGGGGTTCGATTCCCCGCGTCTCCACCCAGATCTTTTTCTGTTTCTCTATTCTACTGTTTTTTGTGCAATTGCTTCCAGTTCTTTGTTTTTCTCTTGTCGAGTCCAATTGCATTGCATTTTCTCTGTTCTTTCACTTCTTTTTTCTTCTAGTTACATTGCTGTTATTTGTTAGAGAATAGATGAGACAAGTTTGAATTATATAATTAACAAGAGGAATTTGAGAAAGAACGAGTAGATTAGAGTGACTAAAAATCAAATTTCAAGACCATTGTATATATAGGTTCTTGTTCCCATCTCACATTCCTTTTCTCCTTCTGATCTAATTAAAGACATAAAACCAACAGAAGATGAAATCACTCAACATGCCCTGAAAGCAGTTCATGTTAATGGGAGCAAGTTGATGTACATACTAGTGTACTACATACATGCACATTGGCACTACACAAACCCGATATATAACCAAAGATATGACCTAGCTAAGACATTGCAATTCTTTTTATAATTTACTTTTATTTATTTGGGTTCATGACGATGATGGTACTAGTCAACAATGATTAGCATCCATCACCTGCAGGCTCAACCGAACTCAAAAGACCATTGCCTCTGAGCTGCATGCAGTGGTCTTCTGCGTCTACTTGAGCACACACAATCACCACTGCCAGGCCGTTGTGATGTGCCTCCTGCATCACGTTGACTGCAATGTCAACTGTCATTCCAGGGATAACCTTCATGAGAACTTGGACAACATACTCCCGCTTATTAAAGTTATCATTATGCAGCATAACTCGATATGGCGGAGACATTTTCTTTGATTTCCTGCAAACCAAGGTTAATTGGGTATCCATAATTTTTTACTATAATTAGAATAACTAAAAGTGATCTTAGTGTGTGGGTGCACACGTGCGCATGACATATACATTCTAGCATTAAGGCTTACTGAAGCAAGAATTTCTTATAAGATGAGGTTTGCATGACCCCTACCATCCACTAATCTACAGGGGAAATTACATTAACCAGATTTTGGGTCTTCAAAGCACTAGTTTAACCATCTTCAGTATTAACCACTTGAACCATATTCAAGTAGTGCCTGAATCCCTCTAGTAAAGCCTCTTGAAAAATGCTCAACTCCCCTTGAGGTTATTTATTTTTAACAATTAAAAAGTTAGCTAAATGTCCCTGAGGAGACCAAATTTAGGGTACTTTTGTCCCAATCTACAGGTTCCACTACGCAAGTAAAAGATGGTATTCAACAACAAAAAAAGTCAAGGGGCAGAAACTGGGAAATATAGAAACCTAGCCAAACTCTGAACTCAGACTTTCAACCATCGGTTTAAAACTTGAAAAGTATAAACTACTAGAGCAGCATATGCTCGTAGCTTCTCGAGTTCAGTATGAACACGAAGAAGCTCTTATGCTAGTACGCTCTGCTGTAACATTCACTTAGGAGTTAGGACTGAGTAATACCAACAATTATTTCATTTTTAAGACGTCTAATTTGAGTTTGCACTTTTACCAAGTTCTATTCAAAACACAGATTAGAATAAGAATCCCCTCAAACATCTCTATTGAGACTATCAAGTTCGTCTTGTATACCGCGGAAGTTACACAAAATTCATGCAACAGAAGCAGAAACGTATGAATCCAAAACCATCATGTAAAATTATACAGACAAATGTATTGTAGTTACCTCAAGTCAAACTCAGAATCACGACCAGGTGTGGTCTTCTCTATGGTTGGCTTCTCCAACAACCCACCTCCTTTTCCAAGCACAGTTGTCGTTGCAGTCATCACCGTGCTCCGATTCGGGCATTGTTTATGAAAATAGGGTTTATCTCCTCCTACATAAATCACAACCATAACACATTTCAACAAATCTGCCATGCCCATAATTGCTCAACTTGCCACAAATCTATCAACCCTGCTTGTGATTAAATTCCGGTCATCAAGATAATCATCATATCATGCCACAAATTTTGCAGATAACAGAGTTTGGCCAATGGATTCGAGTAATCAAGATTTGAATGGAAATTAAAGAACCCACAAAGGGAATAGTACCTGATTTAGAGAGATTGAGAACTTGGGTAGGTGAAAGAGGGACTCGACCGCAGAGGGCAGCCATGAGCCTATGACTCTGTGTGTCTCTGAGACTCGGAGCTTGTGAGCCAGAATAGCTGGAAAGGATTGTGTGGCATATACGGGTGTGGTAGTTCGGGGCCAGCGCCTCCCATTTTGCTGATGGTGTTGTTTAACGACACGTCGTATGAGAATCTTTGTTTGGAGCAAATATCCGATTCCGGGCTTGTGGCCCTGATCAGTCCTGAAACGCGAAAGAGATTGATGGACCGATTCTATATTTGGGTAAATTACATACACTTAACCGCATCAGAATTGCAGTTATAGAATTCAATAATATGAACGGTAGTAATATATAAACCATTATTTTGACTCGTTAGTTTCTTCAATATGTGTTTGTGGTCACATTCATTAGAGGTAATATATAAAAACACTTGATCATTCTCACCGTGAGTTTGCAAATCATTAATTTCTATAATATGTGTTTGTGGTCACATTCATTAGAGGTAATACATAAAAATTCTTGATCATTCTCACTGTGAGTTTTCAAATGAAAACTGTTGGTGCGAATGTCTTTAAAACTTAAAAAGATTTGATTGACCTTTAACACATATAAGGCATCAGTGACATGAGTCAAAATCGCAGTTTGACAACAAGAATTGTGCTCTACCTCGTCCTTGTATAACCGGTGATGAATCAATCATAGTTGTCACTGAGGATTTATGTGACAAAAAATCCATAAAAATTGTCTATTTCGCAAAATAATGTGGGTAGTCTCACTGCCTGCTAGACACTCAATTTTGTCGTGAGACATCTATAAAAAATGTAAATCAATTAGTCTTTAACTCAAGACATGGCGAACACTCTAAATCACATAGAGAAATTACAAGGGATTGTGATTAAGTTATGATCCTCTAATTGAGTGCATAAAAAATTTTCACTCAGAATGATCTTTGCACACTAAAACAGTTATAACGTCTTCATAAAAATAGCTATCGATTTGGAAACTAGACTCATAGAGATTTCCAACCATATATAGCTCATGTTCTAGTTCCTTCTGAGCTGTTCACTAAGCTCGTTCGAAGTTGGCTGTCCAGAGAGGACATATTACTATTTTTCATAAAGAATAAACTTTTTGCAATTCGAACCATTCATGCATTCTAAGGGAAATAAATTCTCAACCATTCTTTAAACAAGAAAACTGAGAGAAATTTTATTAATGCCAACTTAGTACATCAAGGATGTTCTTATTTCATAAAACAACTTAAAAACCAAAGTCTGAAAACATGACTAATGCCATAAATAAGAACTAGAACAGAGCAGAAATAATAAACCGTCTAATGCATAGACTAATCGAAATCTGGAGTGTCAACATCATTGGGAGCAACCTTACTCTTGGACTCAAAATCTGCTATAGTGAGGTTATTAATGCCAACTTAGTACATCAAGGATGTTCTTATTTCATAAAACAACTTAAAAACCAAAGTCTGAAAACATGACTAATGCCATAAATAAGAACTAGAACAGAGCAGAAATAATAAACCGTCTAATGCATAGACTAATCGAAATCTGGAGTGTCAACATCATTGGGAGCAACCTTACTCTTGGACTCAAAATCTGCTATAGTGAGGTTAGTGTTGTGCTCAACCTCATCGTTCTTATAATCTCCATCAATATAATTAGCCTCTTGAGCCAAGTATTGTATGTGCCTCTTGTAGATATTTTGAATGTCCTTGCTTGCACGACATTGCTTGTGCATATGCTTAGTTGAACCGCATTTGAAGCAAGAAAAATGACCATGTTTGACAGAGTTAGGTGGATGATTTCCAACTTTTCTAGAACTAGGGCCAAACCAACCCCTCCTTGATTGCTAGTAACGGCACCACCGTCCCTCTTCCATGTGAGGCTACGATGTGGATGGCGTTGCTGATTCCCTTTGCCGCCCTCACGTGGTGCAGGTTGCCTATGAGCATAAGGTGTGGCACGATCATTTTTCTGACGCTGTGAAGCTTTCCCACCATTTTCCTGTTAAGTCTTACGGTATTTTTCTGGTCTCAATTGGTGTAACATTATTGTTGAGAATAATCTCATGATGCCTTTTAAAAATATATATATTCATGAGGTCACTGAAAGTCTGAACTCTTTCTTTTTCATACTCAATGCCATACTGATGGGAAAGGTGGCTCATGGTAGAGGGAAATGTGTCCAAGGTCTTCTCAATCATATTATTCTTGCTTGCTAATCTCAAGTGCATGAGTCGCGTAGTAGTTTAGACTCGAAGTACGAGTGTCGTTTCCACCGAAAGCAATAAAAAAGTACACAAAATTGTAAGTACTAAAATAGTAAACAAATGAATGAATTTAATTTGTGAGATAGTTCAATTATGAGAAACACTAAGAATCAAGATTTCACCTTAAATCACTTATACAATTATATTAATTCGACTCATTCCATTGAAACTTATTCAAGAAATATGACTAAAGATAAATTCAATCAATGTTGTTCATATTCAATAAACCAAATAATTTCATGGAAATTTCTCAAGCATAACTTGTACCTATGACAACAACCTATCAAGATACAATTTCACCGAAATTATCAATCAACCTGCTCAATATTATATATCGAAAGCATGAATATTTCTATTAAACAATATAAAAAGCATGACTAAACCTATGAAATAGATTATCAAATACTCATCAATCAGACTCAAAAGTAGAAGTAGACATCACGATGAACAACTACAAATTAAATTCGAATTGAAGTTCGTCGAATCAAACTAATAAAAATTACATAAACAATCTAAAGTTTCACCCTTAACCTTAGCTTAGAAAAAAGAGGAGAGAAGAGAAAAAAAAGAGCAGGAGAATCCCCTTATATTGCAGCAGACCAATCCTCCCCAGAACCCAATTCCTCGAAGGGATCTTTTCCGGATTTCCCATCGGCCAATCTCCCAAATCTTCTATAGAATCAATTTAAGGTAAACTTCCCTTATAAGAGTTGGGCCCGTCATAATTTCTTCTCCCCTTTTGAAAAACAATGCTGCTTGAAGAGGCATGGAAAACTGGGCTTCTGTTCGTGAAGCAAAAAGGGAAAAATGGATGTTCAGATGTGAAGAAGAGGTGATGGAGTGGTCACGTGCTTGCCTCTTCTTGCTTCTTCTAATTAAACCAATTAATAGTTTGGCCAAAGTCAAGTTTGGTTGTCTTTGGATCGGGTATGTCTTGCTCCTTTTAAGCCTTTTCAAACGCAAATTCATTATCATACCTATACATCAAGAATTGAGGATAATTAGTTCAAGTTAGGTTTTATTATCCCAAATAGCTAAGTAATAGCATAGGCATGGGTACATTTTTCACCACTTATCAATTCTTGAATTTCTCCACTCCACAGAAACTAAGCTCCGCATGGAGATCCAACATAGCTTGGTTATATTCCTCAACTTTAGCATAATACACTAAACGGATGATGTCCCATCTTGCAGTCAATTCTGGAAGTTGTACATTATGCACATTGTTGAAGTGTTGCTTTAGAACGTCCTATAAATCTCTGGGATCCTCTTTTTTAGATACTTCTTATGCAGAATTGGATGGATGTGACGCCTCAAAAACATAAGGGCTTAAGCTTTAGTTTCCACACTTAGAGCCTCATCAATGAGATCATCCGAAGGAAAAATCATGTTGGTATACCGTTTGCAGACGAATGTGTGAGTCACGTCTGATACCCAACAGTGGCATTTTTTTCCTTGAGCATCAAGGATGTCAAACTCTAGTCTAGCTGGCTCAGCCATCTACAAAAATGACAAGAGAGCTAGTTAGTATCGAGAATTTGAATACTAAAATCATGTATATGGAATTAGAATTTGAACCAAAATGTACTGGTCACAATATCGATGCAAAAATCGTGACTATAATTGTAACATCCCACATCGACCAACGGAGAGGGTGATGTACCATATATGTACATCGGTGACACCCATCTAGCACGAGGCCTTTTGGGAGCTCAGTGGCTTTGGAGGGGATGAGAACTCCGAAGTTAAGCTTGCTAAGCTTAGAGCAATCCCATGATGGGTGACTTCCTGGGAAGTTGCTCTGAGAGCTTCTGGAAACAAAACCGTGAGGGCCGGCGGGCCCAAAGCGGACAATATCGTGCTACGGCGGAGATGGTCCGGGATGTGACAGATTGGTATCAGAGCCACTCTGCCGAAGGGTGCGAGTGTGCCGACGAGGACGTCGGGCCTCTAAGGGGGGTGGATGTAACATCCCACATCGACCAACGGAGAGGGTGATGTACCATATATGTACATCGGTGACACCCATCTAGCACGAGGCCTTTTGGGAGCTCAGTGGCTTTGGAGGGGATGAGAACTCCGAAGTTAAGCTTGCTAAGCTTAGAGCAATCCCATGATGGGTGACTTCCTGGGAAGTTGCTCTGAGAGCTTCTGGAAACAAAACCGTGAGGGCCGGCGGGCCCAAAGCGGACAATATCGTGCTACGGCGGAGATGGTCCGGGATGTGACAATAATAACGTCATTATCGATATATTCCTTGTTTAATCTCTTTGAGTTATACCGTGACAAACTGTCACCATATAAACTTGATATGAGCCCCTCAATATCATAAACAATTTGATATTTTATATATACAACCGTTAATAATGAAAAGTAATACTAACACATATAGTATAGTAACAAATTGCACATATAATCAACATTAGTTACGGTAAAACAAGTTCCATATTTATTATGCTCAACATTACTTACGACAACAGTAAAATATTAATTACTAACTATAAATCACAGTAAAACAAATTTCACATTTACCATGTTCAACATTAGTTACGATAAAGAAATTAATTACTCACAGTAAACACAAATATCATAATTTTTACCAAGTTATTCATGTTAAACAGTTAAGAATCGAGACACGGTAAAGACATGGCAGTAACTTTCAATTACCATATAGTAAAAAACAAAAAATACTGCTGCAGTGGTGAAAAATTCGGGTCGGGTCGTTGAACCGGATCAAATCTTATCCTGGGTCAGGTTGGGTTGAATCAGTTCGATTCCGGGTCGGGTCTGTTCAATTACGGGTCGGGTTATAGGATCGGATATGCTACAAAACCAGGTCTGGGTTCTAGGTTCTGGGTTGAATCAGTTCGACGCCGAGCTGTGAGGTGGAGGCGAAGCACGACGCTTGGGTTAGCGGAGCTGCTACGCGGAGGCGTGAAAAACCGGATCAGACTCGGGGGAGGAGGCAGAGCACGGGGGCGACACGGCTGCAGATCGGAGATTGGAGGACTCTGGCGGATCAGAATCAGTGCTGCCGAGGTGCACCTGGTGAGGCGCGTCGGGTGTGGGTGGGTGGACTGCAGGCGCGGCTCCGATTTGGGGGGTGACGGCTCGGGACTCCGGGCTCAGCTGAGGCTCTGGAGCAAAAGCTCTGAAAACTTTTTTTTTTGTAAGCAAGGTTTCGTTCAATAAAACTGTAACTACAAAGCAATCACAGTATCCAACAAGAGATTACAACTACTATCGAATACCCTAGCTTCAAACTACATATCCACTCTCTAAAAATGAGAGACTGACATATCAATAAATTCAAATAGCGTCGAAATGGGCAACCGGTTGAGTTAGCTTGACCAATATAAAATGCAATTACTAGAATAAGTACGTTGCCCCAGAATTTCTATGTCCAGGATCTCCTTCTTGCAATCACAACAAAGACTAGTAATATGCTCGACCAAAGGTCGGCAATATTCTGGATTCTTATAACAACGAACCAGCTACCCAAAATCAACACTCTATTGGAATCTATGGCATACTTTCAACAAACTCGAACGAGTAAGGACTTATTTGAGATCTGAAAACCAAATCCAAACACTAAACTAATTATGCAATAACATAAAATAAGCATAAAAATAAAAATAAAATAGCATGGGCTTGGGCACAAAGCCTATACCCATACCTAGAGGATCCAAGCCCAAGAAGCATGTTGTTGCAGCCATGCCGCCACCTCCTTGTCAGCATCTCCGATAACCTTTGAACTTCAACAGCTCCACCACCGACCCTTGCTCCTCCCTCCAAGTGTCTCTCCCAGCCCAGATCTGAACCCGGCTTCCCAAATTCTATCAGATCTCTCCAATCCGACGTGAAAGAAGAAGAACGCAGCACCGCCCCGTCATCAAGTGAATCCTGACGCCACAACGCCACCGCAAACCCCTTACTAGGAAGCACACTCTCCTCTCTAGGGTTAGAAGATCGCCTTACCGCATCCCTATCACCAACGCATCACTGTCGATCTGCCTTCAGCCATCCAAGAACCTTTGATAGCAACACCATCAGTTTACAGCAGCACCTTTGATTGGATCCTATTCGTTGGGACACGAAATCCCTTCCTTTGGCCTGTCCGACGACAACGCCTCTAAGGCGCGTCGCCGCATAGGGCATGACGCTCAGTTTAGTGGTCTCACGACGCTAAGGTTAGTAGAGAGAGAGAGGAAGTTCACATTCACAAAGCTTTGAAAACTTAAAGCTAGGGTGTTGATAACGTGTTTCAGGAATAAAATATTTGGAAAAAGCGTATACTCATTCATTTATAATAAAAACCTATTTATAGCAGAGTATCTTCGATACACGGTCGTGTATGTACACGACACATGTAAACGGTTGAGATTAGAGAATATAATATTGATACATGATGGTCAAACATATGAATTGTTATGAATGACTAAGATTGTATCATGTACAAACACAATCATGCATACACGAATTTCTCTATTTATAGACCTTACAACAATTATTCTATACAATCACTCACACTTATCTAAACTAATATAAATATAATATCATTCAAATAAACAAAATGATCTGAAGACACCTGTGCTTCGATACAATGAAGTAAACGACAAACAAATAAAGATAAGATAACACTAAACTCGAGAGCCAATCAGTTTCCAATGCCAAATATCACAATCAATTTTTTTGATGGCTATGTTCATATATATTCGTACTGTCATGCTCGTACCATTGTTTTAATCCGAGTTCTATATGAATTGCTACGTACTGTCCATTAAGTCCAGTTATTCATGGATCTAATATTATTCTCTCTGCAATCTCTCTTAGTTTTCCTCGCCATCTATGTCTACCTTCATTCTTACACCACTCGACTAAACAAATCCGCATGCTACGGCTTCAAAGTCTACCCGTTTCTCGGATCCCTACCGGAATTCCTCAAGAACCGGCACCGCTTCCTCGACTGGACCACCGAGATCCTCCGCAACTGTCCCACCAACACCGCCGTCTTCTTCCGCCCGGGAAAGATTCACGGCATCATCACGGCCAACCCTTCCAACGTAGAGCACATGCTCAAGACCAACTTCGAGAACTACCCCAAAGGCGAGCGGTTCATCTTTCTCCTCCAAGACTTTCTCGGCAGTGGAATCTTCAACGCCGACGGCGAGGTCTGGAAGGTCCAGAGAAAGACGGCCAGCTACGCCTTCAGTGCCAAATCACTCAGGAACTTCGTCATGGATAACGTCAGCTTCGAGATTCAGACCAGGTTAGTTCCACTTATGGCGCGAGCCGCCGAATCGGGATGTCGTTTGGACCTCCAAGACGTCCTGGAGCGGTTTGCTTTCGACAATATATGCAAGATGGCATTCAACGTCGACCCTGCTTGTCTCGGCGGCGATGGAAAATCTGCCGCCGGGTTTATGCGGGCGTTTGATGACGCCGCGACGCTTTGCTCCGGAAGGTTCCTCTACGCCTTTCAATTTATTCGTCTCTTCAAAAAGTTTTTCAACATCGGATCAGAGAAGAAGCTAAGGGATTCAATCGCAACCGTTCATAACTTCGCAGATGACATAATAAGGTCAAGAATGGAGAACAGTGGCAATGAACAGCAGGATGATTTGTTATCCCGGTTCATCGGAAATGATAACAGTAGCTCGCCGGAGTTTCTCCGTGACATCGTCATAAGCATGATCCTCGCCGGCAGGGACACGACGTCGTCAGCACTGTCTTGGTTATTCTGGATCCTATCTTCTAGACCAAACGTCCAGCACAACATTCTGAATGAGCTCGAAACGATTCGAGTCCGTCACGGCAGAAGCGTCGGCGATACTTACTGCTTTGACGAGCTTAAAGACATGCACTATTTACAAGCAGCGATTATGGAGGCCATGAGACTCTACCCTCCTGTGCCGGTGGACACGAAGGCCTGCCTGAACGATGACATCATGCCGGACGGGACGGTGGTAGGGAAAGGGTGGTTCGTGACGTACCATGCTTACGCGATGGGGAGGATGGAGACGATTTGGGGGAAGGACTGCAATGAGTATGTGCCGGAGAGATGGATCGGTGAGGACGGCACGTGTCAGCAGGAGAGTGCGTTTAAGTATCCGGTGTTTCACGCCGGGCCGAGGATGTGTCTCGGGAAAGACTTGGCGTTTATTCAGATGAAGTCCATTGCAGCTTCAGTTATGGAGAGGTTTGAGGTCGACGTAGAAGACAAGGGCACCTGTCCGGCGCATTTGCTGTCCATGACGT
Source organism: Comarum palustre (assembly GCA_951800085.1). Lineage (NCBI taxonomy): Eukaryota > Viridiplantae > Streptophyta > Magnoliopsida > Rosales > Rosaceae > Comarum > Comarum palustre. The sequence continues at coordinate 22,324,741 of OX637576.1, read as the reverse complement.
TACGAATTAAAGGGGGACTACCCGTGAGTGTGAGGAAGAGATGCATTTGACGTGTTGTTTTCGTTTGTACGTGTTAGTAGAGATGAATTATGATCGACCGCACAGTTTACTTGTTTGTTGTGTTTCTGATGCTTATTGTTTGTGTTCAACTGTTAATAATTGAAGTAGATAATTTTGGGAAGGCAATCAATCTAATCTTCTGAGCTCCATCAGGGCAGTATTGTGCCACTCGTTTATCATACCATTACAGAGAGAGACATCTTATATGGTCCTTAACTGCATGCTTACTTAAAATTGAAGTGAACCAAAACCAAGGACGTGAACTATTCTAACTCCTCTGGTTTCACAATTTTCTTTTTTTTTGGTCTAAGTTTTCAGACAATTTTCAATCATGCACGTACTGATTTTGAGGGTGTGTTTGCTAAAAGGAAGAAGGGAATGAATTCATCGGGAGTTATTCACATTCTCCTATTAATTAACCCTATGGGAGAATCAAAGATGTGTGAGGCCCACATTAAAAGAATGAATGGTTCATCTATTTTCATTCTCTAGGTTATTCCTATTTCCAGATAAATCATTCATTTTCTGAAAATAATCTCATAATTTTATGAAAACCAAAAACTATTAAACACATAATCCTAATGACATTATTATCGTAAGGGTATTTTTGTAATGAGCACTGTTATATGGTCTTAATAAAACTTAAGATTTATGTTCTTAATTTTATGGGACATATCATCATATGCTAGTTTATTTTGTTTTCTTTTCTTCTTAGGTTTTTACCTTTTCTTTTTAGGTTCTTTTTCTTTTCTCTCACCCCAAAACCACTCGCTGCCACCCAGAAAACACTCGTCGCCGCCACCAGCCGAACCCCTCCTCAAACTCCAACCCAAAATTGAACTACAAACTTGGTTGTCGCCCTCTCAGTCAGCTTAAAAGTTTGTTGATATTGTATCGATCTTATTAGTTTGATAGTTACACGTTGAGTTGAAAAAATTTCTGCTAAAAGTGTGAATGAATATATGAGTTCATACACACACACAACATTCTAAATAAATTTTCATTTAAGCATATTAAAAACCGGCTAATTACATAAAAGTCTCATTTTGAACATTTTCTCTCATAGAGGTCCAACCAAACATTTTTGTTCATATAAGTCCACAAAAACCTAAATGGAGTTGCATACTTAGCATTAGAGTTCAACAAAATTATACACTGTCATCCAACTTAAAAATTAAATTATGTCTCTTTCTTTCTTATATTTACAAAGGTCAACAAACACCCTCATTTGCAGAAAATCTCTGGCAAATATCCGGCTGGTCTCCAGCAAGTCTTTGACCGGTCTCCGGCCGAACTCCGACGAGTCTCCTGCCTACCTCTGGCGATGTTTTCAACGAACACAAAAGCTATTATTACCAGCAACAAAAGCTACTACCACGAACTATGAAAGCTACTATGGTGAGAATTCCAGCGAAGACACAAAATATTGTTACTAACAACAAAAACTACTACCTGCATCAACAAAAACTACTACCGTCATCAACAAAAACTACTATGCCAACTATAAACACTATTACGGTGAGATTTTCAATGACCTTCGGCGAGGTCACAAAAATATTGTCGGTAGCAAGAAAAGCCACTACCTATACCAACAAAAAATACTACCGTTGGGAAGAAAAGATACTACATGCACTTATAAATGCTACTATTGTCATTGTAAAAAGTACGAATGTATTACTGAAATTTATTACGGAAATTTATTACAATAGAAATATAATTATACAAAGCTACTTCTGTAGTTATAAAAAACTACTACTCTCATTATAAAAAGCTATTACTGTAGTTACAGAGATCTGCTATAAAACAATATAATTGTACATAGATACTTCTGTGATTGTAAAAAGCTACAATCGTTGTAAAAAACTACTGTTGTAGTCAGAGCAATCTACTACAACAGTAATATAAAGCTATAATGAGGAGGCTTGTTGCAATTTGAACTCTAAATCTTCACCTCCTTTTGATTTCCTGCTCACCTGAGATGCTGTTGTTCGCACCAAACGTGTCAAACACTCACATGTTTCATCTTCATGACCTGCAACAATGACCAAAATCCAGAACTCAAAAGCAATGACACGTAGCCACTTCTTTCTCACATAAAAGCACCCCACTCGATTTAGATCACTCATAACTAAACCTAATTAAATTCCAATGTGATCTGAAAAAAATTGAATGTCGAACTTCATTCACCCTCACAAAAACTCAAAGAGAATCTAGATCTACAGTACTTGTCGGCATCAAGGATTCATCTGTAGAAAGTGATCAGCTTCGTCGTCGTTGTGGTTGATTCGTGTTAGCAAAGGGGAGACGACGACGTCGTCAAGGTCGATGAAGGTGGTGGTATCACCGTCCAAGGATAATGAATTAGAGCAGAGTAGGCTCAGAAGCTTGAGACGACGAGACGACCTGAGATGGTGGCAAGAGGATGAACGATGGTGATTGAGGCGTCACATAATCAGATGTCAAAGAGGAGAGAGAGAGAGAGCTAGAGAAACAATTTTGTTTGAAAAAAGGTGAGGGGAGAGTATTTTAGGTATAGCGAATTAAATATGTGATGGATTAGGACCATAAAGTGGACTTGCATGAACAAAAATGTTTAGGTGAACTTATGAAGGAAAAAATGTCTCAAAGTGGATTTCTATGAAATTTTCTAATTTAAAACCTTTAACCCACTACACTCTTAATTTCAATATTAGTGAGATTGGAACTCATCATAACTTCAACGGTGACATTAGACTAGCTAGTTAACTAACCAGCCGTGACATTAGACTAGCTAGTTAACTAAACATTTCAAAAATGTTTAAATATTACGGATCTGCTAACCAAAGGGTTAAACAAATAGCTAGTTGATAAGTCATCGAGGGGAATGATTTGGTCTGCTTCTCTGCTCTGCCTGTAGTCACGGATCGAGGTCGAAGGATTCGGTCTGCCTGTGATTTGGTTTGCTCCTCTACTCTACTCCTTGCTGCTCTCGGTCTCTCCCTTCTGCCGAACCAGTCTCGGTGTTGAACTCTAGGTATCTTGCCTCTCTCAACTCTGAAAATTCCGTCCTCCTAAGAAACCCTAGAGTGCCCCTTTTATTCTCGTCCTTCTCCCCGAGTCCCTCTCGGTTTCTCCTCCCTTCTTCCACTAGGAATCCTTCCTTTTTTTATTTCTTTTCTTTATTTCTCCACAAATCCTATAAAACAATAAAAATTAATTAAATCACTCAATTAATAATAATAATCCAAGCATAGCAGTTCAATTAAGCACAAATTATACGCATAAATATGCGACTACCATTGTTTCAAACATTCAACTGCTCCAAGCAACATTTCGTCATTAAATGTCGTTCCGCTCTCAAGCAGCGTCACACATTCAGATAGCGCCATGTCTACTGAGAGCGCCATCAGATTTCAGAGCGCCTTCCATCTTCAGGAAGCGCACTCTGCCTTCAAGCAGCATCTAGCTCTCAAATCAGGGGAGTCGGAGACTTCTCAATTCGGTAACAATCCAATTCTGCCACAAGGACAAAGCTTAGAAACATATGGAAGAGCCCCTTCTTGATTGAGGAGCTCAAGGACTAGTAGGGTTGGGCGCCACATTGGGGTCACTTATGCTTGGTGACCTGATTTAACTCCCTAATCAAGAAGTTGCTCTTACTTGAGGACTTCGGGGACTTGTTGGGGGTAGATATGGATTTGCCTACACCGCCAAGCATAACTACATAAGTAACACCTTTTATGTGGGTCCACGAGCCATGACAAGACCCGATCATGACATGCATCATGAAACCTGACATACAAGCTACGCAACGGTACCCGGAATCGGTCAATCCGACATCGAAAAGCCACATTGTCGGTCTCACCAACATGTCTCACGGAGCATGCTTTAGACCTCAGTCCCATATCAGAGATATGTAAAAGAGGTGGAGTCTCCCTCTCCTATAAAGGAAGACTCCCCCTTCCCACTTTGGAGAGAGATGATCAGATAGGTACCTCATCCCAACCACTACTTGTAATACTCTGAGATGCTGTCAAAACGTCTCAACTCATAATACATGTTAAGTGGATGTAGCTTTTGCCTATAAATGACGATGTGAACCACTATAAGACATGTGTCTATTATCTCTAATCCTGCTACCACTCACACATACATGCAAATAGACATCATATAAGTCAAACAGCGACAAGCGTGGCCCGTGGATCATCCTTGTACCGATATTGTCCCAACTTAACCACCTTTAAGGTGTTGGGTTTTAATCACAAAAGGCCTCGGTACAATTAGGAATGATCCACCCACTTATTAGTTATATTTTTATTTGTCACTTTTCTGATGTGGGATCTCTCCTCTCCAACAATATATACACTTGCACGAACAAGAAGGGCACTGAGGATTTTAAATTCGGTTATTGAATTTCATTTGAGGGTGGGGCGGCGATGATTATGTTCGGGAAGTGGGTATTCCAGTGAGGCAGAATGTGGGATTGGTGAAGATGTATAGGTATATGATTTCGTTGCTGATTATTTGTTGGTGAAAGGGATTCATTGCTGCAATTTGAATAAGAATAAGTGGAGGGGTATGGATTTTCATATCACGTAGGATTTATGGGATGTTGTCAGTCTTGCTAAACCCCTTTCAAAACTAATGCAATTTTACTCCATTTAAAACAAAAGCAATTTTAATGTGTTGGTAAAATTGAAATCTAGTAAAACAGGAAAAAGAAAAATGCACGAGATAGGAAATGTTGAATGTTTTTAATCAGTTGTCAAATGAAAAACTGACACTTGTTCGAGTGTGGATAACATCCATTCACTTGAGTATGTACATAGCATTTTCCTTTGTATGAATTTCATATATTTATTTATCTATAATCCATGCACTTCAACAGAAAGAAATAAACAGAACAATCGAAGTCTAGAAGATATTGGGAAAATTTCAATTTGAATTAGCTATCAATGTAAAGAAACTCTCCCCTTGATGTTGAAGCTTGGGGTTTTATGGTCTCAAAATTGCTTCAAGTCTCGACTCAATTTTAGCAACTTGGTTGTTAGATCTATCTCTCTTACTCTTGTTTAGTTGCTTAGTGCGCCAATGAGGTCTATATCTCCTAGTTCTATCGTTAAGGAAAATTCTAGTATACTGAGTATACACATCTTTTTTTAGGCAGATTTACCAAAACCAACCACCCCTGCGGCACATGCATTCCCTTTTTAGTTGAATGTATAGCATACAGATGCGTATCACAGACGAACCCATCGCTAATGCTCTTTCCTAAGAATATTATTGACATTTTCGCAATGACATATTAGTTTTTTTTAGAATAATGACATATTAGTTTTTTTTAGAATAATGACATATTGGTTCTCTAGATTTTAATTTGTAGTTTGTTTTTGTTTGGTCCGGTTTGTAACAAAAGAAAACTTTGCAAAGAAATGGTTTGATTAGGGAGTCATTCTAATGAGGACCTCTAAGTTGAGGACTAGTTAAGAACTTTTCAATTAATTACTTATTAGACCAACTTTTTGATCAAAATTTGACATCTTAACCGTTGAAGTTGTAGATTTATATAAGTAGATCAATCATACAAAATTTTAGCCAAATTGGTGATCGTTAAGTACTAGTTTTAGATCAAATCAATGGACGAACCAAATCTGTTAAACATGAACCGTTCAAGTTCATAATTGGTAAATCACACTTATGAATGTCTTAACGATTTTCAATTTAGTTGAAAATTTGCAGAAATGATCTACTCATAAATATTTATAAAATGAACAGTTAAGATGTGGATATAAGATCGAAAAGCGTGATAAACCGAAAAGTCCTCAACTAGTCCTCAACTTAAAAGTTGTCAGTAGAAGAGCTCCATATTAGAAGGGCTCCTCACCACTACAACGGCTCCCCACTTTATTAATGAACTCTCTGCAAAATGTTCCCTCGTTTCCGAGCTCCTCACTGTGTGGCTCTGAGAATCTAAGAGTGACGGCTACACAGTAAACTCGCCGCCGCAGTAACTCGGTACCTCTTCCGCTCATCCTAAAACAAATAACCCAATCCCTCCAATTTTTCCAAAAAAAAGAATCCCAACGCCCACCTCACCTTCCCCCAAATGCGCTGCGACGCTGCTTCCTTTTGGCTCTGCACCCGCCACGTGTCCGTCGCAACCGCCATGCCCACCGCCGGAACATCCTTCCTCTTCCTGTGCAGACCCGCCGTCTCTTGCTGCACCAACACTCCCAATCCACTCAAGCGGCGGTACTCCGGTAGCAGTCATGCTCCGGACGTCTTACGCCGTTGGATCCAGTCCGATCATCCTCTCGCTTCTCAAGGTTTGATTCTCATTTCGTAAATTACGATGTGGATGGTTCTGATTGGTTGGTTTTATGTAGCAGATAGGTTCACGGTTGCTTCGTACAATATTTTGGGAGATAGAAATGCTTTTGCTCATAGAGATATGTATGGGAATGTGCCGTCTATGTATCTGAAGTGGGACCACAGGAAAAGGGTCATCTGCGATGAAATCTCTGCCTGGAATTCAGATATAGTTTGCTTGCAAGTAAAGCTTCTTGAACTTGTTGTTCTTTATTGTGTTGGGGAAATAGTGTAGTTGTGAAGTTGTTATTTACTGAAAGTGGCTGTTTGTGTGGTTTTATTAGGAGGTGGACAAGTATTTGGAGCTTTCGAACAATTTGGCAAAACTAGGATATGCTGGTTCTTATAAGGTTAATAATTTCATATTATTGCGCCAATTTGATTGTTTATGCGTGTTATCAATTTGATATTTGCATCATGAGTTCTTAATGATGACTACTACAATGTGATTGAATATATGAGTTTATACATTCAAATGCAGCATTTTGCACATGTAGATAGATTTCTCTTCAACTGATGTCGATTATGTTCTACTTATTAAAAGTAACAAGTTCTAAATCAGTCATTCCATTATGCCAGAGACGCACGGGAGATACGGTTGATGGTTGCGCGACTTTCTGGAAATCTCACAAGTTAGGCCGTGGTGATTTATTTCATTTTTACTAGCTGTTAGTGCTTGGGATGTTCTTACGTAACAAGGAGTTGAATAACTTTGGCACTTCATTGTCAGTTTACGGTTGTTAGATAAAGAGAGCATTGAATTCAAGAGATACGGACTTCGTGACAATGTTGCCCAGCTCTCAGTTTTTGAGGTACAACATTTGGAAATCAGACAATACTTCTTAGATAGTATCCGGTAGATGATAATTTTGAGTGTATCTTGGCATGTTTCTAATTTTTAGAATATGGATTCAGAGGTAATGGGTATCATCTAATCTAATGTTGCATTAAAAATCATCTAATCTAATGTTGCCCAATAAGAAAAGTGTCCCTGAGTTTAGTATAATCAGTAATGGATTGCTCAACAATAAGAATGTTTTGGACTATAGCCTTTCTTCTTTTTTCGATTTCCTAGTTCTTTTTATAGGAGGAACTTTTCCTGGTAACAAGATTGCTTCAATTTTGTTTTATGGCGTCAGTCTGTCACGCTTCTGGGTTTGTTCTGTAGGCTTTTGAACGTCTGAATTCTACTTCGCTTCAGATAGAGTTTATATAAATGCAGTGTTTTGATTAAATAGACCCTTTCTGTATCTAATTTCATTCCATACAGGCAGATGCATAAAGACAAATCAAGAAAGTTAGTGATTGGTAACATCCATGTGCTTTACAGCCCTCACCGAGGGGAAATTAAGTTGGGCCAGGTAAGTTCTATTACAGTGATGTCCAATTCGTCTGCCTTTGGTTTCTTTGCCCAGACTGATACTTTTAAGCTAACATTCTTAAAGATATGATCCATGCGCTGAACAAAATAGAAAATGTATGTCCACTGGCATAGATGAAGGTCTTCATCATTCAAAATGTCAGGAATAATTGAATTGCATCTGGGGATGTTTTTGTTTAATGGTATATTATGGACAATTATTTGAACTTTGCTTTCCAGATTCGTTTTTTCTTATCAAGGGCGCAGATACTGTCAGAGAAATGGGGTAATGCCCCTGTTGTCCTATGTGGTGATTTCAATAGTACTCCTCAGGTGTGATATTCTAAAAGCTTTCTTCAGTTTTTCATTTTGCTTATTAAGTAATGCTTAACTAGCTTTGATGCTTATTGACAGAGTGCGATATACCAGTTCTTGTCAACATCTGAGGTGATCACCTGCTTTTTGTTAACCACTTGATTAACATTTGGATGCATAGTCCGGTATTTACAAAACTAATAGCGATCATTGTCATATAAAGAATCCAAGTACATATAAAAAATCCAAGTTTTCTGAAATCTGATATGTGGCTCTTATCTGCAGTTAAATATCATGTCATATGACAGAACAGAGTTGTCAGGGCAGAAGAGCTGTCATCCTGCTCAAGTTTTAGGAGTCAAACAAAGAATTAGCAGTCCATTGAGCTTGATAGATGGGTATGTCTCATATCTGTGACAATGACTTCATTTCTCTTCCGTTTTTAATTAGTTCCTATGATGATGTGCCTGCATAATTCACATATTAGTTAATGTTAACATAGGATAGCTTATTTGAACTCTGAAAACGTCAAAGCTCAATATATTAAATGTTCTTCGTCAGATTAGTCAAACATAGCTGGATAGATGAAGAGATTAGAGTTGCAACTGGAAATTCTGGCAGCCATTCAGTTGTGCATTCCTTGAAGCTTAACAGTTCTTACGCTATGGTGCAGGTATAAGCGTTTTCTCCTTTACCCAGTTGGTTGCTCAGTTCAGTTTCCTGTTTTATGCATTGTATTTATTTCTTTGTTTTATATCGTATTTTCAGGGTTCTACAGAAACACGGGGATCCAGTGGTGAGCCTTTAGCTACTTCCTACCATTCAAAGTTTCTTGGCACCGTTGACTACTTATGGTGAATTCCTTCTCCCAAATTCTGTAACGATGATTCAAAAGTTGGTGGGGTTGATCATCATAGTACGACATGAATCTTATGAAATGCGTGTTTTCTATATAGGTACTCAGATGGTCTAGTGCCAATAGGAGTTATGGATACAGTTCCACTTGACACTCTCCAGAAGATTGGCAGCCTCCCTTGCAAGGTATGAAAACATTGGATTCTTCTACTTAATGATTACATGTTTTCCTCTGGCCTGTTAGTGTTTGGATTTTGGTGTTGGCTTGAACACTTGAGCTTTTGTGGTCGTTAAATGCTGTTGATAAGTTACAGTTGTTATCATCCATTCTAATCTTTTTCTCTTGTATTTGTAAATAGAAAGTGGGCAGCGATCACCTGGCTTTAGTTTCTGAGTTTGCCTTCACACCAGGCACAAAGGAAGGCAACAACACAACAGTATCAACAATCTGAAGATTTGTACCAGTATTGTCCTAGCATTACAGAAGGCAACATTTTGTTGGCATACCATGTAATTTTCTCGGGCGTCAGATCCTTTTAGTAGCAGATCCTCATGGAGATGTAAAATCTTGCGCCTCATGCCAAACACACAGATTTCAAACAGTTTGAATAGTGGGAACTTCTATTCAATTTCACTCAATAGAGATTGATAGCTTGAATAGCAAGTAGAAAAATAATACAGAGCTGATCGTTGCTCACTTCCAAATGTTATAGGTTTCCTTGGTATAAAATTCTTGAATAACTATAATGCAAATGCACTTCCATCCTCTGCAATGTGTGAAGTTGTCATATAAATTTACGAGTGCAAAGCTCCTAATATTAAGATGAATAATATCTAGTATTTACTCCATCTCATTTCTCCAAACTTGAAGAAAAATTTTACGTAAACTAGGAAGGAAAAGAAGAGTAAAACTTGAAGTTTTCACCCAAATTTTACAGGAAAGAGAAAATCTTAAAGGAAATGGCATCACTCATTTTCTGTGGCGGCATGTGTAAACGGCATGCAACACGGTCACGGTGGCAGACCATCCCATTGGGCCCCTTCCTGCAGACTGCTAGATACCCACGCCTGAAATCTAGTAGGACACGTTCCCCACGCGGCACGCTCTCCCTTACAATCAATCATTCACACTATTATAATATTTTTTTTATATGATCACCCTTACGTGTACTCCTGATTCACCACCACAAACCGACACGCGTCAGAATCAGCCCGCCAACGAATCGCCGTTTTTCTATAACCCCCGATCAATCCTGGTTGCCTATTTCCAGTGTCCTCTAACATCGGAGCCCCCAAAATCTCCCTCGCTTTTATGTCGCCGACGATTCTATTAGCCTCCCCTCCGTTTAGATTTTTCCGATTTCAATCTCCCATTGTTTCAGTGATTTCTTTTTCCGCCATTTTTCTCGCTTGGCTATGATATGATGCAGCGGCTCGTCGACAACGCCATCGCTGTCACCAAAGAGTGAGTCCCTCTCCTCCTCCTCCCTAAATTGCTTCACTCCTTTAATGGATTCCTTCATTCGATTCTCCATAGTCTGACGAAATCTTTTGATTTTGATTCAATTTGTTAATTCTGTGGCTGTTTGGATTTACAGGTCAGTGAAGACGGTGACGTATGAATCGCTGAACAACATCGTGAGATTGATCAATGGAATTTCGGCTCTGTTGTTGGCGCTTTTGCCGGGGAAGGCTAATATTCTCGAAGGAATCCATGGCTGGGAGCTCCGGCCTACCTTTCGTGGACCTCGATTCCCTCGCTGGATGGAGAAGTGAGTTTTTAGGGGTTTTTCTGTGGATTTGATTCAATTTTCCGTGCTCTAATTAGCTTGCATGTATGATTTTCCCTTAATTCGATAGGTTTAGTCCTTGTAATTGTGAATTTTGAATGAGATTCCTGTTTTGGTGGTGGTTGATTGTAGTGGTGTGTCCTCTTTCAATCAACTTATTCATGAGTTTTCTGTGGATTCGGATTCCGAAGGTTCGAGCATAGATTATGAGGAAGAATATAGTGATGATGACATGTATCCTGCGTCACTGTGTTCACAAAGCTCAAGAATGTCCAGGTCTTCTAGTGTTCCTAAGGAGTGGACAGGGTGGATGTGGATCAGTTTCGTCTTTTATTGGATTTTGTTTCCGGCAAGGTTCATGCTTGGCCTTCCTGGTCTTCTTTGCCGTTCTTCTTCGAATGATAGGTCTGCCACACACTCACCAGGAAGCAATCAGCTTTCGAAGAGGAGTAGTTCTTTGAATAAGGTGCAGTTCCTCAAGGATCACATTATTCAGCGCACTACTGATAGGAGACGTGGAGTCATCGAGGTTTGTCTGATCTCTCTTTATCTGTTTTTGGAAATTACATCTTAGATGAATTCTAATGTTCATTTAATGCTGGACAGGATCTTCATCTTGCGATTGAGATAGTTATAGAAGCTGTATTCGATGTTGTTCATAAAGCAGCACATTCTGTTCTTCATCCATTATATGCTATTAGAACACTATTTGGGTTGTTTTCATCAGACAGCAACAGATTTCAAGATACTTATGATAGTCCTTTAGAATCTACTGTTACAACAGCTACTCTTGGAGATGATGATCCCACTCCTACAGAAACTACAGAAAGGAATTCTTCGTTTCAGGCGTTGAATACTGATGCTCGTACATGCCAGGATGTCATTACAGAGCTTGGGTGGGGCTGGGCTACCATGTACTTGATTTTAGAGCTTTTGTTTCCCTGTGCCGCATCAATGTTTTTACTCTTCTCCTTGTTTTAGGTACCCATATGAAGCTATTCATGTGATCACTAGTGATGGATATGTTCTTCACTTGGAAAGAATCCCAAGGTATAATAGGTTTTTATTTCCTTCATAAAGTGATAACTTTAATGAACATATGGTGTGATTGGTGTCTAATATTTGTTAGTGTGATGCTGCAGACGTGATTCACGGAAAGCTGTTTATCTACAACACGGAATTCTAGACTCATCTATGGGGTAAGTTACCTTCCTTACTAGTTGCCTAGGTGTTTGGTAAGAATAGCAAAAGTGCATTCGTCTAGAAAAACATAAACACCTGCCATTTGGCAAGAGTAGTATTTTCAGAAGCTGAAAATCCACCTGCCCTATTGAGCTGGTGTTCCTAAAAAGAGATTATGAAATATCCCACGGAAATCTAAGCTGATCTGTACCTTATTTTATTTGCCTTTGCTCAAATTACATAGCATGTGAATGATGTGATTGTGTGCAAGTTCTCCATCATCTTAACTAATGGCTTATAAAATATGCCTGCTTTCCTATGAGGAGTCGATCTATAGTCTATTTTTTATGATATGTTCTCTTGTTTTACCACTAATCTTTCTTCATAATTAGTTAATTGCATGCTGATGGTTTGGTTCCTTGTTCAGTTGGGTCTCCAATGGGGTTGTCGGTTCACCTGCATTTGCTGCCTATGATCAAGGTTTGGCATGTTTAATTTGAAAGTAGATGCATCTTGGGGTTTAGAGTAGTTTACAGTTGGCTTATATATGTTTCTGTTTCAGGATATGATGTCTTCCTTGGGAACTTTCGTGGCTTGGTTTCTAGGGAGCATGTTGACAAAAGCATTTCCTCACGACAGTAAGTTGGCATATGATATCTGCTTGTTTTAGTTTTGTTTATGAAAGATTTTTCCCTCCTACATTTCTTTTCTTCTGGTCAGTGAGAAACAAAAAGCTCACACATGAACAAAGAACACAAACACATTCTTTGGATAAACTACGGATTCAGATCATCAGTGGGGAGAGAGTGAGGTCGCATATATATATATATATATGGATTTCAAAGCCAAAAATATCAGTATCTTTCAAGTATAACTAAAGCACACCATTGCAGGTACTGGAAGTACTCAATAAATGAGCATGGGACTCAGGATATCCCTGCAATGATAGAGAAGATCCACCAAATTAAAACTGAAGAATTGAAGCTTAGTCAACCTGATATCGAGGAAGAAACCAATGGTGATCAACCTTATAAGCTTTGTGCAGTTTGCCATAGCTTGGGAGGAGCAGCTATATTAATGTATGTTATAACACAGAGGATAGAAGAGAAACCCCACAGGTTATCAAGATTGATTTTATTATCACCTGCTGGCTTCCATGAAGATTCTTCCTTTATGTTTTCGGTTGTGGAGTATTCCCTTCATCTATTGGCTCCCCTTTTGCAACCCCTTGTTCCTGGCATCTATATACCGACCAGATTTTTTCGCATGCTTCTTAACAAGTTGGCCCGGGACTTCCATAATTACCCTGCAGTTGGAGGATTGGTTCAGACACTGATGAGTTATTTTGTAGGCGGTGATAGCTCAAATTGGGTTGGTGTGTTGGGGATACCACATTATAATATGAATGACATGCCAGGGGTATCGTTCCAAGTGGCTCTCCATCTTGCACAAATGAAGCGTTCAAAAAGGTTTAGGATGTTTGATTATGGGAGAGCTTCTGCTAATATGGAGGTTTATGGATCTCCAGAGCCATTAGACTTGGGAGAGTACTATGGGCTCATTGATATTCCGGTTGATCTTGTTGCTGGACGGAAGGACAAGATAATTAGGCCATCAATGGTAAAGAAGCATTATAAGGTGATGAAGGATGCTGGTGTGAATGCATCATACAATGTGTTCGAGTATGCACATTTGGACTTCACATTTTCCCACCGTGAAGAACTCTTGGCATATGTCATGTCACGCCTGTTGCATGTGGAGCCTCCTTCAAAGCAGTCCAGTCCGGAGGGTTTGAAGACGAAGAAGAAAGGACAGCAGGTTAATTGTTGATTTGAGAAAAACCATGTTCGTTGTTTTTGTGTGCGATGTAGCATGTGTTGTATCTTTAGGTGCAGATTACTGTTATAGATTGAATATGTCTATATATCTTACTCCAGTGCGACCAGTGATAACAGTAGATGCCACTGCGCTTTCCCACTACTTTTCTGTGGGAAGTGAACTGTCTGTATTGTCTGGGTGGAGATTTGTACAAAAACCCCTTTTGTGTATAGTTGTATTTTGTAATGAAACATGTTCTCTGTACTGTGATTTAACCTTCATCTGTTGTCACGAATAAATCATTATGCTAGTTCATCTGTTATTGTATTTTGATGAAATTTATTTTCTACGGTTGATCTTCATGTTATGTGAGGACCTAGTCTATTCTTGGCGTATGATTTCTTCAGTATATTTCATTTGAAGTTTTTGAAACGTGAGATACCAAAGTTTTACTTTTCTAAAAGGTCGGACATTGTTTAGATCATTTTTTCAAAAATAAAGGGTAAATCAGTCTTTTCATGTCAAAAAATGTCTGCCGTTAGTTTTTTTAATAGAACTAACGGTCTTAGATACATTTCTTCAGTTGGGGTAAGAACGTGCGATACTGTTTTGAAGTTTTAGAAATGTGAGACACCAAAGATTTGCTTCTCTAAAAAGTTGGATACTATTTAGATCATTTTCCCATTAAATTATAATATGATTGAAATGTAATAAAAAAAGGACAGTTTAGGTACTTCAAAAAATTAGTGACACCAAAACCACGTTTCCTATCATAGAAGTGGAGATGGAGATGTAAATTGGATAGAAATGTAAATTGGTTCTAGAGGAATAGAAGTCATCATAAATATGTCAGTAGGAATTGAAGAGAAAAATGAAAGTATTTGAGAGAAAACGAGTGTTTTTTAGAGCAAACAATAGAGAGTTTTATTAACGGAAATATAAATTACAACCATGAGAGACATTGGTGGTGAAAATAAACTCCACACACTTCTCTACCTACCCGAAAACCCTACAATTACAGTGGACAAGAACCGAAATGGATTCAACCGTAACCTAACATAATCCAGAAGTACCGATACATCCTTACAGTCAACCTCAAGAAGAACCAACTCTTTCAAACACTATATACCAAAACTACCAGCATATATGCACAGGTAACCCCCCATTACATTGACAACAAGAACTAACCGACGATAAAATAGTCCCTAGACATGACACCATAACCATGGCCCACCCGACAATACGACTTCGACAACAACCTACCGAAACCCTACATCCTTGTTAAAGAGGAGACCACAATCCTCGCTCAAAGAAAAGGAACAACTAACCAACCAAAAACAAAACAAACACTTAAAAAAGTAAAATCAAAACCCTAGACCCAAATGGGATCAACCTCCCACAAGACATCAAAACAGCAAGCCCATCAAGACCCAACCCAAAAAGGGTATTTCAGTTATTTTAATGTTAAACGTTTGTCACATCAGCTTGATAACAGACTCAACTAACGGCAAGGGTAAATCAGTTGAAATACAAGAATATAGAGGTATATATGTTTAATGTAAAAATTCAAGGACATAACTGATATTAAATATAATATATATGATGTCACAAATATTTTATCTTTAAATTATTCTCATAAAAGAAAGATCAAATTACAAGTTTTTTTTGCTATGCATGCAGACCCGTACCTGAATAGAGTCGATGGACTCAGGACCTCGAATCTTTAAGGGTCTAAAATTTTATTTTCGCTTTGTTTTATCACATTAGTTTAGTAAAAAACAATCATTGTATTACTATCATTAGTTATTATTTTAAAAACAAATGAGTAGTCTAAGTAAGAGATTTGTTGTAGAAATAAAAATTTTAATATAAAAAAAATTTCTAATGTTTTTTGTCGTTAGTTCGTGACATTTTTAAAAAGAAAAAATAAATTTGAATGAATACTGTATTTTAAGGGTCAACTTCTGAAAGTATGTTTCATGTCTGAAAATCTCAGGTTCAGGGCTGTCTGCATGCAGCGATTACAAAGAGAAAAAGAGAGACGCTTGTGCTCGAGGTTTGAGTGCTCTGTCCGGCGGCACGTCATTGTCTTTAATTGTAACGTGGTTCGGTGGTTGGCAGTCCCGTAAGGTGACGACTTGGTCCGCTTGTGAGAGGTGGAGGAACCAGCGGCTTGGAGGCTGTGGATTTCAGAACTCGGGCAAGGTAGATCGCTCCCGATATGACTCTCTAGGGTCGAAGTCAGCTCTTCGTACATGGGCAATCGTAGAGTAGGAACTTAGTGCGAACAAAAAATAATTGGAGAGATTCTCTTCAAATGTATTTAAGCACCATTTCTCCCCTTGAATTTTCACCCCTAAATTTCGTCTAAATTCCACCCTAATGTCCAAACAAACTATATGCTTGTTTAGGATTTAGGAATGCCAATTCAAATCCCAATGTCAGTTCAATATAGCCAAAAGTCCACAATGAGAACATTAACACAAAGCCCACCACTGCAAGTCGGGTAACTGACCCGACCCACATTTGTCGAGTATACAAGTGAGCGTGAGAAGCAGTCTCGAGTCCACCTGCTGGCGCCGCTTGAGAGAAGAAAAAATGGTGGTGGGGCGTTCTACGACATGGGCCTACGTCCGAATCATCTCCGGCACCATTCTCGGTGGCGCTCTCGGCTTCTACGTCATGGACCGCCTCGAGAAAAGTTACAAGGTCGTTTCCTATCTCACTCTCTGGATCCTGTTTTCACTCTCTATGAAACTTCTGGGTTCCTCAATTTGCATCATTCATCCTGTTTTTGGCTTTCTAAATTTGGTGGTTGGATCTGATTTGCGTTATGGATTGTTGGGTTGGTGAAAACAGGAGAAGATGAACGAGAGACTGAGGAAGTACCAAAATGATTTGAAGATGAAAGAGGAGAAGGTGAATGAGTTTGCAGAAGAGTCTCTTTAGCTCTGTAACGTTGTGTCTGGTTTCTGAGAAAGATGTAACTGGAGTTTGAAACGACTGAAATTTTGAATCATTGTGTTCTTATATTTGTTGAATTCGATGTGTCTTTGTTGTTTCATTTGCATCTGAGATACGATAAATCTGGGATGATTTTACAGAGGGAATGTATCAGTGTCTGGAGTAGAAGAGCAAATCAATACCAAAGCTTTTAAAAGATGCAATAACAAAGGGTAAAGAAAAGGCCACATCTTCCACTATTATAAAATATAAAACTGTGTTCTATCGAAAAGTCAGGAAAAAATAGAGTAACATTAACATTACACGGATGGTAATCCTAATCCTAGCACAAAAACTGAAATTTGGAATCAATAATCTGAACCGGAGCTTCATTCCCATGAAGAGGTGTTGACCGTCTTCCGTGCTTGAAACCAATCACTAAGAAAGAAGTGTCACCGAGTCCGGACACTCTTTCTCATCAAGCATCCAGAATCGGGAAGCACTGTAAGGAAGTGTCGACGAAGTCCACACACAGGTCAAGCATCAAGAAGCGGAAAGCGGTGGTCTGCCCACTTGGGATATGCACGCTTGTACAAGCTCATGCATATGGTGTCGTTCTGCTGGAGGGTGCCGTTAAGGATGCATTTCATTGCCCCTGATATACAAGTGTATTAGAGAGATCACAATGATCTTGGACTCTTTGGGCATTTTCATGCTGGGAGGAAAATCGAAAGAGATAAAGGTTTGTTGTCTTACCATGTGTACCAACAGGCTCCTTGATGCGACCCCTACGCCCACACTTGCTCCACACTTCCACAGGCTGCCATCATCACCACATCAAGGTTCATACTCATACGAATAACAAGGTATTTCTTTCACACAATGCACCACAGATCAAAAGATAAAAGAAATATTGAAATTATATGATAAAAGCTTCACCCACCTTGAACCATCTCACATCCTCTGGATTATGGAACATATACCTGACAGCAGCTTTCTTCTTTGAAACTCGTTGAGGATAACTGCATCAATGTGTGCTCAAGGTTCAATAAATCAAAACTTTCAATGGTAAAACATATGTATCTTAGAGGTCATCTCCTATGAACTAAAAAACAAATACAAAAGCCATGATACGAGCTCAAAGTAGTCAAGTACAAGTCTAGAGTTCCAGACATAATTCTCCAGGAGCTTCACAATACATAGTATCCAAGAAAGGAGGAAGAACATAGGGATGATGGAATGTAAAGTAATCAATATCTTTAATTCGAGACTTGTGAATAAATCGTACCCTGTTAAAATGATCTTCTTTAGAATAATCCTGTCAGGATCAATGCTTCTCAGAGTACCAACGGCAGCAACTTTAGGTGCAGTGGCCTCCCCTATAGAACTCTTGAAAGTTATCATAGGAAGAGCCGGAAAGGTAATAGGAGCATAGATTGACGCCATGGAAAAACGTCCTGGATGAAGAAACCTCTCCATTTTGTGCTTGTCTGAGTTCATGTTATCGGTAGAGAATATTGGCCTGCAGAGTGACAAGCATCAACATTAAAAACTTGGCAGGGATTCAATGAGAAGTTCTGTAAATGGCATTAAAAAATCTACCTAGCAATAAATTGGCGAAAGCCAACATGAAAAATTAATTCATCTTTGGTTTTTATAGGGTCACTGTAACTGTCATGCTTTTTTAAGCTGCAAACAAAGATAAAAAACCATGAGACAACGTCCAGTAGTATATCAACAAGGCAAACAATATTAGTAGAAGCAAGAAACATAACACATGCCATAATAGGCATAAAAGCAGAAGTGCAAATGTTGATACCTGAAATGGAGTACAGACATCTTGGACTCATGCTGCAAAAGGCCACATGCTATGATAGGCATAGAATTTTCGTGCATGCATAATTTAGAAGCAACAGTAGCTGGTACTTCTTTGATGTACAACCTTGCATATGTGCTAGCGGTTGCACAGTCATCCCTGCTTTCTTCTTCCATAGCTAAAGCTTTAGCAAGGATGCTTTTCTGTGTCCTATTGAAATTGTCGAAGGCAAAGATTCTAGCATATTCTGGAGGTAGCGACTCCTGGAGTTCATTAGAAATGTATCAGTTGGGAACGTGATGTAATGATATAGTGAGAATTACTATTACAAAATACAAGAGTACTACTTTGGGATCCCATGAAGAGGTCCTAAAGGACTTGAGGCCTCTATACTTCGCAAAACGTTTTCTAGCAGGAAAGTCTAACGGAGTATCCACTTCATCTGGAAATTCTGAAACATAACAAAACAACCATTAACAGCCAACATAATGCAGCAATAATATGCACTGATTGCAATAACCTAGTGTCAAATAATTTCATTAAATTACAATATGCAGGGAAAGGGTATAAATCAATAGCAAGTTAACAAAACATTTCTGATGAAAAAAACATTTGGCCTTCAATACTGACCGAACAAAAAACAACAAAATAAAAAATACTTGAAAGCTTTTACAGACAACGTACCCTCATCATCAGCATGGGCTTGCTTTATTTTTTTGATTTCCTCCTCCAACTGTTCCTTGGTCAAATTATCACCATCCTATAGATCAAAACAAAAGAAGTTAAGTTCCGGATCCATTGGAGAAAATTTGCTTTTATATGTTGTAAATTGCACTCTTGCAGACAAATGCAATTCTTAAAATGGAGTGTAAAACAAATAGTGGTGGTGCATAATATAGTTGGGACCTGTTGATAGCGGCACTCTTGAGATTCTGAGGACCTTCCACTCATACAAAAGCCGATACAGATTGGCAGTGATGAGCAGGCCAAATCACATGTGAACCTATGCTATTCACATTATAATCTCAATTTTGAAGGTGAGGTGGTTTTATGAATCTTGTTGCCAAAACAGTACGTTAATAGCTTAACCACATCCATGGAGTTCTGCAATTTTATGGTTCGAATATTGTTGCTGTCCTTACGCTAACATTTACAAATGACATTAACATAATCACATGGGTCATGTTTATTAGTGTTATAGACTGAGACCAAAGAGACGACTAATGCTGGTAACACAATAAAATTCACTCGCCACTTGTATATACATGCCAAAACTCACCATCATCACTGAATCAGCATAAGTTTCTCCGTCAGAGTCCCTCAAGTCTAAAGAAGCTTCATCCTCACTGAGATCTGAATGATTGCCCTCCTTAGGATGACCACTCTCTGTTTCATCCATTACCATATCATCAACTTCTTCATCAGTACCAGATTCCTCATCATCTGTATCATTGATAATCCAAGCAGCCTGCAACATAGATATCATATTTTCTGTCATTAACATATTTGAACTTTACCCATCAACATGAAGAAACAATTGAAACTAACAAATGCAGACCTGGTATTCTGAAGTGCCTCGGGGAAGAACCTTTTTCCTCCTCTTTTTTTGTTTTTGCTGTTTTTCAGCATCCACCATTTCTTCTTCTGTTGGCCATGTCTGGCAAAAAAGAACTCGTGTTTTAATTAAAAGTCCTAATTCACCATATTTCATATTAAACGGAGTATCAAATTTCAGAAACATATCAGCCTCTTATTAGGAGCTTTTGCTAAGTTTACCACCACTAAGACATTCTTCTTTTATAGTTATGCCTATAAACACCTAATACATACCACCATTTTGTTCCTTTTATTCCTGGATACTTGTCCAATTATATTCTTCTGAGTTATTCAAGGTTATGTTGATAAGTACTATAAATACTTCATAACGGAATGCTGTAATAATATTACCTGTTCATTATCAAGGCAATCAGGAACATTCTCAACAAGTAAAGCCTCCTGCTTGAGCAGATCGGGAACCACAGAACGGACCTTGAGATAGATAAAGAATACACAGTAAGAACTCCAATTGATTATTTTGGACCATATAGATGTCTACTGCTTCTAACATGTAATAGTCCATACCACTACATCATCCACTTCATCTGCATCCATGACATCCTGCTCTTTTCTTGCATTCAAAGGATGTGGATCCTTGAGAATTTCCATTTTGCACAACTGGAAATCCCCAGCACCAGAAACATGAACCTGAAATAAAAGAAAATAAGATATGTACTGAATCATGTGACCAAAGGCAAGTCACTGGGCGAGCTAGTTACCAGTTGATTTACAGATAGACTGCGTGCTCGCACATAACCAGTGAGGAGAAGGGTACATGTTCCTGGATTCATATCATCTGCTACCATTTCAACCTACATACAATAAGGGAAATTTATGATCACAAGAGAAAACCTTCAGTTTTTACCTCTATCTAACATACAACAATAAAACTCAAAGAGGTCCAAAGCTAGCACCTTTTGAGCCATCAGGTAAGGACGCTGACTTCGCCAGTGAGGAACTGAGAGCCTTTGCTCCTTAAAAAGCCACATGAACTGCAATACAAGAAAATGTCATATTAGACACTACAATCTATCTAAACATGTCATGAAATCATAATCATGCGATTCCTAATACACCCTGAACTTTTAACATTAAAAGTGTTGATCTAAGTCACAGTCTCTAGACATTACCTTGTGCAACTCTTCCCTTGTATCAGCTGGATAAAATTTACAATCTTCAGGAAATTCAGAAGCAAGACTAGAACTACATATTTTCTTTGACTCATGTCTTCTTTTCGCCTCGGTAGGTAGATCCTACATACATGAAAAAAGGAAATATGTCAAGGTTTGCAGACCTACTTTTCTCAGTTAGAAAAGTATTTTCTGAATAGGCAAAGAACATCAGCAAAAACATACACGTATCAGCACGACAGTGCTCGGTAAACCAAGAGACCTAAACACAGATAGACATTGATGACCAAATGAGTCTATGTAGTCACTCTCTCCTTCACACGATGAGTTTGCTGAAGCGACAAAGGCAATGAGATCAGCGACCTACAAGCCAAAGAGTAAACAGGTCAGAAAAGCATATAAAGACTCAGAACAAATATTCAAAGTGGCATTCTTTCCTACCTTAGCCATTTCCAGACATGATTGCAAATCCCCATGAGGTGCTTGCAGTACCTAAACAATAAATCGTGTTAGACAGTTAGATAACACATCGACATGATAGTGAAATCAGTCAACTAAGATAAAGATAGAGGCAGAATACCGTTGCTCTAAGCCTGTACTCCGAAGAAGCGACCGTAGGCAAAGCACCTCCATAACCTTGTGGAGACAGCAAAGAAAGAATATCCTCGGAGAGCGAATTTAGCTTCACATCTGCCGAGAGCCCAAACAGAACCTGTAAGTAACACGAAAGCCAAAAATGAATATAAATACAGCTCCAATGCTCATCTTGAGCACATTTTCTCTACCAATTCGATTCCAGCGGACCAAAAACTAAACAAAAAACTCACAATTACACGAGGAGGAATTGCTGATCCACTCGAAGCTCTCTTCTCTTTCAAAAGAGCTGCTCGCTTCTGCTCCCGTATCTACAAATTTGATCAATCAAATCATCAACTACTACATCAATTCCAAAATAGAGCATGAACAATAAGAAGCTTAAAATATCAAATTTACCATCTTATTTCTCTGAATTCGAGCCGCTCTAGCTCCCTTTGCAACATTGTGCTCCGATTTTCCGATCCTGCCCTTATCTGAACGACCACAACACTCGAATCACAATCTCAATTGCAATCAAATAGAAGAAGAAGAAGAAGAAGAAAGCTGAGTATACAAAACCTGAAGTCTTGTGCAGATTCCGCGACGACTTGGACGAGAACCGCGTCTTGTGAGCCTTGTTCACTTGGTTTCGCGAACCTCCCATGGCCGAAACTTCGCAGAGAAAGCACTGGAGAAAGCAGTCGAGGGCAATATCGTCAATACATAGAGAGCTAGCACAGCTGAGGAGAGAGAGAGGTTTACCTATTTCATGCCACACAGCCGCTCCTTCACTATTAAAGAGAAGGAAGAAGCAGAGAGGAAGGGTTTAACGAACCCTGTAGGATTACCAAAACGCAGCGTTTTGGTTCTGTAGGGTTGGGGTTATTAAAACGCAGCGTTTTGGGCTAGGCCGGACTATTTAACCCAAATCCTGTGAGGTGATAAAAGCGCGAAACTTGAAAACCGAAACAGTTGGAAAACACAGAGATGGAGGATTCTGGAGCAATCCTATGCCAAATCTCATACCTGAAGGACATGCTTGACCAGGTAAGAGCTTTAATTTCCGATCCAAAATCTCAGTGGAGCTCTATTTTGAACCTGATCGGAACTGCGATTTGAATTCAGGTGAACGAAGAAATCGAGGCGAACATTCAGATAACGCGGGAGATCGAATCGGAGATCGTGAAATGCTCGGAATTCGAGACCGCTCTGGCAGTGAAAGAGTCCGATCTCACCAGGACGCTCTACGTTTCGCAGTTTGAGCTCATCGGACTGGTCACCGTCACCAGTGAGATACTCAGACCTCAAATTATTTTCACTAATTTTTTTATTATATACTTTAAATTTGCATAATTAGGAAAATTTTCATTGTAAATTAGATGATTTAAGGAGGTCTGTGGAAAATTTGGAGAGGGAATTAGATGGTGTGAGATTGAAACGGGAGGAGATTCTTAACCGAATCAGCGAAAATCGGTATGTACTGTGTAGAGATTTCAATCATTTCATAGATGCAGATTGTGTTAGTTTTTCGCTTGGATATAGATGGCTATGTGTGCTGAAGCTAGGTTTTTGTTTTTGGTATAGGGAAAGGTTTGTGGCATTGTGCATGGAATTCCAGAAGGACATTGATAAAGGTAGTGACAATGTACTGAGGGCTCTGCTGTCTGAGAAGGAGTACCTTCAAAATGAGATGCTTATATTGGATGAGAAGAACAATGCTTTGAAGAACTCGATGATGGCGTTTATCGAGGGGATTCTTGAAGATCTTAACAGTGGAAACTCTGGTAAATTTATCTTTTAAACATTCAAAGATGCATTTTATTGAACAAGATATGTATTACATGTGTAGATTACTCTAGTACTACCAAGTTTGAGGTTATTTCTTGCAGAACTAGAATGGACTTAGACTCCTCTATTGAGGTGAAGTGTACACCTAATTCGCTAACCATGCATTGCAGCATAAATTTCACTCATAGCGGACATGTTCTTTTCTGTTTTGGACCTTTTTGGTTGGATGCACTACTTGTTTATGATCATCATGTCTGCTACTTTGCCTTCAGTTAAGAATTTAAGACATCAAAATGTCAGGAAAATGTGGCAGTGAGTGGAAGGAGTTCAAAGATAGAAATCTGTTCTTTGAAAAAAGCTATAGCTACATAATGAAGTTTGGTTGATATTTGAATAATGTCATCTTAATTATGCTGATAAATTATACTGGAGATTGCAAATTTTCATGAAAGAGCTTACTGATAAGTTTAAACAAGAAAACAATTATGTGAAGCAATTCCAAGTTATGCCAGAATTCAACACAGAATAAACCAGCATATATTTTTCGAAACCAACATCAATCATAGTCGACGATTCTTGTCATTGTTCACTGATCTGTAATTTGGGGCAAATTGTTGGTAATGCAGCTTTACAGATTGAGATACAGAAGGGGAATCAGGAGAATGAGAAATTGCTGAAGGATATTGATAACATGAAAACTTCATTGCTCTCAAGCATTTCATATGATGATATCAGTGGTAAGTGTTTAGTCCTGATCTGTATGATTGAGACAATTAACCATCTCTATTTTTATAACTTCATTGTTCTTTTTTAGTGAAGAAATCCAAATTCTCTACTATTCTACTTTATCATGAAATGACAAAATGTACGTCCTACAGTCAATAGAGTCCCTATATATAAACAGTGAAGCCATATATTGCTACCAAGTCTTGAAATAACCTATTTTCTCCTCCCAGATATAAGCAAGCATACCAGTTTTCTTTAAATATCTAGTGTTATTGTGTGATCTAGGAAGCTGAAGTCTGCAAAACAAGTAGATATGACGATTTATGTCTGGAAAAAGAGATACGTGTGTCTGTCTGCTTCATAAAGCTGAAGATTAAGATTAGATTTGCTGCATTATGTTCTCGCGCTCCTGTTTATATGCAGAGTTGTTCCTATGAAGTATGAAGGAATGGAAAAGCACTTTATTTGTTGCTAAACCTTACATTGTAAGTCCCCACTATGCTCACCATTTTGTGGCTTACAAGAACTTGATGTTTGTAATTTTGTACCCCACACGGTCTATGTACATTTATGTCTTACAGAGATTTCTGAGCAATATGATTTTGTGATACAGGAGTAGGATCGTGGACCTTACAGTAAGTTGAAGGGTGTCTCTCCGGCAGTTTCTTCCAAGATGAAAAGGTACCAACAAATTGGTAGGCCTAGATTTTACTGTTTAAAGCTTTGCTTCATATAAAGTCTTATGGTATCAGGCTTTTTCAGTCATGCATGCAGCATTTGCTATTTGAGAACAGTAGGCTTGGATTATTAGCGTGAAAGAAAACTAGTCAAATTTTTGACCATCTGCAGCGTCGATTTTGGGTTTGTACTGTGTACCTTCAAAAATATCTTTTACATGAAATAGATCTTGTACTGTGTATTTGTGTATTTTTACATTGAGCATTAAGTATTCTTCATATGCTTAAAGTTAGAAGCTTGCTAGTTGCTACTTTGGTGTTGTATCAAGGTTCTCATTGCTGGGTTCTGGCCGGGTAGGGGTCCAACTCCGGCCCTTCCTTCTGTAACACAGTACCAGCCAAGTAAAAACCAGTCCTTGTTTTGTCACTGTCGTTCGATTGGGTAGGGGTCCAGCTTCAGCAGTAGGCTTTCTGAAACCTACCTACGCGCTTATGCACATTTTAAACGGTCAAGACTCGTAATGCACAAGAGTAACGGTTTGAATATTAGTCATTGTTTGCTTTGTGTTCCCAAACAATGAGCCAATCTCACCGACTCCGGAGTTTTGACTCCGAAGCACTATAGAACACTGTGGTAACATGATCATCTCAGTTTCTCCTTTCTTTTGTATTTCCATTTCTGATTATTAAGCTAACTAGCACAGACAGGCAGGTGTAGGTAGAGATGTTTACCATTGTAGAGATGTGGACAAGGACTAATAGTATCATACACTAAAATGGAAATTACTGCGAAGCTACCATATGGAAAAGAAGACACACACAGAAGTAGAGCTATAGAGGGCGATAGTTCAAAGTTCAAACCCCAAAAAAATGTGGTTCAAATCCTTCTACTCAAACTAGCTTGTCTTCCTTGTCTAGGACAACGACCATGTCCTTAGCCTTAGGTGAAATATCACGTGCACCCTCTGGCCCAGATTGTACCATACAGCTTATCTCTTTTGCGTATTCATACTTGTTATCATCTCTGGTCCAAGTCTTTTCTAATCATGCACGCCATATAAACACCATCCAAGCTTACCAGCTTGAACTCCAAGTGCTCCACATTATCGATTAAGACTCGTATTGCTGTTATGTTTTTTTGTACTTAACAAAGAGTTTTCGAAAAAGCATATCTTTTTCATAGTTGATAATCTTTATTGCCATTTTAACACCCTACCTAGAGGTGATTGTGGTTTCTACTTATCCTATTGGACTACTCCCTTAATCCCTTTCCTTTGTTGTCCCCAGTTCATGAGTTGAACTGAAATGAACCATAATTCATGTCGTCCCCGCTTCATTTTCTAAGTTGTATTTTTATGGGGGGGAATGTGATTTTGGGTATGAAAGAGAGAGTAGGGGCCAAAGTGTATATGACGAATGACCAGTGACTAGTGAGGTTTGTATTTATACAGTAACTACGTTTTCATTATACCCTTGATGATGATGCTTCATGTATAGTTTCTTTGGGGCCCAATTGAGGCTGGCTGGATCGCACCTTACCTTTCCTATAAGAACACAGTTTCCTCCTGCTCTTTATCACTCGTGCTATTTAATCAAAGCCAACCTAACACCCCCATAGCCAAAAATGATGCCTACAGAAGGGTGATTGCACCCAGAAGAAAAAGAGTGCAGGGAGAGAGAGAGCCATATTATTCAACTATATAGGAGATGAAGATGGAAAGCAATACCGGCGCAGAAGCCTCGAAGAGAAGGTTTTCGTGTAAAGGATTCTGCGAGTTTCTTAGAGAAGGAAAAGGCAGGCTGTATATCTTGAGAAGATGCATTGTTATGCTTCTCTGCTGGCATGATTAGGAGGATGTTGCTGTTGCTGGTGTACTAGATTGAGCTAGCCAGAAACTGTTCCATTTCTTTCCTCTTTCATGTTTCAATGCTTTCGATGTAGTACTGTAGTAGTACTATCATTCTATCAACTATGTACAGTAATCTACTTGTACTCTTTGTAATGAGTTAATGACTCCGTTTCTGTTCTTTTTTTTTGAGGAAAAGTTACTCATTTTCTTCTTTCTTTTGTTGATAAAATTTTGGCGCAGTAGTTTGCTTGAAAATTTGGACCTCTCTTCACTATAAACGCCTTTGTTATGTGTTCTTTTTGTGTTATCAGCTTGTAGTTTCTTGCTGAACCGAATGTTTAATATAGTTCTATGTATGGATCAGCCGCAAGTTACCTGTGATTATGGTAAACTTAGCCTGATCTCTATTAAAGTTTGCAACTGTTCTGTTTTGCCTTATGAAGTTGGCAAAGGCACTATTTAGCACCTGAAATCTGCAAAGCCTCTGTGTTTCATCTTCTATTGTTCTTCCTATTATTTCTTCCATTTCTGGGAGTTTTCATTCATGCCCCATAGGGCTCACCATGTTTGGTCCAATCAATCATCATGGTGGGTGGGACTGTTGCTCAACACTGGTTTCCTAAAACAGATTAAGAACATGAGCTTTGTCTGGTTATGGAGAATATATATGTTCTAGTTTATTTGAGTATATGTTATCTTGGTTTTGGTCCAAAAAAAAGGAAAATAAAGAATGTGACAGTACAGATGAGAATCAGGGAAGATGTTCACAATGTTGATCTCTTTTATGTGGGTCTGATCACATCTGGCAGGCCCCTCAAACCAGACTTGTAATATTCCCAGTATGAGATTTATGTTCTCAAGTGAGAGATGCATGATCATCTTTATTTTTTTGTCCCTCATCAAATAAGATAAACAAAACCACAATTATGCTTTTATTGATTTGCAGGCTTGATATGAAGAATGAGAGGCTAATGTCAGATGTATGTGTTCAATCTCCAGGTTGATATAGGTCATTAGCTTCGTATATTGGAAATTTGCCCACCCATTATCAAACTAAAGCAAGTGATTAGTGTAATCAGATGCAGTTTAATATCAGATCTTAACATGGGTTTGGATTTATAGAAAGCACTATTAGATAACCCCTCTTCTCACTATTCACAGAAAGATTATGCATAAGTGTGTGATCTATGCCAAAGAAGGCAGAGCTCTTGTAGAAATAGGAATCAATTACCATCAATATTAAGATTGAAGCAACTTAATTTTCCATCATTCAAATTTCTGGTTAATAAAGTGTGAGAGAGCAGTTATGTGATCCATTCAACTTTCCTCCTCTTCCAACTTTATCTTGATAAAATCTTCAAACCCTTCAACCACAATTATGTGAAAATCACCTTTTGGTTCTTGTGTTCACGTCAACTTTGAAGAGTCTGTCAACAGAGTTTCGATTGTTTATGGCATCATCCAAGATCATGATGGAAGACCAATTATTGCAGCTACAAATTATATTGGAAGAGCTACGGTACCTGTAGAGTAGAAGCTA
Source organism: Comarum palustre (assembly GCA_951800085.1). Classification (NCBI taxonomy): domain Eukaryota; kingdom Viridiplantae; phylum Streptophyta; class Magnoliopsida; order Rosales; family Rosaceae; genus Comarum; species Comarum palustre. The sequence continues at coordinate 22,296,371 of OX637576.1, read as the reverse complement.
CTGCCTGGAGGGACATTTTAGTATCTGCCATAGAGAAAGGAATTACACGCATAGAAGTGGAAGGAGACAAGTTAGTTGTTGATGTTGTCAATCTACAACGGTGGATGCATGCTTAAGCTAATTGAAGACCATTAGACAAATTGTTTGTGATTTTGAACTTAATCCATTCAAACATATTATTAAAGAAGCAATTTTTTTTGGTTTATGTGATACCTAGTCTATACCATTTTGTGGAATGAAAGAATTAAAGTTGAGGTTTTTATGATCCATACTATTTGATATTGCAGCCAACGAGGTTTGGCTCAGTTGACAAGGACGGGTTTGTGGTGGAGACCTCATCCGAGTTCGATCTCCGCTACCAACAGGCCTCGTTGGTTCGCGATCTATAAATTCTCATGTGGAAATCCATACCTGGAGGCTAGTGTCACACCCCGAATCTTTTAAAGTTAACAAAAGTTACTTTTCACCGAGGTTTACGAGTTACCGAGGATTTTTAACTACGATCGGTAATTCGATAAGTTATCGCTCGAGTTAATTTTCGAGTTTTTAAAAGTATACCAAATACCTGAATTGATGACTCGATGTTGTAGTACGTGTCAACACGAGTCTCCCGGTATTTCCGGAATATTTTTCGGAGCTTCCGGCTAATTTCTGTGAATTTCAGAAGTTTATGGTAATTTTTAATTATCCATCCGGTAAAAAGGGAGAATTACCATTTAACCTTTTCACTTTTCACCTTCTTTAATCTGAACCATTAGATCTATTAGGGTTTTGATCTTAACCGTTGATTTGAGTATAAAAGAAATTAAGAGGAGTTGACTTCGGTCAGAAATGAAAGTGAGGGGTTGACCGGCTGTTCTTCCTCTCGACTCCGTCACTGTGCTCCGATTTCGCCTCCCTCAAATGTCCTTCTCTCGGCGGCGCACCGGTGACCCGAGCTTCGCCTCGCCGTCCCCAACACATCTGTGGTCTTGGTTTCAGCAGAGAAGCTCCGGTGAGAGAGAATCAGAGGAGAGAAGTTTTAGGGTGCAATCTGGTTATTCCGATCTAGGTCACGGCGGCGAGCACGAGAGGTGTTGGTAGCTTCGCCGTGAGCTTGTGGACGTCCCTGTGGTGTTTATTCTCCAAGAGGGCTTAGTGGAGAGAGATTCGAAGAGGAGAAGCAGTCGAGATTTTCGGGTCATGGTTAGGTGTTCTTCGGTCACCGGCGAAGGAAAGTGAGGTATGAAAGATGACCTACTCTTCGTGTTCTAACTCTTTGTTTAATTGAATTCGAGTTTGAGTGTGTTTTGGAGAAGTTGGGGTTTTTGGGCAGTGTTGGTCTGCTACTGTGTTCGGCGGCGATAGAGGTGGTGGTTCTATAGTTGTTAGTATATGTTATGATATCAAAAGTTTAATACACAATTACGGTTGCCATGGTTGGAGACGTTTTGGCAATTTTGGGTTTTGAAATAGTTATGTTGATATTGACAGAAGCTAGTTTAATTGGTTATGCTTAACTTAGAGATGAAGTTTATTGACTGATGATTAAGATGGCTGCTGGGGAAGTAAGGTAGTTTTTTTATATGTATTCAAATTTGGTGTTAAGATGATCTGGGAATGCAAGGTTCATGTTAAGGAAGTTGAATGCTGTATTTTATTGTTTGGTGTTATTGGAATCATTGTTGGGTTGCTGACTTAGTGTTGTTTGCGTGGTTTCATGTCGAGAACTTGGTGATCGAGAAACGGGGAAACTCTGGCGAAATTCCGGCAAGTCACCGGAATCCGACGTAGATTCCGGTGATACGGTAAAACCGGCTGAATGCCGAAGAGGTAGGAGTTGATTCTTTCAATAACCTAATTGTCGTAAAGTTTCCGTAAATTAAAGAATTGGATTAATTATGGTTAATTGGACGTAATTAGGAAGTTGCCATTTTGGGAAACCTTCTAAGTTTGGAAACCTGTTAATTTGGGAAACTTTCCATTTTGGGAAAGTTTCCATTAAAGGAAAGCTTTCACTTTGGGGAAGTTGTATTTTCAGAAAGATGGTTAAAGGGTTGAAGTTCAATGAAGTTGGACACTAGTTGGTTAATTCGGTAAAATGTTAAATTGTTATCGGAAATTGATAACTGGATTTTATGAGGAAATGTTAAATCGGTATATCGACTCGAAGTTAAATATATTGATTAATACGTGACACCTTAACGTCAAGTTTAAGTGATAACGGAAATGTTCGGAAGCGGAGTTGGACTTTCGGTAAATTGAGTTAAGAGTCGATAATCGGGAAAGGAAGTCAAAAAGGTTAAAGTGTCATAAAAAGGAACTTGGTCAACTTGAGGTCAAATAGAAATTTCCTGGTCAAACTAGGAAAAGACCAAGTCAACTGTGATTGACTAATTTGATGATTTGTTGTACAGTCTCTGGTCGGACGTGAGACGGGCTCGACTACGCGGGTAGTTCGAGAGTTTCGCTCGAGGAGCTTTCCGAGCGGGAAGAAGGTCGAAATAGTACTGTGAGTGGACAAGTTATTTTATTTAAATGAATGCATGCCCTAATTGTTGATATAATTGCATGGTTTTATGATTGTGTCGCGTATGATATGTTCCTCGGGTGCTCGGATTTTATATTTGGATTTATGCTTATATGTCGAGGAATAGATTTATTTATTTGTTTGGGAAGAGTATTGTTGCGAATTTCCTTTATGGGTTGTCCAATGTTTATGCTAGCTAGAGTAGCGTGAGGGCGCTACTAGAGCTCTTAGCTCCGACCCTAGCCTGAGAGGTCAGGCAAATTACGTAGTGCACTATGAGGGTTGTCCATCACCATTTACCTAGAGCTCTTAGCTCCGACCCTGGTCTGAGAGGACAGACACGCCTGAGATGTCAGGTGGATATTCTAAGGGTTGTCCATCACCACTTACCTAGAGCTCTTAGCTCCGACCCTGGTCTGAGAGGACAGACACGCCTGAGATGTCAGGTGGATATTCTAAGGGTTGTCCATCACCACTTACCTAGAGCTCTTAGCTCCGACCCTGGTCTGAGAGGACAGACACGCCTGAGATGTCAGGTGGATATATTAAGGGTTGTCCATTACCGTTTTATACAGCTAGCATAACGTGAAGGCGCAACCAGAGCTCTTAGCTCCGACCCTAGTCTGAGAGGCCAGACTTATTGTGCTTGTGAATATTACTCTTCCCATAATCCTTATTGGTTTATATTATCATGCATTTGTGGAAATTTAGAAATTTTGGGCATGCATAAATGTTATTTAAATCGTTAAATCTTTGGGAGAGCATTAAAGGAAATAGAGTTTTATATTTGATTTTCGTCCACTCACTCTAACAGTTTTTCAATGTTTCTCCCCTGGGCCTTTCGTTTTTAAATGCCCAGTGTTGCAGGGTTCTTGAGAGGAGGTCGAGCGCGTACGAGAGTCGAGGCATAGTCGATCATTCCGTTGCTGCTCGAAAATTCTTTGGGGTAATCATCTCTGTAGACTGCTCTGACTAACCAGGTTTAGTTAGTTTGTAGGAAGGGTTGGCCATTTCAAGGGGGTTTCGGTAAGAAGTTCCCTTGAGGTGGTCCCCGCAGGATTTACTTCGGGTTAAAGGGGTTTAACCCGGGGTGGGTCCTGTCAGCTAGTGTGACAGGTACGTGTCTACTGTAAGTCATTCAGGGTTAAGGTTGCAGGTTTGCCCTGACAATGATTGTGTAGCGTAACCAAGCTCTCATCTAAACTTTCAGTAGCAAATACTATTTGATATTGCAAATGTTGATTGCCCCGTACTAGTTATAGACGATATGCATGTTATCATATATACTGACAATACATTTAAAAAAGGAGAAAATTTAAAACCTTGAGATTTTTCACTGTGAATTCACCTCCTATACATCCATTTCTATCCCATATTTGGACAAAAGAATTTCGTCTATTAAAGCTTTCACCATTTTTCATACTATATGTTCATATGTTGTAAGTAATATTATTAATTGTAGTGTCTATTCTACATTTTATCCAAACAAAACATCTCACGTATTAGGTATCATTGATTTTGCATTGCATCCTTTTCCTGTTTCAGCTGGGGAACCAAAACTTAAAACAGAAATTTTCCCTATCATCTATATAAACCGTCTCTTCTTTTTTCAGTTTTTTGTGCACACACTCGCTAACATGTCTCGTAACCAAAACCTACGAAAATAAAAGGGCCAACCTACAAACCCAACGGGTACAAACTTCAAAGCAAAACGGGCAAGGAACCCAAACAGAAAAACGTTAAGGGCATCACTGCAAAAACTAGTCAAAAACTGGTTGATGTTGATAGGGTCTTTACAGTCAGTCTCTTCTGCTTTCCCAGAAATTTTTGCTCTGTTTTCGCATCTACAGCAGATCACACCCTTTGTCCTCTTCCAGGTAACACTCACTCTCATCGCTTCTTCTTCTTCAACAACCTTTCACACCCTCATGACTAATTTCAGAGATACAAATACACGCCCTGTATCTAAAATCTGTACAATTTAGGGTTCCTGCTTTCATTATCTGGATTCTGGTTTATACAGAGATTCGAGAACGGCGTTCCTCTATAAAAATTTGAAATCTTAGACCCATTAAGACTTTATTTAGGTTCAATATATTGTAAATTAAAATTACAGAATTAGAAAAATTTGCTCTGGGCGGTTTCTGCTGCGTACATTTGTTTATCTGTGGTAAAATTGAGGTTCTGTGTATAGGTGAAGTGACTGGTTTAGGTTCTTTTTGGCGGGAATGTCAAGGCCAAAGCTTTTGTGGTTTTATATGAAGGAAATTCTGGTTGAACTGGAAAATGATGAAAGATTGTTGAGATGAAAGTACATTGATGAAAGAATGAACTTTTTCTTTGAAATGAAAGAATTGAACTTTTCTTGAAAACTTTATTGGGTTTTTGTTTTTTGGTTTTGTTTTATGTTTTGTGTATGATTCTGAATGTTTGAGACATCTTTCAGCATTGTTGTTGATGGTTGGAATTTTATTGAAGGAATGATTGTGGCTGAAAATTCGCATGCAAGTACTGAACCGAACTTAGTATCGTAAACTCTTCAAATGACTCGTTTAGCTAATGGGGAGGTGGAGGTAAGTCGTCACAAATCGAACAATCAAGTCTCTGGCAAAGATGCATCAACAGATGATGTAAATGGGAGCACGTTGCCGGATGTTTCTAGTGTGAGTTTTCTTGTACAAAAGAAAGTAAGAGGCATGTTGATAGATGACATTCAGTAATCATTGTTCATTGGGGCAAGTTCATGCTTTATATAACCATTGGCTTTACCTATTCAACTTTATTGATCTACAGAAAAAGGCAGGACAGCGAAAAGAAATGACTTTCCAAGATATGTACAACCAAGACCTCGATGATGAGGAGGATGACAGTGATTGGGAGCCCCTGCAAAGGAGTGTTGAACTTGTGAAGTGGTTCTGCACCAACTGCACAATGGTCAACCTTGGTGATGATGCCAATTGCGATGTAAGTTACTTTCCCCAGGGATGTTGGGTTACAATTCTGCCTTTGATATGCTATATTTGTATTCTGTCAGGCATTCATGGTTGTGCAAGGATAATTTGGTGCTATTGTTCCCATGCAGATATGTGGGGAACATAGAGAGTCTGGAATTCTTAGGCATGGTTTTTTGGCATCTCCCCTGTTACCAGATTCAGGGGAGATTGATTCTGATGTTAGAGAAAGTCATAAAGGTGGGTTCTTGATTGGTTATTAAATTATTACTTTTTTTTGCTTTTTGAAGATGGTTAAAATGTGCTACGATTCCTCTTAGGAACTCATGTTTATGCAACTATTACATGTCTTGCTACCAATCTTTTTGGTGGCCAATATTGCTTACTTGCAGCCTTTTATTTTGTAGACTAAATTTGAAGACACTTAATATTACATTTGAACTCTGGTTTCAGAAATTTTATCATTTCCGGTACGTTAGTCAGGGTGTGCTTTTGATGTCTCATTCCACTTAATATGAGGTTGAGGGGATATGTTCAAGGTCCTTCATATAGTTCAGTACCCTTTTATGTGTGAACTCTGAAACAAGGTCTACGATCATATAAAAGAACCAAGTCTCAAATCAAGCTAGTCGGCAGTGTTCTTACTATCCTTTATAAGAGTCCATTTTATGTTAATAACATGGTGTGTTTCCAGTAAAGTATATTGATATTGAGTTTTAGTAAAATGACTGCCAATATTGGTCCTCAGTGACCATGATGACTTTCTTATACAATTTTTGTTTTTGTTTGCTTGATTCAGGGTCACAAGATTCAGCATCAAACAGTTCCACTGCTGTGGGTTTTGATGAGAGAATGTTGCTACATTCGGAAGTATGGTGTTTCTGTAGTACACGTGTTCCTTCCGAGTCAAGAGATATAAAGTTTTCATTAGAATCTACATATCAATACTTGTGTGAACATCCAAACTTTCACAGCTTTTGATGCACCATTATCTAATTTTAATTTTTTGGCTATTTATGTATATAAGCTTATTATGGACATTAATGTGGCAATTTAAAAAATCTTCATTTCTATTTATGTAATTCTAATACTTTTATTCCTCCTTTTTCTGGTGATTGCCTTGCTAGAGCAGATTCAAATGCAGTCACATCCACACCCAGAAAGACCCGATCGTATTCGAGCTATTGCTGCTAGCCTTGCTACAGCTGGTATTTACCTCATTGAAGTTTTCTAAAAGTTGTGCACTTCAATTGTTACTGATTAATATTGATTATTATTGGCACTCTATTGTCTAGTATTGAATGCTACTTTTTTCTTATTCTAGACTAACAGCAAACATGAAATTTTAACTTTTGCAGGTATATTTCCAGGACGATGTTATACAATTCCTGCTAGAGAAATTACTCGTGAAGAACTTCAGATGGTAAGTACCTACCCTTCATATGGGCTCCTAGGTGAAGTGCCATTTAGCTGACTTCTGAATTTGGGAGGTTTAGGTTTGTAGTTCACTTAATCGGTAACCCGGTAAGTGTTTGTTGGGGTAGTTTGTCCTTTAAGAGGAGGTAAATTACAATTATTGTGGACTTTTTCTTTCGTAGCTGGTGATTTGTAATTGTGCGGTTCCTTTTTGCAAGTAAAGGTCCATTCCTTGGAGCATGTTGAAGCTGTTGACCTTACAAGCCATATGTTCTCCAGGTAATTATTATTTTTCTCTATCCCCATATCTGTGTGTATTATGTATATGTATATGTATATGTATATGTATATGTATATGTATATGTATATGTATATGTATATGTATATGTATATGTATATGTATATGTACACAAGGAATATCATAATTCTGAGTATTTATAGAAAGGATGTGCCCCTAGATCTGATATATTTTGTTCAGACCTATGTCAAAATACTTCCAAGTTTGTTATTGTTACCGAGCAACACCATGTTGGATTAATTGTTTAGTATTGCCACCTGATTGATAAGTTATGTATGGCTGCAGTTATTTCACTCCTGACACATATGCCAATGAACATTCAGCATGTGCTGCTAGGCTTGCAGCAGGGTTATGTGCTGATCTTGCTTCAGCGATTGTTTCTGGACGTACCAATAATGGTTTTGCTCTGGTATGAATATTCTTGGTGCTGATTGCAGTACTACCCTGTACTGTAGTATCTAGAACAATTTACTCTATGCTTTCAATTTTGGCAATTCACTACCCAAACTGTTCTCATTGTTGAAGGGACAGGGAGTAGATTGTAGTAGATTATTCCATAGGCTACAGCATACTATACTACATTGCAATTTACCCAAAAGTCGGTTACTTATGTTGTCATATTTTGTATGTTTAAGAGCTACAAATCTGACAGTTACTCTTTCAAATGTCTCAGGTTCGACCGCCTGGTCATCATGCTGGTATAAAGCAGGCAATGGGGTTTTGCCTCCACAATAATGCAGCAGTTGCTGCATTAGCAGCTCAAGTTTCTGGGGCTAAAAAAGTGCTGATTGTTGATTGGGTAAGTTGATACCCTAATTTAAATATCTCATTAGTATGCTCCTCCATATGCAGTTTTGGTTCAATGTTCAACTCTGAATGTTCAATAACAATTGCAGGATGTTCATCATGGGAACGGCACCCAGGAAATATTTGAACAAACCAAATCGGTGAGCAGCTTAGTGATTGAATCTTCTGCTTTCATCTCTGATTTACATGGTTTTTGGAGCTGATAAATTGGGCCCTTTATTTAGGTCTTGTATATATCTTTGCATAGGCATGAGGGGGGAAAGTTCTATCCTGGTACTGGAGCTGCTGAAGAGGTAACAAATTTTCTCATAGTTTTGTTATCATCATTAGTTGCATTATATTCATTATTTTGTTCCTTGCAGTTTCATTTGTTATACAGTTATCTGTTGGAATATAACTGAGGGATTTGAGTGATGGCTACATCAGGTTGGTACTATGGGAGGTGAAGGATACTGTGTGAATGTTCCATGGAGTCGTGGTGGAGTGGGTGATAATGACTATATTTTCGCATTTCAGAATGTTGTGCTTCCTATAGGTTATTATCTTCTCTTACAAGGGATTGTATTGATAACACTCATCTGCTCTATATGCATGAACACTTGATATTTTCCTATCATGTTTCACACCAAAAGTGAAGAAAGTGTTTTTCTACAGCTATTTTGTTTGATTATATGATATTCAAGTAATAACTTAAACACATGTTTTGCAGCGTCTGCATTTGCTCCTGACATCACCATCATATCAGCTGGATTTGATGCAGCGAGGGGTGATCCTCTAGGATGTTGTGATGTAAGGAATTCTAATTTTCTGACAAATTTTATTAAGCATACGGCTGCTGTTATCTGATGGCTTTGTCATTTGAATAAAAAGTGTTGTACATCATCTTTGCCTTTAGTGTGTCTTATATTCTACTGATTTTGTTCCTGTAGATTACTCCTGTTGGCTATGCAAAGATGACTGGCATGTTGACTGACTTGTCTGGAGGGAAGTTGTTGGTCATTCTTGAGGGCGGGTTTGTGGCTCATCTTTTAAGTTTTGTTGGCCTTTTACATTCTATTTCCATATTCAGCAGAACTTGATTTGGTTGATATTATTCTTTTGGCAGGTATAATCTACGGTCAATATCATCTTCTGCTACATCAGTAATTAAGGTAATCATTTGTTTCATTTATGAAATGATTTGGTTATATGTGTCTCCATTAGGAAGGGCATATGGGGTCTTAAATCTCAAGAGATGCCAGTACTTCAGATTTTACTTGTTTAACATCAATTGCATTTTGCTTTCTTTGGAGCTTAGATTACTTATGCCAGATGTTTCTGACTTATGTTTCTACAAGATAGGTATTACTGGGTGAAAGTCCAGGATGTGAATTGGACAACGCTTCACCTTCCAGATCTGGACTGCAAACTGTTCTAGAGGTCCTTAAAATTCAAAGCAAGTACTGGCCTGTTTTGGAGTCCAACTTTACGAAATTGCAGTCACTAGAGAAAATGCACTCTATTGAAAACAAAAGTGAGGAACTCTATCTCCGTCTTGTTTCTATAGTCTATCTTTGGCTGAGGTCTAGATCTTTACTTTGTTAATGGACTGATTCTAAGATTACTAATTTGCATCGAACTCGAGCAGGAAAACAAATAGAAAAGATACGGCGGGCTGTGGCTCCGATGTGGTGGAAATGGGGAAGGAAAGGTCTGCTGTATCATTTTCTAAATCGTCATGTCCAAATGAAGCGAAGGGGTATTTGAGTTAGATAATCACCATGCTTCAATGCATTTTTGTAACCTAGTTGGCTCCTGGAATAGGATGAAATCTATTATGGCTTGTCCATAACGCTTTTATATTTTGAGAACTGATATCATACAATTGTAAAACATCTCTCTTTTTTGGGAACTATCAATTGAATGAGATCTTTCGGCCTTTGTCCTTTGAAGTTGAAAGAGTTGAGAGTTTGTGCCCTTTGCAAATGGTTCATTAGATGATTAGATGCAGTCGATTGAATGAGATCTTTGGAGTACCATCTTATTCCAATCATTTTTGAATCCGATTGTTTGAAGTTGGTCCAAGCCGTATGAGCAAATGAGGCTGATCATTCTGACTTTGGAAATATTGCTGAGGATGTTCAGTTGTGCAAATTATGTTCAGTTGTTCAGTTGTCTTTCATCACTTCCTTCTTTCTATATTCATGTCTACAGACTACAGATGTGCAAATTCTATAGCACAGAAGATGGCAGAGTTTGCTTTAGGTGGTGGGTTCTCGGGTAGATGGTATGGCTCTATCCCGGATGGGATTCATTCATGGCTTTTTAGCCAATATCTGTAATATTTAATCTGATAGAATGAAATTTGCGTCCTTGGTTAAAAAAAGAAGAATCATTATAGAGCTCACACTGATGAGCCATTTATAATTTCTAGTTGCCTAGAAAAAAACATGGATTGCATTACCATTTACCAACATCATGTCCTGCTTTCATATTTACAAAATGAATTCAACTTTGAATTCGGAAATGTTCGATGAAAAACATGATTAGAATAGAAATCAATGCTGCAGGAAAATGAATCCAGTTCTCTTGATTCTGCTCTGCTATGTAATATTATTCCCTTTCAAAACCACTAAAAATCTGAAATCCTACTAGAACTGTTGCTATTGGTGCATTGTGGGATGTGCCATTGGGTAAGCAACAGGGACAACATATGGGGGAGGATGAGCGTGATGGGGATGGTGTCCTGGAGGAAGCATGACAGGAGTTCCAACCGCGGATGCCATATGCCCTGGAGGAGCAGATACCGGGTGCCCCATTGGCGCTCCATACATGCCTAAACCTGCCATATGAGGCTGATGAGGCCTATGCTTCACCGATGGTGGTCCTATTGCGGCTGCACTTGGGGCATAAGCATTGCTTTGTTGCCCTGTAATTGGTGCTTGATGATTTGGGACATCTCCACCATTGTTGACACTAGTAATGTCATGGATACTTGACCTCCTCCTGTCTCGATTCATCGAGTTCAAGCGAATGAAGTACTTCTGTGCATGGCTGGCCACTTGTGTAGGGGTCCTGGAAATGACAAAGTTCCTTGAAATGCTTCTCCAATCTCCCTTGCCAAACTTGTCAAGACCAAGTAGAAATAACCTGAACAAAACAAGCAGAAAACAGTCATCAGCAACTGCTCTATAATAATTAAAACACCTCTATAGCTTTTTTTTGTTTAGAGTGGTTTCTCCCAAAGCAGACAACGGAGACTAATACACTCTATAGCTTTGCTCCACATTCATTATTAGTAAGCCTTCATTCTTTAATCAACTAGATTGCCTTCAATAGGAGACTAAGAATTCAATGATGTCAAAATTTGCCTACACTTTTTATAGCAAACCCCCCACATTGAATGAATCAATCCCTGTCTGTCCCACTATATACATAATCAATTCATGCAAAAAAAAGATGGGTTTGTGTTTATGAATCTGACTAACCTAAAAAGCTCTATAGTTTGCTAAAACCAAGCTTCAAGTTTCATTCTTTAACATACAAAAAGTGAAGAGATTCATATACCTGTGCTCTTCTTCAGTCCATGGAATCCCTTTCTTTCTTTCTTGTTCTGACCTGGACCCTCCTTTACTTCCATGACCAGAAGAGTCATGACCCAAAGCCGAAAACCCACCTCCATTATTTCCATGGTTGCTACTCAATCTCTTATCAGAAGCACTTGAAGAAGCACGAGCTGAGCTGCTCACAGATGTGGTAGCTGCTTCATCCCCACCATAACTAGGAACAGGAATATTACCAGACTCGATTGCAGTTACATCGTCAACTAACATTTGGTAGTGTCGTTTCAACTCCTCCATGCTCTTGGTTGGAACCAAAGAAGCAATCTTGTCCCATGAGCCTTCCTCGTCGTCCTCGATCCAATGCAAAGCTATTGCGTTCTCGAAGACCCTGTCTTCTTCTCGGTTCCAAGCAGCGTTGCAAGACATCTGGTGTGTTCTGGAGTTTGTAGCAAATGATGTTTCAGCTTTTGGAAATGGTGTGTTTGGTTTTGTTGGGTTTGTTTAGGAAGAGGAAAGGGGGTGTAGGATTAGAGGAGAGAGTGTAGGATAGAGGAGAGAGGAGGAGGAGGGTTGTGAAATTATGAAGAGGAAGGACCACTATGCTAGTGAGGGGATGGGTGTGGTTTGTCATCTAGGAAAAGTTGAGCAGTGAGAAAAAAATCTCTTCTTTGTGTCTTTGCTCTCTGTGTATCAGTTACTGCTAGTGAAGTGAGACAACGGCAATCATAGAGGGGGTGAATTTTAGGAACTGATGCAACATTGGCCCAGAGAATTTTTTATCCAACCACCAACCTCACATGCAAAGCTGGTGCAATCACATTTGTGTTTTGGAAACGTTATACTAAAGCAGTCGTGTGTATCATGTCGAATTTAATGAAAGTTCTTGAGTTTGTGGTCGATGAATCAACTAAAAATTTATTAAAGGAGGAGCGACAAGCGTGGTCTGTTGATCATTCTTATTCAATATTGTCTTAACTTAATCACTTTTAAGGTGTTGAGTCTTAATCATAAAATGTATTGGTACAATTAGAAATGATTCACTCACATATATGTTATATTTTATTTATCACTTTTCTGATGTGAGATCTCTCCTCTCCAACACTCCCTCTCACGTGTAATCTAATTTTTAGGTCTGCACATGAAACTAATTAAGAAACTGAACCCGAGCCCTATGGTTAACCGAAACTCCAAACTCCGAAGCTCAAACTCCAAACTTCGAAAGAACTTCAAACCCAACTCTGAAACAAATTCAACCAAACCAGAGCCATGACCTCTGAAAGAACGTACCCGGGCTTGTGGGATAAGCAATTGGAGACAGATCCGCTTTGATATCATGCCAAAGTGTGAGCGACAAGCGTGGCCCATTGATCATCCTTGTACCTATATTGTCCCAACTTAACCACCTTTAAGGTGTTGAGTTTTAATCACAAAAGGTCTCAGTACAATTAGGAATGATTCACTCACATATATGTTATATTTTATTTGTCACTTTTTTTATGTGGATTTCTCATCTCCAACAAAACTCACTCGTGTAATCTCTAATCGCCCACCCTAATAAACCTATATACTCTTGAACTCTTTTGACACTTTACTTGGTTTAAACTTGATGAATGTGGTAACTGAATAGCTGACTGGTTCAACAAAGCTTTTGTAATTTTGAATATTACCTTCCCTATCCAAAAATTTAAATTTGAAAATTTAATTTTTTTGATCGGATAAAATGATGGTCGGATGAGACTACCATTTTGAGACCTATTAGCAACATTGATAATTTGGTATGATATGTCCCATAGGGTGTTTTTCTATTTATTCACACTTTATTCTTCTCTGATGAATTAGTAAAAGAGTAATTTGGGAGAGAAAGATTATCTTTCTATCAACCGAGACGTGGCCAATTCTCCATTTCAAGTTCTGGATAAGTCCAAAACCTCAAACTTTCTTCATAAACTTAGACCTGCATTATTTGCAAACTTTACAAGTACAAAATGCAGCATCTGCTTTATATACAAATACAGATCCACAACGAGAATTCTGGCAGTCTGGTTTACATTGATCAAGAAATTCATGATTAAACTTTTCATTCTTCTCACAAAAAATGATTAAACTTGTCATAATTATCTGATCAGTCGATTGTCTTAACTAAAAGTCATGTTATTTTGTATAAAATTGCATGAGAAAATCTTTTGCCAACACAAAGATGTTAGTTACTAGGTTAGATGAAGAGATTAAAGTCAGAACTATGTTGTGGTTATGATTAAAGATTAAGTTAAGTGGGAATATAGATAAGGAAAGTGTGTTATCCTAACCATCATATCAAACAGCTTAACCATTAATCTTAAACGATGAAGGGTTTGTGGATATGGAGAGACATAGAAACCATTAATGGCGATGGAGATTGTATAGAGATCTAAATTCTTTGTAAAACTGAAGCATCAATTTAATTTTAGACCTGAGGGGTCAACAAGATATTATGTAGTGGAGATTATAACAGAATCTAAAGATAGAGTGCAGACAATTTCGAAGGATGTCACGTTCAACTATTAATTCAGACATAAGATCAAACGGGTTAGATTGATTTGTGGTCCAATTTACCACAAGAATATTTTTTCTTTCCTTTTCAAAAAGAATCTCTTTAAACCAAAAATCTAGTGATGATTGGTCAGTTGGACTTGCTCAGATTCACTTTCATTGTAAAAAAAATTTACTGTTGTGGAAAGAGCTGTAAACAAAAATGGCTTTAGTTAAGTAGGACAAAAATTGCGGCACTAGTTCAGTTTGTATAGAACATCAATCAGAATCATGACTAGTATTGCTGGAAAAAAAATTGTATTCAAAAGTTAAACTTTGAATAAAAACAAGACCAATTTATATAAGCAAAACCTTCTCCTCATTTTTGTTTGGACACAAAAACAAAACAATAAATAGAACCTTCACTTTTTCAGAGGGGGTCAAAAGACCCAAAAAAAAGAAATTAAACAAGTTACATTCCTAAACTTAGCAGTATTAGTCATCAAGGGCAAAACTGACAACTTGAGGAGAAGGTTGCTGAAAATATTGCACTCCAAACTCAGAACCCAATTTGGACTTAAAGAGATTATCAGCCACCATGTTAATCTTTGTGTACACATGTGAGACCTCACACAGAGAGCTTGCCCATCAAAAATTTGCATCTACCAAGCACGCTGTATAAAGGATGTAAATCATCAACCTCTTTCTTCAACATTTGGACAATGACATCAGAATTCAATAAGGAGAGAATTGCACTGGGAAGTGTAAGTCATCTTTAAACCCAGAAGTAACCCCCAAGCTTCAGCGTCCAAAATAGAACCATTCCCCAAACTAGCAGCAAAACTAGAAATTGCCATTACTGTCTCTTAACACGCCCCCGACGCCAATGCAACCATTTCGAATCCTAGCACCATCCACGTTCAGTTTTATCACACCCGGGGGAGGCTTCACCCATTTCACAGATATAACAACCCTTTAAACACTTGAGGAACTACAAGCCTGAACACCATTCCATTCAGTAACAGAATTCAAGATAATAGAACCAGAATCAAAAGGATACCTGAAATCCGGGTCAGAAATTCTTCGGCATCTACATTTCCAAATGTACCAGCAAGTAAAGATAAAGACAATAAACCACTTCAAACCCCTAAAGCAAATAAGTTTACTATGAGAATTAGCATGAAGCCTACCATTCCAATCAAGGGTCCAAGGTCTTGCAATTGAATCGGAACAAAGGAGCTTATTCCTGACCTCGATCCTTAGCCATTTTGCAGCCCCTAAGTAAATGAAGGATAGACTCGAGGTAATTAGGGCAAAAAGAACAAGTAGAATCAGTAGTACGATGCCTCTTAGATCGCTCAACATTACTAAGAAGGTCGTCATGACAAACTAACCAGTAGAAAGTTTTTAGTTTAGGAGGAACTAGCAATCTCCAAATACAATGCCAAGGGAAGAAATCAAAGTTTTCATGCTGAATGAGGCTAATATATGCAGATTTAACAGAGAACTTTCTATTCGAAGTGGCTCCTCAAATGAGCTTACCATCTCCTCCACCTTCAAAACTAACAGGAATTCTAACAATTTCATTAACAACAGATTGTAAGAAACCCAAATCCCAGCCATCATCATTCCAACAATCTTTGACTTTGAGAGTAGGTCCAAAACATTAGTAGAAGAAACTTTCAAACTTAAAGAACCAGAACCAAGCCAATTGTCAGCCCATAAACTAAGATTATTTCCATCACCAATCCTCCAACGAAGACATTGAAAAACTAGCTTGGCCCCATAAACCACTCCTCTCCACGTACTAGAACAACCATTAGGGCAAGAGTAATTAATACTAAACAAAGATTGAGATTTTAACCACTTCTTGGTAAGCACATTACACCACAGGCCTTTATCATTCTGAAACATCCGCCAACTAACCTTTGCCAGCATTGCCTGATTCATGTGAACAGATTTCTTCAGCCCCAAACCCCTACAAATTCTATCCCATCAAGTGAACTTTTTTTCGTCTCATCACAGTCACCCCATAAAAAGTCTCTTGAAAGCTTATCTAGAGAATTACACACAGAAACAGGGGAGTTTAGTTGTTTGCATAGCATAAATAGCCATAGTAGAAGTAACTGATTGCACAAGAGTGAGCCTCCCAGCAAAATTGAGAGTCATACTCTTCCAACCTGCAAGCTTGGACTGAACTTTTTCGATAATAGGATAGTAAGTCTGCTTGGTAACATGAGTATGAACAAGAGGCATTCCAAGATACTTCCCCAAATTATCCATAAGAGCAGAACCACATATCTTACTAATTTTCCTAGCCAGCTTCTTTCTAGTGTTAGGTGAACAAAACAATAAGGACTTTGAAAAGCTTACCTCCTGACCAGAAAGATTACAGAAGACATCCAAACACTTAATTCAAAATTCTTGCCTGAGAACATCTAGCCTTAGAGAAGAGAATCAAGTCATCAGCAAAGAATAAATGCGAAATAGGAGGACCGGATCTAGAGGCTTTCACAGGCTTCCATTTACCAACATTGACTGCAGCATTAATAAGGTGGGATAATTTTTCCATACACAGAACAAAAAGGTATGGAGAAAGGGGATCACCCTGCCTGATTCCCCTACTAGCCTTGAAAGTAGAAGACATCTCACCATTAACACATACCTTAAAACTTGTAGTAGAAACACAACTTATAATTAGCTTAATAAGCTTGCAAGGAATATTAGCTTCAACAAGCACAGTTTCAATAAAACCCCAGTGCAATCTATCATAAGCTTTTGACAAGTCAATTTTCCAAGCCAAGAAGCCTGTAGCACCTTTAGGGTTGAAATTTATGGAGAACTTCCAGAGCAATAACGATGTTATCCGCAATTTGCTTTCCTAGAATAAAACTCACTTGATTAGGACCAATAAGACTAGAGATATAAGGTCTCAGTCTATCAACCACCACCTTAGAAATAGCCTTATATAGAGTACGACATAAGCTAATAGGCCTAAATAACGCCATATCTTGAGGACAAACAACCTTAGGAACAAGAGTAATGAGGGTATGATTAAGTCCCTCAGGAATGACCCCAGTGGCAAAAGTATTGGAAATCAAATTAAAAACTTCACCAGAGAAAATATTCCAATGCTTTTGGTAAAACGCAGCAGGGAACCCATCAACTCCAGGCGCTTTGCGACCACAAATACTAAAAATAGCTTTATGAACATCTGCCATAGACAGTTCTACTCATCCACTCAATAGTATTATCATCCAAAGAGAGAAAAAGATGAGGGATGAAAAAATCCATACTCGCAGTAGGCTTGTAGGTAAATAAAGAATGAAAGAAAGAGGCAGCAATTTCTTTCATGGTCCCAGAGGTCTGATAATATTGAATTGATGTGTGCTACAAGTTGGAGGTTATTTCCCCCTTCAATTATACAAATTACTAGATTACACAGTTGCAACAACATGAATCTTCAACTTCCTTCAGAAAAGGCTAGTTCTGACTTGCAATGAATTACAAGCACCCAAATCCTATCGAGTGGTGCTGGGAAAGAGACGACTTGTATGACAATTCTTTGATTTCTTGCCCGGCTGTTTTAGGAAAAGTAGTGAGTTCAAAAGAAAAGGAATGTGAAGCTCTTACAGTAGATATCATGAACAGGGAAATAGGGATCAAGTATCACTAGCCTGGTCAAAATGGTGCTTTAAGTTGGGGGAATATGCTCTCAGCACAGTAACACAAGGAAGCTTCAAATCAATTACAAGCCCAGTCCCTTGACAGCAGGTCGCCCATATCAGAGGAAACAAATTCCGAGACATTTTTGCACACTAACTTGGTAATGTTGGTGATCCAAATTGTATAGGAAGTTTTGTATCTTCAGAGGTCCCTTTCAGAAGAGCTGCCCTTTCTGGGTTAAGAAGTAGAAGTTGTTGCACATCCTTGGGAAGCACATTAAAAACTGCCTTCAGATCTCCCTTTAGCTTTTGGTAAGTCGCAGAAGAGCCTGTGCCATCTGAGCCATCGCTTCCAGATTGCTGCAGCAGATGAGTGAATAAGATTGGAAAAAGGAATACACCCTCCACACAATCATCCATTAAAATATGTAATAGAAACAAGAAGCAAATGGTTTGAGCAAAGAATCTGTAAGCTGAAAGTGTAATGAAGCATCAATATATGGCCAAATGGGGATAATATCTGCACAATTGTATGTTCAAATGATGGATAAGCTTATGGATTGTTCTCAGACCCTCGGACATTTTGTTTTCTTTTGAACTCCATTTTGTATCCATGGGCCCCAAGTTGAATCAGCAATCAACATACTATCATCCCATTAAAACTAACACACAGGAGAAAGTACAGAGTGCACAACACAAGATAAACAAAACCTAGCAGATCTGTAAACCAAATATCTATAACACGAACAATTCAACCTTTTAACATCTCACATGAGGATATCGGCTCATCCTAAAAAAATAAAATGAGTAAAGAAAACATTCTTTGAAAGTCAAAACTGTGCTAAATGGACCCTCACAAAGACGTTTATACAGATAGCTTCTGCATCTTTTTTTTAGTTGGACTTGGAAAGGTACTAATACAAAATAACATACTTAGCAGGGTAAGCTTACCTGTGTTTCTCCAAGAATATGTCTCTCAATAGCATCAAACGAATCAACAACTTCCAATTCTGACATATTAGATATTAACTGATGTATGTCAATGTTAATTCTCGCCTGCTTCCATAGTCTATGTTGCTCTTGTTCAGCAACAGTACGCCTTCTTTGAAACCATGGTGCAAAGTTGGGCCCTTGCAGAAACCGCCTATACAGACAGATAACACATAATAAATGCTTACCATTAGTAAAGAGAACCGACTATAGAAATGAGGAAGGAACGTTGTGGTAGTTAACAATACATCAGGAGTTTAGCAATTATTACCTGTATAAGTCCAGCCAGTTTGATCTCATCCTTTTTGATAAAAACTTCCCAGGTCCTCTTGCTGATAAACTTGCCAGAAATTCATCATCATTAAATGGAGTGAGAGGAGGAGGGTCTACAAATGGAGAAGATCCTTCTGAAGGTGTTCTAGTCTTAAAATATGGGCCAAAAGGGGCCAAAAAGTTGGTGGTGAGTTCCAAGAAATGACGCCGCAATATCTCATTGTTAACAACTGACATTGATTCCTCAACCCGTGGTGACATCCCAGCATCTATAAGCCTATTTAAGATAGAAGTGTCTGGCTTAGTTGTTGCGGCATAAGTGCTCCAAATGGCTTCCTTATGCTCTGTCATGAGACAAAGAGGACCATCTCTCCTCAACTTGACGGCATTCAACAAGTTTGAAGGAGAAAATCTTTTAAGGGAAAGCTGTTGAAGACCAAACCCTTCTGGTCTACCAGAAAGTCTTCCCGTAGAGGACCTACTAGAAAGAGCAAGCCGGTTTGTATTAGGAGCAGGGCTTCCAACTGAAACAATGTGGGGCATATTACGGAGAGATTTAAGGAAAAAGAGGTTAGTGACACCCAAAATCATAGGAGGAAAAGAGACTCCTTCCTGAAGCGAGTTGAGCTGGGCAAATTCAGGGTCGTGGATGGTGAAATAAGGTCTAAAATCAACACTATAAAGTAGAGGTGCAACCAAGCTCACAAGACCAGCAACAGCCTCAGAACATTGAGGAGGAGTTGGAGCTATGATAAGAATGGGCTCACCAATAAGTAACAACTCCCACAAAACCCAAAGCTGTAACAATAGACCCCTAAAGATGGCGAATATATCCGAATCGTGAAAAAGGCCCTGTGGGACTGACTGATTATTAGGAAGGAAAGGAGCCATAGAGGATGCAGATTCTTCAAACAACATCCCACTTTCTGAGGGCAAGCAATGTGCAGGTGGCAAGTTCACTTTCAAAGCAGCATTCCCAATAGGAAGCTCCATCAGCTTACCAGGAATAGGACATGGCCACATTGAAACATAAGCAGCAATGTGCTCAAGAGCCTTCCTTCCAATGTCAAAATATAGAGGACCCATAATTTGTAACAAAGGTCTAAACACACTAGAGAAAGGACTGTGTGACAAGATCACCACAGATTTCTGCTCCCCACCTCGTTTTAGCCTCTCATCGTGTCTCTGTCGATTAAAGACATAACCATACATGTATCTCGAAGAATCAGAACTGTTGTTACTTTTTGGGGGTTTTACATCCGGGGAATTAGTAGGTAACTTCTCATCACTCTCAGTGAAAGACACATTGTCCACTTGAGAACGTTCCCGCCTTTGAAACCGGAAAAAGAATATACAGTCATGAATGCTGGAGCGATTCTGATGCTGGGAAACAGAATCTGGGAATGAACTAAAAGCGATTTCAAGCTCCTCATCTTGTGTAAGACAACCAGGTGGATAACACTCTTCAATAAGTTGACCCTGTTCAAGATCAAATCTGATGATACAAAAGGCCACAACCCATTGCTGCAAAGATTCTGGATCAAGCTTTGGACTAAATTCCGACCTCACTGAAAATGAAGGGGAACGACTCATTTCCAATAAAATTAAAGCTCGATTCTAATCCTACAAATGCCACTGCCTAACATCTTCAGCATCCATTACCCCTACAAAGACTCTTCAGCACTTTTCATTCTTCGAAGCACTAATGCCAGACTTACCCAGTTAAATTTGTGGGGTTTTCTCCTCCAACAGTAAACCATAGCCTAACCAATAAATACAACAAGAGTTCATTAATTTCCACATAAGATACTAACCAAAATAAGCAAATTATGTTGGGTTTTTTTACAGTTTCAGTTTTTATCAACGAATTGAGATTTCTCAGCCCAGCTGAATCTAAAGTTGGTTTCTTTCTTACTATTACAGCACCTAATCGATCCCAGAATCTATCTTTTGTTTCAATTCTCAGCATTCAAACAGAAACCAAAGCACATTGAAATACTAGACACAAATCAAAAACCCAAACTCAGAAAAAGATCTAGAAAAGAATTGGGTAGCTGGAACTTTACCTGAATTAGAAAACCCAGAACCCAATTTGTGCAGAACCAATCCAGATCAGCGAGATATACACCCAATTGGCCAAAAACAAATGGGTCGGTATCAGAAATGAAAGAACCAAAAAGGAGAGTTGGCTTTTGGAAGGGTTTTTTTTGAAAATCTTTTTTATTAAATAACTCACCTCAAAGTTGTCAATTAACAAGTAACGCTGGATCACCTCTGACGGTTTCGAATGGCCTTTATAAAGGTCTCTGCATTAGGTGAGTGTGGTGCTCTGGAAATTTAATTACTTACGGTCAGGCGGAGTATCCCAATTCCCAAATATACTAATCACCAACGTTTTGATTATTTACAGCAAAATTTCCAGAAACTGAGATGATAGGGTCCTCTTTCAAAAGCAGAGCACATGCCCTAATTGGGAAATAGTTTAATTGATGATGTTGCATCTACTGCGGTTACCTGCTGTAATTTTAGTGCCTATATTTTTACTTTTAACTTTAGGTTAAACCTTATTTAGTTATTTCTTCTTTTTTAAAGTCTTTAGTTATCTCAAAGAAAGAGATTTTGGTAACATCATCGTGAAGGTCATGTCAAAAGGTTTCATGTCATCCATTCATCAAGAATAGATTGAAATTTAGACTCTAATTAGCTTCGTACCCTCATTAAAAATAAATTAAGATTTAAACTTCAATCAACGATGGGAAGAATTAAGATCCTAGATATGAGACTTGTACACCTAGGCTCTTATGAACTTGATCATGGTTAGTCAAAACGACGTTTAAATGTGTTTGTATCGTTAGTAAACGAAACTTCAGTACATAGCACGAGTATGGAAAGATTTAGGTTAGGTTTGAGAGAGCTTATAAGCTCCTTTGTTTTTAAGCACCAAAGGTTTTGGTGTTTGGTAAGTCTAAAAATAAACTACTTTTTAAAAAAGTATAAAGTGTTTTGAGGGAAAAAAGAGAAACTGCAAACACTCACCTTCTGCTTATAAGCTAAAAATCAGCTTATATCTTATAAGCCCAGCTGCACCAAACCCACCCTTACTTGCACACAATTTTCAGTGTGTCGACGGTAACTCAGTTTTTTATTAAGAAACAAACAAACAAAAACACTAACTAAGAGCCATGCTCCCATTTCCTAAACAATGGCTAACCAGCTCATCCACAGTTACGTGAAAACTCAGGTCTTGGACTTCTTTTTTGGGAAGAAAGTGAGTGATCTGTAAATTCTTTCGGTATGATCAACCTCATTTGTTCCTAACTTGTAGCGAGCGCTCATGGCATCATTAGCTTTTGCTTGCATAGGCCTAGACAAGGATGCAGTTACACTCACTTCGGCATGTCAACTCATCCGAACAGTTTGTCTGTCGATAACATATCACCAATCTTTCTATTCAACTCATCTTAAAACTTCCAACTTGTTATAATAAAACTATATTCCTGCACATTTACATTTTGAAAGCTGAAAATGAAAGAGAAAGCAGCTACCAAATTATATTTAAAAGGAACTGCATTTTGTTGATCTCCTAATCCGTGCATTGCTTAATTAAAAACAGCTGCAATGACCAGTCACCATCATGGAGTATAATCAGTGTTAGATTGGTTCCTTCAGTGACGCTACCATCCAGCCCTAAGTACCCCAAGCTAGACATCATAAACAGGCAAGCGCTTCTCAATAGAAACATGGCATATTGGGCATTTTTTACACTTGTCACAGCAGGAACTGCACGCAAAAAAATGAGCATTTTATCCCATCCAAAAGACATTGACAAATTTACAAGCATCATGATATGTGAAGGTACCTGCAAAGGACGCGATGCCTACAGGGTAGCAGGACAACACTGATATCTCCCTCGAAGCATACACGACATAACACTTTTTCCTGACAGGAGCATCATAGAAATTTCTATCACATAAACATACAAATGTATGTACCTAGTTCTGATGGTATAACCAATAAAAGAAAGTGTTGATGAGTTTAAAGAATGACACTCGAGCCTGTTAATCTACGAGAAAGTATGACCCAAGTCGAGTTTATTGAATGTTTAGTACAATAGTGTCAATATATTACTATATTACGATATAAAGCAAGCAACAGAGATTTAGGATGAGATACATTACATTTTGAAGTCTTTCATACTCCTGCTGACTGTATTTTGTGATTTCTGTCTGTTCCCCAAGAGCTGCTTGAAGTCTCCATACCTGATATTTGTATGATGAAAGCAAAACACAAATTAAGATTACATAGTTTTGGCACTGGAAAAATAACTTCACTGTAGAAGGAGAATCATAATCTCAGATCAGGGTGGCAGAGGAGATGAGAATCATAATCTCAGATCAGGGTGGCAGAGGAGAAAATAGGCATACAAATGTACAAGTACAACTCATAACTCTAACAACAATCACACAAGCAATGAAGATGATGATCACCTCCTCAGTGAGATCCTTTTTAGGCATTTTCTTCAATATCTCTGGTGGATAACCACAGAAAGTGTTGTATCTGCAGATTACCAACAAAATATATGTATATATGAGAATTTTCTGTACTGTAATACAGCTGTAACACTATGAAATAGTGAAAAACTCCCTAAGATGTGATGCGTCACTGAATGTCTAAATCCCTAAATAACCGAGTCAGGAGAAGATTTTCTTCGGATGTGTTTTCGAAATGCTTCAAGTTAGGTTAATCTATAGATAGCAAATTGCTGATCAAACAAACCCAAAGCAAGGGGCAGTAGATCCATATAGTTGTACAAATAATTACTGACATTTCAACATGAACATAACTAATGTTACCTAAGAATCCAAAATGTGTTACATTTCTTGAGTGCATTAAAGGTGAAATGAGAATGAAAATCAATAAGCCTCCCACAGAAGCAGTGCTTTTAATTTATTTCTTGAACTAAAACAATCAAACCTCCTGGAGCCTAATAGTTCAATGATCACAAATGAGATAGAGAACAATACTAAGTTACTAACCCGGAAGCCCCCTCATGAAACAGGCGCGCATTTTCCTCAGAACTTCCTTCATCCATTGACCACCAGCCAAGTAGCCTGCATAAAAAACACTCTCAAATAAGAATTACTCCAGAGAATCCACCATATGTGCCTCTAGTGTTTAATAGATCGACAATCTGGCTTACCCAATATCCCTACCTGGAACCATGGTGCAAAAACCCCAAGCAATCGTGTGCTCTGGAAGAAAATCTAAAATATATTCCAGTGCCAGCTCCAGTACGCAGTAAAAGTACAATTTTCTCCACCAATCTAGTTGCAGCAAATAGTACACCAACCCCTTGTAGTAGAAAGAGAGGAGAGAATACAATGGGAAGTGGGATATGTCTAGCACGATCAGGGGTTCCCTGAAATTTTAAATTAGGTAGGTTAGTTTATAAGTTACGTAGTGACAAGACTCATGCTACAACACAGAACATCACATACCTGAAGACGCATACATAGGAGAACTTGAAAACCAATCACAGGAATTTTCATAAGATGCCCACCAATGTCTTGCAGACCACACATTCTATCTTGATGCTGATCCTCTTCTGCAAAAACCACTAGACTGCTGTTCCAGTCAAGATATCTGATAGTAGTGGAAGATGAAGTAGCCGCTCTTGTGCGGGAATTTCTATGAATTACTGGATTTGACCACTTTGTACAGACGAGAAAGGAAAAGCACTCTGCAATACTGTTGAATGTATGCACTTTTAGTTCCAAAACATGAATAAAAATGTCTTAACGCAACAAGAAATAGTCAGCCTTTAAATAGGAAATATTGCACAATCGGCACAGAGACAGTACCTAAAGTTTATAAATAAATCCCACCAACCAAAGGAACCTACATCACCTGCAATATTTGATGTAAGGAAGAACATAAGTAGCAATTGTTTAAAGATTGTTACACATTTTTTAATTATTACAATTTTTGTTTCCTTTGCATATAAGAATGTACAAATGAGTTCTGTGGATTGATTAAACAATGCAGAGAAAGGGTCTAACAGATGAGTAATAAGGGAAGATGTCTTTCACTGCTACCAATTAGGGCTGGGAGCAAGAGAAATTACCAGATAACTTAAGCAGGGTGAAGAATGTACCAGCAACAAAGAAAACCATGGAGATCGCAACGCAGAAATGCTACAAGAAACACAACGACAAACTATGACAGTACTTCAACAAAAGACTTTCTAGATATGTGTAAAAGAAATTTAAATTTGAAAACAAATCAAGTCTTGAGAGATGACAAACAGTTCATTTCAAAAGCTACTTACATTTTGACATCAAATATTTTAATTTAAACCAAAATGAGATGCTGAATTATTTGACGACAGACAACTACAGCTCACAGTTAAAGACAATATAAATAAAAATGGTATCTTGTGATAAACTGGTGCTGCAATCTGCTAACAAAGTTGATGCCGCATGCAGACTGGAAACTTTGGTATCACTCATCACTTGAAACTAGATATTTCACTTACAGTTAATCACTCCTATGCATTGTAGAAGACTTATCTTCTTCATAAAATGGTGGTGCAAAATAGATTAATTATTCACAAGAAAATCTTGTGAATACAGGAAAATGATTTCAAATCTGTTTTCACATATAACATCACGTGGTGAAAACAAGGTTTATTGGTCAACTGATGAAATGCAACTTACAGGAAGTGTCTCCCATATTGCCTCATCATTCAGGTTCTCATCATCCCCTGGCATTAGAGCCCTACACATCCTGTTAATGAAATGGGTATCAAACAAATGAATCGAAAAGTCATAAATGCCGGAGGGTATAGTCAAGAAATACATATTTCCATATTCTAAATTATAACTTACAAGAGTGACTTTATATTATCTACAATGCATATTTGATGTTTCCTCCCATGAAACAATGTGAAATAAGTTCTTTTCTGGTTCATAATATTACCTAATAATTTTTTTCCATGGCTTTAATCTTATTAGCTCAGAGTAGAATCAATGTTTTCTGCCAGAACAAGACAATTTAAAACTACAATTTAAGGATGGGATGAGACATAGGAATTAGGAAGGAAACCAATTATGCTCGCACACTTTTTTTTTTCCTTTTCCTAAACCAATTGACATAACTTAATAGGAAAAAACAATGGATATTGAGGTAGAAAATTGTCACACTGAGTTACAGATAGACACAGAAGTGGTCAGGTTCTATTTGGCAAGCCAAATGGGTGGTAAAGGTGAATTAACTGTAAGCCAAACACTCTTTACATAATTTTTCATGACTTAGAGCCGATGAGCTAAGCATGACCTCTATGAACGTAACAAATAGGCAGTCGTCTATTACTGAAAGATAAAACCAAAGAGTACAAAATGTTAAAGGAGATACCTGAAATTGTCAATTAGAATAATGAATTCAAACGCCAGTAAGGGAAGAAAGACAACCCTTAAGTTGACTGCTGCAAAACCCTGAACTGTAAGGTAATATGCTATCAGAATTAACACTAGGAACTTGAAGTCATACTGGCTTGGTAGAAATTTTAGTGTGGTACATGAAAAGAAAAGAAAACAAAAAAAAACAAAAAACACTCCAACCCCATTCATCTCTACCTCTTCCACATAAATTCCCCAAACATGATTTGCTGGGGGTATCAGTCCTAAATATTTTGTTTTTTTTTCTTTTTCAAAAATGAAGTACAGTTAAACCAGTAGATTGGTGCATACCGTAACGAGTTTCAAGATATATACAGAGGAGCAACTCAAATGCAATAAGCAATGGTGTGGCCACAACAGCATGACATGGCGCCCACTGTCCAACAGAGAAAATCTTAATATCATTATCATTAGAGTATCAGATTTTACAAAGTACAAAACCAAAGCTATAAAGAAACACAATGACTTACATGACGACTGTGTGGAACTGATGGAGCAGGTAGTGAGAATCTTCCTCGGGCAACAACTGCATGAAATATCCAAAGTGGAAAAAATATAATCCTGCATACAAAACGAAACATATTCAGAGGAATCTAATTACAAATTTTAAGGAGCCTGTATGTCTATGTGTGTTTCAGACCATGCATTTACATCAACATTTTGCAGCAGCAGCATCAGTGTTCCAAGACATCCAAATCAGATTCCAAGAGTTGATTTTATTCAAACCATCTAAGCAAAATAATCAACAAAAAAGAAGTTTTAGCCTGTATTTGCCAGCCGCCCTTGACCACAATCATGAATGATTTAGTTAGAGAAGTGTGTCCAATCAACACCTCTCACATTCCATCCAAGAGAACACAATTTTATGCTTACAGCCACATATCTACTGACAACATTCAATCCATAGCTCCTTGAACTGAAGATATTACGGGACACACTATCTGATCATAATGGAACGATCTTACCCAGTGAGATATTATCCTAGTCCTACAGTGTTGGTGGGGATAGGTTGTAGGGAAACAAATGAAGAGGAGTAAGATTGCATTATCACATCTTAATCTGACAGAACCACCACTCAGCTCAAAGATCACAATTTAGAAGAAAAGGTTCAAACTTTCATGATCCCTTTTTACACAACTACTGCCCTACTAACACTGGAGTTTGTCCAATCGAAAGTATTGACATACTAAATTCAACAAGAACTCCCCCAATATAAGAATAGGAATGAAAGAGACATATTCTCTATCAACAAATAAGCCATAGGTCATCGTTTCGAAACTCTAACCAAAAACTGTTGGTAATGTAGAAAGGCATTGCACAAGTATAACCAATCCCATATTCCCATGTAAACTTGGAATCAATCAATCAATTTGCTTCTTCAAACCATTAAAACGTGATCAATTCCTTTCGCCATCAGTCGAAAAATCCAGTCTTTATAACAAATCACTAATGACAGCTACCCTCAACTTCCCATGACACCAAATTTCATAAATTCCCAAACTTTCCCAACTCATACACACCTCGACAAACTCCAAAAACCAAAACCAAATTGCATTTGAAACCAAAACAAACACAGATGCAATTCCAAATAGAGAGAGAAGAGATAGAACGGACCACCAAGAGTAAGAGACGACGTGGTCGAGCTTGAGAACGAGGAGGAGCGTGAAGGTGAAGAGCAGGCTGTGGACTGCTAAGGCCTGCAAGGAATTCAACACTCTCCGCCAGTTCATCATCAAAACGACGTCGTTCAGAGAAAGGTGTTGGCTTTCTTTTCTGGGAGGGGAAGAAACGATGCTTGGAGTTTGTGGGGTTACAGTGTTTAAGAAATTGGGTCTCTTTCGCTCCTTATTATTCCGGCTTTGGTGACTTTCATCATGAATAAAAAACAAAACGCATTTATTCTCTTTCTCTCTCAAACAAAGAACAGAGCTTTTTCCCTCCTTTCCTTGTTCCTCTTTCTCTCTAATCTGGTGTTTGGCGTCTTTGCTTTCACTCCACGGCAAAGTAACGCTAACTGTGTCTGTCGCAGCCTGCTTAGTCTGACCTCTGCAGTAATTTCCGATTATTTTGTGGGCTGAAATGACCACTTGGCCTTCAATCCATAAAGATGATCACCATCGACTTTCCTAAAGCAAGTTGTCATCTCATTATGACGTTGACGGGGAGGATAGGGTTAATCCTAATAATTAGACCATCATAAATAATTACAGTCGAATCTTGAATGTTATATATATTTTTTAAAGAAAATATTTAAAAAAAATTATTAGACCATCATAAATAATTACAGTCGAATCTTGAATGGTATATATATTTTTTAAAGAAAATATTTAAAAAAAAATTATTTTTTTAATAATTCACACTATATCTATACATATTTTAAAATTATAACCTTAAAAAACCAACTAAATCACAACCGAAAAACAAGCACAAGAATTCCACTAAAACTTATAAATTCTCAGTTGCACAACCACTTTCTGGTGTTTGTTTTGGATTCTTCCTGTTTGGGTACAGTTCTGGAGGAACAACCAGACTCTAAATCATGGCACCAAAAGCAAATTGTACCAAACAAGTATTTTCAATCTAATTTGACACCACTTGCAGCAGTGCAGTGCTTTGCTTCGAGTTGCCCAGTTGTAATTGCGCAACGTGTGCAGGGATAAAGTTGTTCATATCATGTCTGGTGCAGCTGCCCTTGAGACGTTGATAGAGGCACAAAACTGTTGGGGAACTGAGAAATAAAAGTTAGTTCCATTTTGAGGATGAGCAGCTAGAACAACTGTTGTAGCCATTGGCTATTTACTGCCTCCGTTTGCAAGTCATCCTCCATCTTGTTAACTACTTGCAAAGCCGCGCCTGTATACCTGGATACCAAAACTTTGATCACATGCCCCTGGCTCGACCTGAAAAGAGTGAAAAAATGAGCGGGTTCAGTATATTACTTCACCAAGACACAAGTGCACCAGCATAAAAAAATTAAGATGGGAGACAGATTACAATCTGCCTTAAAATGTATTAATTGTGATTCCTCATTACTAACCTGGAAAACAATTAGAGCAACTTTAACAAACTAGTCATTTTAACTTCGTAGCCATTTTAGAGAACGTGTTTGTTTTTTTATCAGTTTTACTAGCTCTAACATACTAGTTATTTTATATAAGTGATTAGCTATTTTAACTTTTAGCTATCTCGCTAGCTATATTTAGCTAGCGAGATTAGGCTCTCTATAATTTATGTTAGTTCATATTATTCATTTTAAAGTCATTATATATATATATATATATTATTAAAGCACATTTAAATTAACTTTTTTATTTAATCAATCATACAAATCAAATTTTTGTTGAAATAAAGTACTGATGTAGAGAGATTTTTTAAGTGACTAACCAAAATAACTTTCTAGATATTTTAGCTTAAATATCACTAGCATTGTTAAAATTGCTCAGAGACAATATATCTACATTATATAGCAGTCAGCTTACAGCTTGGTGAGTCAATATGTGCACTAACATGATAGTTCGCAACGCCACCAACAGAAAACTCGCTCAATCATATTCAAATAAATATAAACATGCACCATATACTCATCTTCTCTGAACACTGATTATTGGTCCTTCCTTGCTATTGTGCCTTTTAGTTCTGGATTCGTACATACCTTACGATATACATAACGTATTACCCGATTGGAAGAACCTAACATATTAGGGTATTTGATGTTACACTCAATTTGGTAAACTCATTTTAAATTACACCAACATTTAATATTGTTTTAAAATACACCCAAACTTATTAATTAAGTTTGTCTAAACAAAATAAATCTATTATTTATGATAAATAATAAAACATATTTTTTTCTAGAATTACAGACGTTGTCATTATCTCTAATCGTTAATAAAATAATATTTCATAAATATATGAACCATAAACCCTACCCGTAAATCCTACCCTATACCCAAAACTCAATTCCTCTATAAACCCTAACCTCTAAACTCTATACCCTAACCCCTAACCTAAAACCCTATATCCAAAACCCAAAACTCAATTCATCTATTTGTAAATACCTATACTATAATCACAAATTAAAATGTAGAAAACAAAATGCATGGTTGACTTAAAAATCTACTAAAAACAAAATTAAATCAGAAGGGCAAAAACCATCAGGAGAAAAATGGTGACAAGTTTTATTTTTAAAAATAAAACCTATAAAACATGTTAAATAATTTAAATTTGATGTAAATTAAAATAAAATATATGAATGAGTTTATCTTAAAAAGACTATTTTTTAGATTTTTCTTTAATTTCTTCTAAAATATTTAGTTGTTCTGACAAATTGTCAATAACACTGACATTTAGTTCTTGCTTATAAACCTTGTCCTGAATGCATCCTACATGAGCACAACCCAAGCCGAAATATGGCGTTTTGTTAATATCAAAACTAGTGATCAGTGACCAAAGGGAGCGAATAAGAGAGTACACGCTAGCATCTAATCTGAATTGACTTTTTTTTTTTGAAAAAATATAGATAATGATATATTGATGCTCAAACCAAAAAAGACCGTTACATATCCTTCATCTACCATCAAATGGTAAATAAAGAGATTGTAATACAAACCCACAACGATACATAGGAAATATGCCTAATCATTAAAACGTTAAAGTGCTCTTATAGAGTATGCGAACTTAAGCACATAAGCAAAGTTTCAGACCAAATAAACAAAATTTAAATTTAAAAAACCTGAGACCCAGACTCAAAACCCCAGACCCAAGCCCAAAAAACTCAAACCCAGACCCAGCAGCCTAGTCCCAAGCCACAAGAACCCTAGTAAAGACCATACCAGCTCCAAAGCCCAACAAGCCTAATTTACCAAGGTCCAAGCTCGGCCCAGATGGAGTGGGTCCTGCCAAATGCAGACCACTCCAAACCCAGCCAGAGCCAAACCTAGGCCGCCACCACCCCTCATCTAGCCAAACCACGACCAGCGGTGCGACAACATCACCAAGCAACGATCCTAGTTGTCAGAGCCACAAACCAACACTACACCAGATCCTTATCACCTCGTCCCCATCTGACGTCTTCAAAACCAGATCGACTTCCACTAAACAATCTTAGATGACGTCGTCCAAGACTCTAACCTCTCCCAAAACCGCCGGATGCAGCACACTCGATTTTGGTTTGATGACAGCCTTCACGATCGACGTGGCAGACAGCCACATTGTCGCCAAATTATGTTCTTGAAGAACCAAAACAAAGTCTAAAAGGGAGCCGATTTGGAGCCCCTCGCCGCAAGCACAGTCGCAGTAGAGAAGCCTCTCCACGCTGCCACCATACCTCACTACACGATCACCCTCTAACCCAAAGAAAGAGAAGTATCGCCGATCGAAACCTAGGTTTCTAAAAAACAGATCTATCGTCGTTGTGGTGGCTCCACCTTCGAGACGAAGTAGCCACGACCTGACCCAACCTCCTTGTCATGCCTGCAATCCCATCAACCTCCCAACAAAAGCAAACTCGAGCCTAGGACACTCTGCTCCTCTGAAGACGACGCCATCCACCACCGTTCGGCGGCTAGCCCCGAAGCAGACCCCATATTTCGACCTTTGTTTCTAGCCCGACCACCGTCGCTGCAACTGGCGCCTCCATCAACGCTGCTCGAAGCCATGCCAACCTAGGGTGAAAATTAGAACCCCATGGATATCGCCAGCTAGAAAAGGTCGGAGATCTCCTATCCAGCCGTTGTGCCCTGCCATTAAAGGAAACCCTCGTCGTAGTTACATGATCAACGCAAGAAAAGCCTTGCGTAGCTGCCAAGAAATTAGCATGATCGATGCCCTTGGTAGAAGTGCATGCCTCATCGACATTGCCATGAAACTCTAAGGTTTGGAACTTGGTTGCTCTGAAAAAATATCTAATCTGAATTAACTTATGCAAGAAAAATAATCAATATATACATGTGAACCACCTTTTTAATGAGGTGTTAAAGGAAAACATGACAACATCAATGCATCATAAAGAAGCTCAAGCGTAAGACCTACCGAATCCATCATAAGTTGCTGTCCCTCGGCCTAATTCATCAATGATTATCAGTGACTCTGTAGATCCTTTCAGTATAGATGCAATATCAAGCATTTCTTACATAAAGGTAGAACTCTTAGGAATATATGGATATATTGTAGAAGGTTACAAGCATTTACTCATTTCAAGAAACAAACATAATTGAACGAATTGTATGATAACTAAACAACATAATGAGCTAAAACTTTATATGCTGAAAGATATCTCATTTAGTATCTGAGAAATGAAATGACAACATTTGAAATTTATGAATTGTTTATAAAGAAAGTACCGTTTCGTCGATCAAGAGATAGTGAAGACCATCATATGCATCACTTTTGTATACTCTAGGTCTCCATATCCTTCCCACACGCACTCTAATTGTATGACACACTTGGTATTGTCTTATATTGCGAATAAGCGTTGGGTTTTCGACTTGTGATGCCTGAAATTAAGAAAGGATGGGTTTTAGTTTGAGGCAAGCATTTGTACCATCATTTTTACTGTGATATTGCTGAATTTACCATTAGCAAATGTTTTTGATCTCGATCAGATGTTGGTTGGTTCTCTGCTTATTAGTTCCAGACCTGCAATTATTTGTAGGATCTATGGGTTACATGCTGAGTAAATGAAAATTGGATAATTCAGCTAAATGAGGAAGAAGGGAAGAAAAGAAAATTGAATGGAAAGCTGTTGTGCAGATGATCTAACTGTGAAAACTTACCAAAGGTTTGTTTTGATGATATCAGTGACCTTTGGAGAATGAAACTGACGTTGTTGGAATGAAGGGATGAGAAACTTGATTCTAAATGGGTCAAAGTATTACAGGTACTGTTTTTGATAAGGACCTTCTACAGTATTTGCACTGTTTTAGATAAAATTAGGAAGCTTCTTGATCTCTCCTCAAGTTTATGGATTTTATTTTCTTTAAAAGATTTTCTGAAACAAAAAGGTATTATAGACTAATATAGAGTTTGGGAAAAAAGGAAATTTGTTATTTATTCTCTATTAATCAGTTGATAACATTTATATTATATCCAATATGCAATGTTGTAAGCTATTAATTTGATGAGTCATAAGGTAGGGAAAAAGTTGTAAATATTGGTTATAGATTTTGTAAAACATCTTTGAACACTATATTTTTGGTATACTTATTTGGTATATTATCGTTATTATTTATTAGAATCTTCATATTATTTTTCGATGTAGCTCTTGACAATGCAACGTAAAGTTCTCAATGAGTAAAAACTGGTTCGGAAAGATAGACACCAACTTGATTCAATGATTGACCTTGGCTTTTATTTATGGTCATTGCATAACATGGTTTTACAGAAAACTATCGTCAATTAAATATAAACGGTCATTTGTGTTCAGTTGCTGATAAAATAATTCTTGGTATAAATATCTTTTGTCCAATATTGTTACCTTTTAAAATCCATTTTATCTAAACCCCTAATATGTTAATATCAGTCTGATAAATGTGACTATGAGATATTTATATGTATTACTGAAAATTAGATACTTGAATAAATTCAAAATAGAATGTCAGTTCATTGTGAAATGAAAACATTGATGTTTCAAATAAAGAAGAAAGGTGACTATCTACATAACACAACAAACATAAGCAACACAGATTATGAATGAAATCAATCTAATCGATCAGACCCACTCCAATATATATATATATATATATATATATATATATATATATATATATATAATCCCAATAACACAACTTAACCATAAGCGACCTGCAATTATGAACTGTAATCAATTTCAAATACAGATATTCAGAACCTCTATAATGGTACAATTATCTTTCCACAATAGCAATCCATTGTGGGTAAGTCCATAATTTCTTAACCTGGTTTTGTCTTGTAATACACCTAGTTTGACGTATGAACCAAAATATTAGATAGATATATAGACTGTCGCCATTCTCTTAAAAACAAACCGACAGCAAAATTGTATAAATTCTAACTCTGTAAGACCACCAGAGCTTAGTTTCTTGAATCTTTACAACTCAAGTCTTCTTGATTCTCTACAATGAACACGAAAACTATCTCGAAAACTGACTAACAATCTCATACAGAATCAACTTCAGCAAAACTCCTAAAATCCAAAAAAAATGAACATCAAAAGCCATAAACACAAAATCTCCATCTGGGTATCTCCAAAACCAACTCAAAAACTCCCAAAAAAACAAAAATAAAAATGTAAACAATATTGGAGAGAGAAACCTTACATTTGGGGCGCTTGGACCTCCGGGTAGCAGCTGAATCAGCAGATCCAGCGGCTGCTGAGCTAGACGGCGCCATATTGGAACTCATCAGA
Organism: Comarum palustre; assembly: GCA_951800085.1. Taxonomy (NCBI): domain Eukaryota; kingdom Viridiplantae; phylum Streptophyta; class Magnoliopsida; order Rosales; family Rosaceae; genus Comarum; species Comarum palustre. The sequence goes on along the minus strand of OX637576.1, from coordinate 22,261,572 downwards.
AACAAACCCTAGCCCCCAAAGATTCAACCTTTACCGAGAATCAAAGAAACCCAGAAGATAAAAAATGATGGGTTTTGGGGATTGTGATTGGGGAGAGACGGAGAGGTAGAGACAGTTGGGGTTATGGGATTGCATCGGGTTGTTTTGTAATCGATAAAAGAAATGGGTTTTAGGAGAACAGAATGATGGAATTGACTTTTCTAGAGACTCAACCGAACAACAGCTGGGTAAATATATATGAGTAAGGTTAAATCCGTCATTACACTGTTCTTTATGAACAGTAAATGTCATTGATATTTGATAAAGTCATAAAGAATAGTATATAGTGGTAAATCCGTCATTTACTGTTCGCACAAGCTTCTTCGTCTGGTTTAGTGTTTGAGTGATTCGTCTTTGGGGACGTCTGGGATTTTTCATCTCTCTCATTATAATTACGATGAGCCTGCGTGGGCGTAAACAAAATCACTCTATCATCTCAGTGATATTTTGTCGAACACCTAATGTGCATTAGTTCAATTAAGTCTATGTGATTGTCATGTGCTGATATTAATAATTTGATGGAATTGATGACTACCGTTTAGTATTTGCCTACCACAGATTGAAGTCTGCAGTAAGTATTTGGTTCTGTATGCACCAGATGCAGTGAGTATTTGATGATGTATGCAGTAGATGCAATTATGTGGATTGTAAATAACTAGGAGGTAGTAACCTTGATAGTTATGTGGTACTGTAGAAACATAATGGAGGTAGTAGCCTTTGTTTATGTTTGTGGGGTTGTAATAGAGGTGGTAGTCTCTGTATAACAAAGTGGTGTAGAAAAGTATTGCAGTGAGTCAAAGTTGAAATTGAGATGTGCAGGGAAAACATTTTTATACAGCAACTTATCTGTTTGGTAATGCAGATTTACATCAGCCTACAGTCAAAGGAATTTCTCATGACACATGCAGAGTACAACTACAAGGAGTGATCATCAATTATTTTTGGTTTTGAAAAAATATGTTGGTAGAGCAGAAAAAAGGATATGAGATGTACTTCTCAGTTGGTTCTATAGCTTTGCTTTGTGGTTGTACATATATCTCATAATCTACTGATCAAAAGAAAGTCAGAAGCAGCCTACACTTAGTCAAATCAAGTACAATGGCTCAAGAAAGAATAGAGATACTGTTATTGACTCTAATGTGTTTCTTGGTGCAAGTGTGTATTTGTTAGGAGTAATTGTTGTGCATACTCCAATATAACATCTGTCATGCATCTCATGATTCAAGTTCAATAGATTTGATGGGATGATCACTGCATTATCTCCATATGTTTTGTGCATGTGAGTCGTGGCATGGCTTTTTGTACATCTGTTGATTGCTAATAACAAGGTTTCTTCCCGACCTTACTTGTGTGCTTTGGTTTCTATCATTGCTTATGGTAATGCTTCATCTCAGATTGACTTCTTTTGTGAAAGAGCGAGACAAGCATGATCTGTAGATCATTCTTGTACCGATATTGTTCTAACTTAACCACTTTTAATTAAGGTGTTGGGTTTTATCTACAATTAGGAATGATTCACTCACATATATGTTATATTATACTTGTCACTTTTCTGATGTAAGATCTTTTTTCTCCAACACTCTTCCTCACGTGTAACCTAACTTTTAGGTCTTAAGAAACTAAACCTGAGCCTTATGGTTAACTGAAAGAACTCCAAACTCAGAACTCCGAAAGAACTACAAACCAAACTTTAAAACAACTTAACCAATCCAGATCTATGACTTTTGAAATAACGCATCCGGACTCGTAAGAAAAGCAATTGAAGAGTGATCCGTTCTGATATCATAATAAAAGTAGTCTAAGGTTCAACTCTAAAACCAATTGGTAATGGAGAGAGTAGTCTAAATCCTTATAAGCCTACAGACAAGGTCTTATATTCTCAATGTGGGTTCAATATCTCAATACTTTTTCAGTTTCCACCAGGCTTTTGGTCCCTTTGAGCTTTAGAATTCTTTTGACAAACTGAAGGTACTCTGGGCAATATTGTATTGTACTCGATAGAGTTATGAGATATGATGGAACCATGTATGGGAGCTATTGTGAGTATAAGTTCTTGAATGAGTATGGTCCAACGACTTTTACCGTGTTGGAGACTTGAATTGTATAGCTCACTTGTATCAACTGCTTGTTAGTTTGAAGGTCTGTGTTCATATTGCAATTGTTGTGGAGTTGCTTGCTATGCATTGGTATTGTCATGTATATTGAGGGATCAATTTACATTCACATTGAAGCTTATGATAAACCAGCAACCTGATCTGAATTTGTGCCATTAGATTAGAATAAATCTAAGCTTATGTAGATTAGATTTGTGCCATTAGAATAATCACACCAACCTGCCAGTGAAAACAAAATCCAGCAAATTGTAAATAGTGATTAAACCAAAAATAGATTCCATGAAATAAATAACTGTATTTGGTATTGCGCATGGATGAGACATGAGAGGCCTATTTTGTATTTGACATCAAATTATATTACTAAAAAGTGTAGGGAAAAAATGATAAAAACTAAAAAGTTATAATTTGTTGTAGGGCATATAACATGTGCGTGTGTGCACTTGGTCTTATGCCGTGTATATGGGCTTAGCCCAATGGGCCTTATGCGTGTGCCCAAGTTGTAATAGGTTTACATTATGGACTTAACTCAATCCATGTTGGATTGACCAATTATACTTAGAGTGAGTCTCTATATAAAGAGCTCCTCACTATTCATAATAAGAAGATTGATTCCATTCATTCTCTAAACACATATTCTACAAGACGTTATCAGTGACATTTTGCTCTAGAAAACTCTAGCTAATATCGGCCACCCACCACCAAAAAAAATCCTAAAACCCAAAAGTTTTTTTTTCGGCAGCCCCTGCCTGCGCACTGCCGCGAGCACCGACGTGCACCCTCCTGTGCACCGCCTCGCACCCACCGGACACCAGCGCACATCAACGCGCCACCGGACACCAGCGCGCACCACTGCGCACCGCTGCCTTTTTGCTGCGCACAACCGCTGCCCAAGCATCAAAAACACAAATCTCAAGCTTATTTGGAGAATTTATCAAAAAAGGTATGTACTTTGAAACCCTAAACTCGTTCAAAGTTCACTAAACTCGGGGGGATAAAGTCATTTCCTCCCTTCTACATCTCTCTTCTATGCTTGGGACGTTTGTCTTTGCAAGTACCATGTGTTTAATGAAACCCTAGAGGAGTGATTGCATATGTCTGCCATGCTGCCGCTGTGCACTGCCGAGCACCGCTGCCGGGGTCTGGCCCTGGGCGCGGGTGCACGCTGCTGCCGGCGTGCATGCGCACCTTCTGTGCACTGTTGCCGGGGATTGGCCATGTGCACGTGCACTGCTGTCAAGCACCATATGTGCACCGGATAGGCTGATGTCGAGCGCTGCTGCCGGGGATTGGCCCTATGCATGCGCACGCTGCCACCGGGCACCACACGTGCACCTGCCGAGCACTGCTGCCGAGGCTGGGCCTTGGCACGTGCACGCGGCTGCAAACATGTACATATGCACTGTATATCCTCTCTAGATCAGCATGGTGTGGTATCCATGGTTGTTTGAATTAAGAATTAAACATCGAATCCAATTGGTCTCGAACTAACTGCTTGAATTCTTGTATGTAGAGTCAATGGACAAACACTTGCAGTTTGATCCCCTGGACGCCCAAGGCCGTGAGTATCACCGCTGGGTCCTCGACATGAGACAGACTTTTATTGGCAAAGACTATATCTCCACCATCGATCCTCCCACGGAACCCCTTGCAGAGAGTATAGAGCAGCCAGACGAAAAAACAAAGTCCAAGGCGCTTATGTTTATCCGTCGGCACCTGGATTCCACATTGAGGTGGCAATACCAGCAAGTAGCCGATCCGCTGGAGCTATGGAACAAGCTCGCGACAAGATTTGGTAATGTTCATGTTGCACTTCTACCAGAGCTGCAAGCTGAATGAGCTTCCATCAGGCTAATGGATTACAAATCTGTAGAGGAGTACCGGACAGACATGCTTGCACTACGTGCTCGTCTGCATTTTTGTGGAGTTTAGAAGTCCGAGGATGATCTCATAGAGAAAACATTGCTCACTTTCCCCAGGTCATTATCTACTTTGATGAAACAGTATAGGCATGACTATAAGAGTGGTCTTACTCTAACGTTTTACTCTCTTATGACGTTATTGCTAACTGAGGAAAATGATTGTAAGATCTTGACTAAGAACACTGCTCGGCCTGTTGGGACCCTCGTTGTTCCATAGACTAATTACAACAGTGCCAGATGCGAGAAAGTCATGAAACAGAGAGCACGAGATCATTATGAACCATATCACCGTAAGCAAGGCTCTGGTCAAGGCACCCGGACTAGGAGAGGCATTAGAGGTTTTAAACGCTCTAAGGGCCGACCTAATATCCGGAAGAAGGCCTAGGGGCCGAGCTCCCAAGCCGGTTCAGAAATTCGCCAAGAAAAATGCTAAAGCAAATATATGCTATCGTTGTGGGTCACAGGACCACTAGATGAGGCAATGCCAAGCACCTGCCGACATAGTAGCTGCGTACAAGAAATATAAGGAAACTGTGGAGTGTCATGTCACTGTGGAAGTGGACAAAGTGCTGAATGCCAACCCTATGGTTGAAGATTTTCAGGAACAAACCGACTTAGATGCACCCAACTATTAAGTTGTTGAGCTCTTGTTTGTTTTATCTCCATGTTTGTTGTTTTTCCTTTCAAGCATATGTAATAAGACATGTTTATGTCATAATTTGTTCTTGAGACCTTTGTTTGTAAACCATTATGCGTGTAATAAATTCGATGTTTTTAACTATTATGTTCGATATGTTTATACAAACACTTGACAATATCCGATGCACTTGACCATTGTATGCCGCTCTAAGACTCTCCAATGGAGTTTAGAAGCTAGGCAACACTGTTTTGAGCCTAAGGCAAGCAACTATTGAACGCTGTCTAGGAACTGTGTGCGCTACACATGCTGCCGACATGGTTGTCGAGCTGCTGTGCACTACTGCCGAGTACACGTGCACCTGGCTGCCGGCTGCCGACAGTCATGCGCCTGTTGCCGCCCAACGTACCTGTTGCTACTCTGTACGCTACCTACTGCACCTAGATTATTTTTTGCCTTAATTGTATGCCAATTGCCGCCCATGTATGCCAATTGCTTCATTTTGTGTGAGGAATGCCATCACTTTTGTGCTATATGTTGACAAGTTTTGTGTATCCTACACATGAACTGTCGTGCACTGTGCGTTAGGTGTTGAGCACTAAGCACTAGATGTTAGCATTGAACACAAGGGCCTGAGCACTGATCACCAATTGATGTGCACTTACATCAAGGATAGACATTAAGTGAGCTACATAGCACAGAACACTCGAGGACGTGCATAGGACACCGGGCACCAGGACCAAGCTCTGGGTGGCATTTTCTGAAGCACTGTGCACCTCATACCATGCACTAGTGATGAGCTGCGGATCCCCTTCCTAACTGCCCCATATCGTGCGCCATGGGCGCCAAAGAGTGTGCAGCCAACGATTGTTGCCGAGTGCTCTGTGCACCGGCATGTGTGTGGCTCCTCATGCACTATCAACTTGCCAAATGCTTAGTAAAATGGCATATATGTAGATGCAATTTGCTGCCGAACGTTGCCAAGGGCCTATGGCATTGGCATACGAGCAAGCTGCAATTCAGGGCATTCAAAAACGAAAACAGTGAATCTACCACTTTTGGTATAGTAACTTCCGAAGATCTTTGTGAATAGCTCCAGATAAACTATAACGTAAACCACATATCACTGGAAAGCTACGTCTGTCTAGTTTCCAACGGTTTTGGCGGTTTGTTCATATCCATCGTAACGAAGGAGTTATGACTATTTTAGTGAGCAAAGGTCAGACTGCCAGGAATTCTGCAAAGCACACCGTTGCCTTCGATTGTTACCTTCGGTTGTTGCCTTCGATTTTATATCATTTTCTCACGTATCTACCTTGTTTGATAGGTATTTCACATGGAGAAATCAAGTGCCTTGCAGACAGTGGGACGACCCACACGATCCTGAGGAATCGGCTGCTCTTTACAGAGCTGACGTCGTGTCAAACTTCCGTGAAGACTTTGATCGGTTCATCTCCTGTCATGCAAGGGCGCGAACCTGCTAGGTTCCTGCTACCGAATGGAACCTTGATCATTGTTTCTGATGCCTTGTATGCGCCTAAGGGCCTTCGAACATTACTGAGTTTCAAGGACATCCGCGCCAATGGTTTACACTTGGAGACGCATTGTGAGAATGGACGTGAGTTCCTCTGTGTAACCTCCAATAAGTGCGGCTCTAAGCGCATCTTGGAGAAGCTAATGAGTCAATCTTGTGGTTTGTACCTCACCACCGTAAGGGTTATTGAATCATATGCGGTCGCCGAACATGATTATTGGGACCATGACTCGTACAAGCTATGGCATGACCGCCTCGGTCACCCCGGAAGAGATATGATGATAAGGATTCTACGAAACTCGTATGGACATCCTTTCTTCCGTAAAAAGCAAAAGGTTTGGGACACATGCTCCACATAGAGGGTAGAGATGCAGTGGTCGCCAAAGTGAGCTCCCGACCGACACTTGGGTCGCCAGAGGACAGCTCCACCGATCCTCACTCGGTCATGAGGATCCGGACCATTCCTGATGCGTCACTGACTCTGTCTGATGCTCATAAGTCATTTTGTAAAGCTTGTGCAATGGCTAAGTTGGTGGCCAGACCTTCTTATGCTAAAGCAAACACAAAGAACATCTCATTTCTCCAGCGTATCCAAGGTGATATCTGTGAACCCATCCATCTAGAATGTGGACCGTTTAGATACTTCATGGTTCTGGTGGATGCATCGACACGCTGGTCGCATGTCACCTTATTGTCCATAAGGAATGCTGCTTTCCCCAAACTCATGGCATATATTATTAAGTTGAGGGCTAACCACCCTGATCATCCAATCAAGTCGATTTGGATGGATAATGCCGGTGAGTTCACGTCAAAGACTTTTGACGACTATTGCATGTCGGTTGGAATAAAGATTGAGTATTCTGTTCCAGACGTGCAAACGCAAAATGGTTTGGCTGAAGCTATGATAAAGAGACTTCAGTTGATAGCTAGAGCACTGGTCATGGGCTCAAAGCTCCTTATTGCGTCTTGGGGTTATGCTATATTGCATGCAGCCGTGTTAGTTCGTTTCTGACCCGCCTCCAACCAAGCGTTTAGTGCACACCAGTTGGTTACTGGATATGAGTCTGACATTTCACACTTACGCATATTCAGTTGTGGAGTGTATGTGCCTATTACGCCACCACTGCGTAAGAAAATGGGTCCGCAACGACATTTGGGTATCTATGTTGGTCCGCAACGACATCAGATACCTAGAGCCTTTGACAGGTGATCTCTTTAAGGCCCGATTCACTGATTGTCACTTTGATGAGGCCGTCTTCCCGTCGTTAGGGGGAGAAGAGAACATGCATGCTCGGCGTGAACGACAGGAATTGGCCTGGTCGGTTCTAACGCTTGCTCATTATGATCCCCCTCTTCTCATGCCGAGAAAGAAGTGAGGCGAATCCTTGAGCTCCAGCAAGTGGCGGGTTCGATGCCTGACTCATTTGCTGAGATTGCTAAGGTCACGAGATCGGACATACCAGCTGCTAATGTCCCTGCAAGGCTAGAAGTCTTAAAGATGGGCATGGACACCCCGGGTCTGAGCACCGCTGCCCTTAGTATGGGCGCTGCCGACCCTAGTGGACGGGTGGAGGCCGTGGCTCCTCAAAAGAATAGGGGGAGGCCACTTGGTTCGAAAGATGTGCAGCCCAGGAAGAAAAAGGCTCCTATGGCACAATCCAATCATTTACTCATCGATACTGAGAATCTTTCTCACGAGATTGTCTCTGATTACACCTATGTCCTAGAAATGATGTCGGTGTGCTTAGGGGACACCCCGGGACCCGAATCGGTAATCGAGAACATGGAAATCTTGATGTGTTATTAGAACACAATATCATTGCTGGACCGATCATCCATGCATATTGATGATGTATTTGTTTATGTCGTGGCTCTTGAGATAATTGAGCATGATGATATCGAACCACGCTCCGTCAATGAATGTGAACGTAGAGCGGATTGGCCTAAATGAAAAGTTGTTATCCAGAAGGAATTGAATTTCCTAACAAAGCGACAGGTGTTTGGACCGGTTATGCTAACGTCGCCAAGTGTAAAGCATGTGGGACATAAATGGGTCTTTGTTAGAAAGCGTAATGAGAAGAACAAGATACTAAGGTATAAAGCTCGCCTTGTGGTGCAAAGTTTCTCACAACGCCCTAGAATAGACTACAAGGACACATATTCTCCCGTAATGGACATAATCACTTTTCGCAACCTTGTCAATTTGGTAGTATCTGAAAAACTGGATATGCAGCTCATGGACGTGGTTACAACATATCTTTATGGAGATCTTGATTCAGAGATATATATGAAATTACCTGATGGTTTCCAGGTGCCTAAGTCAAGTGACTCTAAACCACGGAGTGCGTACTGCATTAAGTTGCAATGCTCACTATACGGATTGAAGCAATCCGGGCGGATGTGGTATATCCGTATTAGTGACTACTTGATTAGGAGGGGTTATAAGAACAATGAGTTGTGCCCTTACGTGTTCATAAGGAAAACGAGTTCCAGATTTGCGATAGTCGCCGTTTATGTGGATGATATGAATATCATAGGGACTCTTGATGAAATCAATGAGACCGCGGCACATCTGAAGTCTGAGTTTGAGATGAAGGACATGGGGAAGACTCGGTTTTGCCTAGGCATTGAGCTAGAGCACCGAGCCTCTGAAATCTTAATACACCAGAGTGCATATGTTCACAAGATGCTCAGACGCTTCAATGTGGATAAAATGCATCCAGTTAGCACCCCCCATGGTAGTCCGGAGTTTGGATGTTAAGAGAGATCCATTCCGTCCTAAAGAGGATGGCGAGGATGTACTTAGAGCCGAGGTACCATATCTTAGTGCAATCGGTGCGTTACTATATTTGGCTCAGTGCACTCGGCCAGACATTGCTTTCTCAGTGAACTTGTTAGCTAGGCATAGCTCTGCGCCAACGCAACATCATTAGACCGGTGTCAAGAACATATTTCGATAACTTAAAGGATCAATGGACATGGGCATGTTTTTCCATATAAGGATTCAAGATGGACTGCAAAAGAGTACAGAGTTCATGAGAATCTAGGCACTTGTCACTTAAGGAACCAAGCTGCCGGGTACGGTGCACCTTGCTGCCGTGCGCTATGCACAGCTGCCGTGAGCTGTGTGCATGCTGTCGAGCACCAGACGTTGCCAGATGTGCACTAGGTGCACACTGCCGAGCACAGCATGCAGAATGCCAAGCTGTGCACGATATCTGCTGGACACTGCCAACAGCATGCTGAGCGATGCACACTGTCGGTTGGGCACTGCCTGCCGAGCGGTGCACGCTGGCCACCTATCGCTACGCTGCAGCTGCCGAGCACTACGTGCACGCTGCTGAGCACGGTGCACATGCTGCCGAGCATGATGCAGCAGCCGAGAGGGGCTGTGCACATGACTGCCGAGCGATGTGCATGCATGCACACTTAGATTCCGAGAAGCATTACTCTCCCAATGTATTTGGCACCGCTTGCTGCCCTTATAACGAAACACCTAATGATATCTTGGTTGGTTTCGTAGATGCTGGATACTTATCAGATCCACATAAGGGGCGCTCCCAAACTGGTTATGTCTTCACCATTGGGAATACAACGATATCTTGGAGGTCCACAAAGCAGACCTTAGTGGCGACATCCTCCAACCATGCAGAGATTATAGCGCTACATGAAGCTGTTCGAGAATGTGTTTGACTCAGATCAGTTATAGAACACATTAGAGGGACTAGTGGATTGAGCTCCACCACAGACAAGCCAACTTGTATTTATGAAGACAATGCCGCATGTATTGAACAAATGAGGCAAGACTACATCAAGGGTGATCATACGAAGCACATCTCACCAAAGTTCTTCTATAATCATCAACAGCAAGTCCTCCTCAACATTTAAGTTAATCAAGTGAGTTCAGAGGCAAACGTAGCGGATCTGTTTACTAAATCTGTGTCTAAGTCTACTCTCGAGAAGCATGTGAAGAGCATTAGAATGCGACGACTATCGAGCCTCCCCAAGTGAGCTACTTATCAGGGGGAGCCACGCTCTCGATCGAGAAACATGGTGTGTTGTACTCTTTTTCCTTCGACCAAGGTTGTTTTTTCCCACAGGGTTTTTATTACTTGGCAAGGTTTTAACGAGGCAACATTGTAAGCACCATCCTGCATTTCGACGCCCGGCACAAGGGGGAGTGTTGTAGGACATATAACATGTGCATGTGTGCACTTGGTCTTATGCCGTGTATATGGGCTTAGCCCAATGAGCCTTATGCGTGTGCCCTAGTTGTAATATGTTTACATTATGGACTTAACTCAATCCATGTAGGATTTGCTCATTGTACTTAGAGTGAGTCTCTATATAAAGAGTTTCTCTCTATTCATAATAAGAAGATTGATTTCATTCATTCTCTAAGCACATATTCTACAAGATAATTTATAATTAAAAGTAAACTAAATTAACTGATAAATGAAACTATTGTATACTTATTATAATAATTAAAAATGAAACATAATCACTTCAATTTTTATAAACAATTAATGTTGTTGGAACCAAAATATCGCCATAATAATTATTAGAGAAAAACAACGTACCATATTTAAAAAGAAGAAAAAATGTTTTTACTCTTTATTTTATCATCATATATATATATATATTATATATATATATAGGGTAAATATTTTTATGATTTTTATATAGGGGCATTAATGGGACACAATTGTACTAAAACTTGGTTGTGATCGAATGAATGAGTCTTATGACCCACTATGTCTCTTACTCTTTCCACCCTTGCAAACAATATTAAGTAATGTTTAAAACAAGTGACATGGAAATAATTTGTACAAACATGATCACATAAACCTTTAAACTTGTCAGGTTAAGACCTGATACACTTCCGTGCGGTTCGCTATCACTTTCATAGTTTCATGTACATACCTTTACCCATTATCACATTTTCCAATCACTCCATCTCTCTAAAGCAACACCCTTTTAGATAGAAAGAGAGGCTCCGTCTTCTTTGGAGCTGGGAAAACCGAAACCTAGGGTTTCGTGCAGGCGGTTGGCGGTGATCTAGGTCTCCGTTTATGTAGGGTGATCAAGTGGTGTCTCGGAGAGTCCAGAGCATTTTGTGCTTTGGTCTGGCCTGAGGGTGCTCATGGTCTTCGTCTCTGAGCAGTTTTGTGGAGGTACGGAAGATTGGAGGTCAATCTCTCAACGAAGGCAGCAAAGATTTTCGGTCTCCTATCTGAAAGGTGTGAGGTGCGGTGGAGTGGAGTGGCGACATCACTTGTCTAATCTGAGGCAAAGTTTTTTGTCTCCTACAAATTCGATCTAAGTTTGTATGGGGAAAAGGTAGCATTGGCTTTTACTATCGGCGCGTGAAACATTGGCGACCGGTAGGGGTGCTAATGGGGTCTAAGGCGGCTAAGCCACCAGATTGAGTTGGCGACGGCGACATGAAGCTTCTCTAATGAACCTGACGTTGGTCCGATTCGAATAGGTAGAGGGAGATTAGGTTTGACCTATAGGGCTTAGTCTAATGGGTTGCAACTTGCAGCTTGTTGGGCTGAGCCTTTGGGCCTGTCTTTCCTTTCTCTTTTCAATTGGTTTTTGGGCTTGAGTCTAGTTGAAGGATGGGGTTACATATCCTTACATAATCATATTCGAAGAGTTTACCATCTTTTTTTATGGAAATGTACACTTGGATGGTCTTAAGTCTCGATTCATTGAGTTGAGGTACTTTAATTTGGTTATGTAAGTTATTGTTTTTTATGCCAGAAAAAATTCCTTGTGTGAACATAATTTTTCTAGCTAGTATCTCCTTGTAGTTTATCTTTTGAAATTGCAGGAATTGTGTGTGTCGCTTGTAATTATGAGGATTGTCTTTGGACATACTCTAGCTTGACCAAGTATGGTTGTATGAAAACAAAAGAAAAAAAGTGACATGGAAATAATTTTTTTTTGTCAACAAACAATATTAAGTAATTTAGTTAAACAATTTTTTTATGTAAAGAAAACAAAAGAAACAATTCCCAGAAAAACGTAGCACTGGTGTTCGATCTTCAACATGAAAAAAATCTCAGGTTCATTTAAACTTTCATTTGGGTCAATATCAAATTCAATTTCAGATCTCTTCAAAAAAAATCAATTCCAAATCTAATCTGAATTTGTCTCTATAAACAACCAAATTGGATTCAATTCTTAACTGAACGTGTTTAACAAGCAATCAAGTCAATTCGTTCATGATACTATATACTTTCGAGCAAACCCTATTGGCCAATCTAAATTTATTTTCAATTTTCTCTTTTTGTAATGGGATGTGGATTTATGGTTTGATATCAACTCAAATTTAATGCTTTATTTGAAGTTCAATCAAAATCATTTAGCTCTAAGGCACGAAACTGAGAATTTCTTTTACATGTTGAACACCGATAATGTCCTTGTGAAGTTCCTAGAGTTCTTTCTTTTGATTTCTTTTTTAAAAATTTTAACTAAATTTATTCATTTATTTCAGTTAAATAAAATTATTTTTATGTCACTTGTCTAATCATACTGACATTAATTACAAACATTAGATCAACTAAGATTTAAGTAATAAAAATTAGTGTGAAATTTTGTATGACCCATATACTGATATCTAGACACGTGTTGGACCGTAGGGTATGAGATATATCTAGACACGTGCGAAAAGTCTTATATTATTTATAGAATTGCCTTTGAGCAGCCTTGACTAGACTAGCAGCCCGAGACAAGATAAATAGATCATCTGCGAACCCATTAATGCATACTGAGATTCCTCACAATCTTCTGTCGTATATACATCGGTCAATAGTGAAGACTGAAGACTATATATTGGATTATTTATCTGTAATTACTTCTAAAATTACACATAATTTCGTTTATATGGTGCCGAAATCATATAAGAGGGCCACATGCAATACCACACAAACGACGAATATTAATTGGTTTCTGATGTTCTTAGACCAATTCTCCTATTCCCACAGGAATCAGATCAGAACACAAAATCCCAAAGGAAAAGACATGCAACGTTTACAGAAACATGTAAACAGAAAATTAAATCTATTCTTGTCTATGATATCCCTTCTCTGAGAGGAAACCAACAATAATAATTTCGATCAAACGGAGACATGCACCTTTCTATAATTTAAGTTTCTTTTTATATAGTAACTCTTACTGTACGTATATGCTTTTTCTATCTGAAACATTGTCCAGATAGCTAGAGTTAAGCTCATCAAAAGACCATTGATATAGATGCGCACCGTCTTTAATTTCATCATCATCTTTGTTTTAATTAGGACATTGCAATCCTTTTATGAGCTGAAGAACATATGCATACGACGGAGACTTCTCAATTCTTATATCATGCTGAAGTACTTATCTACAACCTTAAACAGTAATCGATGACTTCTCAATTCTTATATATCATCATTGATTCCATGAAAAAAGAACCAAATGTAGCTCTGATGTAGTGATGTTCATATATGCTAATTATGTATCTATAATTCTATATCAAAGTGTGTTATGGAAAACTAAACTGCTTAGTTATCTATAATTCTATATTAGCTACTGTAGCGAGCTGCTTAGTTTGTTTTGAATTACGAAATAAGCCAGGAGAGAGATATCTAGCTTGAGATTCGGCAGTTTCGATCTCTCAAAACGGGCTAAGCATCGGGCTTTTCAGTCAGAATTACAGAAGCCACTTCAGAATCAATAAGATCGATCGAGCAGTAACTGTGAGCAGCTGTAATTAGAAAAGAAGCTAACGTACGCATTGGTAGAATAACCATTAGCTAGAGCTCATGTCTACATTATTACACACGTAAACTAGCTAGCTAGTACTCGAGTCTTGAGATGAGTCCTGGTTTCACAAGTAACATGTATGCTGAAAGTGGGAGATCCGGAAAAGATTCTCTCGATCTGTTGGGTTCAAAATCATCTAGGAAGTAGATATATATTCTCAGTAAGAAAATAAGCTGGTGAAAAAGAAACATAGATAGACTTCTTGCAACTCAACTTTTCTATCCCAACAACAAACTTCCAAAAAATGGAGACCGGCCTAACAATCAAACATAGATGATCGAGGTGGGATAACTTGGCAATACGAAATTGCCCAATAGAGCATTACATAAGAGTTCGTCCTTTACAAATTGCTCACACTCATTTGCTCTTATAGGAAACTGATTCATCCCCTAAAACTCATGGATCTGGGAAAAGGGTGATGAACAAAAAGAAAATAGCGATGAAAGCTAGCTATCTTAGCTTGAGTTGTCAACCACGGACTTGAATATAGTACAGACACACAGGCTGCAACTCAGACGTCAAGGGATATGAAAGCATTTAGACTATAAGCACTTTTTCTAGGGCTTATTGTACACCTCACTACATATCACTCTTTTTCTTTCATAGTTATCTCCTTGAAAGCAACCCCAGAACAACTCATGCCATGGAAATAATACAGTGGGATAATACATATGTATATGCACACATATATGTGCATATTATGTGGTCCTTGTGATTATATGCCAGTCTAAGGAGGTCAGGCTAAGCTAGAGAAAGAGAAAGACAGTGACGAGTGACAGATAATGGTGGTGATCATATAAGTGGAGAGGGGAGAAGAACGGCGTGTATAAATAGAAAGAAGAAGTCGAGGAAGAAAGAAAGCAAAAAAAGAAATAAAATCAAAGAGGGATTTCGATTGGAAATGGACCAGAACGATTGCCATTTTCATGAAAGATGATTAGAGATGAGGTAGGGTTTTGTTAGTGGCGAGTACAAGCATAAGCAACTATGAGTGATGATGAGTGAGATTGATAGGAACATTAGCTAGCTCGCAGCTTTCATTACGAGGAAAGGAGAAGAAGAAGAAGAAAAGCTAACCCGATAAGAACGCATGGGAGGGAAGTACATGACTTTTATCTTACCCAATCAAACTGTTTTCTTCTCTTTTTTAAGTACATGATGAGAAATATAGTGGAGACATTAAGACGGACATTCATTTACATAATAGAGATTGGTTTTGAACCTTTTGGGTGACAATGACATGGTTTTAGAATTTAGATGCCCTCCCCAGTCAAAGGGTACGTATTGCCCTGTGAGAGAGCTGTCGTCACAGTATTATTGCCCCTTCCTGTGAAAATAATTGCCCTTCCCTCCTAGGGTTAGTGTTAGCTACAGACACAGACGTGGAGCGGTGGAGGGATTGTTTATTATAACTTGGAGGAAGAACACAATAGCAATGAAGAAGATGGATATTTTGTAGGATAAATCGAACATAACCGGCAAGCCGACAGAAAATTGAGAAAGTAATTTAAAAACAAGATCTCATTTTAATATGTGATGCTGATATAATATGAGCTATAGTTGAGCCGACAATCAATATATAAGAGAAGGGGCGTGGCACCCCATGTAATTATGGAAAACGTGTATGATAATGTGTTATTAAGATACTTCGATAGAATTGAAAAGAAACTTCCTAATTTGAAAGAGTTGGCTCCCTTTTTCATTGAACCGTAAACATCAGTTGCTCTTAAAAGCATCTCTAACAGTTTTTGTATTAATTCTTTATAGTAGAGGAGAAAATCATAAAATCTCTATAAAAAATGAGTGAAACTCCAACATCTCATCTATTTTATTATAAGAAATTAATTGTTTAGGTATAATTTAATGAATATATAGAAATATATAAATATATTCAAATCAAACCCTAAATATCGGGTTAATTATTTTAACTTTTTGACATTTTGTTCTTGTTTTAGAAAAGAGAATGAATTCAAAAACGTAAGAAATAAAGTTTACATGAAAATACAAATTTATAAAAATTATATAGATTTAGAGGAAATGCTTCTCTCTTTCCACTTTTTGTATTATAGAGGATCATTTATATAAGCTGTTGGAGCCAAAAATGATGTTTTTCCTCTAAAATCAAAATTATTCTAGTTTTACATGAGCTATTGGAGATGCTCTAATAGGTTAAGTTTATACCTTAAACACCTGATTCACCTCGTGCCATTGTCAATTCAAGACGAATAATACTTTCTAATCGAGTAAAAATGTAAGATCATGTCCAACAAGTTTTCTATTTTCTTGATTTTAGGGAATATTAAGCAATTTTTTTTCTTCAGCCCAACAGTTTCTCTAACCCATTTAAAATAAGAAAATATATGAAAAACAAGGGTTCATTCCATAAATTTGCAGCAGTGTATTCCTTCCTCAAAATTACATTCTTCACACGTTCCAACAAAAAAGGTAAAATATAAAAAAAAATTAATTAAGTATTGTATTGTAATGATATATATATTGGTATAATTAATAATGATGTAGCATATTTCATTAGTAGAAAAATGCTCTTAAGCGGCGAAAGTAAACCGTTGTTTAAGACCATTTTCCGTCGCATAAGTGCTTAACCGATGGGAAGTTCGTCGCTTAAGGTCTGAGCGACAAAAAAGGTAAAACTGGTCCTTAAGTCATGTTGTTATGCGACAGAATATATTCGTTGCACAAGCACCAATGCGACAAAACGAATCAACTTCGACGACCAAGGTTCTGACGCTTAAGTGTTAGCTTTTCACAAAAAAATCCGGCCACTCATTTTTCTTCATCATCAACACCACTTTAACCCATTGTTCTTTCAATAACTCAACCAATTAATAGTTTCATCCCACACCTACACCAACAACGCGAAGCCCAGACACCATTTTAAGTCGTTGCAGGAGCCGCTAGCCTCGTCGGGAAACTCATTGCCTAACCCAGAATTTTCAAAACATCACCGATCGGAGAAAATAATCATACATGCTTGTAGAACTCATCGAGGAGAGTAAGAATCATACCACAAGTAGAGGAAACGGTGACCGGAGACTAGATAAATCTAGCCAAAAAATTTTGATGTCAAATCGGGCTTTTGGGAGAACCTTAACGCATGTGTGTTTTGAGACCACAGAGATGACGGACACAACGAGAGGAATCCAAAGGTAGATACGGCGATGTCGATTCAGAGGAGGTGGAGATACTGAGGTGTCAATTCGGTGTTGGTTCTGGTACAGATAGGAGGTGAGGGCCGAGGAAGAGCAGGAGGGTGTCAATAAAGCTGGTGGTGATACGATGGTGGTGGACTGGTGGAGTAGCAGGGGCGGATACATTCAAAGGCGAGTCTAGGCACTTGCCTAGACTGGGTTCTTAAATTACATAACTTGGCTAATGCAAAAGTGTCAGGCAAATGGGCAAAATCTGAGCAGATATGGGCAACTGAACGAAGAAGAACAGTTGCAGGTTTTTTTCCTGTCAGCCGCATACCAGAATGACATCGTTCTAAGGATACAGATAAAATATAACTGAAGTAAATGAGTCATCTTTGACTTAGTTATCTAAAGCAATTAAAAAAGAAAAAAAACTTGATGCAAGGTTACAACGCCTACAATTCCATCCAAAATAAATAAAAAAGAAATTAAAAAATATAAATAACCTCTTAAGAATTTGGAATTGAGCAGAAGTCTATTTAAATTGAGTTACATTTTCAAATGGTTTCAATTTTTTTTAATTCGGGTTTCAATATCCATTATCATTTAGTCTAACGACATTACTCTCCTTCGTAAATAAAAGGTTGTGAGTTCGACTCACTCTATTATAGCACAATAGAGCATTTGATAAAACAAAATTCTGATTTCAATTATTATATGTAAACATTAATTTTTTCATATTTTTTTTAAATTACAGTATTATTTTTTTTCAGAGAATTTAGGGTTACTAGTTGGTTTGATCTTTGCCTAGACAAATATTTTTTTTTCTGGATCCGCCATTGTAGAGTAGCTTTAGTTTTTAGGCCCGTGGAGGTGATAATGGTCTTTGGATTTTTTAGAAGAAGGGATTTGAGAAAAAAAATAAATCTGGAGAAGGATAGGGCTTGAGAAAGATTATTTAAGAGTTAGGAATGTTGAAATTGCCCCAAATTTGTATTGAAAATTTTGAAATGTTGTACAAGACAGGGATGTAGGAAGCGGGTGGCGAGAAGGGTCAATTGACCCTTCTAAGAGCAACTTTATCAGACTCTTTATTTTAGCTTTTAGCTATTTTGGAGAGCGTGTTTAGTTTTTTTTTAATTTTTTCGAAGCTCCAACAGACTAGCCAAATTTAAAATATTTTAATTTTCAGCTATCTCGCTAGCTATATTTAGCTAGCGAGATGACTCAAGTAAGGCTAGCTATAATTTAATACATTCTTTTTAAGATAGTTAGTTGATATATAAATACATTTAAACTATTTAATATTTATTTAAGGAATAATATTGATGTAATGCTAGCTTTGATAGAGAGCACTGATGTATGCATATTTTTAAACGGACTAGCCAAAATAACATTTTAGCTATTTTAATTAAATTTGACTTACAAATGGCTAGCATTGTTGAAGTTGCTCTAATATAATTGTTGATTTAATTGCTTTTGAATGATAATTATATTATTACACCATAATGATCCTCCTAATCAATGTTAACAATTAGTAATAATGTTTGTTTACCTTTAATTGGTTCAATTAAATACATGATTTCCATCTCTATTGTTTTTTCTCTGATAAATTAATCTCATAATGTCTTATAACACTGGTCTAACTTCAAAGTGAAACTAATTGAACATTTTACATAGAATAATTATGTTATTATCTTATTTTCATTTTTAAAAGACAGTAGAACTTTATTCAAATAAAAAGCGGGAGAGCCAAAACTGACAATCCACAATATAATATGAAAGTTAGGAAATAAATTAAAGTGTGTATGCGCCACTCATAACTTTTATGAAATTACATATTTATAACCAAAAAGTGTATGAAAGCTCTATATCACAAGAAGGGTATAAATTAAGTGATCTCGTTAAAATATTATTTGGATAAAAGTCATAAAACCCTACATGAGAAAATTGTGAGCCAAGGTAAAAAACTAAAAGTATCTATCACCTACTTAAATTGCAATGAATTGTTTGTAACCTAAACCAATTTAGCAACATGTAAAATTAAAGACTGAACTGGACTAAGATTTTTGTACGTGTTGGATACATAAATGAACAACTATGTTATCAAACAATGTTTTTCTCAATGTCAGCTATTTTGATTTTGCTCCTTACACTTGAAATTTCTGGTTACGCCATGTGTAGAGACACTTAAACGACGAATCTGATTTTCCGTCGTCTAAGAGTTTCAACTTAACAGAGAAATCATTGAGCTCGTCGCTTTAGTGAGCACTTAAGTGACGAAAATTCATATTCGTCCCTTAAGTGGTCACTTGTGAGACATTTATTTTTCGCCGCCTAAGTGCTCTCTAAAGTGACAAAATCTTTTTTGACTTGAAAGTTTATGTTGCTTAAGGGCTGTTTTTAATAGTGTTTTATTGTTGTAATAAATATCAGAATCTTTAAAATGATAGATTCAAAATTTCATAATTTTTTTTCAGATGTCCAATATATGATCATTATCTTTTGCTTTTTTGTAATCATATTATGCTATTAAATTTTAAAATCTTAATTTTTATTTTTGGTAACTTGCCCCTGAATATGTAATCCTGGCCCCGCCGTCGACGGTGTTGTCTCTTCATACTCCTCAAGACTAGTTGTATACAATGGGGTCATGTACGATACTTTGATGTATATGTACAAAGGTAAATGACTTTGTCCAAGATACAAATAATCGAGTGTGAGCAATTGAGAAAGTCGATTATAGTAGAAAGAAAGCACTGTGATTCGGCATGAAACCTAGTTTGAATTATTTCAATCTTTTCAAAACATACTATCTAGTAAGTATAAGTAACAAAAAAACAAGACAAAATTGAGCATATATGGAACCTACTTTTGCATCTTTCAGAAACAAACTGCATCAAAAGTAAACACAGATTAAGCCCTCTTTGTGGAGTTCATGAAACTTATGGTCGACTTGACGACTTCGTTGAGAACGTAGTGATCAGATGTGATTGAGAAATTTATCGATGTGGGGATGTTATAATTGTTGAAAACTCTCTCCCACCTGGGAACCACGTGAAGTGGTACAATACAAATGCTAGGGCGTTTTTTCCTATCCACCCACTTCCTACAATATCTGGCTCTAAAGAGAAAGCCAACTTTATGAACAAAAGATGAGGAAAAAGAAAGCTCCTTGTCTTGAATAAATAGCCCCCATTACCCATGCCTTCCTTCTTCACTCCTCGAGCTCCCTTCTTCTTCTTCTTCTTCTTCTTCTTCTTCTTCTTCTTCCTCTATCTGATCTCACACTTCTCTCTCATTTCACATAAGCTGCATTCAACCCCCATTAATACATCTCTATCTTTCTCGGTCCTTATGGTCTTCAACCACGTTTAATGTACATGTATTCCCTCTTCAATCTCTTTAGCAAACTCTGTGAAGCAAGCTTACAGTCAATAAGACACGAAGAAGTGTAGATACACTGGAATTAGGTGAAAGTAGTATTGACTGTCGTATTGTATATCCGCAGGAGGAAGCAGCTGTCTTTCTCAAGCTAGTAGCAAGCTTTCGCTGCTGCTAAAAACAGCATTTGTTACAAAACACATGCCTGTCTTTCTCAAAGATAGTCCTTCCGGTCTTGGCTGTAGTAAAATCCTCTCATACAATTGTGCACTTGTCCTTCTGAATTAGATCCATCAGTTTCAAGCCAAACCAAGTCGACCTCGCTCGCTGCTAGCCGGTACTGTACTAGCAGCTAGCAGCTAATTAGGGTTGAGCTTCAATTTGAAAACCACAAACAGATATTAGCTATATACATCATTCGATGTTTCCATATAGCCCGAACTTTTCTTGCACTGGTTCTACAGGGATGTACTACGAACCAGCCGCTTTTCCTCATGACCAACCCTTTTTGATCCAAGGTAGGCCTTTTCTTAATGACCTTGCTACCAATCCAAACTGCAATTTCGCTTCAGCTGTTTCCAGTTTCAAACAAGATCAAGATCTACTAGAAAACACTCATCATCATATGCATCCCCCTTTGTCTTTCTCCTACTACCCCTCTCCCTTGGAAGAGGACGATTTTTTACTCCGCCATCAGTTTTCGCTTCATGAAAACACCTTGTCATCCAGTCATCATCACCATCATCAGACCGGTACTCCTCTCACTGCTATGGAGTGGGATTCGAACAAAGATGATCAGTTGCTAATCATGAGTAATGAAGGTGAGCAGCAGCAACAAGAACAACAACAACAACAACAGATCCCGATGGGGAGAAGATCTTGCAAGAAGGACCGGCACAGCAAGATTAGAACCGCCCGAGGACTGAGGGATCGGAGAATGAGACTGTCCCAGGATGTTGCTACACAGTTCTTTGGTTTGCAAGACATGCTAGGCGTTGACAAGGGCAGCAAGACCATTGAGTGGTTGCTCACTAAGGCTGGAGATGAAATCAGGAAACTAGCCAGAGAAATCTACGGTCAGAACGAAAACCAAAGCTCCATTTCTGAGTGTGAAGTTTTATCTGGCACGGATGAGGCTGCAACTGATGATATTGTTGATAAGATAAGCCAGACACCCTCTTCATCGTCTTGCGCTAAAAATCGAATCAAAAGGACTGTCAGACAACCAAAGAAGAATGCATTTTTTAACCCTCTTGCAAAGGCGTCGAGGGTTAAGGCAAGAGTACGAGCAAAAGAAAGAACTAGAGAAAAGATGGAGCGACGACAGCCAAAGCCATGTGATGATGTTGATCAGGCAACGAAGATGAAGCTGGACCTGAGCCGATTAAGTTCTTGGAGTACATATCAAACCGGAGAAGAATCCGGAAGGACTCAAAGCCACAACAATTTGAACAATCATTCTTTATTTGAAGTACTTGCTGAGGTTGAAGAGCCAATAAGCTGCTTCCTGGCAGCTGGGACTACAATAGGAGTTCATCAAGACTTGATTGAAATTGACGGCCATGATGCTGGAGATAACTTGGTGACAATGGGAAAATGGAGCCACTCTTCCAATTTCAGTTCTCTACAGAACACTTCTGCATCAATTTTACAAGAGGTATGTAGTACTACTACTCAGTTACTATTTTGTGCTGTATAACAAACATATGCATATATATTCAAACATGTAATACTTGCGTCCGCAATGGTGGTATATATTGATCAGTTCTGACAGACACCATATAATAATTTGCAGCAACCTCACCCCTCAATTCTTTGGAAAACACGGGAGGTCTACAACGGTAGTACTCAAAATGGATTTTAACACCGCGAATATCTCTGATCTATCAGTATGTACCTGTGTACTAATTGCCTTCTTTCTGTTTGGAATAATGGAAGTGTGGAAGTTAAGTACCTTCTTGATAATTAATGTGGAGTTCCCTGTAAATTACCATGATGTAAGAATCCTTCCCATTAATTTTATGAAAATATTATGTTTTCCTTAATTTATGCGTAATTTTGATCTATCTCATTGATTTTCTCAAAAGGCATACGTTTTTTGATTTCTGATAATAAAGAGTTAGCTAGTTTCACTTCTCATATATCAATCATGTATACACAGTGTATGCATGCATGCTTGTGTGTTTTGTCAACTAATTAATGATCCTCATCGGGTTATCCCTCTAGATATATATAAGACTGAGTAGACATGACTTGATCTTCAACTTTTCAGTTTGAAGTGATGCATGCTTCCACAGATCAAAGTGATCCAGTGACACCAACATACACAAATGATCCTCTGACTTCACTTCGATCCATGATGACATATATATATTTCATTAATTCTGAATATATCCGAGACTAATGAATCAGCTTAATCAGTTTCTGATGCATATATACGAGTTCAATAAGAAAAACATGCAATGACTGGAAAGACATTATGTATATGATAATGGAAGGGCAGCAAATTTGGTTGAACCATATATATTTAAGAATCTTAGTTATAGATACTTATATTGGACTTTCTGATTTTATTAAAGGATAATCAGGAATAAGTTTGGATCAATTAATGGGAGCTCAATCACTGAACTGTGTTTCACATTAATCATTGTATAAACTTCATTCACTGCTTTGAACTTAACCTAATAAGATCTTTATTCTTTACAGTCTAAGTTTAGGTGAAGGCTGTACCGTTAATTTGTAATTAAATTAAATTAAATTGAGAATTAAATCTATACATGTGTATATAATAATAAGCAATATTTGACCGAGACTGTAAAATTAATGAACTTATTTTTAAAAGCAGATAATATCTCAGACCAGGATACTGTATATTTTCATGACATTTGAAAGTGTTGATCAATATTATTCAAGAGATTCAACCTAGGAATGAAATAATAAGTTACTATTATCATGAACAAGAGGAATAGAGAACTTTAACGTGTCTGAATGGAGCTAATATGCAAACATATTTGCGTAGTTATGAATAAACCTATATATCTACCATCTTTCTTGGAATTCATCAAGCTATGCATGTCTTGCCGAAAGAGTTATAATCATATTCAATCTGATCGATCGATGTTCAATTCTTTCTAAAGTAATCAAAACAATCCTACAAGAAAGAAACTATTCTGATGGCCGGATAGTATTTTCCTGTGTCAACGCAATATTATCAATGAAAGTAGCATATGTATGAATAGTATCTAAGTAGCTAGAAAGAATATATGGAACTCAGCTTTCAAATTATAAGACAGAAGAGAAGTTGCGGCTTGAATTATACAGGTGTGAATGATGGATGTATATGATGGCAACATTTGAAACTTTTGGCCAGCTGTGGCCGAGCTGCCACATGCCATATATGTTATATATCCAGTTTCTAAAGTCTTTGATCGATTGATCATCGAGGCTCTTGTGGTGCTAAACAGTAGAGGCCAGGGCAGCCACTGACTGCGATATGCCGATACTGATCAAATGATCGATAGGCAAACATATGGAGGTGATGTAGAGAAAAAAAATCTGTTTGATATGAACTAAAGGCCATGGCCGTACGTGCAGGCGTGCAGATAGACTTTTGCTACCAAGCTTGGTGTGTTTTGTGCTGTGTGTGCGCGTGTATGTAAATGCTATCGGATGTTTTGCCCTTTACTCTTTTTGCCTTTCATTTGCTGTAGAAAAATTCAAAACAAGCTTGATATGAACTAAGGCCCACGGCCGTACATGTAGGTTTCAAATGTGGTGTATGTTTGTGCTGTGTATGTGTGTATGCTATTGGATGTTTCGCCCTTTATTCCTTAGTTTTACCTTTCATTTGCTACATATCTGTGTTAATTGGTCTATATCATACATTGAAGGCCGGAAATCGAATACCTCGTAAGCTAATCCTAAATTAAACTATACAAAGGTCTATCAGGATGTTAACCATATAAGGGTACGTCAGTCTTTTACTTGTAATACGTAATGCCTGTATAAAAGCTTGATGTATTGTTTACCTTCAACAATTCAATACATGATGTAGTCCAATTAGCCTCTCCTGCATTTCCTTTACTGCTTTCCTTTAGTATTCTGCCTTTAGTTTCAATAAGATGTGAATCCTTTTACAGGAAACTAAGATACAAGATGTAGAGGATGGAATCAAGCACGTATAAGTAGTAGAGCACCATGTATCCTATGTGCATACACAAAATGGTCTCTCAGGGCCACCATCAAAAGGCTACATATAGTGGCCAGAGCACTAGTTATGCGCATTAACATGTCAATATCTGTCTGGGGTTATGCAATATTACATGTAACTCTACTTATTCGTTTTAGGCCCACAACTAGCCAACTGTTTTCTGCGTACCAGTTGGTAACTGGATATGAGCCTAACATTTTACATTTATGCATATTTGGTTGCATAGTATACGTGCCTATTGCGCCCCCACAGAAACGATTAGCCAACCATTTTCTACTTATCACCCTAAACTCCACAACACACCAAAATGGGCCCTTAAAAACGATTAGGTATCTACGTTGGTTATGAATCTCCAATAATTATCCGTTATTTGGAACCTTTGACAGGCGATTTTTTTACCCCTAGATTTGTGGATTGTTACTTTGATGAGAGTCTTCCCGTTGTTAGGGGGAGGTAAGAAACAAGATTTTCTATGGGAACGACATGAATTGTCGTGGTCTGTCCCCAATCTATCTTATTTTAATCCCCGCGCCTCACAATGTGAAAGGGAAGTGAAAAGAATAATTGATCTTCATAATGTAGCAGATTCCATGTCTGATGTGTTTACTGATATCGCTAAAGTGACCAGATCATAAAAACCAGCTGTAAATGTGCCTGCAAGGTTAAAAGACCCTAATAAGGGGCACAGTGTCACAGTGAGAGACATCATAACCACACTTGGTGAAGGTGTGGTCAAGGTCGTGGCTCCCCTAATGAAGAGGGAAGACCACCTGGTTTGATCGATACTCGCCCAAGAAAAGTATGACGAGTAAGGCACAACCCGATCCATTGATCATCAATGTGGAGAATTCATATCATGAGATTATCTCTGATTACAACTATGTCCATGAATCACTATTGGAGGATGCTCTGATATTTGAAATGATTCCAGAGAACAAAGAAATCTCAATGGATTATGAGAGTGCATATGAGTTGATAAAAAGATCTTCCATGAACATTGATGATACCTTTGCAAACACTATTGCTCAAGAAATCATAGAGCACGATAATATCGAACCACACTCAATTGCAGAACATCAACAAAGAGCAAATTGGCCTAAATGGAAAGACGCAAGCCAGACATAACTAGATTCTCTGACAAAAAGACCGGTATTTGGTCTGGTAGTGCTAACCCCACTAAGTGTAAAACCTGTAAGACATAAATGTGTTTTTGTCAGAAAAGGTAATGAGAATAATGAAGTCTTGAGGTATAAGTCTCGTCTTATGGCGCAAGCTAAGTTTCTCATAACGCCCTGAAATCGATTACGATGAGACATACTCTCCCGTAATGGACGTTATAACATTTCGCTACTTAGTTAGCTTGGCAGTTTCTAAAGGACTAGAAATACAACTCATGTATGTGGTTACTATATATCTCTATGGGGATCTAGATTCAGAGGCATGAATGTGCCTACTGTGTATCTCATGGATGTATCACTACTAAGTGTTTGATGGTCTTCCATTGTCCAAGTCAAGTGACTCTAAACCACAGAGTGCATTTGCGATTAGATTGAAACGCTCACATTACGGATTGAAACAGTCCTTGCTGATGTGGTATACCCGCCTAAGTGACTAATTGATTGGGAAGGGATAGAAGAATGATGAACTATGCCCTTACGTATTTATTAAGAAAACGAGTTTCAGATTTGGAATCTTAGTTGTATATGTCGATGATATGAACATAATATGTATTCTTGATGAAATAGGAGAACCGTGAGCTACTTGAAATCCGAATTTGAGATGAAAGATCTTAGGAAAACTTAATTTTGTTTAGGCCTTGAGCTAGAACACCGAGCTTGTGGAATATTAATCCACCAGTCTGCATATGTCTAAAAGATGATCATGCGATTAAACATGGATAAAGTGCATCCTGCTAGCACTCTCATGATCGGTCAAAGTCTGGATGTAAAGAAAAATCCATTTCATCCCAAGAAAGATTACAAGGAAGTATTGGGTCCTGAAATTCCCTATCTAAGTGTAATAGACGCATTATTGTACTTAGCTCAATGTACTCGATCAGATATTGCATTTTGAGTGAACTTGTTAGCTAGATTGAGTTCAGCGCTAACGCAGCGTCATTGGAATTGTATCAAGAACATATTTCGATACCTAAAATGAACAACTAACTTGAGACTATTCTATCCCTATAAAAACAGAAATGGGACAACATAAGGAATTGCACATCCCAAAAGATAAACTAGAACCTCAAACGATGTTTTGGTTGGTTTTGCTAATGTTGGGTACATCTCTGACCTACATAATGGATGCTCTCAAACTGGTTATGTATTCACCATTAAAAACACGGCGATATCTTGGAGATCAACCAAGTAAACCCTTATGGATACCTCATCAAACCACTCTGAGACGGTCCGTGAGTGTATATGGTTAAGATCCATTATTACACATATTCGAGGAACCAGTGATTTATGTTCTATCACTGAAGAACTCACATACATTTGTGAAGATAATGTGGTATGTATCAAACAAATGAAGCTAGACTATATCAATAGTGATAATACAAAACACATATCGTCAAAGTTCTTCTACAGTCAGCAACAACATACCCTCCTCAAGATCCTGGTAAATCAAATAAAATCCTAGGAGAATGTGGCAGATTTGTTTGCCAGCACGTGAAATATATCAGAATTAGTGTACAGATCAAGGGGATGGTGTAGACTTCAGGGGGTGTCTAGTGTCATCACATCACCTTCAAAATGCAATAGGTGTGTTGTGCTCTTTTTCCCTTTGACCAAAGTTTTATTTTATCCCATCGGGTTTTGTCACTTGACATGCTTTTTAACAAGGCAACACCAAATGCACCATTTTATTTTTGACTCGCTACAAGGGGGAGTGCTGAAGGAAAAACACATTTATGTGTGCATTCGTCAAAGCCATTATCGACGAGAGTAAATCGAGAGTTTAGTGATCAATTAATGTAATTATATCAATATTTTATTAATCAGATAATATGATAATTATGTAATTTATTCTTACCTTTGTAACCTCACCTCTATATAAAGATGAGTTTCAATGAAATGAGTAGACCATCCCCATTTTTACTTTTACACACCTCTATTTTTTAGGATCATTTTTAATACAATTATACCCATTTTCACAAAAACAAAACAAAAAAATAACTAAACAAACAAATTTCATTTTAATGCTAA
Organism: Comarum palustre; assembly: GCA_951800085.1. Classification (NCBI taxonomy): domain Eukaryota; kingdom Viridiplantae; phylum Streptophyta; class Magnoliopsida; order Rosales; family Rosaceae; genus Comarum; species Comarum palustre. Next base: position 22,233,568 of record OX637576.1, on the reverse strand, counting down.
GCTTTTATATTTCTATACATATTTAATACTCTAAGAATAAGTGATCATCATATATTCTTTCTAGCTAAGAATCATTGATTGATTGAAAAACTTAAGAGTTTATATGAGTGAGAAGATTAATAATTTTTTTAATAAAAGTCTTCAATCAATTTGTCTGCTTTATTGTTTGTTAAGCTACATTTTCTTACCGATTCAATTTTATTTTAGTAGAATAATTTGTATTATCAATCATAGAGTTGAGAAAATAAATGGAGTGACAGATTTAGAAGTAACAACTTGCTTGAAATCGGTTTTGGTTGAAGGAATAATATGATGGGTTAAAATTAAATAGTGTATTCAGTAAAATAATGAGGGCATAAGAGGAATCAAGTTTAGGGAAAAAATTTGGATAAACAAAAATAGGTGTGTATTAAGTATATAGGGGTGAATAAAATTTCTTTAGAGAAAAGATTTAAGAGGATAATTTTCATTGTATTGTTTTGAATTTTGAATTTTTAGCATATCAATTCACTACGAAATGATGATCAAAAACAGGCCGACGAAAGCTGACACAAAAATTTTTCGTCGGCTAAGTTATATTTTAGTCGGCTAAAGTCAACTTTAGCCGACGAAAAAAAAAATTCATCGGCTAAACTAATTTTTTCGTAGGCTATAGTTTGTGAACTTTAGCCGATAAAATTTGAAAAGTTTAGCTAACGAATTTAGGATATTTCATTGGCTAAAGTACCTTTTACTTACAAAATTACACTATGGATATTTTCAGTGTCCGATTGACTATTGTGATACAATCTGGAAGCGAAACGGCCGTACGAGTCAAACACATTACTTTCATATGATTTATGGGCTTTTTTGGCCATCCGAGTTCATTTACGGCTTCAAAATATAATTTTTCTAACCACTTAACACATGAAAACGCCTATATCTGTATCTATATGAGGTAATTTAGTCGAACCTTCAAGACAACAAACTCTCACCATGATGAGACGCAAATGCCATCTACAAATTTTGAGACATTTACCCTTCTATGATAAGGCTACCCATAGGGATAAATAATAGTAAATAATAGGCATGTGATTCTGATGCTCAAACTTCACAACCAAAAATCCGACCGTCTGATATGATCATTATGTCGAAATATATCTATGGTAAAAATTCAACTTGATCCGATAAATTTAAGGGCTTGATCCGTATGTTCAATCCCGTAAGTCAAACCCCTAAATTGTATTAACCACAACAATCGGCACCGAGACTTTACCGGAATTATGTGATTTTTTAACCGTAGACGTATTTCACCGTTCCGGTCATATCTTATTTCACGGTTTTTTTACGTTTAAAGTTTTTACGTAGAGTTTGTTTTTGAAACAAAATATTTACTTAAAACTTAGTAAACAAGTTATACAACATTAGTAGGTATGTTGTGATTCTGATGATCAAACTTGAGAAACAAAAATTCGACTGTGTTATATGATCATTATGTCGAAATATGTCTATAGGAAAAAACTAAACTTGATCTGACAACGTTAAGGGCTCGATCCTTACGGTCAATCTTATAAGTCAAACCCTTTAACGCACGGAAACGGTCATTTGACCGTCTAAATTATTTATTTTTCCCGGACCTTCAACTGAAAATAGTTTCAAATCAATGAGACGCAACTAGTGGTATAAAAGTTTTATGAAAAATAACCACCGGAGATAGGGCTACCTCTAGGAAGAAAGAATGTAAAATTGCATTGACCGCAACTATCGGCACCAATACTTTACCAGAATTACGTAATTTTTTAACTATACACGTATTTCACCATTCCGGTCATATCTTATTTCACGACTTTTTTCGTTTAAAGCTTCTACGTAGGTTTTAGGGTTTTAGCCGACGAAGTTAGGATATTTCGTCGACTAAAGTTAAATAAATAACTATAGCCGAAAAAATTAGGATAATTCGTCGGCTCGGCTAAAGTTAAATAAATAAATAATTGTAGTCGACAAAATTTATTAAAATTCTTCGGCTAAAGTTAATTAATTCAAAATTTTCGGCGATGATTTTGAAAATTTTGAACTTTAGTCGACGAAATACACTAATTTCGTCGGCTAAAGTACCCTCAAATTTTCAAAATATCCGACTAAAATTTTGAATTTTATCCGATGAAATTAGGGTATTTCGTCGACTAAAGTTCAAAATTTTCAAAACTCCTGCCGAAAATTTTGAATTTTTTCTATAGCTTTCATTCTTCTTCTCATCCTCCTCTTCATCTCCCTTCCTCCTCCTCCTCCTCCGACGACAGCAACTCATCATCCTCCTCCTCTCCTTCTCCCTCTCCTAGCCTTCTCTCCTTCTCCCTCTCTTAGCCTTCTCCTCATCCTCATCCTCTCCTTCTCAGCCTCCTCCTGCAAATCTCATCATTCTTCTCCTCCACCACCGGCGGAAAAATGAAAAAAATAATAATCAAAAATACAATAAATAAAAAAAGAAAAGAAATAAAAATAAATAACTTTAGCCGATGAAATTTATTAAAATTCGTCTGCTAAAGTTAAATAAATAAAAATAAATATCTATAAAGGACAAAATTTATTAATATTTTGTCGGCTAAAGTCCAGACTTTTAACGACGAAAAATTTCTTCGTCAGCTAAATAAATGACTTTAGCGAACGATGGACCGACGGTTTTTTCTTGACGAGTTCTTAACTGACGACGTTTTGTCGGTGGTAATGATTGTTCAGTTTGTTGTGTCCAATTCCGTGACGCTTAGTTGGATTTGGATGCCTATAAGCAATTTAGTTTACCAATGATTTCATTAGATTCAACTCATTCGAGTAATATACGTTACATCATATGTAATCTTTAAAATTATATTGTGGTTGAATCTAAAATCAAAAGTGATTTTGTAGTCATAGTATAATGATTATTTGAGTCCATAATATATACCATACACTCATATTTATATTCAAAATGTTATTATTTATCCATTTATGATGATGTCTGCTAGTGAACTTTCAGAAATCAGAACTGAAGACAAAAATGATGTCTTAAGGCTGGCCTGGGTTTAAAGTTGAGGATGGAGACGGAGATGGTGATGGTAGACCCATCTTTGACCTACGATGACAAGTTCTCTAATTGAAATGCATCGGTATATGTGTTTATTTGGACACTTAACCCTGTTGTTTATCTCATTCTCAAATAAAAACCCTATCGTTCATCTCGTTTCTGGTTTTCTTTTCAACCTATACCAGGCTATACCATTTCGTTTTACCTTCCCTAATTCAAGTCATTTTGTCAAGGGTTCATCTCCATCCTCAACTTTAAACCCAGTCAAGTCGTTTTACCTTCCCTGATTTCTGGGTTTAAAGTTCTTAGGACAACCCAGAAAATACTTTCAGAAATCAGAAGTGAAATTATTTCATCTCCCAAGGGTTCATTTTGCTCAAAGAACCTTCTACCTTTTTCGATTTGGTACACCCAAAGAACATATCAACCACTTTAGAAGAAAAATATCAGAAGAGCCATAGTACCTAATCATCGAGTTTGATGAGTTTTTGGCACTTTTTTATTTTCAGGTCAAAACTCGTATCCGAGTTAAATGAACTGATCTTTTACTGTTCTAATTTATAGGTAGTCCTTGTTAACTTTCTGAAAAAAGTAGCCCAACCTGGAAACCTTGAGGAGCAGATCTCAATGACTACCTGCTCTTCATTCAAAAACAACTATTCACCGAAACAAAACATGACAAGGATAGATCAAACTCACAAATCCAGATCTTTGCAGTAAGCTGTCGATGAAAGGGGACCGAAATTAAATTTTCACCCTAACTAATTAAATCTGTTGATTGTAATTACCCCTGCTCTGCTTCTGGAGCTCTATAATCATCATCGATCTCCTTTTCTCTTCTTTTTAAATAAAAAAGAAAAAAGCTAACCAAACCTGAATTAGATTCATCATCTTTGCAATTTAAAACTACTGAATGTAAGGAGAAAAAGAAGACTCATCACAAGAAAACTAATATCAAGCAGAGAAACGCAGTCAGTCATGAATCATTGCCGATCTTGATTCTTTAGCCCCGATTCTTACCTTCTGGGTTGTCTGTTAATGTTGATGCAGAGCAAGATCGAAGAGAACAAAATCCTAGAAATCGAAAACTCAGATCCTATTGAAGAAAATCTAAGATCTAAAACATTACAAGTACAGTGTGATTGTATTTAATTACTTTCCAAACTATCTACAGAGAGATCCATGGGGAAGATTAAAGTTCATCCAAAACCCAGTAAGTAAGCAGTGAGAAACCCTATTAATCAAGCTGAGAAACCCTAAGAGAGGAAAAGCTGCAAAAACAAAGAAACCCTAGTGGTGATAATGGCAATTGATCGGATTCACACCTTTGTTTTTGAGTGGTTGGACAAATCGTAGAAGTGGGAGGTACCCGGCCAGCCAATAGGGTTTTCTGAGGAGGGGCACTAGTTAACTGAGAAATGACCACTGCTTTTGGGCGGTCGAATCTAGCAATATTATAACCCCCATTAATAAATTAGTGCAAGAAATAATTGATACTACTGCTCTTTTACTTTTCTCCTTGTCTTTATCTGAGCCAGTCCAACACTTGAATCTGTCAACAAATACCTAATTTTTTCACCCATATTTTTGGTCGAGGAAGGTAGAAAATCATGAAACAAGTATAGGATGATAAAGCAGCTTGATAAGTACAATGTGAAACTTGGATAAGCTTTTTCATATTGGGGTCTTGTACACTATAAATGACTAAGTGAACATTATTTTCAACTACGAACTGTTCGATCACTTAGAAGAAAGAAAGAAGCTAGAATTTGATTGGTGAACTAGAATAGCTAGAATAGCTAGGGCGTGGAGAAATAAGTATCAGAGAAAAAGTGACCAATCTTATCTGAGATGCTTTGAAATAAGGTGGCAAGAAGTACAGGCGTGCCAAATAGCTACGGGATATCAGGAAAGAGGGCTGAACTACAAGGACAGCAAGCGGAAATTAATCTGTTTATGCTTTGGAAATATTGATGTAACTCAATCAATTAGAGTTTCTTGCTTCTGTCTAAGAACACAAATTATATTGGAATATTTGACAATACACTTAATTTATTAGATTTATTTTAAATTAAATCTATTTATTAATTAGGTTGATTTATTAAAAAAAATATTTATATTTAATCTTAAAAATAAAACCTATGAAATTAAAAGATTTGACTGTAAACCAGATACCCTAAATTCTAAATTACATGATCCTTGTAAAACCTTATACTACATATATAGTTGGGTAAAACTTTCGGCATATAAAAAAATGAAATTAAACTAGCAAAATTTACACTAAACACTGAAAACATACCCTGAATAACAAGTATAATCTACACTTAAAACAGATTAAGGTCTATACTTATATATCAATCCCACATTGGAATCTAAGTCTTGGTAATAATATAAGTTGGCCGGTATACTCAACATACTAATTGACATGCCCAGTTTGGCCATATATCGTCGCCTAGCTGCTATTATAAATCCAGTTTGGGGTTCAACACTTTGTCACAACTCACAACTCACAACCCACAACCCACAACTGATGAACGAGATTGCGAAGAAATTCACATATTATCGGGTTGCTGCACAATGGATACTTCTACGTTGACATTACAAAAGTTTCGATTATTATTCTAATTCCTTACATTGCGTAACATCACTAACATGATTACGTACTTCTCGAATGTAACCACTACTTATAGTCACTGTGGATGTCGAGCGTAGGTTGAAATATATATAACTAAGATGAAACTAAATTCCTATAAATTTCATGAGTTTTGAAAATTAGTGTGGCAATGTTCTGTTTGTGGTGCGGTGTGCGAGTAAATAAACCTAATAAGTTAGCCGGTTCTAAAATGAGAAGCTAAATTAAGCTGGCCAAGACTAAAACTCTTGTTACCATGTCTTACCGATATTTAGTTTTATCCAGCAATAATATTATTGCTCGAGTGCTGGATCAATCATCAATTGAATTCTTAGGTACGCCAGCTAGTACTGGCTCAGAGGCCAATTAACATATACATGCAGCCAATGCAGGTGGTGTTTCTACAGCATAATCACCTATGAAATTCTGTCTGCTTATATGAACTAAGAATATGCAGTCGCTAACAGATCACACAATTGTAGATTATCGATCACTGACTTAACCACTGCTAAGAGATGAATTTTTAACAATCGGGAGCACTCAAAACATTGCAATTTTATCAATTAAATGAACATAGAAGTGAATGAAAGAATTGGAAAGGAAGGTGAGTACCTTAAAGGCTCTCAAAGTAGCTCGGAGTAATTTTCATGAACCACATTAACCAATCCTGGATATCAGCTGTGAAAAATCATGACTGAATCAGTAACATTATTAGTAGTTGTAGCAAGCATTTCTTTAAATCAATGCAAAAAGCATATCCTCTGTCTAAGCATATACTTCTTATTTAAATTCATGGTGCCTAGAACATGCTGTACAACTTCATTTGCAAAGCATGAGTATGATCATTCTAATTGAAATGCCATTTCCTGCTCATATATTAAACTTTTATACCTCCAGAAGTGAAAATTGCATTCTCAAAATGTAAGGGCAATTTTTTTGCTGGGTCTAAAAAATATACATAAGTGCATGAATTTTTTAGGATACCTACCTGCTTATGGTACCTACATTTACCGATATAACAATAAATTTGTTGTCATTTTGATAAATATAGTTATTATTTAGGTAATATTTGTTCTATTAAAAGTAATTACTGACAATTTGCAAGTTTATATACAATTAAGTGCATGCACATAGCCACAGAGAAACTATATATAGAGAGAGATTTATCAGTATCTAATGTATTCATCTCCGACTAATAAACTTATACCATGTCATCAGAGAACGAGACTGCAAACTAGAAATTGAAGTCAGAACATGAATTGGTACTTGAAATCTACAAGTTTACAGGCTAGGATTTGTCTAGCTTTGGTTCTAGCATATGCGTAGAGACAAGAGTCATAAGACGCAGCTCTGGATCTGATACAGAAGATTAATAACAATTAATAAGTGTTTAAGTCGGATTATTATACTAATCACACAGTGATTAATATGTAAATCTATGTATCACCTCTGTCCCCTTCCATCAGTGAACGACGTCGTCTGAACTCATTGGATATTTTCCGATGGAGGTGAGCTGCATGATGTTGAGAAATATATCCCACATCGGGAATATGAGACCTTGTCTGTGGGTTTATAAGGGTTTGGACTACTCTCTCTATTACCAATTGGTTTTAGAGTTGAACCCAGACTACTTTATCATGGTATCAGAGCGGGTTGCCCACGTACACGTGTGAAGCCCAAAGACCACACGAACTCCACGATCACCCAAAGTTGTTGTCCACGTGTTAGGCTTAAAGATTCGCCACACGTGCAGGGGCGTGTTGAGAAATATATCCCACATCGGGAATATGAGACCTTGCCTGTGGGTTTATAGGGGTTTGGACTACTTTATCACATGATGCACAATACCGTCCACGCTTCAACCCCGGAGCTACAATTGCTCTGCTTCCCAGAACAAACAAAGCCTGAGCTCCATCTCCTCCAGTCCATATTAATTTTTCTTAGGTTTTCGGCTTGTCCTCATAGCTTCTGTTCGTTAGGCTTGATGCCTGTTCTTTTTGTTACTCTTTTAGGGCTTTCGTGGAGAGAATAAGGATGAATACCCAGGCCCGGAAATTTCAAATACAGTAGTACTATCTAAGGTTTCCATCTTTGATATTGTGCTATCTTATTGCATACTCAAAAGATAAGATCATAGTCATTGAACTAGTTACGAAGCTACTCTTATCGAAATCTTCTTAGATAATAATTTCGTTGCAACTTAGTTTGAGTCTAATCATTTATACTGTCTTTCACAAATTGAAAAATTTTGTGTGTTAGATGCTTAGAGACCTATAAAACATACGGTGACCCTTCCACCACATATCATGACTTCATTCTTTTTGGTTCAGAGTTGCTCAATAGAATACTGAAATTTCTGAAAGTTCTAGAGTTTATGAAGTGTATAAGGGCTAATAATCAGCAGCAGCAGGAGAGAGTTATGAGTTACAACATGATCATCACACCAAATCCAAAAACATATCATAGAAAGGTTACTTGAGCTCTACCTCGCATGATCATGAAGCTTCGGAGTTCAAACGACAATCTTCTTGAGTTGAGCTTTTAACTAGAAAGTAATGGTCGGTGCTGCCGCTTTACTGATCGAAGAGCTAGCTAGCTTGATTTTGTGAACCTTGAAGATATGAAAACATGCCAACTTCAAAGCAACCCATTTGTCCTGGATATATAATCAGAATGAGAAAGTTAAAAGAGCTAGCACGAGAGACCCTGATATATATGCAAAGGACTAGCTAGTCTGCTCAATTGTTTTGAAGGTTAAAAAAAACCATGTTTTTTTCTTTTATTTTTTTATTTTGTCGAATAAACGTGCTTTTCTGTTCCTAAACAAGAAAAAGTACAATTCTTTAAAAAGTTACTGAGTTATATTTAGGGTAATTACAGTACAGAAATCATTTGTAACAGGTAGAACTACTGTTTGAACTTTGAAAACATGCAGAAACGACAGTGTCAAAGGAAAACCGAAAGCAACAAATCTGGAAAAGGAAGATGCAGCAATAAATATAGTAGCTAACACGTTGGATTTCCAAACACAAGCACAAGCACAAGCACATGCATGCTTGTGTATACAGAGATAGAGATCGAGAGAGATCGTTAGAGAGGAGGGCTATCTGTAGAGCTGCAATTCTGAACTTCTGGTGCATGAAAAGAAAAGAATGGCATGTGTAGCTGGGGACGTAAAGAACTGAAGGTAGTGCGCAGAACAGTATCACTGACAGACCTAGTCATGACATTGCTTCAGCTAGCTTCGAATTTAAACCTTCAATTCAATTGATGATCTGAAGACGATGGGGGTGGTCGTTTCTCTGTAGAACTGTTTAGTACGGGCTACACTGCTACTTATATATATACTGCAGAACTAGCAGGCTAGGTTAGGTAGAAGCAGCATGTCTATCTAGGTTATATAGAAGGCCAGTACGCGTACGTCTCGACTGATCGAGCTGTCTGAGTCCCTCAGCAGTCTCATGATTCCTCTTACACAGTAAGTTCAATTATATGAGGTCGTTCAGTTCTTAGTTCTTACTGATCAGCAATAATAGATACGTGTAGCTGTATATAGATAACGATGGAGGGTTCTGTCTTATTTAGATACGTGTTCATCAATACCTTACTAGCTGGTAGTGGACGAATTCCTAACAAGTAAACAACTCTCCATACAACTTTATCACACTCCATCAAGCTAGCGCGGTAAAATGATACTATAACAATAGCAGCTTGCTAAATATGGGACGAGATATCGTAAGTGGCAGAGTGACACAATTCATTGAGATTCAGCTCGTACTGCGTCGATTTGTAAAGACAAGAAAATGTGTACCACTACATGAAGTTCGTCTGTCAGTAAAAATGGTAGCCTACCATAATCGTAATAAAGGGTATGAATTGACAATATACTAATTAGCTACCATTTCTAGTACAAATACAAATACAAAAATCTTGTGCAGAATCTAGTAGAAGGACCATTGCTGCGTTCAATGATGCTTTTATATAAGGTTGCAGGTCTACTGACTATAAGTCTATATGTTTGAAGTCCTTAGTTATTGCATCATCAACCCTGCTAAGCTCTTCCAAACCAGATCCAACTTTTAGTAAAAGCAGCAGCTGGATATTTAAGCCACACACAGTAGAATATATGTATACGATTGAGTTGTGCATACAGTGAACTTGAGCAGAATCCAGTTGAAGTTGCAGGAAAATCTTTCTTCTCGTGCATGCCTGATATGGAAAAATCGGTCAGATTTGGAATCCTTGTGTATGTCGCAGTTTCATTGGAAATTCAGATATGTATATATTCTGTCCAAATAGTGGAAGCCACAGTGAATAAATAGTTCTCTCTCGTTCTTCTAGTTTTCTTTTTTTGGCAAAATAGAGTTTAGCGTTGGCAGTAGCTAGGTCGATTAATTTGCTTGGTTCCTCCATGTCTCAAGTTATGTCATGGACGGGACAGCAGAATTTAATATTTCAGCTATTATCTATTGCGATTCTTGGAACGCCCTACTAGCCATTTCGAGAGAATCTGGAAAGCTTGTTCACGTGCTTGGTTACAACCTTATTTATCCATGTCAAACAAAGTTCAGATGCGAGATACGTATTGGATACTTTCAAGAGATGTTTCTATGGAAAACCCAAGCAAACTGGCTGTGGGGATAATATACGACCGGAAAATTGACTGAAGATTACAAAATTACCAGTATGGTCACCGACGGCGATTACAATGAGCACTAAAATCAGAAACAATAGTCCTCAGGCTCTAGCGACAATACATAGGGGGTGCTAGGGCAAATGGAAATCATGAACCCTGTAGAGAAACACACTGCCCCAGTTAATGCATCATACACAAAACAAGCATACTTGCATCCACTAACCTATGATTTGTCCAGAGTTCTAAATTTAGTTTTAATACGAATCTTGGGGGTTGTAGTTTTAGTTCTTGAAGCTCCTGATGTCTCGGGCCCGGCCACTTCGGTAGCTCTGATGACTAATCTGTTTGATTTACTGGGCTCAATCGGTTTCGGTGGCGAAGTTGCAGACTTCATTCCAAGTACCTCCTTACTTGGTATGTCCACGGAAGGTACATTGGCATTCTCACTCAACTTTGACATCTCTTTCTGCCTTTTCTCCTTTAAACGTTTTCGCTCTAAATACTCGGGATCATCTTGATGGCCTTTGCCCCGCTTCCTTTTCTTGTCCTTATCTTTCTTTTTCTCCTTTTCCTTCCCATGAGGCTGTACATCCACCATGCCAAAAGAACCACCATTAAGATCAATCCTCAGAACCGAAAGAGCTTGAAGGCTTGCGTACTTCTGCACCTCTGCATCTTGGTTATTTAGCACGAAGCTAAGTGATGAAATATCTGGTTGAGGCTTTACAGAAACTTTGCTTGAATCAGCAGTGCACTGCAATTCCTTTCCTATATTATCATCAGCATCACTTGCAAATTTGGCACTACCAATGCTAGCAGTCATCCGGGATCCATGATCATGACAAGAGTTAACTTCCTCAAAGTTTTGGTTGCTAAGGCTCACAACTTCACGGAATTTTCTGTGAGGTGCATCCACAGACACTGAACTGCTAGCACGCCCACCTTGAGATCTCTCAACAGTTTGATTATCGCCTTCTTCTGCTTTACTAGTGGTAGCAGACCTTTTTACCCTGATCTTAACAACCGGCAACTTCCGTCTGTGGCTGTTCATGGCATCTGCTTCCTTGGAAGGTTCATGAACTGCCAAGCTATCCATGGAATGTTCAGGAACCACCATGATATCCTTGGAATGTTCAGGAACTATCATGATATCCTTGGAAGGTTCAGGAACTGCTGGCATGACATCCTTGAAAGTTTCCACATCACCCAAACCACCAGCGGAAGGATCTACCACACTAACCATATGATCACTGACAGGTTTTAGAGGACCCAAACCAATGAAAGCATCATTGGGAGGTTCAGAAGCCCCAAAATTTTCCTTGGAAGCTTCTGGAAAGGCCAACCCATCTCTATGAGCTTCTGGAACTGGAACTAATAAGCCATCCATGGATGCTCCTGGAGCTGCAATGGACAATCCATCTCCAAAAGCTCCTGGTTCTGGAGCAGACAACCCATCCATGGTAGATTCTGAAGCACCCAAAGCATCTCTGGAAGTTTCGGGAACAGACACACCATTATGTGGGTGGTCAGAAGGTGGTTCCTGAGATTTACTTTCTGGAATGAAAGAAGCAAAATGGTTCTGCACATGCAAGCCTTCTGCGTCACCTAGAAGCAATGGTCTATGATCTCTTGGCACTCCATATAAGGTTGGGGGCCTGAAAATGGAACTCACTGTAAATTAACTGGAAATAAATGGACCAAATTGGTTTTTGTTGAGAACAAATCTACTCCTGATAGCAAGGATAAAACAGAATGCCTTTCATCTTTCAGTGTCATCAGTGTGGTGTTACTTCTTTAATATGTAAAAGTATGTATACAGAAAGGGTGTCCCACCTTCCTGCAAGGATTTGTAGGATGCAGAATACATGGTGTCGAAGAAAGATGTTATTAAATGCCATCTGGCCTTCAAGTAGGCAAAGTAAAGCCACAAGAGTCTGGCTCTGAACTTCATCCTCACAATCAGATCCACCTCTTACCTGGCATAACCTCATAGCATGCACAGCCAACTTCACCTGCCCTGGAATTAAGGAATAGATATAATAAGAATACACAGAACGTTATGCAAATGGATCTAACATTCACATGGTAGATTGAACACTCAGAAAGCATTTCCACAAAAGATAGTGCAAGCACCTCTGAAGGACGGCTCGTCATCTAAATATCTCAAAAATAGTGCTAGAGCTGCATCAATGCCTTTGCAGTGGAATTCAAGATCAAGGAGTGCTCTGCCAGCTTCAACCCTAACTTGCCATATGGCCTTGATATTGCGGAAAGGTTTTACAAGTTCAAATACACGATCCTACAGCAGGTCACAATCATAAGAACACTACATTCAAGTACACAAATTTTAGAGCAATCTCATTCAATGAAAAATATACTCACAAGAGGGACAAATCCCAAAAGTTTCAAGGCAATATGACTCAGAGACCTGATACAGCTGACTGACAAGATACCATTGTAGCTAGGCATCAACCTGGTACATCCATACCCAAAGAAAAATTGAATTAAAAGGAATTACTCCATACAACCCATTGTATGAAGTATGAAACAAGTGAACACACCTGTCAAATTGCAAAAGCCGATCAATGTGTTTCAGAAGAGACGGCAAAAGGACAATACTCTGCAAATAGGGTTTGTTTTCTCACGTTAATGAAGCAGACATTGAACTCTGTAAAATTAACTGCTATGCAGGATGTATTGTGGTTTAGCGCCCTAGAATCTCTTCTGGTCTTTACTGGTACTTTATACGATTTAAGCAAAGTTATAGGATAGATGAACTTGGAGAACAGAACACAGCACACACACCAATTTTTAGTGGTTCAGCCAAAACCTGGCTTACGTCCACTTACGTGATCTCTCAAGAGAGATCACTAGCACTATGGAGAATAACAACTTGATTACAAGTACTTATTGAAATCCCTATGCTAATCCCCAACTCCCTGCTAGATCTCTCTATCACCCTTGGCTCCCGGTTTTCTGTGTAACCTGTCCTCACCTTAGAAAACCCCCTGCAGCTCCTATTTATACTGAATAGGAGCTGCTAATACAACATGGTTTAGGATTCCTAAACCTAATAGACATAAGTCTATTACAAATCCTAATAGAATCTTGAAAGACTAACTTTTCTAGAACTTATGGAAAAGCTACAACGATGTCCCCTTTCCATTCTATACTTGGATTTACTTGCTGAATCCTAATTCTCCAGATTGTATCAATGAGCCAAAAAACACAACAGGATGATTTCAGATTTTCAGTGTTGATTTAAACAAATTCGATTTATATTACAGAAACAGAAACACACATGCACATCTGTGTATGTAATGCAACATAGTGTTCATATAGAACTACAGACAAGGTATGGCAGTCAAATAGAATCGATGACATATTTAATATACCAAACCTGTTGCCCAAACTCAAGTTCTCCAACAGACTGAATTAAAGAAGAAAGCCAGAACACATCAGAATACGAGTTTCCATTGTTGTCGTTGTACTGTCATACAAAACAAAGACAGTTAGAAACAGATTCATACTCAAGAAATTGTGGTGAAAATGAAATAACATACAGAAAAGTGAGTGTTTCACAGCCAAAGGAAAGCTGTGCATAGTACAGAAGCAAGACAAGGAAGCTGTACCTTCAACAGTTGTAAGACAAACTCAACAGCCTCTCTTGGGCTTTTCTTGTCGGCAGCTCTAACCATAGAAACAGCATGTGGAATTGCCTGCAAGTTACAAAAACAACTATTATATCTAGAGGGTCCTAGGCAGGTTCACACACATAGTTTAACATTATTAGATATGATGAATAGCAATGCATCTCACTTTTGAAATGATTCTTGAGCACACTTGATCCATATTAAGTGTTTCGGACTTGGGTTAGGTCTATATCAGGTTGAGAACTGAGCATGGGCAATATAATGTTATGGTACTTCTAATAACAGAATAGCATCCAAGTAAGCAAATTCTTCAAACAGATAATGATCCTGCATGCTCTGTGTTTCTCTGATAAACTCTAGTTCACTTTCTCTTAATATACTATTTTCTGAATATAAGTTGAATAAAATGAGATATTTCATTATTTCGTAGTATATACACGTGCAAATAATATGAACCAGCTAAACAAGGCACATGACGATCAACTTATTACATATCCTACCTCGTTGCATTACCTCAAGTACCAAGTATTCAGGAATATCATGGAAGTCATTTGGCCTGGAAACATTGACAAGAAACATAATATAATTGGTATTATCTGGACTAAGATCATCACAAAATGTAGTTCAAACCCTACACAAATAAAGAACATACTTGGGGAGTCCGATGTTTGCATCAAACCTTCGACTTTTATAGAATGTCAACAAATGGAGTAGACCAGCCCAATCAGTATCCTGAAGAAAATTGCAGTGAACAAGTCAATATAAAAGTTGCAGTGAACAGCAATTAAACAACAACAAAAGTAATATCAGAACCCAAGTGAATCAAGGATTTCAAGTATCTAACAGTCCAAGATAATTATAATTTGTACCTCAGATGCTGTATTAGCCAATGCAAAGGCTGCCTCAACTCGAACTCTCCAGAAGCCCTTTAGATCAAAGAACAGAACTTCATAAAAATACTCTCCCGGTGATACATGATTCTGCAGTTAGTATAACTATGACTTTGATAATACCGTGGAGTCAACGAGGAAGTTATTCAGAGCATTAACAACAGAAAATGGAAGCTGAGGTAAGGTTTCAAGCATTGCAATTGCGTGTGCCTGAGCAACAACATCTTTGTCCTTCTCCAACTGATTAATCTGATATGAGAACCGCCATAAAAATAGTTAATGGCCAATAAACTAATCTAATATGAAAGACAAATAATTGACTGGGCACAAGTACCACAGTGATTAACCCACATGTTTGTAACTCCATACAATCATGTAGAATCACAGCAATCTCATACGTACCCACATCTGTACAGGTTGATTAAAATGAATTTCAGCAAGGTATTCCATTTCTGGGTCTGCCCTCATCCACAGCAACGGAGATTCCATGCTGCCAAAAAGAAAATTTTCAATATGATGAATATTTTATTCAATAAAAACTGCTAAAGCATGAAGTTTATATTATACCTGGAGCGTATATCTAGAGCAGGAGTTGCATCTCCATTATCATCTGCTCCATCAACCTTTGAACCCTTTTTAGGCTTCTGAAAGCGTCTAGCAGCAAGCTTTGAATGGCATTGTATTTCCAGCAGCTGGATGGTTTCTCCAGCCATGGGCAGAACAGGATGATCAAACGTACCGTCAAGTTCATGAGCTCTGATGCTCATCATTCCAGGCCATCCACTATCACTGTCACGCTTTTCAGATTCAGAATTAGCATTAACAGTTGAAGCACTTGAATCAGGCATCTCTGTGCACCCACGTAAAACTGCAACTTCAACCATATTCCTTCGTTTGTTGTAGGAGAAGCCCATCCTTCAAATTTTAGTATCAAAGACAAAAGCATATAAGTAATGAATCTGAAAACAAGATCCAGGAATGAAAGAAAAAAGCCTATGTAGCAAACCCAAGATACCTCAGCAATGGACATCCACACAATTCTACCCAGCGAGGAAAGAATTCTTTGAGAAAAGGACGCTCCAGATTACCTACTTTATTAGCAAAATGCCTAAACTGCAAAAATACAATTTATGGCATTAAAAAACGAAGACGAAACTAATACTGTAACTGCTAGTATTGTTTTCACAAGAAACATCACATCCAACGATATTACAAAAAAGTAATGTTGATATTACCTCCTTCGTACTGAGAGATCTCAGAGAACGGGTCTTATCTTGAGCCCTTGAAACTATTGTTTGCAAAATCTGTACATCAAAGAATGCCATGTAGTGGACTCAGGATGGATCAAAAATAATAAGAAACATATAGTGTGTATAAAGGTAGCTGCATTGCAAACACAAGTAAAGGAGAGTGAAGAAACAGAAGAAACCAACTATGAGAAACAAACTAATTCAGATGAGCCTCATCTAGTCATCAGAACAATTCATTCAAGAGCATAAAGTTCGAAGGATTCTTACTTTACGGAAAGACTCAGGTCCCATCTGCTTTTCCAACATTTGAAGTATAGCCACCTTTTTAAGAGGTTCAATAAGTTAATTATAAAGGTGGAGAAAAGTCAGGGATTGAGGTAATAAAGTAATGAAAATCAATCCACATGAACTCACAGATTTCCATGATCTAATTTTGCTGTATATTCCAATGCACTGAGTACCAAACAAATTCTTACAAGAAGCAGTGGAGCTTAGAGCAGTTGCACCACTATCATCTGCTCTACAAACGACACAATTTGCCTGCAGATACAGAAACAAAACATTAGCGGCATGCATGAGAGTTCAAAAAAGAAAAGAAAAAACAACACTCATGCCTGAGCTTTCTCTTTCTTTCTTCCAATTGGACAAAGTTACAACAAACTGAAGTAGGAAAGTGCAAAATTGGTGTTAAAGAAATGGGAAATTCAGGAGAGCAGAAATGTGACTTATACATAGCATAAGAGATAATTAGAAAGTGTCATGCTATTGCTTTCTATTTCTTCCTTCCAAGTGGTCAAAGACACAACAAACCAAAGGGAAGAGGGAAAGAGCAGAATCGGTGTTAAAGAAACAAGAAATGCTTTTCAGGAAAGAAAAAAATGTGACATATTTACAAAGCATAAGATTATTAAATAGTGGTAAATGCAAGTTTATGAGGAAAGAAAACCTTGTATCTCCGATGGCGGGCTTCATTATTTCCTAAATACTTTTTGATAAACAAATCTGTCAAAAACCCAGCTAGACCATCCAGCAGCCACTCTGACAACGCGAGTTATGAAATTATGTTCAAGCTAGAGTTCTTAAAGAATTGAAAGACTCAATTGAGTACCAATTACTCAAGTACCAACTAAGCAGTACAGACACCCGGATAATACTAGCTTACCATCATTTGGTGCTTCAGGAGTGATATAAACACCAAACCATTGTCTTGCAAGGGCAAACGCAAGTTTAATCCTCGTGTCAATAGTCTGCGTGAAACATTTTATGCCTATCAGCTCAACAGTATGTGTGCTAGGAGGGACCAAATTTCCACATAGTGACCCCAAGGAAATGAATGGAGCAGGTTTTTTGTAATATGTGCCAAAAACAAGACCTACACTACTGTGCTGACAGTGCTGTTATTTGAAAACCTCAGGATGATAATCTTATCCTTCATGAGTAACATACCTGATCAATAATCTTCTCGTCAAATAGAACTTGAGAACTAAAAATGCTCATGGAGGCCCCTGAACTCAAGGAGGATACTGCTATCTCAGGCTCTATAAAAACTTGTTTGTATGACCCAAAAGGAAAGTTGACCGCTAGATAATCTTTGTAACAGCTGTGAATATAAGAATATAATATTACTGGAATGAAGTTTATGAAAAAAAATTGAGATTTAACAGAAAGTGGAAGACAAACCTAAATGCACCATGGAAAAAATCTACAGTGTTCCGAAGCTTTGACAAATGTGCTGGCAAGCACATGTGAGATATTAGACCAGATTGGTGGTCTGGAAGGATTTTAAACGGTGCAACCACCAAAGATATCCACTGAGCACTAACTGGAACATCTAATCTATAGACATATGTTTTGCGAGGGGGATGATCCTTGCTCAAAACCTGCAAAAGAAGTTGTCATATAAACTTATAACATTCACAAATTGAATGCAAATCTGATACAAAAAACAACAAACTGCAAGGAGAATGTCTATGAGAGAAAATCTAAGTGGCAATGATCTACATTCTATGTGCAACTATCTACCAGTATTGCAACCCTCATCCCACTGATGACACGTCTCACTAAGAGAATAATAATAGTCTCCAAGAGATACTCAAGATAATAACACTATGCTTCCTTTTATATTTGTTCCTTACAAATAGACATATAAAAGCATGAATCTGAAACAAGAAATTCAAACTCAAAAGTAAAAAAAAAACAAGCAATAGAAAACATTAAAATAAACAAATGCTGCAGGTGTTCTAAAAGACCTCAGAGGTGGACTTTAACCGAATCATTGGATGTCAAGGAGCATGGTGAAACTTTGTTTATGTGCTTGACAAGCTGTCAAGGTACCATATATGACCACGGGAACTTTACAGAGACTAAAATGACTATAACAACTAGTCCAACTCCTGACCTACGGGCAGGGAAATTTTTCAAGTGGTATGTAGTAATAGAATCACTCAAGTTATTACTGAGGGAATAGAATTTGGATTTAAATGATCAAGATTAAAGGTGAAGGAACACGAGAGTTGAGGGATTCCAATTGCCTAAGTGCACTGCATTTTTTTATGGGAACATTTCCTGGTATCCAGGAACAAGTAATCTATCCTTTTTGTTTGGCAACAAGCTGCTAGCTGAGGCATAGGAAACTAGAAACGAGGCCTATCGTTCCAGATTACATCTAACCAAGAATATGTACTAATGGATAAAATTAGCATAATAGAGTATGGTGAATGATGTGTATTCACTCAAACGCAAGATGTACTTTGCACCTGAAAGTAAATTACCCATAAGAATGTTACTTGTCTAGCCACCCAATTGAAACTTCCACTCAACAGAGGGTCAATCCAGCAGATGCCTGCGGTGAGCGTGGATCGAACACGCGAACTGAGATTCAGTCTGATGCTCTCCCGACTGAGCTATCCCCGCAAATAATGCACCAACAAGGAATTGAGTCCCAGTTATATTGTGGCAAGGAATTTGGTCTAAAAAGAGGTATGAACCAGCTTTGGTACTGTCCTTTCAATTTTCCTTTTTTGGTTACATATTGTACGAATAATTATATGGTCCTGACTACCTTTTTCTATTTTTTCTTAATATTTGAATGGATTGTCAATAACTGAATAGAACATACACTCCAACAAAGTACCAATTACACAACCAACAGACAACAAAACCTAACTCTAGTTTTGGATCTAATAGGTTTTTTCTTCCTTTCATGTTTAATTACATTTTGCATATTATTGTATTCATTGGAAAGTAAGTGCATTTCTTTGAATAGAAATACATAATATGCTGGCATTGTTCTATGTTCAACTCACCTGGTAGAGTAAGCTTCCGGTGCTAACAGCCACAAGATGCCATGCCACAGTAAACTCCAAATCATAGCTGAACATGCAACATTATAACCACCACGGATATAACAACGATTGTAAATTATACCAGATTACTAAAAATAACAGCTTTATTACACAATAATTACCAGCAGCTCTGTGAAGAGTCATCAATACAAGGGAACCAGCACCTTGCACGCCGCAATTGGTTATCAGTGTGGAGCAGATTATCAGAGAAGTAAATCCCTGTCTCAGCTTTCTCTACCCAATAATCAATACGAACCAACCTCAAATTCTGCACCAACACCAACCTACATAAGAACCACAGGAACAGATAAACCCAATCTCAACACACCGAGCTAATTGAACCCTAGAGAAAGATGTCCATTTCTAATAAACAAGAGTATGACAGCAAACCCTGAACCACATGCAAAACTATAGAATCCATGCATGTATAGCTAATGCACAACTATCCAAGTCGAAAAAACCGCAACAACAATAGCAAACCATAACCTGCTTGGCTTCTTCAGACGACTGCTGCGCCTCGTTCTCCACAACCATATGCTCCTGCACTTCACTTCCGGCCTTGCAGCAATTAATCAGCAGATTCGGCACCAATTCTCTCTCAAGAGCCGAGATATAACATGAACCGGCAGCGTCAGCAGCCGAGCTTGGTGAAGTCACGGAGCTCCAGTCTCTCTTGCTCTCGGAATCCCTATTGTTACTATGAGGATAGTACTCAAACTCCGCCGGCTCTCCGTCGACACAAACAGTCTCAATCCCCAAATTCTCGGCGTGTAGCCCTACAATCCCTATCTCCGGGACCGTAATCTTCAGCTCAGTGTACCTGAAATCCCAAACCGAATAAAAAAACTAAGCTCAATTCCAAAAACCAGAAAATATTCCAATACCTAAATCGGAAACCAGATGGGAGTAGGAGTGAGAAAAAAGAGAGGGCAAACCCGTATATACGACGGAGGGCTAGGTCGATGGAGAGGCAGAGCTTCTGGTGGCGGACGAGGGGGCCGGAATTTTCGGGCTTGGCGTCCTCGTTCTTGGGCTTGCGAGGCTTCGCCATGGATGGGAGGAGATCGAGGAGCGAGCTCAGGGTAAGATGAAATGAGAAGGAAATTATAGAGAGAAGGAAAATATGAAATCAGGGTTTTATGTATAGACGCTCTCCCACGGTGACGTTAGCCTTCTCATCACGGCCGTCTGGTAAATTTTTTCGGTGAAAGAAAATTACAGTGGACTATGTTTTGTTCCATAAAATATTTTTTCTGATTTTCTTAATTCTTTTCTGATGAATGAACCAAATTTTAACCAAAATTTCTGGTGTACTATTTGTTGCAAAAGTTAAAATTTGGTTCCATAAAATATTTTGGTAAAAACTGGAGCCCTTCTAATGAAGACCTCTAAGTTAAGGACTAGTTGAGGACTTTTGAATTAATTGTTTATTAGACCAACTTTTTGATCAAATTTTGACATCTTAACCGTTGAAGTTGTAGATTTATATAAGTAGATCAATCATACAAAATTTCAGTCAAATTGGTGATCGTTAAGAACTAGTTGTAGATCAAATCAATGGACGAACCAAATCTGTCAAACATGAACCGTTCAAGTTTGTAATTGGTAAATCACACTTTTGAATGCCTTAACGATTTTCAATTCAGTTGAAAATTTACATAAATGATCTACTCATAAATATTTATAAAATGAACGGTTAAGATGTGGATATAAGATCAAAAAGCAGGATAAATTGAAAAGTTCTCAACTTAGAGGTCCTCACTAAAAGGGCTCCCAAAAACTAAATATAGCACACCAGAAAATTTTCAAGACATTATATCTAATTTTTAAAATTATTAGTTTCATCTCTATTCAATTATTATGACTAATGAGGATAATATTTTGGATGACGTACTAATAATAATATTATCATCATCGTATGTTAAAGTTTTAAAAACAAACGTTATGACATTATTGTAAATTGGTAATTTAGTAAGCTACTTTATAGTACAATGTAATTTTACATAATATAAGATTGGAATCAAAGAATTTTGTTACGAGACAGTGTTGAACTCTAGATGAACACACAACGAGATTGAGTGCTCTGCAAAAGCTGAGTTTTTATTAAACATCATTCAAGGCTTTATAATAGCCGATTACAACTGAAAATGCTAAAAAAACTGATCATGAACTTGATCCCTAAGATTATGGACCTAACTACTTTGAATGAATCAATGAAACCGAATCCTAGCTAATAGGATTTATTGACCGAAAACTGGACAGAAGAAACGCAGCAAACTTGGACCGGGACGCAGCAGTGTTGAACCGGATTTTGGCGCCAAAAAACAATTCAAACTTATTCCAACAGACAGACCATTCTAGCGTTTGTCTCACTTACAACCGTAATATACCTTATCATGTAAATTTTTTTATATCATTTTTAGATGGTTCATTGACTCAATGTATATCTTATTATTTATGACGTTATATTTTTTTGTTTTTAAGATTTATTTGTTATTTCTTTTTTGGGGTTTTTCCGTTGAGCGTATGGTAACGGAAGTATATAAAGGCCGGCGGTTCCATTAAACATAACAGAATCCCCAAAACGGCAAAACCTCTCTGGCAGAAGCGGAAGTGACCGACCAGAGTAAACCATGAGCATCGACGTTTTCAACAGGTAACCCTTCTACTCTAGCCTTGTTCAATTCCATAGGTTTCTCCACTGGTTTTGTTCTCCGCTTCTACACTTCGTTTTCAATCGCTTCTTTAGGTTCGTAAGGCTTGCGGCCAGAGCTTTCTACGATGACGTCACGCCGGAAGGTGATAATAAGCAGCCCAGGACTGGCCGCAGCGACAACAGGGGAATCGCGGTCGTGGTGCTCGATGCGCTCTCAAGGTTTGGGATCTTATCTTTTTTATTGAATTGGAATAATGAAACCTTGGAAATTGAAGTTGAAGAAGCAATAAAGAGTAATATAAGAGTAGTAATCATAGACAAAGATGTGAGTTAAGTCTGTTCAACATTTGAAGTTTCTGGGCAAATATTTGGGTTGAAAATTTATTGATCTTTAATTATTAGCATCACACTGCTTGGTTCTACTTGAAAGTGATATTAAGATTCTTTGATGCCAGGCGACAGTGGGTGAGAGAAGAACATTTGGCAAAGGACTTGAAAATGCACCCCAAGCAGCTTCATCGTGTTTTGCAATTTTTGATGGAGGAAAGACTGGTGATCAGAGAACATAGGAAGGAGGTTATTTGGTTAACCTTAGTTTAGTTGTTTAAATTGTGTTTTTCTTTATATCTTCCTGGTGGATTCATTTGTTGTTACTAATAAGTCTAAAATACAGTTAGGTATTCCACCTTTCCAAAAAGCAATATGTTTGAAGCAGTGTTAAAACACTGGGAAGAGTATATAAAAAATCAGAATTAATAAATTATAAAGTATATATATTGATGCTAGTGCTCAATATCTCTAACAATAGAATAAATCCTGTTGGCTAAAGTGATGCTGGAGGTTCGATGCCGCTCAGCTCTCATTGCACTTTATGATGGTGCTTGATAGGGTATAAGTTCTGTTAAAATAGATTGCTACTACCTGTTGTAATGTGTACGGTCTTAGGTTCCTTCTTGTCACCAAACAACAATATGATAATGTTAAGGACAAACACTAGTAATTTTCTCAGACTAAATCTTGCTCCTCTGCTGATTTTAGAGAGGCATTAACAAGCTACATGATTGGATAATCTTAATCCTTCATGTATCTCTGTTCCTTACATCTAGATTATTTTTTTGCAGACAGCTAAAGGTGTGAAGACTTTTAGTGCTGCAGTTGCTGCCATAGACAATGGGCAACATCATAGAAAAGAAGGTGATGAGAAAATTAAGCTGCGGACTCACTCTTACTGCTGTTTGGACTATGCTCAGGTTGATATGCAATACTTGATTTTTTAATAATTTTGGGGCTGAATTAAGCTTATTGTTGCGGGCCAAGAAAAAGTTTAGTTGCTTTTGATTTATCATAAAAGGAAATGTAAGATAACTCTTTGTAATTTTACTTGTTTTACTTGAATTATTCTATCCTCAGATTCTGATCAAGCATTGGCTAGAAGTCCTAAGGCATTCATGTTTTTCAGATATATGATGTAGTAAGGTACAGACTGCTCCTTTTGAAGAAAGAACTGAAAGATGAACTGGAGCGCAAGCACACAGTGGAGGAATATGTATGCCATAACTGCAGGAAAAGGTTTTTACTGTTTTTGTTTCTTCTGTGTTTATCTGTGTGTTCCATGTTTTGATACTGGAATCATGAATGCAAGCACAAATCTTTAGATACAATGCTTTGGATGCACTGCAACTGGTCTCTATGGAGGATGAGTACTTCCACTGTGAAATTTGCAATGGGTTACTTGTGGCCGAGAAAGAGAAGCTACATTCTCAAAGCACAACTGGCCGAGACTGCAAAGCAATGCTTCATAATATGGAGGTTTGTTGGTTTCTGCTTTTCACCTTATTTTTCTTGTCCCTTTTTATTATAATAAGTATCATATAATTGTATCCTTTTGTGTTCTCTTGATTTGTGATGGAACTCTGCTATTGCCTACTTTGTGGATATGAGAATGTGAGGGGATACTTAACCGGGTTAATGATCTGAATGCTTCATGGCCAAGGGTGTTCTGCATGGTTTTGTGGACAGTATCTTTGTTGGGTTATTTAACCATCTTGTTGATGATCCTTTTAATGGAAAGTGATACCTATGATCATGGTAGTCCTTCTACAGCAGTCCTTCAATAAGTTATTGTCATATCTTGCAAAGAAGTGTGTTCTTGCTTACAGCTTGTAAGCAATGATGATTTTGCTGGGCTTAAACCTGGGAATGATACTGCTAATTGTTTACTTAGCATTATCACAGCTTGTTTTGTGTGTTTTTTGTTGCCCGTGTTGTCAATTAACCAACTTGTTTTATGTGTTTTTAGTTGCCGTGTTGTCAATTAAGCGGATGTCTCACTTGAACATGTATATTCCACTGCTATCATTATTATAGTTGATAAAATGAACTGGATGCAGGTACAGCTGAAGCCCTTAATGGAACAAATTAATAGGATTAAGGATTTACCTTTTCCTGAATTTGGAAGTCTCCAAGCTTGGGAAGCCAGAGCAAGTGCTCCACGACTTGCAGAGAATGGTGAATCTAGAGCAATTGATCCCACCACATCTTCTCATGGGCTGGGGGCTGGAATGCCCATGCCTTTCCTTGGAGATACAAAGGTAATTCTTTGTTCCCCTCCCTCCAGGCTTACAGTTTTATATATCACCCTTCACTTGAGATCAAAAGCAAGCATCAATTGGTTGGCACCTCGGGTTTTTACAGCCTTGGTTTCATGCTTTGCGTTTGTACATACTTATATTACTTGATGCATTTTCAGCTTTTGTCTACAATGCTTTGCAGTTTTGACATGATGTGTCTGGAGTGTGTTGTAAGGATTGTTGGTTATGCAGCTCCTCAGGAATTCAAATTAGATATATTATAAACATAAATAAACTTAGACTGTTGTCACAAACTTACTAGATTTTGGCAGGTTGAAGTTGTTTTTTCTAAGTTTGATGACGAGGGTGGGGATCTTATCAAATCTGAAGATGATAATACAGACCAGAAAGTTGTACCACCTTGGATGATCAAGCAAGAGATGAACCTCACAATGGAACAGCGTGGAGAGGTCTCACAAACGCACGACTCTAGTCATCAGGTTCGTCAGGTTGGCATGAAATCGGAACGGGACGAGGATGAAGGAGAAGATGATATTGATTGGGAATAGGCTTCAGTTGCAGTTAAATAACATTGTAGTCAATCACCTCTTTATTCCACTTGATATTGATTTATTAGATTTATCAACCACTTACAGTGAGATATTGATACAATGTTCAAACAGTTCATGCAAATGCAAAGATCAATGACTTGAATGTTGAAGCAGCTAGAGGACTCAAGGATGAAAGGTTGAAGAGCAAAGCTTTTCTGTCCTTTAATGTTTCTCACCAAAGGTTGACAGTGACACTGATACGTACAATCTACAAATATCAAGTTTTAATCTGAGGGTCGCAGGCTCTGTGAATGAAATACATGTGATACATAATTACATTATCAATGAAATATGGTACAAGTTTTACTTCATTTTTCTTATTTTAAGGATCATTCTCGCTACATCTGTGTGTTTGAAGTTTTGAACTCGAACATACAAGAAACTAGGGGTGTTCAAGAGCTCAAGATTTGTTATATTATGTCATCATGGATACTGTGACCATTACTTTGGAACATACCACACTTAATGACTGTATCAATACATCGAGTATATTAGATTTGATACGGTGGCAGATCGACTCCATTCAAATGTAGACGACCATCTCAAATATTGAACTCTACTACAATTGAACTATACGATGTATCGGTAATGCACCATAAACGCTTCCCATCAACTTTAATTGGCCCAACAACAAAGATGGGCCGGGCCTTCAGACCCAAAGACTAAAGAAAAAACACAGCGCGGTAGGCCCAAAGAGAACAAAAAAAGGGCAACCTTTTTCTACTTGTAGCCGCTGGAAGATTGCCTGCCAAATGCCATAGGCCTTAAACCTAACAGAGAGACTCCGATCTCTCTCCGCCTGAGATTAAATCGCCGACCCGACTCCGAATAAGAACCAAATCCAAAAACCGAAAGCAATCTCGCAATTGTAGACTATGAGTATCGAGCATTTCAATAGGTACCTCCTCATTCTTCAATTCGTCTCATCAATTTTCCCTCCAAATTCAACACTGAACGATTACGAATCTGATTTGTATTTCTTGATTTGCTTCAGGTTGGTCAAGCTCACGGCGAGGGCGTTCTACGATGACTTAAGGGATAATCAGCCCAAGACTGGCCGGAGCGACAACCGGGGACTCGCCGTGGTTGTGCTCGACGCGCTCTCTAGGTTCGTTAAGCTCAATTTTATTGGTTCTTGGATTTATGGAGTTTCCATAATTGTTTCGAGTTGAAATTGCAAAAAATGAAGTTAAAGAATGTTAGCTTTCATCATCAATTGAATAGTGTAAGATTTGAATTAGGTTTCATCTAGTGGAGGTATGAGCTGATTTGGATTGCAGTTGAGTTGCTTTTTTGTGTGTTTTCGTGGAGACGAGTGTGTTTGTGCTTGAGAATTAAGAATTTTGCGATTGTAAGTAAAGCCTTGAGGTTTCTTGCTGCTAGGCTGCAATGGGTGAGAGAAGAGGATTTAGAAAAGGACTTGAAACTGCACTCGAAGCAACTTCGTCGTACATTGCGATTTTTTGAGGAGGAGAAACTGGTCACCCGGGACCATAGGAAGGAGGTGATTTTGTTTAACTTCATTGTTTTCTTTTGATTCTGAATGGTTCAGTACAGCTGTGGTTGCTGTTTATATAGTTCTAATTCAATTAGTTGTTAATAGTATACATCATGCGATCATCAAGCCTTAAAGACAAGGCTGGATATTAAGTATTAACAACATGGGTAACTATATACTTATCGATTTTTGCAGACAGCTAAGGGTGCAAAGATATTTAGTGCTGCAGTTGCGGCCACAGCTGATGGGCAACAGCATACAAAAGAAGGGGAAGAGAAAATTAAGCTGCACACTCACTCTTTCTGTTGTCTGGACTATGCTCAGGTTAATTTCCTATGTTTGCAAGTTTATATTTAAGTTGTGGTTTAGTTAAACAACTGCAAACAAATAAAACATTGGCCTGATAACTGATGATATCATTGATATGTGAATTGGTTAATGTAGGCAATTTTTTTTCTTTCTACTTCTTTTCCAGAAATGCAAGTTGACTTAATTATTGAATATATAAGATCTTGATATTGGCTTTTGAAAAAGGCCTTACACTAGAATTTGTTTCAGATATATGATGTAGTAAGGTACAGACTGCACCGTATGAGGAAAAAACTGAAAGATGAATTTGAGGACAAGAACACAGTTCAGGAATATGTATGCCCCAACTGTGGGAAAAGGTTTTTGCTGTCTTTTTATTTATTTATTCTCTTAATATGTTACTCTTTTTGATACTGTAATTCTAAATGCAAGCGCATATCTATAGATACAATGCTTTGGATGCACTACAACTCCTTTCTTTGGAGGATGAGTACTTCCACTGCTTTGGATGCACTACAACTCCTTTCTTTGGAAGATGAGTACTTCCACTGCGAGAGTTGCAACGGGGAGCTTGTGGTTGAGAGTGACAAGCTAGCTTCTCAAGAAGTAGGAGATGGAGATAGCAACGCAAGGAGGCAAAGGCGGGAAAAATTAAGAGACATGCTTCAAAATATGGAGGTTTGTGTCGGTTTATTATCGGAGTTTTTTTCATAGGTATGATTTTAAAAGTTTGTTGTTTACTTTTCGTTTTCTTAATTTGCTTTAGCATACATCTGTGGGTATTAAGATTGAAGAGAACAATTAGACAGGTTTAAGAATTTGAATGTTCCATGTCAAAATTTCTTCGTTTTATCCAATTTGTATGGATTGAAACATGAGAATCACAATAATATTACATCCATTACTGGAAGGCGGAGACATATTGAAATGTATCAAGTGGGCCTTTGAACATCAAGTCAAGAAGTGAGTGGCTATAAATTTTGTGCAAAATCCATGTGGTCCTAGTAACTGGAGTAGGTTCAATATTACAACACGAACAGTGAGCAAAGCCAGGGTGCAAGCATCTTTAAGAGTACTAATTGGTTGAAGTTTAGAACTGATCTGAAAGTTGTGTAAGGTTCCTGAAAGGTCTATTGACCTTAGCATTTCTTAAGGTATAATGCATGTTTTGTCTTGTCTTCCTAAATAGATCCGTTAAGATGGCCCTTCTGAGGACAATAGTACTTAGGGTGTTACCATTACACTTGCAATGGATTATGCTGGTTCTCAGGAGTCATGTTTATATTTAAGTTTGAAATTGATTTCGTGGAAATTCCAATAGCATCAGTGTTTTGTATGGGTCTCTTCTGATCCTTCTTAGAATTTGTAAGACCACCATCTCTTGACATGCCTAGGGTGTTATCCACTACGAACAGTACTGGATTTGTCAATGATGATATTTACATTTGTCAATTATTTTGTGTTTGCTGTTGCTACTATTCTCATTCAAGTTGATTTGTCCCACAAATTTTGTTTGTATTTGTTCTTTCTAGTGTATTCTACTGCTGTCATTCTCTCTGAGTTGATAGAATGATGGGGATCAGGTACAGCTGAAACCTTTAATGGAACAAATTAATAGAATGAAAGACTTACCTCCTGAATTTGGCACTCTCCAAGCTTGGGAAGGGTGAGCTCATGCTCAACGACGTGCCGAGGATGGTGAATCCAGTGGCGATCCCTCCAAATCTTCACAACATGGGTATGGTGGAACGCCCATGCCTTTTCTTGGAGATACAGAAGTAATTCTTGTCTCCGAGCTTCCAGTGGTTATTTGATAATTGTAGTTATGTGCATTTTTATTTATATGGTGACAAATCAAATGCAAGTAATTTAATGTAATGGATCAGCACCTCCGGTTCATACTGTGTTAAGTTCATGGTAAGACTTCTTATTTAGAGGCCAGTGAATGAAGTTGCACCATGACTTTGAGTGAGGGATGTTCCTTTTCTTCACCAGATTGTTTGCAGTCTTTTTCTTCACCGCTTTGATCGCAATTCTGGTTTCTAACATGTATGATGTGTATTATCAAGGGACTGGTTGGCTATGCAGCTCCTTATGATTGAACTGGATTTTGGCAGGTTGAAGTTGATTTTGGAAATGATGGCAAGGGTAACGATGTCAAATCAGAATCTGATACTACGGGCCAGAAAGTTTTGCCACCGTGGATGATAGGGATGAACCTTACAAAAGAACAGCGTGGAGAGGTAAAGCAGGAGGCAAAGATGGATGACACTGTAGCAGCACCAGAGTATTCAGATGACAAAAGGCAAATGCTGAAGATAATGAGAAGGCTTTCCAGGTTTGTTAAGTTTCTTTTCTACCTTGATGTTACACCTCCCCAAACCCCTACCCCTTCACACAACAAAAAAAGGGAAATAATGTCACTTATAATCTGCTTAGATAAGGTTAAAACATAACTAATGTTCTTCACTGTTCTACAGGATGAGTATCTCAAAGCTTATTAAGCTGCTTTGATGAAAAGACAAGAAGAAGAATCTGCAAAGAGTCGCCAGGTTGGCATGGAGTCAAAACGTGATCCGAATGAAGTAGATGAAGCAGAAGAAATCTGGGAAGAGGCTCCAGTTGCAGGTACATGTCATTATTTGACAATCTTTGTTCAATTCAACTTAATGTTTGATTTGAATCCTCAATCTCCCTTGGTCAAAGAGCATTGAAAATGGCCTGTTGATGTATACTTTCTTATCTAAAAGTTCATGTTTGGGATAAAAATGACGACAATTTAAAATGTGACAGATTCTTCTTTAATGTGCTCAAGTATTGCTGCATTGCATAATGGTCATATTGGCATCATTTATTTTGACTTGTATCAGTCATTGCCAGTGTTTGTCTAAGTTACATTGTCATCTCTGTACACCACTGCAGGTGATGCCAACGGAACTTACAAGGTCAATGACTTGAATGTCGATGCTGATGATACTGCAGAAGACGAAGATGACATAGACTGGGAGGAATAGCCAAAGGTTATCCATCTTTATCCTTGTTTACAGCTGACTATGATCTAGGACCCTCCCATCGTTGAAGTTTCATTATCTCAACTTTTTAGATATTACTTCCAATTGATGGTATCTAGCGCTGCCACTGTATATTAGTGTTGCCTTCATTTGCAGATCTCTGCTTGCAGAAGTTTTAGTAAGGGGAATTGCAACAGTGAAATTCTGCCACTATCCATTGAAGATTGTAAGGAACTTTGTTGGTTTTGTTAGGAATGACTGTAATTTCAAATAATATCATTGCAGTACAAGCAAGACATTTGTAAAATACATGACTTTTGTGCTTCAGTTTTTCCTTCCACCCCGTGCTATATACCCTTGAAAATTGTAGACGATGGTATAGAAATTTTTTTCAAGTGATATGTCAGTTGACGAATGTTAGTGGTGGTTCAGCTTTGAATCTTTTTAAGCTAGGTTGAGATGCTTCCTAAAATGGAAGGTCAATGTCCTTGAAGTCAAAGTAGATGAGAAGGTTCCAGATCACTGTGCATCGTATCAATTTGTGGTGAGATGACTCAGATGAGTACAAGTGTAGTGCCTAATCTGCCCCTTAGTCCCATACCAATACCTTGGTGTGTATGAAATGGTCTACCCGACAAGAGCCTCCCATTGTGCAAAAGGCGCATTCAAAGTCCATGCCCACTCCCGGAAGATATGCCTTTGGAGCTAGCTTGGTGTTTAATTTGCACACACAACCATAATGGATCTTTTGTGTTTGGTAAATTGGATTGGTGTTCATCACTTGCCCTAAATTGGGAAAGGGGGGTTTTGTAAAGTGCTTCACTTTTCAATTCAAATCTTCCACTCTAAAATGTGGATCATGTTATACATTGTTATTTGTGGTGTTCAGGGTTTACCGAATATTGCATGTCAACGTATAATCTATTTGAGAGTTTTCGGTAAGAACTTATTGAACGTTTAGGAAAATCGACACACATACTAAACACAATTAATTGTTCGCCAATTGAGTAGCAACTATTTATATTACTGAAATTCGAAATATAAGGAGCAAAATAAAAATTAGAATGGCAGCTAGTGAGAGCATGTGAAGACCTTCATCTGCTGGGTTTAGGTTGGGATTCAAACTTAGGAAACCAATAAAAAGGAAGAGTAAAAGGAAAGGAATTGTTTTCTCCCATGTAAATTAGCGTGTAGTGACATATTTTTAAGCACATACATACGTAGCTAAGCGTGCGTCATTGACTCAAAATTAACCCATTCTGAAACTGTTCAAAAAAAACTTTCCATGCATGAATATCAATCTTAGGGGTGCAAATGGGTCGGGTCGAGCCGAATATTATAGTGTTTATGTTTGACTCATTTTATTTTTATCGAACTCGAACAGGGCTTAAGCTTGAATTTTTTTTTCATGTTCAAACTCGGCTCGGCTTGTTTAAGCTCGAGCTGAGCTCGGGCCGGCTTGACTCATTTAGTTTCAATTACAAAACATTAATTTTAAGGCTATGTTATCTTAATTACTTTCTTATTGTGGTGATTGTTAGTGTTTGATTTCATTTTTTCATAAATTGATTGTTTTAATATATGTATTTTAATTAAATAATTTGATTCTAAAAGGAAAGAAATAAAAACAATTTTTTTAAAGCTAAGTTTTAAAAACGAGTTGTTTATGAGCTAAACGAGCCAAATACAATCTTGTTCAAATTCGGCTCGTTTT
Source organism: Comarum palustre (assembly GCA_951800085.1). Classification (NCBI taxonomy): domain Eukaryota; kingdom Viridiplantae; phylum Streptophyta; class Magnoliopsida; order Rosales; family Rosaceae; genus Comarum; species Comarum palustre. Next base: position 22,201,754 of record OX637576.1, on the reverse strand, counting down.
TTTGTCGGCTCAATATTGAGCTCAAGCTCGGCTCATTTATCTTACGAACATGAGCCGAACGAGCTAAAAATCGAGCCGAACGCGAGTTGAACACGAGCGGTTCGAGCCCACTTACAACCCTAATCAATCTCTCATATAAAGTCAAACACTACCACCACAACTAGATATATGAAATTATGAATCAAAGAAGAAATGGAGCGAGTCAATTCAAAATTAAGGATGTAATAGAAATTGGATTAAGATCATTGTCGGTATTAAAGAAACAGAGAGATGGAATAGTGTGAATTGTCCATAGCTATTGTTTGTGTGTGCTCAAAGCTAAACCACTGGCTGAGAAGTCCACAAAGCAGCGACCAGCCACATTATATTGTCCGTCTCAAGGACGGATCTTCGTGTGATCACAATGGGCTGCAGCCATGTGCTTTTTTAACATTTTTTAATTTATATAGGTTAAGTTGATTTAAAATTTAAAATTTTATATAATTAATTTAGATAAGAGAAAATAATAACAACAGTACATCAACTTTGCTTCACTGATAATTATGGTGTCTGAACTTTGTTAAATAACACATTGATACATGAACTAACAGTTAAGCCTAATTTTCGTACATGTCATTATAACACCGTTAAAAAAAAGATAATAGATTTCAGAAAAAAAAATGAACAGTAACTTTTAACGGTGTTATAACGGCATGTACGAAAATTAGGCTTAACTTGTTAGTTCATGTACTAATGTGTTATTTAACAAAGTTCAGACACCATAATTATCAGTGGAGCAAAGTTGGTATACTGTTTTTATAATTTTCTCTTTAAATAAATATGAATTATCTTAATGTTAAAAATAAAAATAGTAACTAAATAGTTAAAGAAGAGTGAAATAACATATAGGTTGCAATACAATGTCTGATTACCTTGACAACTTTAATTTGTGATTCAGATGCGAGTTCATAAGTTACCACTCCGGACTTTAATGACTTACTAACAAACAATGAAATTGAGTTTTTAGGACTAGAAATACTTCATTGCTTACATATATATTACCTCGTCATCATGCCAACTTTATTTTTAACCCAGAATTCCTAATGTCATGATGTGTAACAGTAATGTCACATAATCACTGCTCCTAATATAAACCCACAATATACAATTGCTCAAAGGGTTTGACTATCCAAAATTCCCCATAAATTGAAAAAAAATTGCCCTAATTAATTTATCTGTTGCTTGAACTCAAAGGGAGCTTTCATTGGAAGAAGAATGCACGACAACGCTGCCCCCTCATCTCCGCATCAACTGGCCTTTGCCTTACACAGTTCTCACCATAAAATAAAAACCATCATCAACTTCATCTCTGAAAATCTCTTTCATACTTGAAGCAAGCACAACCCATTCTCTCTTCTCCTCCATGAACATTTCTTGTGCTCCATCACATTGAAGCTGTCAAACTTCCAAAACCCTCCATCCCCATTATATTTGATCATCTCCAAAACAAAAATCCCACTATTTTTCCACCCACATTTCATCAAATTCCTTCTTTTATGTTCTAGCTAGCTAGCTCCATGCACTACCACTCTTCTCTTCCCCACCATGCCTTCCAAGCTCTCACATCTTTTCAATCTCATTATCTACCTCTCTTTGCTCTTGTTATTCCTTCATGGCTGCTGGTTCCATTTTTCTAATCCCAAACACAACACTATCCCCATTAACACGAGCAGCAGGAAATTATTGAGTACTACTACCGACTTCGACTTCACCCTATTTGTCCGCCGGCGTCAACAACAACAGCATCACCATCACAGACATTCTCCGCCGCAGCCGGAGTCGGTAAGACGCGAGATCGACCCTCGTTATGGCGTCGAAATGCGCCTTGTTCCCACTGGTCCAAACCCATTGCACCATTGATGATGAGGTTCTTTCATTTTTGGCTTTCATAAGCTTTTTGTGTATTTATGCTATTGTAATATTCAACTTCTTCATTTCTTCTTCTTCTTCACCAGAAAGGAGAAAAGAAATCACATAATATATGTCTAGTGATCAAAATGCTCATGAAATCAATCAATCCAGATTTATTATATACTTCTCATTTGGATCCAATGTGAATATATGTCTAATGTTATGTAAATGAGTGCATTATTTACTAGTTTCTGTGCCAACCTTTACCTTATCCTTGGTACTTTTAGCTATTGAATTTCTCAATGTTTGAAAATTTCCATTGAACTACAGCTATTTCATTATACGTGCAACATGTTGATGGATCTATCATTTATAATCTTGACCAGAAATAAAGGAAAACTCACTGAGTTATATACTTGTTCTTGGCATCGTATAGTTAATAACTAATAACATTGCTAGCTAGGAAAGCAACTAGTGGTTGTGACGGCACGTTATGTCATGGGAATCGGAATATGAGCAACACTTGAGAATGATAATATATGCTATATTAGTGTACTTCATATTCATGATTTCATGTATATAAAAACCACATTCGTATCGTTCTAATTTTATCCGATATCTTTAAAAAAAATCCATCTGTTTGGACTAAATAATATTTCTTAGCAAATGATAACTTCTAGAGCCTATTAGACTGATTTTTGTGGTCTAAATAATTGTAAAGATTCTCTTTCCATTTGAAATCATGTTTGACAAGGATTTACAGTTGCTTAAGAATTTTTTATATGATCCGATTAAGATTTGATATGCCTTGATCCGCAAGCAAGAACAAACCCTAGTGTTCACTATATAAAGAGGCCATGGTACAAAGACATCTCCAAGCTCCAATCAATCAAACACAACTTTTCACACTGCAAAACAAGCCTCCCTCAGAGCACATCTACCAGAAAAATTCCTTTAGTCTTTTTGTTCACCAAAGCCCTATCAGTAGGCATTTCCCGCTGCTACGTACTCACCAAAGCCCGACCTGTCGGCAATTCCCGCTTCCACCTCACCAAAGCCTCATCCGTGAGCACTACCCGCTTCTACTCACTAAGCCTCATCGGTGAGCAAATAGTCCACCACCGCTTCATAAAGTCCAACCTGTTGGCGAATTCCTGCAAACCATTGTTAGGGTGAATAACCTTAGCAAATATCCACAGTTTGTTAGAGGATCATTTGGCGAACGCCCCACAATCCTGATTTTTAGCTCTGCTCAACCATACCGATCTGAGTAGGAAACGTCCACTTCGTAAGAGAAGGAGAAAAATCCTAGTTGCTCTTCAGCTAGATCTAAGAAGAACCTAAGTGTCGGCCTGACCAGCGACCGTACGACAGTTGTTTGAGAAGAAGACAGAAGGCGAACAAACATCCAGATCAAGGTTGTACCTGACCCATAGGTACTGACACGCTTTAAGACTGGTTGTTCGAAGAAAATCCATTTTCACGCCGAACACCATCGTTAGTAGATATTAAGGTCTTATTTTTTTTGAACAAGAGTAGATATTAAGGTCTAGAAGCGAATATTGCGAAATATTGTTTGCAGAGGATTATAACCTAATTTTGTTTCAAAACAGACGCAAAGCTCAAACCTGGATAACGAAGAGCACACAGATATCTTGAGCATGAAATGAGGCTTTGAAATTCATGTCCACCACTTTTATATTAACACGATGTGAAGGCATTTTCTATAAAGGTTGACTTGAGACACAAAATTAAATTTTAAAAGGGGAAAAAAGTCTCCCACAAACACATGCATGCTGAACAGTACTGGAATATCTTTTTGTTTTTGTGAGCTTCGATCAACAGCTTTCCAAAATGGGAGTTGGTATTTCAGGAAAAACGGGGTCAGAGTAGTATATGTAAACCTCCATGCATGTTAGAATTTGATCAAAGTGCCTTAAACGTGAGCCAAAATATTGGGGAGGGATGATTAATTAGGGCCTCTAATGATCACATTCGTCTGATCACAATCACATTCGTTATTCTCCAAATCGGAAAAGTTTTGGATGCATGAATTTCTTCATGCATTGTGGGACTTTCTTTTAAACAAGATATATTAACCACTACAAGAATAAAGAGCAAATGTCGTATATCTTGTGTGACCTTTAAAGCTGTTACAATCTCTCATATCTGCTATGAGTGCAGCAAATTCAAACTTTAAACTTCATTAATGCCCCCACTTGCTATATTTATGAGAGATTTGAACACCTCTAATGCACTAAAAACAATAAAAAAAACTCAAAACGGTTTTTAATAATATAGCTAAAATCTATATATTTAAGTTTAATTATAATAAAACCACATGTCTTATTTTAATTGAAATGTAGCATCATTAGATATTGTCACGTGGTGCTATGCTAGCACTGTAGTGAACCGTGACATCTTATTAAGATCGAAAAACAAAGAAAAATTAAAAAGTATTGTTCTTGAATTCGCTTGAGAATCAACGAGCCTTTCATCGAAGGAGTATGGGCTGGGGTTCGCACCCTTCATCACCAATGTTTTGGGCGGTGCACCTTCCCACAAGACTGGCTGTGGGTTGCCATTTGAGGCGGCCACACCACAGTGATTGTTTCTCCGGCAAAACCACACCCTAGGAGCATACCATTCTGCAAAGCCTTGTACATGCACAAGTTTTACACGTTTGATGTTCTAGGATATAATCACTATAAATAAGAAGGATAAGAAGTTTTGGTTACAAATAACAATGGAAAATTTGAAGCATTTCGCACATTTTCAGTGAATTAGATTTAAGCCCAAGCTACACGATCAGTGATATTTAACGATTGGACATATAGCCCAAGTAACTACTGGGCTTTAAAATAGCTTAGCCCGTGATATTCTATTATTAGACATATTAGCCCAAGTTACTGGCCATTTCAATTGATTATTGAGCTATTCAGATCTTCTATTTTCTTGGTTGGTTACTTTCTCACTAGGACACACACATATATGAATATTGGATTATTTGATCCACCATTAATAATGAGTTATAAAGTTTGAATTCAACCTTTAAAATATGAAGGAGCCACTTTTCATGTATGTCTATATGGATATCAAATTGTTCAAGAGGCACCAAAGGAGCATAGCTCACCCGGCATCTCCAACTTCTGTTACATCAAAGTAATATTTGAATTCAATAAGTCGATCACTGAAAATTCTTTTCCAAATTATAAAACCCAAGTCTTTCAACCATGCACTCTTCCTTTCCCGTCAAATGTTATTCTAATTTTATGATCAGAGACTTGCATAAAAAACTGCATATATGTTATGATTAAGCTTGCCCAAATGGAAGTGCGTAGTTATAGAATGTTGTGGGAGTGAATAACACGATTGGAATTTTCTCTTCATAGTTCTCTCCTCATCATATTGTCTTGTAAGAAGATACGAGTAATTTTATATAATCATGTGAAGTCATGAATTTAAATGTTGTGTAGTCATGTGAGGTGTGACACACACAAACACAAGAGAATATGGTCATTGAATTAAGATTGGATGACCTAGATAATCTCATATATGATGAAAAAAAATATCCAAATTTAAGAAATTCAAGAACATAAAAAAATTATGAAAGATGCTCTAAGAAAATATAAGTAATTTTTTATAATCATATGAAGTCATGAATTTAAATGTCCTGTAGTCATGTGAGGTGTGAAACACAAAAACAGAAGAGAATCTGGTCATTGAAGTACGATTGGATGGCCTAGATATTCTCATGTATGATGAAAAAAGACCAAAAAGGGTCATGAGGCGAGGATCCGAATCCGTATAGTAGCTAGCTAGCTAGCTAGTTTACCTGACGAAAAAAACCCAATTATTGGAAGGTGATCTACCAATTCGAACCAACTAAATGGATCTGCCCTAAGAGTCATCTCACCGACCATTATCATCAAAACTCCAACGTTGGGAGTTTTAGTGGCTCAACATCGTTTTCTTCACAATCTAAACAAGGTACAAGATCTAGTGGCTGCCTTTCGGCCCTTTGGAAGATGATGATGTGTGATGACTAAGGTAAATTAGGGTGGTGTCCATAGGCATTAGAAGTCTCTCTATTAGGTTGGAAGTTTTGTGCACAATTGTGAGTAAACCAAGGTTGGAAACTGTTGATTTAGTGATAGTGGATTTCATCCCAATTAGAGCCGAACAAGTTGTTCAAATTACACTTCAAACGTGTTGTGCAGGTGGCCAAACCATAGCAATGATTAATGGATGAAAATACGTACGTTCAAAAGCTATATATGGTTAATTAATTAGTATTACAGAAGAGATTTTTGAACCACCAATTAAACTCAAAAATGTATTACCTTCTAACAACTTAACAGTATTGTTTATCAAACCAAAATAACGATCGATATAACAATATTTGTTCGATCAACTTAACCAAATAAAATTATTTTATGAAAATAGATATACGGTTCTAAAATAGAGTTTATGTTCTTTATAAACTCTAAACCGTTTAGAGTTTTTTTTTTGAAATATAATCATATGCTTTTTATTGATAGATAAAAGCCAGAATGACATCATACAAGAACCCGAAAAAAGAGACAATCAAACACCATTACATTGAAACATTATACTCAATCACTCAAAGTGAACGGTCACCCCGTCTGCTCGATCATCCTTCTTCTAGAAAAATAGAGGGGCCAACAATTTATTGTACAAACTAAAAACTTCTTTCCATACGCACAATCCATGCCCATAAGTTGAAGGCTCAGCACCCTTGGAGTCCAATCTTCATAGCCCAAGGTTGCAGCAGCATCAAGCCTACCACGTCGTCCCACTATCGGAATCGAGTCGTCGTTCCACCGTCGGGAATCGAGGCGTCGCCATCGTGTCCTTGCCATCATCCAAAGACGACAACACCCCTCATAGATCTGACCACACCCAATCTGAACAATGGAAACGCCCACACCTGACCAAATCTAGGACACCAAACTCTACCATCGCACAGACCAAACCTCCACATATCCATCCCACCCCTCCTTAGAATCTCTCAGTAACGAACTGACTCTGACATCGATCCCTGCAAACTCCGACTCCAAACATTGCCCACACCACCACTCTGCAACTCTTGTTAACTGAAAGCGAGGATCCAAAGAACAACCGAACCTTAAACCCAGGACCAAACCGTTTAGAGTTTGAACGATGAAAAAAGTAAAAACATGTTCAACCACCATTGTTCTATTACTAAATTCAAAAACCCCTCGTATGTATATTTTGTATACGTTTGCATACGTTTACATATACAATGGTCCATAAACATTTAAGTGTTCGTAGAAAGGAGTGATGGTTGGCATCTCCCCTGACAGGGACGGGAACTGCCTTCGGGTTTACCTGTTAACACATGGTCCATAAACATTTAAGAGACGAAAATAGTTGTCCCCAAGTTATAAAAAATCTATACATGCAGTATAGGAAGGGGCAAGGCATAGGACTGGGTCAATATATGATATCTGGGTCCGTAGAATCGTAGATGAATGAGATACACAAGATTCGAGTTGAAATATGCAAATAGCCGAGTCCAACATAAGACCTCAGCACCATTCTGCCCCCGATCGAAGACTTGGCCATTTTAACTTTCAGACGTCGGAAGTACCTCATCAGTGAAACAAGTTGCGGGTTGACTCAACCACCACAGGCTTTGATTAGTTGCATTCTAAGCACATAAAACTGATCAATAATGCCAGCAAGTCTTCTATCTGATCAGATCTCTAGCTATATATTTAGAACTTTGATGATTTGTTTGATCCTTAACCTTTCCTAAGTCCGCCATGCATTATATTACACAAAATAGGGCAATAAACACGCTTTGATGATTTTAATAATGATGATCAGGTATCTAAAACCAACGTTCATCCATAAATTACTTATTTATCAAATTAAGAAAGTTTATAAACAACCATTAAAAACAATTTCGAGTTCCTCAAAACATGATAATTATTCAAGGAATAAAACCCCGCCAAATTGATAAGAATCATCATGCCAATTTATTTTTTTCTTTAAAAAATAATATATATATATATATATATATATATGCAAATTTTAAGAATTTATTACTTAACAAAGCTTTTGAGGATAGGATTTGACCAATTAACTAAATTAGTGGTTTGTGCTTATCAAGAAAAAGTGTAGGACACCAATCCCTGTATTAGGTAGTGAGTGAGCTGTGATTAGGATTACCAACATTTTCATCCAAACCCTCTAATAATTTTATATTAGGGAATTATGCTCTCTCCATCTTCTTCTTCTTCTGGGATTACCAATAAGCATCCATCATTTTCATCCATAAACCTTATTCTATGTATATACTATATGGTGTGTTCTGGTTCTGTAACACCAGAAATGACGAAAGCTATGCCAGTCAACCGGCCTATATGCTAGTCACCAGTCCACCTTAACCCCAAAACTTCTCTCAACCAAAACAGGAAGGGAAACCTGCCAACCTGCTATACCCGGTCACCTGCATGCAACCCTTGTCTTCTCCTATATATTCTCACCCTATACCCCTCCAAGTCGTCTCAATCAACTAAGGACTCGATCACATTTCATTTCCATCACAAAACCACCACCAGTTTTTCCATCAATAAAACATGGTCCGCCGGCCAAACTCCGAAGCCGACTCGGACAGCTGTCCGATACGGCTGAGCTCCAAGGAGAGGCTGCTCGCCTCCGTTGCTGCCCTCATGGACATAGCTAGCCGACTGACACATAAGCTCACGGCCAGCAAGCAGCCTAGGAAAACGTCGTCGTTGAACAGGCCCAAGCAGCTGATGTCGACCATAAGCAACAAGGCTATAACTCTCCTGCACCGGAAGAAGGTCGGCAGCGGCGAGAGACACAAGGGTAAGGCACATAAGGAGGAGGAGGAGTGGGGAGACGGCGGGGTGTGGCAGCGGTCGATTCTGATGGGGGACAAGTGCGAGCCGTTGGATTTCTCGGGCGTGATATATTACGACAGTAATGGGCAGCAGATGACTGGAGTTCCTATCAGGTCGCCACGTGCGAGTCCCTTGCCTGGGTACCTGGAGAGGGCTCAGAAAATCTGATCGGAGGTCGATCTCCTGTGGTTTTGTCACCAGCGGGTGCTGTTGGTTTTTGTTTAATTTTCTTAGATCAAAGGCGATTTCAACGTTTGATTGGAGGTTATTTAGGAGATTTAACATTTTGTGTGGATCTCCTACTCCTCTTTTGTTTTCTGTTTTCTTGGTTTTACACCTCTATTATATTGTGTTGTGGTATTGCAAATTAGCCTATTCCATTCCCCTGCATGTTAATATATGCAAACATTTTGTATACTCTTTTGTTCGTAAAAAAACTATGCATCTAGTACTTCATGCCATCTCTCTGAGGTTTTTGTGTGGGGTGCAATTGCTGCGCACGCTATATAACGCGGCACGGCAGAAAATACCGTGATCATTAAGGCCTTCGTTGGCCCCTTTACCGGCATGGTGGCCTTTGCTTTATTTATGAAGATTACACAGGTCCAAGAATTGGGAAAATTCTGTTATACAGTTGTGTATGCTATGCATACCCACATCAGCAATACCCAGTGTTCCAAAACAATGCATGCTTCCCAGCCTGTTCATCACCAACTGACTAGTAGCAGCTGAGGAGTTGAGTTGTATGTAGTCTTCTAAAATTAGACCGTTTGCTGAACTAGAAGTTTTCTACCTGTCTGACTAGTGCTAAGAGCAATTGCACCCATAGGTAATTGGTAATTGCTCATTTGTCAATGAAACTGCCCTTGCTAATTCATTATTCATCCAAAATTGGCAATTGTCTTTTCTTTATCAATTCATCCATTGAAAGCAATTTACATGCTAATTCATTATTTACAATTTAATTTTGAATAATTTAGTAATTAAAAACATTAAACTTATAATTGATTAATTAATTACTAATGTGATTTAATTGTACAACAATCATTATTAGGTTTTTTGTCGATCAACTATCAATATTGTTAAAAAAATATTAATTAATGTTTTAATAAAATATCAAAAACTTGTTCCCATAACTTTGAAAGACTAATCGATTTACAGATGATCGGACACACGGTTACACGTCCAAGAATCGCTGAATTGAATTTTTTCATCTTCTTACCAATTGCAATGTGAGTTTCCCATAGTTGGATGAGAAAGGAAAAAATAGAAGCTAAAATTGATGAAGGGAGAAAATTGGGAGGTACACTTTGAAAAGTTTTGGTGTGAGAAATTATAGAAAGGGGTTTATAAGAGTAGTTATTTATTTTTTTCAACTTAGAAATAAATGTTTAAGTGAAAACAGGAAAAAAACAATAGTAAATTACATTTTAGTTACTGACCAAATTTCAGTTTACAAATATATCATTTTTACATTATTTTACACTTTTAAGGACAAATATTAACAAATTAGAACAAACTAATATCCACGTGTCATATGTCATTACAATTTTATCAGAATATCTTTCACTACATATCAACTGCTATAGTCGACCAGAAAATATGTGCTACTGACGAGTAGCACAGTAGCATCTTGTTACTGTCGACTAAAAATGTGATAGTAACACCATATTACTGTCGACCAAATATGTGTGTTATTCCAATAGAAAGAATTGTCAATCAAATTGCTTTGATGATTGGGGGTAGTAGTGGAAAATGGGTTGTAAAGCAAGGGCACACCACGAGCACGACACGATTAAAAGTGGTCTGGCACGGTACTGTCTAAACACGTTATCTTAATGGGTCGGACCTAGAAAAATGAGTGCACGAGCCCAGCCCAGTCAAAGCATGTTATAGGCCAGGCCCGACCAAATTAGCACGATAAGTTAAGACCCACGGCCCGACCCGCTTTAAAAAAATATATATATATATATATATATATATATATTATAATATGTAGATTATATATTTATAAATAATATAAAATTTATTTTAAGTGTGAACAATAACTTATAAATACTAATAATTATTCATTTTGATTATCTTAGACTCATAAATTTTTTTGTTAAAACATTATCAAGTATAAATAATGATCATATGATTCATATATCATATATTTCTTTAGTTTGTTGGCAAAGGAAACAAATGATCGATAGAAAATGTGAGTTATTTTTCATTTGTTTTTCGTTTTGGTATACTATGATATCAATTTTGGACTAATTTCTATTTTTAACTACAAACGGGTCATCTTTAATCAGCCTGACCTGAACGCGACCTAATATGTTATGAGTTTGGACCGTGAGCCGGGCCTTAGATTTGAGTAAATGGGCCGGTCCGAACCCGAACCCGTTAAGACGTGAACCGTAGTGAACCGATCCAAACACGACCCGAAACCTGATTAAACGGACCAAGCCAGGCCGACATATTTGCCACCTCTAATTGAGGGGGGTTGACGCGGTACATTAAGATTTTCTTGCAACTTAGGTGGGTCCCAGTAACTGCGTCATAAATCGACGTCCCAGTGTAAATATGCTATAACGAGTTATATGTAGTGTTCTAAAACAATACTCTGTCTGACTACCGCCTAGCAAGTGCAAGTCTCATTTCGAACCTTGCGAATAACAAGCAAAAAAAGAAACAAAGAAAGAGTTCTTGTGATTCTCTGGAGTAGCTATGAACTATATTGAAGTGATAAAGCATTCTCTATCAAGTAACTGACATATAGGACAATAATTTTTATCGCACCCCTACCACCAGGCCAATAATTCTTAAGATTATGATGTTTACATTCACCAGCTTCTTCAAATTCTCCGCAAATTAATGAGGAGCTGCCTTCCAACTTCCAAGTCAAAATCGAAGTTATTGAAGATCATGACTAAACCTATCGATGCATACAAGAATTTTCAGATCCTCTTATCTGAGAAAGATAATGTAATGAGAGGGCTAGCGGAAGCATGTAATCAATACCCCCAATCCCAACCAGAGAAGTTGTAGATTAAAGAGAGTGACTTGCTTCAAAGCCACTATGCTTTGTAAGAGCATATGCATGGCGGTTTAAAAATCATGTCAATTTAGCAACAAAGTGATGGAGTCCTGCATGCAACGGTTGAGAAGGAAGGAGAAAATCAATTACCATGCCCATCCAAAATCGCAAGCAATTGCAGAGGCAGGCGATCTGTGATTGCCTCTCTGATGGAGCAGCAATCGGTGAGACCCACGCACGTGGGTGCCTGTCAGGCGCAATTTTTTTTTTAAATTTCTGTCGCGTGTAATACACATGCGCGCTAAAAAATAAAGAATGACCTGCGCTGCAGAGCCATTGGCCAGCCACAGGCTGCCTCGTGGCACCTTGTCTGGTTCAACAACTCTTTGAGCTGCAACGGTCTTTTTTTAACCACCGAAAACTATACAAAATAGTCATATTTTCCCTATAAATACTCTTCTCTTCTTTACAATTTGCACCACTTTTCATCTTCTACTATATTCCTCACAATTTCTTTGTATTCTTTACAAATGGCTACTTGGCTTCCTTATGAAGATTTACAATTGTGTGTTTTTGGATACGACAATTTACGAAAAAAAACTCATCGTAGTGATGAGGGGATATGAAGAAGTAATTAAAGGAATGTGTTTCAAAGATTTGAAAAGTGAGTTGTGAAGGTTGAGTGAGTGATAAAACTTATTTATAGTCATTTTCAGATCATAAAATTTTCAGATCATGTTGCGTATCGACTCATCATTCGTCAAAAATCATATCAAAAATCTAATTACATTATTTGGCCATTTTTGGTTGATCACCAAATGCTTCAACACAATTGACGGACTCGGCGGCTTTCAAATTGACCAGACTTGTAGCATACTATATCAATAATCATCCTTCAAGAACACGGTATTTAGACAAGAGCTGATGAACAACTTCATCAGTCACATTGACATCCGAGAAATTAATTCAAGAAATTTAAGCCACTCAAAAGGAATGCATATAGTAATTATCAAAGTAATTTTGGAAACCCTTATAATATATGACACAGGATTACTCAGACGGGAGCTCATTGTCCCGCACGCCGCTGAAGCGAGTGAGCAGTCCCGTTACCCCGATATATGGCATACATACGCTTGTCACATGAGAAACAGAAGTGAACATCTACGAATGCTAGGTGTCTAAACCCACCCATCAAACCCAGATGGAGCACACTAGTGCTTCGTCGCAAAAACCAAACCCACTTATTGAGAGGAATGCAAACCCCACTCCGCATTTCATCATTGAAGAATTACATAACACGATGCCTTCTCTCAAACTTCACAGCCAAACACAGAAAATTGGAAAATTGGTTTCGTTTCTTTCATGTTCTCGTAAAACTGATCACTCCTTTCTTCCTGAAATTTTAGTGTTTTTAGCTTGAACTACATCTAATCTACTATCCGAATACTATTATATATACTAAGAAAATGAGGACATTCAACAGTCACAACTTACTCCATCCATGGACACAGCAAGGCAGATTGCCAGATTCCATTACACAAGCAAAGAGCATGTCCATGTACTCAATAAACCTTCATAATTTTGGGCGCCAAAAACGTAAAAACCTTACAGGCTCAAAAGTAACAAAAGAAACACAGGAAATGTAAATAAATAAATAAAAAAACCCGGTCCAACATTTCTTCCGGTTCCACAGGTGATCGGATTTTCTCTCCGGCTAAGCTCCCGGAGCTGCATCCTTGACCTTACTATGCAAATACCCACCGTACTCTTTAGCATAGTCCTTGACGTGGCTAGCCGTGTCGTAAATCCTGCTCCGAGCGTAGTCAACCCGGTCTGAACCGGGCGGGTGCAACCCTTTAAAGTACCTGTACATCCACGACAGCCCTCCCACGGCGGCGGCGCCGAACCCGCACATGGACACGAACCCGGCCGCGGCGAGGAACAGGACAGTCCCGAGTGGGACCCATATGGGGCTGGATACTATGAGGATAGGGGTGACGAAGATAAGACCTAAAACCGTAACGGTGATTGTGATTCCTGTGAGGAGTAGGAGAATGCCGCCCGAGACGAGGAGTGTGAGTAGTCCGATGAGCTGTGTGGAGTTCGGGACGTGGCTTTGGAGTCTACTTAGGAAACTGCCGCCGTGGGGGGACCTTTGTGATCGGTGCTGCTGCTGGTGGTGGGTCTGGGCCGGCTGGAGTTGTTGGTGACGGTCCGCCATGGAGGAGATGATGAGTTGGACAGAGATAGAGAGAGTGGCATAGAGAAGTGAGGGAGAGAGAAGATGAGGACATAAAAATGGGGGAAGAGAAGACAGGTGGTGGGGAAGATGACATGCAAAGGGACACGTGGAGGGAAGAGGTGGTTGGGCCTCCTAGATGGGTGTCGGATCTGAGATTGACCTGTTCTAGCTAGCTTTCAGCTGATAGACTTATTTTGGGACTGGATTCTCTGTGGCGCAGCTGTACTATAGGAGTTGTGTTATCTATGATCTCATCACAGAATACTTCTTAATTTCACTCTTTTAATTTGATTTGTTGTGAGATTGTTCATTACATAGAGGATTCAAAGCACGTAGTGAACTTAAACCAACATGAATAGAATTTGATGATCTAGTTCTACTCGTTATGCTTGTGCTACTTTTTTGCACAGAAAAAGAATCATCATGTACATAATTTCTGGTGAATGGTGACTTGATTCACAGATCAAACATTGGTTAATTAACAGATGAAGTACACAATCATACATGATGTAAAAAGACAAGGTAATTTTGGTGTTAACCTGGCTAGCTTGCTATTATCCATCATGGGGATCTAACTGACTAAAATGCAAAGGAGACGACTAATTAATAAGATGAAGAGGAGGAAGAACAAAGCAGCAACAAGTCCCACAACATTGGTGTCAATCTTGTTTTCCTGATTACCATAGGAAGCCGTTTCAGTTCTGTTTACTTGAGTAATGCTGCTGTCTTCTTTGATGGTGTTGGGAGTTGCGCAAGCAATAATCACATCTGTTGATGACTCAGGCTCATAGTGTGTGTCTACTTCAAGTTCAGTGTAACTATTTTGGGCTGAATTTGTTGTTGAGTTGTACCCAGACCTCTCAGTATCATCGAATACACATTCGGATTGAACTGTTGAACCAACTGAATCACTAAATGAGACTCTCCTTCCCTTTGATTTGACTGCATTGTCACCTTTGTTCTTAAGTATTGAAGCTTTCACCGGAACCATTGAAGTTGAAAACCTGCGAACTAGGCCTTTCTTGATGATGGAGTCACCTCCGGAGGACCTTACATCCTTTCTTCTTTTTGTACCCCACTTTTTAATACTATGCATGAATCCAGATTTCTTATCAGTAGTGCTACATCTTTGGCTACTTGATAATGAGTTATCCAACTCTACGGTAGTTGTCTCAAACACATCACCACTCAGATCAGTTGTAGATGTTTGAGGCGACGCGCTGTCATAGCTGGGATTTGAAATCTTGCTGCTATTATGGGATTGAATTTCAAGTCTCAAGCAAGTGTGGAGCCATCGCTGGTACACGAGTTGTTGGACCATATCGAATCTGTTGTTCTGTAATCTCTCAACTTGTCCCGACAAGTTTTCATTAGTGTGCCTCAACTTGCTAATCTCCTCTCCAATCTTAGCAATGTTTTCACTCTGTAACGAAAACAGGACAACTCAAATTTACTTATGCTGAAACTAATTTGACTGATATAGTGAAACTACAAGTACTTTCAGGAACACAATTCTGTACAAAATCATTCAATTAAGCATAATACTTTCAACAAATGAATCACTACTCTAAAATGTCGCATCAAACAAACAAACAAATTTCGGTACCCAAAACTTTCATTCTTTAGCATTATTCATCATGGAATAAGAATAAATGAATATCTATGTACCTCAGTTATGTTGGAAAGGGCAGTAATTTTATCTTGAGCAGCAACCAATTTGACTGCCAGTTCTCTCTTTCCAAGTTCAAGCTCTTTGTTTCTCCTCTTTATCTTCAAAATTTGCAACTCAACATCTCTTACACCTTTAAGCTTCTTCTCAACTATGTCATGCCTAATTGAGTTTCCGTCATCTTTATCCCTAGGCAAGTTGAAAACTTGTTCTTCCACAATCAAGAGCCTTCCCTTCACCTCCATGCTGCTCTCTATAATATAATCCATCTTCTTCTGCTTTTCAGCTATCACTTTCTTCGCTGTCTCCAGTTGCTTCCTTGCCAAGACACATTGCTTGACTTCTTCATGAAGATCCTTCCTCTCAGTCTGCATTGAAGCAATGGTGGCATTGAGAATTTCAATCTCCAACAACTTCTCGTCTAGATGTCTTTGCGAGTGAGACATAAAAGATTTCTCTTCTCTTAGCTCACATAGCTCTAGCAATTTCCACTCAAGCCTCAGCTTCCTCTGTTGTACCTCCCTCACTAGATTATGTAACACTTCCATTTCATTGACCCTTTCCAGTTTTTTGATTCTAATAATTTCAGCCTTCTTCCCATTTTCCATCTCTCCAATTTGTTGTTGATGGAAGTTTGAGTCATCATTCTCTTGAGTACAAAATTAAAGATCATAAAATTAACATATAACACAGAAATTTTGCTATTTTTCTCAATAAATTTGACAGAATCTATGAAATACCTGGTGGGTTGACACCGGTGAATTGGTTCTTGGTGGAATTGCATCTGTGTTTGTGTGCAACTGCATATGCTGCAACTGAAGCTGCAGCCAAAAAACTTATTTTGATGATCATCTAAGCCTTAAGATGTTAGAAAAGGTTAAATCCAAACTTGGTCGACATTGCAGGTATCAGAAGCTCTGAAATTCTCAGTATTGCTTCACCATCAGATTTTTCTCTGCCACCAAAGGTGAAGATGAAGCTCCATATCAACATGGAGTGTTGATTTTGTATGACTCTTATCCCACAAAATGGAATTTAATGTTATTGGAAGATACTTTACTGTGTGAGATTTCTTTGTTTTCTTTGTTTTCTTCTTCCTCTTTCAATTTACACAAATTGATGTTTTGGCCTCATTCTTTTTAGCAAGTAGCTCAGGAAGACAAAGAGGATATTTTATTACCTTTGATAGTCCCATGGATTAGAAGTGGTGGTCCAAAATATAATTAGAGGGGTCCTAATCAAAAGTAACTAAGGAGTTTAAAGGATGCACATTGTGGATAAACCAATTATATAAAGAACTTTCTGGGTCAAGGTTTTAGCTGAAGCTTATATAGTTTCATGTGAGTTATTAAGCAGATATGAAGCTTTCAGTCCAAGTATATCCAAGTTGATTATTTAGACAATAACAACTTCATGGCAACTGAGAAGAATGGGAATTTCACCTTATTGTTCACAATATTTGAACTTTAAGTTTTAATTTATACTCAAATCTAAAGGGGGGAAATGTGATGGCTGGCATTCGAATATCTAAACAAACAAAAGAAAGCACCAAAAGGGCAGGGCTCACCTTGAGTCAAGACAAGCAAGACTCAGATTTAAAGCCTCTAAATATTAGGGGATCTTTCTTATATTATTTAGTGTACTGTTAGGTTATTAGTATTGCATTGTTTCGGTGTTAAGTAGCTACAAAACTAAGTGGCTGAACCTGAGTTTGACTCCTATTTGGGGTTTTTCTTTTATTTTAGTTTTTTGTCTTTCTTTTTATTTTTAATATTCAATTCTTTTTAATATAGTTCATCAAACAAATTTTTTTCAATCTGAGTTATAACTACTTTAATAATTATTTAATATATATAATGAGTTAATTAATGAAAGCTCTTATGTATATTGTATTTTTATTTTACCAAACATTTATTAAGGGGCCTCAAATTTTTTTCATCTAGAGTCTTGAGACACACAGTGCTGGCCCTGCAAAGGGGCAGTACTATGAAGCTGATACGCACTCTAGCTCAAGTGTTGTGTAAGCTTCAAACCAAAACGAATCCCTTTGCAAAGAATTATGAGTTTCATCTAAATACCTTAACTGAAAACCAGAAGAGGCCAACATTCAGTCCTTGTAGGAAGTCTACACACACAGTCTACTACTACAAATAAACATAACGTCAAGAGAATACATGCACAGACAATAACAAACATTTGATGCGCATCTAAACTGAACAAAACAAAGTTTACAGTAAGAACAAGATCCGAGTTAACAATATCTATAAGGCAAAAATTTGGGTGACAATGTCTCGTTACCTCTAGGTGACAGTGGCCAATAAAAAGATAACACGTGACACTTATATTCTGAACTAAAAAAATTATACTTAGACCATCTCCAGTAGTTTCTCTAAAATTTATTCAAAATAGGGAAACAAAAACCAAATTTTTTAAAAATATTATGCTCCAATTCCAACATCTCTATTTCAAAGATTTAACATTTATTAGAATAACAAAATATGATACATCATAATTAATTATAACAAAAAAAGATTATATATTTTATTGTAACAACAAAATAATTAATAAAATATTTTATTTTTATAAAAAAATTTTTAGAGCGGTGAAAAATTAAATTTTAGGGAATGAAAGGTTTACTGCAAATTTAAGAAAACAATGCTCATTTTTTTTCTTCATCTCTATTTTAAAAAATGAGATAGAGAAGCTGTTACATCAAATAAATACTCAATATTATTTTTTAAATTTGACAAAATGGAGAAGCGGTGGATATGGTTTTAGACACTAACAGACGTTTCGGGTGAGAAAGGATCGAAACTCCCAGCTCTTTTACAGAATCCTACTAGGACATAAAACACAAGGCTGGGCAGGGGTAAAATGGGAATGTTAAAAGAGGAACAAGGAACCTGGTATAAAGAGGAACAAGTCTCCGAGTCTCTCTGTCGAAGTCATGCTTCCGCAACAGGGCTCACTCTTCTTCGCCGCCGATTTCGCGTTCACGCCCTCTTTGGTTTTCCCCATTACTAAATACCCATTCTTTCCCTCCTCCTCTTCATCCTCCATGAACCTCAAACCCAACCTCATCTCAACTTCTTCTTCTCCGCCGTCGGCCTTGTCCTGCCGGGCGTCACGTGAACCTCACGTGACTCCTCTCACGTGAGTTGGTTTTACCAAAAAGCATGTGTCCTTTATTCATAGCGAGTTTTTTTTGCTCATTGGGTTTTTGTTCGTTGCAGTAAAGATGGAGCTGTTCATGGATTGTCTGAGACCATTGTGGGTGTTCTTGGAGGAGGCCAGCTGGGTCGAATGCTGTGCCAAGCAGCTTCTCAAATGGCCATTAAGATCATGGTGTTGGACCCACAAGAGAACTGCCCCGCTAGTAAACTTGCTTTTCATCATATGGTTGGTAGCTTTGATGATAGTGCTACTGTCCAGCAATTTGCTAAAAGGTTCGATTTTTACGGAATTGGTTGCATTGTATTTGCTCAGGTTTGAAAATTTAGTGCTTTGTTTTTTGTGATTGAAGTGTGTATGATGTTGTGTTTTGGTGGTCAGGTGTGGAGTTTTGACTGTTGAAATCGAACATGTGGATGTGGAGACATTGGAGAAGCTTGAGCAGCAAGGAGTGGACTGCCAGCCGAAAGCCTCTACAATCAGAATCATTCAGGTAGTTCCTTCATTCTGATAATGACTTTTCCGATTAAGCTTTATTTATTTACACTTTTTGCTGCATTGTCGTGTACTAATCTTGGCCAGCATCGGGGTGTGTGTAGGATAAATATCTTCAGAAGGTTCACTTTTCGAACCATGATATTCCACTTCCTGAATTTATGAAGGTTTGTTACTTTTCATGCTTCTGATTCATGGATTAGCCCTAGTGAATTCCAAATTTGTTTTGCATAACAAGTCATGATATATTGCTTCTTGTAACATATGGCAAAGGCAGATAGATGATATGGAAGGTGCCAAGAAAGCAGGCGACCTCTTTGACTATCCTCTAATGATAAAGAGTAGAAGATTAGCTTATGATGGGCGTGGAAATGCTGTTGCTAAGAGTGAGGATGATCTTACTTCTGCTGTAACAGGTAATAGTCTCTTTCATGATCTCTTCCTTGTCTTCTGGATTTTAGTCTGTTATGTTTACTGCTGTTGAATTCAAGAAGTAGAACATATCCCCTTCTTTTACTCTCTAAGTTTGTTGCAGCTCTTGGAGGGTTTGATCGCGGTTTATATGTTGAGAAATGGGCTCCTTTTGTAAAGGTTAGTGTCTAGTGTTATCACTGGCAACGATTTCGTTTGCGAATTTACTATCCGCTTTTTCTCTGCAACCATTTTGATTGCGCACTTTTTGATAATTTGTCACTGAAAGATCTATATATAGAACCAACTAATAATGCGACATTGAGTATTTGTTTAGTATCACTGGTAAATATTTATACAATTTGTGGAATCTAAATGCAGGAGTTGGCTGTCATTGTTGCTAGAGGAAGAGACAATTCTATTGTATGCTATCCTGTTGTTGAAACTATACACAAGTAAGCTGCAGATTCAGTTTTTCACTGTTTGTCATCAGCCAATGATTCTTTCTGGAAAGCTTGTATATCTGGAACAATATAAGATTCATATAATCAGTAGTTGGCTCAGAAAAATATTTCATGAAACTTTGACCTTGTCTTGCAGGGAAAACATTTGTCATATTGTCAAAGCACCTGCTAACGTGTCGTGGAAAATCCAAAAGTTGGCCACTGATATTGCATCTAGAGCTGTTAGTTCATTAGAAGGCGCTGGTGTGTTTGCAGTTGAGTTGTTCTTGACAGCAGACGATCAGGTACTATTCTGCCTCTCATAACAAGTCTACATTTTATTTGTTGTTTGTTGGGTTTTTATTTTATCTTCAGACATCTGCCGAATTCAATCAAGTTATGCATGTATCCACTTCTTTTCAGATTTTGCTAAATGAAGTAGCTCCTAGACCTCACAATAGCGGACATCACACAATAGAGTCTTGCTACACATCACAGTATGAACAGCATTTGCGGGCTGTTGTTGGTCTTCCACTTGGTGATCCATCAATGAAGGCACCCGCTGCAATTATGTACAATTTACTTGGTGAAGATGAGGTGATTCTCTGTTCGAACTGAAATTTTCATCTTTGGGCTATTTGTGAATATTTACATGTTGATTTGTCTTGTTTGATTAACCATAGATAACTTACAGAAGATTTGAAAAATGTACAGCTATATATGTGCTTGTGGAATATCATCTAATCACGTGTTCATGCTTTAGGGGGAAGCTGGTTTCCACCTTGCCCATCAAGTGATTGGAAGAGCCTTGAGTATTTCAGGTGCTTCTGTTCATTGGTATGATAAGCCAGGTTAGATTCTATTTATGTCCATATTTTATTTTCTCATCTTTCTTCTTTTTTTTCCTTCCCTTCTGTTTACACAAGAGTTTTGTATTTGTTTTAATTGCTCTACTTTTTGTGTGTGGCAGATATGCGGAAGCAACGGAAAATGGGTCATATTACCATTGTTGGACTTTCGATGGGCAATGTTGAAAAAGCTCTGAATGCAATCCTAAATGATGATATATCTGATAGTCAGTCTGCTGGTAATGGTATTAGGGTGGTTTTGCAATTATGTTTTGGCTATGAATATGAAAAAAATTTGGGAGGAAATTTCTTATTATATTAGAAGTGTCAACTTCTATAACAGGACCAATCATTTCCATGTTAGGTCTCCATTTCATTTCACTTTAAATTTTAATAAGTTGAGGTTATGTAGAAAACTTGGTTATTTCCTCATTGAATTCATTTGCCTAGTTTTTTCTTAATGCAGCCACACCACGTGTTGGGATCATAATGGGTTCTGATTCAGATCTTCCTGTTATGAAGGAAGCTGCAAAAGTTTTGAATATGTTTGAAGTGCCTCATGAGGTTTGCTTCTCATCTGTTTTGGTTTTCCTGTAAATGAGTTACCCGTAATCTGTTATTTATGGTGTTAACAGACCTAATTCTCAGGTTAGGATAGTTTCTGCGCATCGAACTCCTGAATGGATGCATTCTTATGCATTGTCTGCCCACAAAAGAGGAATTCAGGTCATCATTGCTGGTGCTGGTGGTGCAGCTCACTTGCCAGGTATTTAATCTCTGTTCCAAACAGAGTGCTGTAATAATGTAACAATGGTGGCATTTTTTGGTTTGATTTTTATCATTTGTTTGGCTTTTCAGGAATGGTAGCTGCATCCACTCCATTGCCCGTTATTGGTGTCCCTGTGCGTGCCTCTACATTGGATGGAGTTGATTCGGTTCTATCTATATTGCAGGTATGTATTTGAAACTTCTTTTATGTAACTATTTTCTGGATGGAAAAATGTATATTTCTACCATCCTGCGGCCCTAGAAATATGGATTCTGAGGCATCGATAAAGATTTAGGTTCATGGATTGTCAAGTGTTGGGGCTTGGCTATGGTAGATGAAATTAGGTCAACTGGATGTAGACAACTTTTTTATGTTGGAAATGATATACCAGTTAGGAGATTGTGATTGGTTTCCTTACTTCTATCTCACTTTTTTCTTTTCTTATCTTTGACTTTTAACCATGTAGATGCCAAGAGGGGTCCCGGTTGCGACAGTTGCTATAAACAATGCCACCAATGCTGGTCTGCTAGCAGTAAGGATGTTAGCTGTTTGTGATGCTGATCTACTTGCAAGGTTGGGCTCTATTAGTGGGGAGGAATAACGGGAATGGATGGTTCTCGGAAGAGGGAATCACTCCTCTCTAACTCAATCAAAATAGTCTAGAATGCTTCTATCCATATAACGTTTTTGTGAAATACATAATTGCTTTTGAATTAGAACTAGAACCCCACCCTTTTCTGGATCCATCTTACATCTTTGCACTTCATTATCCATATTGTAAAATTTTTAGTGACCTATGAATCCAAACTTTTCATAATCATTTGCCTGCATTTGCTAACGTGATGTTAAATTAACTGCAGAATCATCCAGTATCACGAAGACACAAAGAACGAAGTCTTGGCAAAAGACGATAAGTTACAAAAAGATGGTTGGGAAGATTATTTGAATCCTTGATAACCAAACCAGTATGGCAATGTATGCTCAAGTTTTGTAGCTTCACTTTCTCTCAAAGTCGATCTTCTCAACATGCTATTAAACAATGAGAAGTTGCATCCCAACGAACACTACAAGAGAAAGTATCCAACAGTTTATTCTGACGCTGTACAATGGCAAAAATTGAAGGTCCGTGCTAACAAAAAAGTTGATGTAATTTATTTCAAGAGGTGATGAGAAGGCTTCAATTTATCTTGTATCAGTAAGTAGTATCACTTAGTAGTATCACACAAGTTTTGAACGACCTGAAGGATTTTGTATGTTTTGGTGATGTTGAATTTTTCTATTCAGCTTACAAGATAAAACAGTTTTGATTCCCCGTCTCTTTGTTCTATGCTGATAGCTTGAAATGAATGAAGTTGAAATGTAGCTCCTATACTCCTTATCTGAATACTGGAGGAATGAAATCTGATCATTGCTGGAAATGAAATATATGTTTCTGCTTCTGGAAATTCAATACTTGAGGAAGAAGGTATTGCTGTATTGGGATTTAAGGTTTGTGTACTTAAAAATTATGGACAGCATAGCTAGGACTGGAGGAATGAAATCTGATCATTGCTGGAAATGAAATATATGTTTCTGCTTCTGGAAAATTCAATACTTGAGGAAGAAGGTTTTGCTGTATTGGGATTTAAGGAAGGATTGTGTACTTGAAAATTATGGACAGCATAGCTAGGTTTGGACTCAGGATGGTACTGGAGAGCTCGTCTGCATCTCCTTTAAACTTGTATATATGGGTCATTAGCTAAAGATTCATAAGTTGCAAGTCTATTTTAAGCAGATGTGGAACTATGAACCTGAGTATCCAAGCTGAACTTTCAGAGTTGAACAATCACGAGAAAGTTGTTCATTCAGAGTTGAACAATTTTCCCGTGATGGTGAACAAGAATGTTATCTTCAGATTTCGACGAAACTAAGACCTAAAAAGAAAAATAATTATAAAACAGAGAAGTTAAGTCGTATGTTATAAATTACGTCTGAACATGACCTTAATTCATAAGAAATGATTAAAACTTGTCTTAGATAAACCTAATTGTGTATGTTAACCACTCATAATATAAAACGCAAATTAGATACTCAAAAACTTGGACATCTTCAGCAGTGTAAGTAAAACTATTGATAAATTTAGTTATAAATAGGATACTTAACAATTGATATAAGAATATTGCTCCAGTAATTATCGTTATATATAAATATGTTATTGTTTTAATGAATTATAAACTGACATGTGGAGAAATAATATAAGGTGTTTATTTAGTAATTTATGGCTAGGTTGACAAATTTATCAATTTTGTTTTAGCAATATTTAAATTTAGCAACTATTTAGATATAACAACCGTTTATCAAATTTTAAAAATGAATTGATTTAACAATGATTTATAATAGACAAATTTTTTGAACAGGTATAATCGTTAACATATAATTTGAACCATTTAAAACTAGTCGTATCTAGACTTTCTTCCAATAACCTTTTGTAACTTACATATATTAAAAAAGAAAAAGGGTAATATCTGTATTTTTAATATATACTTTTAAATCTGTGACTGATCCTAAAACCCAGAGACCTTTAAACTTGAGTCATACGATAACTAACTTCCTCTGAAAACCAAAACCCTCCACCCGATCAAATTCCCCTCCTCCGCTACAGTCTACCACCAAGACTGACTCTCACTCTCCATGGACGCGCGTCGCGCTCCTCGAACCGTGATCGACCCCAAGGTCCGCCACGTCGGCTTCTTCGCTCCCGCCGCCGACACCTTACCGGCTCGGACCCAATCCGGACCCGCAACCGCCGCCTCTCCTCCTCTCTCCGAATCTCCGGCCAGAAACTCCCTCTCTCCCGTCATGATCCCCCTTTCGCGTCACAACTCCGACACCGTCGCGATCCGCACCGCCGCCGTCCCAGTTCCGGAATCGGCGCTGCGGCGTGTGGACTCCGGCGAGCAAGTTCCGTTCGGGAGCTATAATCCGTCGGAGTCGTTGCTAGGATCGTCTCCGGTGGCCTCGTCGCCGTCGAGCAGGACCGGGGATGGGACTCTGGAATTCTCCGAGGAGAAATCCGTGAAGTGGTACCAGCGAAGCGGCTCCGGAAAGATGGCGTCGAGTTTGCCCGGCGCTGGATTTGAATCAGCCGCCGCGTTAAGAGAGCCTCTTGAAGTTCCAGGTATGCTTCGTGTTTGATTGAATTGGATTGCTAGTTATATTGTATGAGTTTGATCAGCTGAGAATTCGATACGAATTGAGTGAGCTGTAGACAATTGTGGTGATTTTGTGGTTCAGGAAAAAGTGAGGTGGTGCAGGATGAAGTTCCTACAAGTTCAGAACAGGCGAAAGCTAAGCGGACTAAAGCTGAGAGGCGTGCACTGCAGGAGGCTCAACGTGCTGCGAAAGCTTCCACGAAAGGTTTGGACAAGAACTCTGCTTTTCTATTTGTATATTTTGATTAGACTTGTGTGGAGCTAGAGTTATTTTGTTTCTTTAGTTCGGTGTTTGTGTTAGTGATTATACCAAGAACAAATGTGAATTCGAAATACTATTGAATTAGTTGCAGTAATGTGTGTAAACTTCATTTTGAAAGCAATATCTGGAAAATGACCACTTTTTAGTTTTCCATTGTGAATTTATAGCTGAGGGAAGAAAACCTACCCCTGTATCCCGAGGAGGAGCTACGAGTAAACCTGTAAAGCAGCCTTCCCAGAAGAAAGAGATGCAAAAGAAAGAAAGTCCTGCCGTTGCATCTTCAGTGGTTGCTTCAGAAAAGAAGGGTGGTGATCGGGCAACAGATAGGAAGAAAGATGTTCCTCCTCCACGTATGCAGTTTGATGATAAGAGCCGAGTGGACAAGGCAAAAAAGCGCTCTGTGGTCAATCAAACAGAAGCTAAAAACAGAGTTGAATTGTTCCGGCATCTGCCTCAATATGAACGGGGAACTCAGCTTCCGGATCTTGAGTCAAAGTTTTTTCAACTCGATCCCATGCATCCTGCCATTTATAAGGTACAACTTTGAAGCTTCATCATTAGTGCTTATTTGACCCAGCTTTCAATCTAAAGTACTACCATTAGTGTTTCAACACTCAAATTTCCAGATATTGGACATGACACTGAAGACATGCCTGTATTTGGTCGGACACATGTGATGACTGAAATCATTGTTACTGTGTAGTTAAGTTGCTGGTGCACATGCATCAAAATTCAATACCAACTGTTGTGTCTATTATTTATAGATAAGTAATACACATGAATAAATTGAGCATCAAGTTAGTTACAAAATGACAAGTCATCAAGGCTTCCACTAGGCCTCTGTGCAGATGCTGTTTTAAATAGTTTTTTTTGGCTGGATGTTTTAAACAGTTTTTGAAGTGTGAGGATATATAATAAGTTAGACAGATTTCCGGGGACAATTGTCATTCTTCAACACATGTTCACAGTAATTTCAACATTTTTCTGTTGGTTCTTTTCTGTTTATTGTTAAACTTTTCTTTATGGTGCATATTTACAGGTTGGACTGAAGTATTTGGCTGGAGATATATCTGGGGGTAACGCTCGTTGCATTGCAATGCTTAAAGCGTTTCAGGAAGCCATTAGTGATTACTCTACGCCACCAGAGAAAACTCTTGTTCGAGATTTAACAGCAAAAATCAGTAGTTACGTCTCATTTTTCATAGAATGCAGGCCACTTTCTATTAGCATGGGAAATGCTATTAGATTTATAAAGAGTCGTGTTGCGAAATTGCCATTAAGCCTTTCTGAGTCTGAGGCTAAAGCCACACTTTGTTCAGAAATTGACCGATTTTTGAATGACAAGATAATCATTGCTGATAAGGTGATAGTTTGGCATGCTGCCACAAAGATTAGAGATGGCGATGTTCTGCTCACATATGGATCATCATGTGTTGTTGAGATGATTTTTCTACATGCCCATGAACTCGGGAAACAGTTTCGTGTTGTGATTGTAGACTCACGTCCAAAGCTTGAAGGCCAAGCATTACTTCATAGGCTGGTATCAAGGGGCCTGACTTGTACGTATACTCATATAAATGCTGTGTCCTATATCATGCATGAAGTAACACGAGTGTTTTTGGGAGCTGCCTCTGTATTGTCTAATGGAACCGTATATTCAAGAGTTGGAACTGCGTGTGTTGCTATGGTTGCTCACGCATTTTGCATTCCAGTCTTAGTCTGCTGTGAAGCTTACAAGTTTCATGAAAGAGTACAGCTTGATTCTATTTGCTCTAACGAACTATGTAAGCTTATTGTTGTATGAGACTGTGAGACTGTTTTTGTTTTGCTCTTTTATTTACAAAACCTGATGGAATACGCAATATTGTCATATTTCTTGCAGGTGATCCAGACGCTGTTGCAAAAGTTTCTGGAAGAACTGATGTAAATTACCTGGAAAATTGGGCGAATAAGGATAATCTGCAACTTCTGAATTTAATGTAAGCTTTCATATGATTTAATGATTATAAAAATGGAAGTATTGATTACTTGTGTAGAAGATTCTGAATGCGCTTCTGCCCTGGGACAGGTATGATGCTACCCCAGCAGATTATGTCTCCATGATTATCACTGATTATGGCATGGTAAGTCATTTCTGCCTCTGGCAGATTTTCATAAGTTTTCATAGTTAGCACCATGTTTGACTGACATATTATAGTCATTTATCTCTTTTTAGAGCTCAATGGTAAGCACCTCAAATATTCATGTTTCAATCGAAAATCATCAATTCGTTAGCTGTTCAAGGGAGAAGAAGTTATGCTACTCCTGGATAATTACTAATATTGATATTGTGTTTTGCTTTACTGTAGATTCCGCCCACTAGTGTGCCCGTCATTGTACGTGAATATGGCAGAGAACATTTGTACTGACACCATTGCATGAATAAAGCAGGATGCATCTTAGACCGGTGGTTGTGTTACCGAAGAATAAAACTTCTAATATTCTTACACATTGGATTGGGTTCTCCAATACCTTATTTTTGATCGATGCTAACAACTCATGGTAGCTGGGTTTTGCAATATTCTTAGTAAATATGCTCAGTGAAGAGTGCATTTTGTAGCCTCTCCTGATAGATTTGGAGGTGCTTCATGTATCAATTAGTTATTGATTTTTGTCAAGTAACTTGCCATTTTGACCTGAATTACTGAGAAGCTCTGTTAAATACTGATTGAAAATAAAACATTACATCTGTTTGATCGGAATAGATGCATTTAACCAATACACTGTATGTTCAATATTGTGGCGATTTATGTCTCTTACTCTGGTTACACTGCGCCAGTATCACAATTTTGACCTATACATCCATATATGGAAACGTGACCTAAAGTTACAACAAAGTATTTCAAAACAGTTACAATGTCATTTTTCCTCTTTGAAATGGGATTAGTTGCCGAACCCTGCTGTGTTTCTGTCATTGTCTTGGTTTCTTCTCTGAACCAGCACTACTATTATGATTGTCCGCACTTGATGCTAGTTCCATCAGACGGTCAAAATCTATTTCGGCTGTCCTGCACTTCAACTTCATCCCGCTTTGTAACCATGATCTTATGCAAAGTAGAGCTTGTGTGCTATCATGCGGCATGCAAAATCGCTGCTTATCAATTTCAGCACCTTTGCCACAGAACAGTTCTTCAGACGCCACTGAATTTGCCTGCACAGCTAAGAAATCCCGAACCATTATAGAAAGTCGGGGGTAGCGCATACTATTGACCTTCCACCACTCAAGAACATCTGTTGCTAATGGAGCTGGAGGCTCTGACAGATACTGAGTGAGCTCATCAGATGAATTGTTTGTGTTTCCCTTTCTTTTCTTTCTGGCAATTTCCTCTGCAAAAGAGACGTTACCTCCCTCCTCTATATCTTGATTACTGTATCCACCAGCCATGGCTGGGAAATATTTGATGGAATAGTTTCTAATGAAATGGGTTCTAGCTTCCTCAAGAAAATTGTCTGACTTAAGGCTTTCAGGAATTAGCTCTCCTTTAATTCGAGGATCAAGAATTGCTGTCATGTAGGTAAATATGTTGCAAACCTGGCTATTGTAGTTTCTAACCTTTTTAGCCATGTCTTCAATAGCATTCTTCAACTCTGGATAAAGGTGTGAATCTCTGCATGCAGTGATCGTCTCAGAAATGTTATCCATGAAGAAGAGAACTAGCCCAGCTGTGAGCACCTTGATTGTGCACATGTCGTTTATGGTTTTGTAGAAGGGTTGTAGATATTGATGCACATTATTGACTGCATTCTTCTCCACAGCGGTCAGCAGCATCCTAGTGCCTAGAGTATCATACTTCCTGATAACGGCATCCATGGACTTGAAAGCCTGCAAAAAGAAGAAAAATTGTCATCTTTGTCACTTATCATAGGACATTGGACACACATACCCATCACTTAACTTATAAGAGGCTGCCCAACATCAAATAATTTATTTGAACACGAAAAAAGCAGGAGTAATTTCAGCACAACTTCAAGTACCTTGCATACTATATCAAGCATCTGATAGTTGCCACTCCACCGTGTTGAGGTATCAAGTGGAATTTTCCAAGTACCTTCATGGTAAGCTGCAGTCAATTGAGTAAATTCATCTGACATATCTGATGATGCATTTAAAGCTAGTGCAAACTCTCTGATCTTAGCGATTACTCGTTCTATGGTTCTCAATCCATCATCTATGATCAAGCTCAAAGTGTGAACAGAGCAGGGAATATAACAGAAGTGCCCCACATTCTGACCATCCAAATCCTGCAAGGCACTTTGACTGTTATCATGGGTGCAGGAGAGTATTTTATTCTCAATGTTGTAAAACCTAAGAACCTTCACTAGAGAGCTGTAGATCTCGACAACCCCACAGGGGAAAGGAATGTGACAAACATCAAGCATCGCTTTTTGGAAAGACCAGTTGTCATCAATCCAGTGACAGGTGACACTCATGTAAAAAATCCTTTCATAAGAAGTCCAAAAGTCAAGCGTGATCGAGACCTTTGAAGTGACATTATCCACAGACGCTCTTACTACTTCCTGCATACTCCTGAAAACATCACGAAATACTCTCTTGTAATCCTCACACGGCCAGAGCTGTATCGATGGATTCAAGAACTTAAAAGAGTTTGTTAGCCACTTGTCTTCCAAGGTTGAAAGAGGGAAAGAAGCTACAGCGAGCCATTTAACAAGCAACCAATTCAAATGTTCATAATCCAGTTGAGATGCCTTTGCTTGAGACTGAGACTGAGGCTTCCTCATTACAGTGATCGGCTGTGGTGATGGACTGGTGGCAGCAACATCCCCCGACTTATCGTACCCTGGATGCCGATTACCTAGGTGCCTCCCCAGATTGCCTAGAGCGTAATGTAAGTACACGATATCAGTAATGCACTACAACCCCCAAACTCCTTAAATATTAATCTGTTCAACAACTAGAATGGGACCTAAAGAATTACCAGTGGCAGTAGCAATGGAATAGCTTTGTCCACAGAACTTGCAGCGGCGGCTTTTCCCGTCCGGAGCTGTCTCGAAAAACTTGAGATAAACGGAGGTCATGGTCTTTTTTCTCGGCTTCATTGAAGTGGCAGCAGCATTGCCTTTGTCAGAAGAAGACCCCAAACCGATATCACCTGCATCCATGTGGGAAATGACTCCCATTTCCATGATGGACTTGGGTTCCACATCTGCTGCACACACCAACAAATCACAAACACTTGAAATACAGAACATTCTATAATTGATTGCCAATAGTAGTAGCAAGTGAAGTTTACCTTTGAAATTTTTGTAAGCGTTACTTGAAGCCCATTCCATCTTTTTTACTGTTACTGTCCCTTTGCAATTTCCGAAACAGATAAAAATCAAAAAAGAAGAGAAAGTAGGAGATGGTTTGGTTGAGGGGATGAGAGTGAGAAAGGAGAAGGAAAGAAATGGAGGGAAAGAGAGAGAGAGAGTAGTGGAAAATTGGAATCAGATCGGCGCGGAGAGTGAGCCGGATCAGAGCCGAACGAAGAAAGAGGAGGTGAGAGATGTGGGTTGGGGTTGGGATGAGCTAGCTGAGCCTGCTTGATATTTGGAGTCTGGGTTTTTTTAGCAGAGCCGGTGAGCGACTCCTTTGAGCTTCTGACTCGCTCGCTCACTATCTACTGGATTAGATCTAGAAATGAAGAAAGGAAGGGGATGAAACTTCAAAAAAGTAAACGCTCAGATTCGGACAGAGAGAGAGAGTAGCAGTAGCCAAGCGAGACTGGTTGATCGGCTTTACCTGCTGGGCTTGCTTTAGGCTTGGCCGGCTCGAGCAAGTTGGTCGCTAATTAATGACCCCCAGGCCCAACTGCTATATAGAGCATTGGATTGGGCTCTTATATTATTTTTCAGCCCAAATTATCATTTCCCGCCAAATGAGGCGTGTTCGGTGGTCGAAGACTACTCAAGGTAGATTTTTTTGATTAGATACGGTACCACAATTTGGGGTGTGGATTTCAGTCAATGGTAACATAATTCCTCAGTAAGTTTACTGAACAAGTGTTGATTAGATACGGAGGGACGTCAAAGAGGGACGTCAAAGGTGAACAACCAGGTTCATCTGGTCACTAACTGATTAAGAAATTCATGTTCAAACACAATACCTACGTGTGTGCGTGTGTGGTTATATAGGACTCCATCTAATCGTAATGCAGTTAATAATGGGTGAGATACCTTAATCACACACCCGGGCTGGTCACCTAGATTATCCTATGAAAAGAGTTACACACTTACACCTCATAAGTCACACCAAAGTTGAAGATAGATTTACCAAATTACAGATTTGTCATGATTTCTTAAGAATTCATGATCCCACCGTGAAGGTTGGTCACATGTTTAGTTGGAGACACCACATTGATGCGGTCACTTAGATTCATCTCTAACTCATTGACAAAAAGACGTGACATAACCAGGTGTTATAAAACTCAAAATGACAAAATGTACATGATGTCAATAATTCCACTACTATTTGTTTGTGATTTGTGTATGTGGGTGTGTGTTATGTGAGATCAAGAAGAAAATAAAAACTAATAATTGAGGTTGTTGCAGAACCCATGCTATGCCCCCCAAATCAATCAACTTTTGTGCCCAAAGTGTGGCTTAATCAGGTGAACCTGCTCCCTGCCTAGCTTCCAAATAAGATTATAAAACAGTGACTGAAGCTAATGCCTTTCAACCACTTCACTACTTGCTGGCATACTTCCTTCTTCTTCTTCCCCTCCTTGATCTCCAGATGATGGCATAAGGGTTTGGGCAGATTTTGTACGGAATTTTTGGCGGAGGCACATCAGGAATCCTGCAGATTCCATAGATTCATATACAAAAATCAAATGTCATGGCTGAGACCGTTAATTAGAACCCAAGTCTGAGTGATGAGAGAAAGAAGCATGCACACCAGTATTGCTTGTATTGTAAGAAACCAAAAAACTATGAAATTAGGAAGGATGTATGAAGAATTGATCATCAAATGTGGTCAAAACAGAAGTCTTACTGTAAACCGGCAATATCAATCTGCGAAAAGTCCAAGTTGGTCGAACTGTCCAATACTGGTGTTGCTGCAGTAGGAGCACTGGCCTTTTTGATCTTCAATGGTGAAGGTGGTTGCTTGATGGCTAGGACTCTGCAATTCATGAAGTTGTTTGCAATATTGTTGCCTTGGGCCGTTACCAACCTAAACAAACCATATGAATAAAAACACTGCCTTGAGTTGTATCATTTTCTGTTCCTAATCAAACCTAAATACTTCACAGGGATCCAAACATTGCAGTCATATTTACATAGCTTACTTGGTAGTGTCTGCCTCAAAATGGATTCCCAAATGGCCAAATGTTTCTTAATATCTTATATATTGGGGAAACTATCAAGAAAGAATCTGTGTTCTGCATGTTTAAGTCGGTAGCATCTTTTTAATATGATGAGTACATGGCCTTAAACAATGTCTCAACTTCCTTGGAAATGTTTCTTTGTATCAGTAGTTCAGTACTAAAGCCATTTGTAAAATGAAAGTAAAATCTAGCAGGTATTATTTGTTAATTAGCCTATTTTAACTTGTAAGTGTTTGGTGCTTGCATTTTATTAGAGGAAAAATGATCCAAATAGTATCCCATTTTTTTGAGAAGCAAAGCTTTGGTATTCCACGTTTAGAAAACTTCAAAATAATATCTTACGTTCTTATCTTGACTCAATTTTGGTATCTAGAACCGTTAACTCTATTAAAACAACCATTAAGTAAAGGCTAAATTTGTCTTTTCATATTTTATTTTGTTTGAAAATATTTTTTTTCTTTCATCTCTCTTTCTCATTAAACAGCAACTACCAATAAACAACCAACTATGATTAATCTCTACAATTATAAAGAAACAAAAAATCATCTCAACTATTGCTGGTTTGGCAAGGTTCTAACTTTTCTTATTATCACCACGGCCAACCTTCCTCAAATTGCAATTGGCCAAGCTCATCCTCACCATCGACTCTGCTCCTTGCCGTCCCAGGTTCGATAAAACTAAAAAGAATTTAAAAGTAATATATTTCTTTTGATTGTTTTATTATTTGAAAATAACAAAGAAAATAGTAATTCAAGGGTAAATTGCTAATTTAATGAATAAAAAAATGGTCACTGTTAGTTTTTTTAACAGAGCTAACGGTTCTAGATACCAAAGTTGGGTCGAGATAAAAACGTGAGATACTGTTTTGAAGTTTTCCAAACGTGGACTACCAAAGTTTTGCTTCTCAAAAAAGTGAGACACTGTTTAGATCATTTTTCTTTTATTAAATTAAACATTAATTAGTATTAAATATATCAAGCAAAGCAGGTAAATATTCCAAATATATGTTATTTCCAAAACAGAGGACAGATCTACCAAAACAGATAAACTTATAATATGTACACATGTATGTGTGTGCAAACATTGAGACACTACATAGTTTGATGGATAAAATGATAGGGGGAGTTCAAGCAGCTTCTTCAAGAGGTGTCTTCTAGTCCCCACCACCAACACCACCATCCTCCGCCTCCGTTCCGAATCATCCGATCATCGACTGTGAAGCAGTTCGACATCAATTTCCCCGACGACGGCTTGGGGATGCATATCTAATCCAGTCTTGATGGGATGGTATATATGAAGGAGATATTCTGGTTTGGACATGCAGCCTCACTTTCTCCACAAATGTAAAGTGATGGTAACTGAGGCCTCGTGTTTTTATTGTTTGACTGTCTGTTAGCGCGTGCATTCACGCGCCGTTAAGAGAACAGTTGGTGACGGATCAGTCGGCGGGTGGAAGAATCTCCGAAATATACTAAGTAATGAGTATATCTCTCAAATAAAAGTGGAGCCCTAAAAGCTTGTGAGTATCTATCATATATCACCAACATGTCACATGCATAGTCCCTCAATTGAACCATATAGGGTCCCCATTTCCCACCCAGACCATGATATTGCTAGAAAGTTTCCTCAATTTTTGTTGTTTGTCAGGTAGATAACTCACAACCTGACTTACCGGATGTGAGAATGTGTTACTATACTAAACAATATTACGCTAAATTAGTAATATTAATATACAGATATATTACGGATGTGAGAATGTGTTATTGATAGAAGTATAAAATGAGACATTCTTAATATGTTATTACCTTCATTTGTACCTTGTTTATCTCTTATTGTCGTATATTAGAGTCATATTGTAGAATCGAGAGTTTTTGATAGAGTTGTTGTAAAATATGTTAAACATAGAGGAATAATGTACAAAATTCTCAAAAACCGATTTGTGGAGTCTTAGAGATGTTTCGATGATTCTATGAAACTTTTACATTGTCATAAATTGATTTAACTTCTCTCATACTTAGGTGACATGTAGAAGAGTTCATGGGAGAAAGAATCAAGAGAATCAGAGCTATGGAAGCCAACAACATCAAAGGGGTCGAGAGCAGCAAAAGCAGGAATTTCTTGGACACATCACCTAACTTCAAAAATTTCTCCAAGACTCACAAGGAATTAGAAGATGTGCCATATATATACGGAAAGCTGTGTGAGTCTAGTTTTTAAATCTTTTGGAATCGCAGCAATCTAAGTTATGAGGAAGGAGTTATGATGAAAACAATGGTCGAAGGTCAGTCTGCCGAAACAGAGCAGCTTAGTGCTACCGAGAGAAAGTGTTTCTGATGGACCTAGGGAAGCAAAACAACCGATCCATGAAGTCTAGTCCATGAAGGGAAGTCCAATGAAGAATTAGAAGTCCAAAATTCGGCTAAAGAAGCTTCTAGAATCTCCAAGTCTTGTTGACCAAGCAAACCACGTTCAAGAAGGAAAACCTAAATCTATTTGGTTTAGAACATGTGGCTGGCGACCCTATATGTATATTCCTCTATAAATAGGCTTGTATGTAGATAGAAAAACATCATCACTACCTTGCAATTACATAGCCGAAACTCTACCAAAACCTATACAGAAAAATACTTAGTCGATTCATCAACCACAAGTCATACAAATCATTCCATCCTTCCACCGATTTTCCCCACACTTGCCAAATCTCTCAAGGTTGTAAGAGTGTGATTTTCTCATGGCTTTTTGTATTATTTTCTGTATAATTTTGAATTCTATGATTATATACTTTTCGGTTTTGGTTTTATTTATCAAGTATGAGTTTCGAATTTCTTTGTGATCTTTGATTGATTCTATGTTTTGATTTGTAATTTCTTGAATATATGATGATTTTGTGATTTAGGTTTAGGGACAGTAGCATGTTCTTATGTATTCTTATTTCTAATTGATTAATTGTCATGAATTTGTGCATCTAAATCAATCTTTGAGGCTGCCTTGGCCATGGTTGTTCTTAGGGTGCGATTTCATCTACCATAATAATTTTAGATCGATTCATACGTAAAGTTGTCTTGGTCTTTGTTATTAACTTAGGGCGGATATAATTCTGATAATTTGCATGCTAATAGGATGAGTGACGCCATGCCTTAGATCATGTTTCCGATTGACTCTAGTGTTTAAGTGTTTTTTTGTTTAATTTCTACATGTGTGTAAGTGTTTTCTTGTTTAATTTCTACGCAACGTGTCTTTAAATAAGTTAGCATTCATGTTTAGGATCAAGCACAAAGATGGTTCTAAATACTTAAGAAGTCTTAAGGATTAGACAACCGCAACGACTCTAATTAGAATCGGAATTGGTTAGTGTCTAGGATAATTTGAACGTTGATGCCCGGCCTTGTATGAAATTGTTATGTGTTCTTGATGGTTTTTCATGTTATGTGTTGCATGAGTATGTTGATCACTTGTATATAGTAGCTTAGGTTTTTGTTTTCTTTTTGATTTTTGATTTTCATCAACCTTCTGTCCCCTGTTTTTGTCTATTTTATTTTCATATCAAATGAACCCCGATTCCCTTGAAATTTTGTACAGTTGTTCATATGTGTGTCTAATATATCCTTGTAAATTTTGGTAATTTTCTAAGTAGTTTAGGTTAGGTTTTTATTTAGGTTTTCGACTGCTGTTCGTTAGGAATAATAGTCACTTTTGTAATTTTTGTTTTAGTTTGTAATAATTGTTAATAATTGTTGTGTCTATACTAACGCTTGTTTTGCAAGGTACCCTCAATCCCCGGCCTTATACGATACCCTACTTGCCTTACGCTACTAACGATAAAAATGGTTTATTTGACGCATGCTTAAAAACCCTAACGTCAGTTACTATACTAAACAATACTGCACTAAATTAGTAATATTAATATACAGATATGTACTAACAAGAATAGAAGGGGAAAATAGTTTTTTTCATGAGTTAAGTAAATAATGTGAATTGATTGACCTAAACCTATCTGTCAACAGTTTGTCTAGTTTATCTCTGACTGCTTCCCAATATTCTGCATTGAATTCTTATCCCACTATCAACAACCCCAGCAAACATCTCAACAATAATAATGAAAATCAAACTCATATCCTTCACCTAATCAAAATATGATTCTAGTCAAATTTGCAAAATAATGTTCATAATTCAGAACTTACTTGTAGAGAAAGCTGTGATCATGGAGTCCAAGAACAAGCTCAGAAGCCCCAATCTCCCTTACCATTGCTGCAATCTTCTTCCCTTCTTCATCTCCTTCTGTCACAACCATTTCAACCTTTGTCTGTATTTGGCATCAATCATCACATACACTGGTTTGATCATAAAAATTAATCAAATGGGCAACTATGTATCTGAAATGGGTACCTAAATACACACTTAAAGTTTGAAACTTTGATGAATCCCAACTTTGCTTGCTTACATTGGGGAAGGAGTCGCAGATGTCCTTGAAAGAGAGGGTCAGTGTTGGGTAAAAATGTGCCAAAAATGTAAAATGTCACCCAACGTAATTTCACTCTATTTTATTGGTTAAAATAGAGTTTTAATTATGTCTGGTTCAACTCATTCAAGACAGAACGTGTCTCTTAATTACAATCCCTCATTACAAGGGAACACCCCTTGATTCGATTTATGAAGAAACCGATGTGTGTTTGTTTGCTTTTGCGACTGCACCCGAATGGGTTGCCTACGTACCCCGAGAGGGATCAAGCCATTCGTAGTTCAGGATCCCCAACAAGTGAATGACTCGTTGGAGGGCTGTGATTTTTAAAATGAGAGTAGTGTTTGAGATTTGTATCTGAAGGTGTATGAGCTATGGAGCGAGGCTTCAGAAGATCCGAGAATTTATTTGAAGTTATGGTTGCATCAAGATTTAAATCTAGACTGCCTACATACCCTGTGAAGGGATCAAACCGATGTAGTTCAAAATTTGGAGTGGGTTTGAGAATTTGACTGAAGTCATTTGGACTGGTCGATTTTTGACTGGTGGTCAGGGATTCTGTTTGGAATGGTGAATTTGACTGAAGTCATTTGGACTGGTCAACTTTTGACTGGTGGTCAGGGATTCGATCATGTGTTTAGGAAATTGGCTTGAAAAGAACCAGGATTTGGTTTTAGCCATGGTTGTATCCAGATTTAAGTCCGGACTGCCTACATATCCCTTTGTGGGAATCAAACCATTGTAGTTCACGCCCGGATTTGGTTTTGATAGATGTACATATTTTGAATCCATCAATTGTATTTCATGTCGATACTTCATTTGGTGGGGTGCCAGCTGATTTGATTTGGGCACCCATCATCCTGGGCTTTGCAGTTGGGCCTTGAGACTTGAAGTGGGCTTTTTACACTGCTGCATTTGGATTTGTACTCGACATGTAATTTGATAATGACTTTTGCAGTTGGGCCTTGAGACTTGAAGTGGGCTTTTTCACTGCTGTATTTGGGCTTGTGCTCGGCCTGTAATTTAGTGAGACCGAACTTGCATTGATAATGACTTTTGTGGGCTTTTTCCCTTTCATTTGTGAGAGGCCCATAGATTTTCCTTGGAGTCATCTTATTTGATTTGGGCACCCGTCGTGCCAAATTTTACAGTGGGCCTTAACACTTTGAGATTGGCTTTTGCACTGTTGTATTTTAGCTTGTACTCGACAGGTAATTTGATGGAACCTCAACTTGTATCGACAAAGGGTATTTGTTGAGTGGGCTTGTTTCCATTTGATTTGTAGGAGGCCCGAAACTTTCCTTTGAGACATTTTATTTGATTTGGGCACCCGTCGTGCCTAGCTTTATAGTGGGCCTTGAGATTTGGGAAGGGCTTTTGCACTGCTGCATTTTGGCTTATAATCGACGGGTAATTTGGTGTGACCGAACTTGTATTGACAATAAATTTTGTGGGCTTGTTTCCGTTTCATTTGCAGAGGCCCAATGTCAGTGTCCAGTTTAGGCCCAATTGCTTTAAGTGGAGTGGGCTTTTGGTTGCCAGACCTGGTCTGCCAGGCCTATTTTTTTGCAGGCCCATTTTTTCTTCGGCAGGCCCAAGATCTTTGAGAGGCAAGCTTTTTAATTGGGCACCCGGTATAAGCCCAGTTTGAAGGCCCAACCCGGAGCCTGGTTCGGTGGCCCAATTCTGAAGGCCCGAGTTGGAGGCCCGGTGCTTCGGCCTTTTCTTTCTTTCTTCCCCATTTCTTCTTTCTCTATCTGCTCTTCACTTCGAAACACACATTCTTCTTCTTCTGACCCTTCTTCCCTTCGCAACCCACCTTCCTCTTCTGTCCCTTCTTTCTTTCGATACCCAGGAGGGGGAGACTTGAAGGTCGAGGGTCAAGGGACAGTGTGTCGATCTATTCGGATTCTCCTCGAGATAGATTGAAGCCGGTGATTTGGGGTCTCTGCATAGATTGGGTAAGGGCTTCTTCTCGATGAGCTTCTTTGATTTAGAGAGATGCCTTTCTGACATTAAATCTCTCTATTGTCAGTTCTCTTTGTCAAGATCCGGGAACACTGCTTCGGTGCCTCTCATTTGAACTTCTCGGTGAGTATGGATAGAAATTTTGAAGCTTGTGGCCATCAACTGACAGGAGTCTCAAGTGAATGGGTGAGTGATTAAGGTTCTTGTCTTTGTCCCAATTCGATTGGGTATGTTGACAAATCTCACTGCCAAACTTTCTTCTCCCTCTTGTCTTCAGATTTTAAACTTCTTCAAAAAAAAAAAAGTGGGGCTGCATAACTTGCCATTCAGTTTTCATTTAGACAAGTCTGTGCTTGGTGCTTGAATTTGAAAGAGGCACGCAGCCTATGCAATTGACAAACACACAATTATACATGTTCTTGTCATTTAGCACGAGTTGATAACACC
Source organism: Comarum palustre (assembly GCA_951800085.1). Lineage (NCBI taxonomy): Eukaryota > Viridiplantae > Streptophyta > Magnoliopsida > Rosales > Rosaceae > Comarum > Comarum palustre. Next base: position 22,162,183 of record OX637576.1, on the reverse strand, counting down.
GACTGTTGTCTTTTAAATCAAATTGGAAATACCAAATTGATAAGGGTCGTTGTCGATGTTGCACCACTCCACTGCTTCCCATTCTTCTTTGAAATGTTGTCATGACAGGAAGATATACGTCGATGAGTATTGTCTCGACTTCGTTATTGTGGATTGCTCTTTGTTTAATCTGGTAGCAACCGATCAACACATGCTCGTCATCTTCTTTTCTTTTGCAGGTGTGACGACGCTTTCATCTTTTCTGCTGCCAATAAGGATAGATGAGTCTCGATGGACTTTGTTAACATCCTTTGCGGCTTTGTTGCAGGTTGTGGTCAAAACTACCTTGAGCAGAGACTTGAGGTGTTGCTGGAAACTCAGTAGAGCAAGCCCGGCTCTCTGTTTTTTTGTAAAGGTATTGTTCGATTTGGTATGCACTGTGTACAATCGACATTTGGGAAAAATTTGTTTCTGACTGTTGAGCTTTGTTTCTGCTTTTGTTGTCAGAGGCTCCTGCCAGAGATTGGGGTGGTTTGGGACCTGGAAGTACTACTGCAGGAACACATAGGGGTGAGTTTCTCCCATCTTTTCACTCTGTGACATTTGTGAAATTAGTTAGGACACCACTGCTTGGATTTTTGGATTGTTTGTTTATGAAAGCACCAAGTATTTTAGCATTCTTTCAGCATGCTGTGTGGCCAAATTGGTAATTGATGTCCCCTGTTTGATTTGATATTTGATCAAGGTTGACACAGATCATAGGTTTCTGGTTCTTTTCTTTTGGTCAAGGAACTGTGTCATGGGTTTGGTGTTTGGATTTGGGGGGTTGAGGCAGTAAGTCACAGAACATAGTAACAAAGTAACTGTAGGACCAGAGAACACAGTAGCATCCAGAAAACATAGTAACCAGGACTTAGGCAAAGCCATAGTAACTAGGTTGATCAGAGCACAGTAACATAGGGCCATAGTAACCAGTAACCATAGTATCCAGTACCAAGTATCTCCATAGTATCATAGAACCAGAGCCAAGTATCATAGTAACCATAGAACCAGAGTAACCAGGAGGATTTTGAGTAACCAAGAGAACAGTAACCAAGAACCAGAACCAAGAATCCACAAAGGATTTAAGTAACCAGGGAACAGTAGCCATAGAACCATAGAACCAAGGACATAGTAACCAGTGAACAGTAACCAGAACCAAGAATCCGCAAGGGATTTGAGTAGCCATAGGACAAGAACCATAGTAACCAGTAACAAGGGCCAGAGAACCAAGAACATGAGAGGATGAGAGGATGAGAAAATCAGTTATACCTCTAGGGTTTTGTCTGTTTTCTTTGTTTTTCCTGCGTCTTCCTCTTCTTCTGCGTCTGTTCTTCTTTTTTTTGGCGTGTGTTATTTTTCTGCATGTTCTCCCCCTTTTATATTGCATAGGGTTGTGGTAGATGAGTCCCAATAGGCTAGGTCACTTATATGAGTTATAAGTAAACTCAAATACCCCTTAATACCTTGATAAGGACTCCTTCTTTTTTCTGTCTTTTCCCTTTTTTTATTTAATTCGGCTGCCTCCCTTTTTTTCTCATATATATATATGTATACATATATTTATATATATATATATATATATATTTTTTTTTTTTGCGTATCAACAGTGCCCCCTCAAGCTTTACGCGTGTAATTTGCTTTCCACGTGTGAAGCTTGATTGCTTATTGTTGTTGCTGGCTTCTGACATTTTTTTCTTTGTGAAAATTTCAGAGTATGGACGCATACGGTCGAATTTCTTCTGAAGCTGCTCTTAACAAGAAGGGGCGAGTTGTTGGGAAGAACATAGAGTATGCGAGGTCTCAACCTTTAAGCTCTATTCATGTCGATCTTCCGCCTCAGGATAGAGTTACCTTAGTTGCCAGAGTGGAGATGAATTCTGGCTATCTCGCATTCCATCAAGGTTCTGACGATGCTATGACTTGATATTGCCATTTTTATTGGTTCCGTGGATGAATGAATTTGTTTTGAACAACAGCTGTCGGTCTATTATCTTCATGCATGTCAAACTCTGATGTTGATTTGCCCCCAACATTTTTTATTGTCTTGGGATGCATTTGAGTAAGCCTCCGGTCTGAGGAGCACGACTAGACATCTTGACTTTCACATATTTTGTTGTTGACATATTCTTCTCTTTTTTTCTTCTTCTTGTATTTGCTGCGAAAAGACATGGCGCTTGCTGTGCACTCTTGCCTTAATATTTTGAGCCGAAACAAGGTGTTTTCAGCTTTTTCAACATGTTCCCCAATTAGAGTTTGATGTCTGCTGACTTTGTCCTTTGCTTGTGTTTGTGGGAGCTTTAGGAGGTCCACGTAGAGGGGTAATTTAAACTCCTTACGCTTCTTGCTGGAAACACACTTTCTTTTTGGACAATTTGAAGTACAGGGTCGTGTCGATTTCTGACTTTGTTATTTGGGATGAACCGATTTCCTGTATTGTCATTTGACTCTAGATATCTTTGAGAAATTTTGTTGTTGTTGCTGCTGCTGATGATACGGAACGACTTATCAACAGAGATGCCATTATCTGATGGCAATATCAACCTCCTTCACCTGCTTTGTCACATGAAAATGTGTTAGGGAAAGAAAAGATTGATTTGAAAATATGGCTGGATCTAGTTTGATACTAGACTGCCTACGTATCCCATGAAGGAATCAAGCCAAACGTAGTTCACCCATTTGATTTTGGGTTTGGATTTTTTTGAAAACTTTTTTTGTTTGCAGCTGAGTCTGGTTTTAATACCAGATTGCCTACGTACCCTTTGAAGGGATCAAGCTACACGTAGTTCGGGAAGATTTGTGCTCTAACTTTTGCCTGGGCCGCCTTCCCGACTTTTCAACCCAGCGAGCTTTTTTTTGTGTAGCTCTAACTTTTGCCTAGATCGTCCATTTTTTGATCTAGCGAGCTTCAAAGGGTATGAAACTTTTTTACAAATTTCCCATTGACGCAGGGGTAGATACAGTTTCCGTCTGCGTTTGAAAGCTCATATGCGCCTTTGGTGAAGACTTTGGTGACTACATATGGCCCTTCCCACTTTGGTTCAAACTTCCCTTTTGACTTTCTGGTGACAATGATGGGTCTTCGAACTGTTAAGACCAAGTCTCCTATTTTGAATGACCGACACTTAACCCTTTTGTTGAAGGCGCCAACCACTTGAGCTTGGTAAATTTCAAGTTTCTGTTGGACCGCAAGCCTCTTTTCATCAAGTGCTTCAAGCTCTGCCAATCTGATTTGTGCATTTTCATCAGGATTTGTCAACATTGTAGCTATCCTTAAGGAAGGCAATTGAATTTCCAATGGTAACACCGCTTCAGACCCATAGACCAAGTTGAATGGTGTACATCCAGTTGCCGTGCGGACGGTGGTCCTGTAGGCCCATAATGCCTCAGGGAGACGCTCATGCCAGTCTCTTTTGTTTGCTGAGACCATTTTCTTTAGGATGTTGCAAAGTACTTTATTGAAAGCCTCTGCCTGACCGTTAGCCGTTGGGTTATAACTGGATGAAAATGCATGTTGGATGTTGTATTTTCCACACAACGTAATCATAGCTTTGCACTTGAAATATGTCGCATTGTCAGATATTAACTTTGAGGGGACTCCAAAGCGGTAAATGATGTGAGTTTTGACAAACTTTGCAACATCTTCTGCTTTCACTGCTTTAAGAGCAACTGCCTCACTCCATTTTGAGAAGTAATCTGTCGCGGCCAATATGTATTGGTGTAAACGTGAGGACTTAGGAGATATAATACCCACAACATCTAATCCCCATGCTTCAAAGGGATATGATAGAGACGTGGGATGAAGAGGTACTGGGGGTTGGTGTATGAAATCTCCATGTACTTGACATAGTTTACATGCTCGTGCATAATCTATCGAGTCTTGTATCATGGATGGCCAATAGTAGCCTATTCTTTTCAATTGGGCGGCTAGCTTTGGACCTGCTTGATGGGCTCCGCAAATGCCACCGTGGACATCTTTAAGAGCTTGAATTCCCTCTTCTTTTGATAAACACCTCAACAGTATGCCGTCAAAAGATCTCCTATATAGAGTGTCATTAAGGTATACATATCGAGGAGCTGTTCTCCTCACATAAACCCTTCTCTTTGGATCTGCGGGTGAGGTTCCAGCCTGACAGTACTCAACCATATCCTTGCGCCAATCAGACTCTTCCTCAATGTCGAACGTAGAGACTACATGTGTTTCGCTGGTAGTTTCCATCCGTTCAAAAGACATAGGCATCAATTGACGTTCCCCGACCGTTATTTGAACGTCTCTTTCTTTAGGGAGCGCTAATGAAGCCGCCAAGTTAGCCAATGCATCTGCTTTGTCATTCTCTGATCTAGGAATGTGGCTAATATTTATGTCTCGAAATTGTCCCATAAGATATTTGACTCTTTGATGATATGGGACAAGGTTCGCATTTTTGACTGCATACTCGTCATTTATTTGTCTGACAACTAATTGAGAGTCACCGAATGCTTGCAAAGAGTCGATCCCCATTTCCAAAGCTATCTCTAAGCCTATGATGAGTGCTTCATATTCTGCAACATTGTTTGAACATAGAGCCAATAGAGAGAATGAGTAAGGGATTATACCGCAAGAAGGTGTTATGAACACTATGCCAGCCCCGGCTCCTTGTCTTCTAGCGGCCCCATCGAAGTACAGTTGCCATGAGGAAGTTTCTGCTGAGAACACGTCTTCATCTGGCAAATTTTCGTGCAATTCGTGGGTATCTAGAACTGGATGTGCTGCCAAGAAGTCTGCCAATACTTGTCCTTTTACTGCTTTTTGGGGGACATACTTTATTTCGAACTCGGAGAGAATCAAGGACCATTTAGCCAGTCGTCCTGAAGGCACGGGTTTTGTCATTAGATACTTCAATGGATCAGCTCTAGATATCAAGGTGACACTATGAGCGAGTAAATAATGCCGTAGTTTCTGAACTGCGAAGACCAGTGCAAGGCAAATCTTTTCTATTGCCGTGTAATTGTGTTCAGCTCCCACCAACGTCCGACTTAAATAGTAGAGAGCGTTTTCTTTGCCCACATCATTGTTTTGTGCGAGCATTGCCCCCAGAGAACGTTCAAGAGCTGCGATATAGAGGATTAGAGGTTTGCCTTTGATAGGCGCCATTAGGACTGGTGGGTTGAGCAAGTATTTTTTGATGCTATCTAAAGCGTTTTGACATGCTTGGTCCCACACGAAAGGTACATCTTTCTTCATCAGTCTTGAAAATGGTTGGCACCTCCCAGAAAGATTTGAAATGAATCTCCTTATGTAAGCAAGCCTTCCTTGCAACCCTCGCAATTCTCGAAGATTCCTTGGTGGTGGCATTTCCCAGATTGCTTTGATTTTGGTTGGGTCGATCTCGATCCCTCGATACCTGACAATGAAACCGAGGAATTTACCGGATGTTACTCCAAACGCACATTTGAGAGGGTTCATTTTCAGCGTATGCTTCCGGAGCCTTTCAAACACCTTTCTCAAGTCACTTAGGTGATGTTCCCGCTTTTTGCTTTTGACTACCAAATCATCTACATAGCATTCGACGGTATTATGCAACATGTCACCAAAAATTGTTGTCATTGCTCTTTGGTAGGTAGCACCTGCATTTTTCAAACCAAAAGGCATGACCGTGTAACAATACACTCCTTTAGGGGTGCGAAATGCTGTTAGTTCCTCGTCTTCTCGTGCCATTTTTATTTGATTGTAGCCAGAGAAACCATCCATGAAGGACATAGCACCGAAACCTGTTGTGGCATCGACCAAAAGCTCAGTTATTGGTAATGGAAATTCATCCTTTGGACAAGCTTCATTAAGGTCTCTGTAATCTACACATATGCGGATTTGCCCATTCTTTTTCTCAACAGGTACGATACTGGCCAACCATGTGGGGTATTTGACTTCACGGATGAATCCCACATCGATGAGTTTATCCACTTCAGTTTTGACTTGAGTAGCTAGTTCTGTGCGAAAACGTCTTGGTGCTTGCTTAACCCACCTTTTCTCCTTTGAGACCGCTAGATTGTGAACAGCAACCTTTGGGTCTAAACCAGGCATGTCTTGATATCCCCATGCAAACACATCTTTAAATTCTTCAAGAATATTTTTGTAGTCTTGAAATTCTTTCGGAGTTAAGAGAGTGCTCACAAACACGGGTTTTGGATCTTCCATTGTGCCCAGGTTTATTTCTTGGAGTTCATCCACCGTTGCTTGACCTCCGTCTTCTATTTGTGGTGGGGCAGGTTCAGCATCATTGATGAATTCATATTCTTCCGCATCTTCGGTTGAATCCTCCTCAATGGAGACACAATTTGTGGATGCTGATTCTTCTGTGAACTGAGAAATTACATCCTTGTGTTGTTTATCCCTGAGCTTCCATTTCTTGTTCCGTTGTAGTTTGTAAGGGGTTTCGCCCAATCTTAGGAACGCTGAAACTCGAGGTTGGGATTCAATTGCTAGACGTTGAAAAACAGAGACACGAGGTGGATCTTCCTTTTCTATCCGTTGAAGGGATGTGGTTGGCGGTGTGTCTTCCTCACAAAACATAGCTTTGTCGAGACTTGTAAAGACATAAGACTCTGAGGGATCAAACTCAGGAACTTTCACGTTGAGCATGCCCTTTGTCTGCTTGATCATTACTCTTAGAGGGGCAGTTTTTGAAGTTGCTTTGCCACGACTAAGTTTAACCTTTAAAGGAGCAGAGGACACTGGTTTCACATTCCTGTTTTTGTAGAAGATAACTCGTTTGTGTCTGTTGTGCCCGTGATCGAGCGTTGTAAAGATTACGATACCTTCCTTTGGAATGGATTGATCAATTTTCCGAAGAGGCCTGGCGTAGCTTGTCATGAGGGTCTCCATTGTGTTTTTGACTGGAGTTATGACCTTTTGTCCAGGTTTGCGTAGGTCTTTCCGTATATACCTGAAGGTCATCTTTGGTTTGGATACATCGGAGCCTGGAGCCTTCTCTTCTTTCAAGGGCACTGATAGAGTTGCTTTGGCCCGAAATTTAGGTGTGTTAGACACCTTCAATTTCTCAATCTCTAGCACATGTTTGGGTACTTCTTGTATGACTAAGTTAGGAAGCTCTGTTGACTTATAAAACTTAGCATCTGAATAATTTACCTCTTCGCCTCTGAAAGGATCAGTGTCTGCCACGACTTTTTTAACTTCTTCATTTTGTAGCCATTTAAAGCATTGATGTAACGTGGAAGGGATGACGCCATAAGCATGGAGCCATGGGCGCCCTAACAGTACATTATAGGATGTGGGAGCATCTATCACGTGAAACAAAGCGCTTGAGAAGAGTTCCCCAATTTCCATTTGTAGGACAATTGTTCCCATTGCTTTCTGGCTAGCTTGGTTGAAGCCCTGGATGGTGAGCATAGAAGGGGTGAGTTGTTTAGTATTCATCCCCATGTTATGAAGTGTTTTAAGAGGCAACAAATTTACTGCCGACCCACAGTCAAGTAAGATCCTGTTGATTGTCATATTACCCACAAGTCCGGTGACGTAGAGGGGCCTATTATGTTGTTCGCCTCCCAATAACAGGTCTTCATCTAGGAACGAAATACAATTCCTGCAATTAGGGCAATCTCTTGAGGTTGTCGCATCAACTTCAACAACATCCTCTTTATACAAGTCTGGACTTAGCAGTGCCTCAATCAATGCTTCTCGTAGCTCCCTTGACATGCGCAAAGTGTCGTAAACACTGAAGAGTGAAGGGATACATTGCAGATGTGCCAGTACGTCATATTTGGACTTTTGTTGAGATTCTTTTGTCCTTCGAGGAACCATTTTTGGTACAGCTTTAATTTTGTCGACAGGATTGTTCACATCACCCTTTGCTCTTAGCTTTGTAGGCAATGTTTTTCCATCGTCTTGAATAGCTGATGGTATAACCGGGACAGAGCGTGTTTGAATTTGGTCGACTTCATGCAGCCTTTCATCGTCTGCATCTGAGCTGGATGGGGAGGCTGTCTCAGCAGAGGCCATACAACATTGGAGCACCTCTTCATGATCTTCTTTCTTCTGGTCGTTCTTAAAGAACTCTTTTGGTAGGAATTCCATAAGGGTAATTGGAGTTCGCGGTGATTGTCTATACTCATCTTTGCTTTGAGCTTGGACGTTCTTTGTCGCATTTCTTCCTTTCTTTTTACCTTTTGAGAACCTACCACGATGTTGGTTTTTTAAAGAGGGAGAAGGTGAAGAGGATTGAGCCGAGGGAGGATGATGTTGCCTCGCGCTATTCCTTACAGTTGTCCATTCCCCATCTGAATCTTCCAACCCATCTGAATCTTCCCATATCTCAAAGCTTGTCGTCATGAGTTCATATAGGGATGGAATATTAGGGTTTCCAGGACGTGGCATGTCGGGATGTGCTTCGACAATAGTGACTTCGTTGTCAACTTCAAACTTGACAGAGATGGCGCCATCAGGCCTAGACACATCCGTTGAAATTACATTGGCTGCTGTTGTCACGATTTCATTTTTGTTGATCATTTCCTGGATTATGTCCTTGAGGATGTAACAATCCTTCAATGTATGACTGACAATGCGGTGATACCGACAATATTTAGGGTCATTGGTTTTGTTCATCTCCGAAGGTCGTTTTGACTCAGGAAGTGTAATCATCTTAGCCGCCATGAGCTCATCAAAAATTGCGTCCACGTCATCATTGTCAAATGAATAAGTGACGTTTCTCCTTTCTTTGAGAGTGAGTCTTCGAGGGTGATCATCTTTTGTTTTGCTGTCATTATTATTCTTGACATTGTCGCCTTTCTTGTCATTCTTGACGAAGGTCGCCATTGTTTCTCCCTTCTTGACAATCGGCTTTTTTGAATCATTATTCTTGGCAGCAATTTGATTCCTCGAACTTGAAGCTGATCTTTGACGAGCAATCTGTCTTTCAACATTTCCTGCCTTAGACACCAACTCATCAAATGTTTGTGGCTCTGCTGTGCCAATATATGTTGCGATCTCCGGGAGGAGGTTATTAGCACACATCTGAACAGCAGAGGATTCAGACAACTTATCGGGACATTGGAGATTAAGACTTCTCCACCTTGTGATGAATTCAGTGGAACTTTCTTTGTCCTTTTGCTTGGTATCCGCCAGATCAATAATTGATATTTTCTTTTTAGAACTGACGAATTGTGCCAAGAATGCTCTCTGCATGTCGTCCCATGTTAGTATAGAACCTGGCTCCAACTGAGTGTACCATGTGAATGCTGAACCCTTGAGGGACTGTACGAATTGCCTGACCAGAAAGGCGTCCACTTGTGACGTTTCCCCACAGGCTGAATAAAAGTGGGCGAGATGTTCTCGTGGAGAACTATTTGTCCCATCGAATTTGTCAAAGATTGGTCTTTGATATCCCTTTGGGAAGGGTATTGCATCATAATGGTTAGGATATGGCTTACGATATCCCAGAACTGGCGTAGCCATAGACAACTGAAAGTCTCTTATTCCTTCAGCTATCAAGCTCTTGATACTTTCTGTTGAGAGCATGTTATCGTCCTTTTGAGCAAAGGAAGGACCTGGCTCCTCTTCTTGTCTCTTCTTCTCCATGAGCGCAGCACACTTAGCCATGAGGCTAGCGATTTCCACTTCCTTTTCGGCTAACTTTTTCTTTGACTCGAGCTCAATAACTGTGAGTCTTTGAGCTTCAGTTTCTCTCTCAGTTTGCCTCTGTTGGGCATCTAGTTCAAGCTGAGCCATTCTTTTTGCCATCTCTTCCAATCGTTGTCTCAACTGCTCCTCTGGCGGAGTTTCAGAGCTTGCCATGAGTACTTGGGCATTGTTGAATTCAGGACTGTCGCTAGACTTTATCTGAGATGAAGAATCACTGATTGGATTGGAAGCCTCATACAGAGGGTTTCCTTTCCATGAGACCAATAGAGGGTTGTTTGACGTATCAGTTGGTAACATGTCAAGCATCCTCTTCTTAGTCATGTTGCGAGTGATAGGACCTGTGTAAGAATCGTCTCCATATACCGGATACTCCTCAGCTTTAGATCCGTTTTTCCTTTCTCGAGCGTTTGAGGGTGCGTCGAGAGCTTTTGCTACCTCCTCTGCTAACTTCTTTGGGTCAAGATCTTGACTATCTTGAGAAGTTGTTTGTTGCGAGGATGAGGTGGATCTTTGTGAGCCTCCAAGAGGGAGCTGAGGTACATGGTCATCCTCTTTGTCTTCCTCTCCTCCCTTAGTGGAAGTTGTCATCACAGTTTCTACTGTTGGTAGAGGGACCTGCATTGTACCGATCATGACATAAGCCGGAACATGAGTTATCACAACTGCTGGTGTTGATTGAGCAATTTCTGCCAGGGCGGCTTCAATTGACTTAGTTTGGGCATCTTTCTTCCTTTGAGCCCGTGCTGCCCTCTTCCTCTGATTTCTTAAAGCATTCTTGGAAATGCCATCGAAAACCCGGGTCTTCGTCACACCTGTGACAACCTTGTTTTGCTTCATTCCCAGCTTTGTTTTTGTAGAAATTACAGGAAGATGACCAATTGCGAATGACATCCGGTAACCACTTTGATTCGAGTGATTAGCAGCTGGAGTGAGCTTGTGGAAGAAAACTGTAATCTTTGGTGCCATTTGATCTGTTACCTTCAAAACACACACAATAAGTTAATAACTTCATGAAAAGAGATGAAAGGGAAAATGAGTCCCCAGCAGAGTCGCCAAAAACTATGTTGGGTAAAAATGTGCCAAAAATGTAAAATGTCACCCAACGTAATTTCACTCTATTTTATTGGTTAAAATAGAGTTTTAATTATGTCTGGTTCAACTCATTCAAGACAGAACGTGTCTCTTAATTACAATCCCTCATTACAAGGGAACACCCCTTGATTCGATTTATGAAGAAACCGATGTGTGTTTGTTTGCTTTTGCGACTGCACCCGAATGAGTTGCCTACGTACCCCGAGAGGGATCAAGCCATTCGTAGTTCAGGATCCCCAACAAGTGAATGACTCGTTGGAGGGCTGTGATTTTTAAAATGAGAGTAGTGTTTGAGATTTGTATCTGAAGGTGTATGAGCTATGGAGCGAGGCTTCAGAAGATCCGAGAATTTATTTGAAGTTATGGTTGCATCAAGATTTAAATCTAGACTGCCTACATACCCTGTGAAGGGATCAAACCGATGTAGTTCAAAATTTGGAGTGGGTTTGAGAATTTGACTGAAGTCATTTGGACTGGTCGATTTTTGACTGGTGGTCAGGGATTCTGTTTGGAATGGTGAATTTGACTGAAGTCATTTGGACTGGTCAACTTTTGACTGGTGGTCAGGGATTCGATCATGTGTTTAGGAAATTGGCTTGAAAAGAACCAGGATTTGGTTTTAGCCATGGTTGTATCCAGATTTAAGTCCGGACTGCCTACATATCCCTTTGTGGGAATCAAACCATTGTAGTTCACGCCCGGATTTGGTTTTGATAGATGTACATATTTTGAATCCATCAATTGTATTTCATGTCGATACTTCATTTGGTGGGGTGCCAGCTGATTTGATTTGGGCACCCATCATCCTGGGCTTTGCAGTTGGGCCTTGAGACTTGAAGTGGGCTTTTTACACTGCTGCATTTGGATTTGTACTCGACATGTAATTTGATAATGACTTTTGCAGTTGGGCCTTGAGACTTGAAGTGGGCTTTTTCACTGCTGTATTTGGGCTTGTGCTCGGCCTGTAATTTAGTGAGACCGAACTTGCATTGATAATGACTTTTGTGGGCTTTTTCCCTTTCATTTGTGAGAGGCCCATAGATTTTCCTTGGAGTCATCTTATTTGATTTGGGCACCCGTCGTGCCAAATTTTACAGTGGGCCTTAACACTTTGAGATTGGCTTTTGCACTGTTGTATTTTAGCTTGTACTCGACAGGTAATTTGATGGAACCTCAACTTGTATCGACAAAGGGTATTTGTTGAGTGGGCTTGTTTCCATTTGATTTGTAGGAGGCCCGAAACTTTCCTTTGAGACATTTTATTTGATTTGGGCACCCGTCGTGCCTAGCTTTATAGTGGGCCTTGAGATTTGGGAAGGGCTTTTGCACTGCTGCATTTTGGCTTATAATCGACGGGTAATTTGGTGTGACCGAACTTGTATTGACAATAAATTTTGTGGGCTTGTTTCCGTTTCATTTGCAGAGGCCCAATGTCAGTGTCCAGTTTAGGCCCAATTGCTTTAAGTGGAGTGGGCTTTTGGTTGCCAGACCTGGTCTGCCAGGCCTATTTTTTTGCAGGCCCATTTTTTCTTCGGCAGGCCCAAGATCTTTGAGAGGCAAGCTTTTTAATTGGGCACCCGGTATAAGCCCAGTTTGAAGGCCCAACCCGGAGCCTGGTTCGGTGGCCCAATTCTGAAGGCCCGAGTTGGAGGCCCGGTGCTTCGGCCTTTTCTTTCTTTCTTCCCCATTTCTTCTTTCTCTATCTGCTCTTCACTTCGAAACACACATTCTTCTTCTTCTGACCCTTCTTCCCTTCGCAACCCACCTTCCTCTTCTGTCCCTTCTTTCTTTCGATACCCAGGAGGGGGAGACTTGAAGGTCGAGGGTCAAGGGACAGTGTGTCGATCTATTCGGATTCTCCTCGAGATAGATTGAAGCCGGTGATTTGGGGTCTCTGCATAGATTGGGTAAGGGCTTCTTCTCGATGAGCTTCTTTGATTTAGAGAGATGCCTTTCTGACATTAAATCTCTCTATTGTCAGTTCTCTTTGTCAAGATCCGGGAACACTGCTTCGGTGCCTCTCATTTGAACTTCTCGGTGAGTATGGATAGAAATTTTGAAGCTTGTGGCCATCAACTGACAGGAGTCTCAAGTGAATGGGTGAGTGATTAAGGTTCTTGTCTTTGTCCCAATTCGATTGGGTATGTTGACAAATCTCACTGCCAAACTTTCTTCTCCCTCTTGTCTTCAGATTTTAAACTTCTTCAAAAAAAAAAAAGTGGGGCTGCATAACTTGCCATTCAGTTTTCATTTAGACAAGTCTGTGCTTGGTGCTTGAATTTGAAAGAGGCACGCAGCCTATGCAATTGACAAACACACAATTATACATGTTCTTGTCATTTAGCACGAGTTGATAACACCGACTGTTGTCTTTTAAATCAAATTGGAAATACCAAATTGATAAGGGTCGTTGTCGATGTTGCACCACTCCACTGCTTCCCATTCTTCTTTGAAATGTTGTCATGACAGGAAGATATACGTCGATGAGTATTGTCTCGACTTCGTTATTGTGGATTGCTCTTTGTTTAATCTGGTAGCAACCGATCAACACATGCTCGTCATCTTCTTTTCTTTTGCAGGTGTGACGACGCTTTCATCTTTTCTGCTGCCAATAAGGATAGATGAGTCTCGATGGACTTTGTTAACATCCTTTGCGGCTTTGTTGCAGGTTGTGGTCAAAACTACCTTGAGCAGAGACTTGAGGTGTTGCTGGAAACTCAGTAGAGCAAGCCCGGCTCTCTGTTTTTTTGTAAAGGTATTGTTCGATTTGGTATGCACTGTGTACAATCGACATTTGGGAAAAATTTGTTTCTGACTGTTGAGCTTTGTTTCTGCTTTTGTTGTCAGAGGCTCCTGCCAGAGATTGGGGTGGTTTGGGACCTGGAAGTACTACTGCAGGAACACATAGGGGTGAGTTTCTCCCATCTTTTCACTCTGTGACATTTGTGAAATTAGTTAGGACACCACTGCTTGGATTTTTGGATTGTTTGTTTATGAAAGCACCAAGTATTTTAGCATTCTTTCAGCATGCTGTGTGGCCAAATTGGTAATTGATGTCCCCTGTTTGATTTGATATTTGATCAAGGTTGACACAGATCATAGGTTTCTGGTTCTTTTCTTTTGGTCAAGGAACTGTGTCATGGGTTTGGTGTTTGGATTTGGGGGGTTGAGGCAGTAAGTCACAGAACATAGTAACAAAGTAACTGTAGGACCAGAGAACACAGTAGCATCCAGAAAACATAGTAACCAGGACTTAGGCAAAGCCATAGTAACTAGGTTGATCAGAGCACAGTAACATAGGGCCATAGTAACCAGTAACCATAGTATCCAGTACCAAGTATCTCCATAGTATCATAGAACCAGAGCCAAGTATCATAGTAACCATAGAACCAGAGTAACCAGGAGGATTTTGAGTAACCAAGAGAACAGTAACCAAGAACCAGAACCAAGAATCCACAAAGGATTTAAGTAACCAGGGAACAGTAGCCATAGAACCATAGAACCAAGGACATAGTAACCAGTGAACAGTAACCAGAACCAAGAATCCGCAAGGGATTTGAGTAGCCATAGGACAAGAACCATAGTAACCAGTAACAAGGGCCAGAGAACCAAGAACATGAGAGGATGAGAGGATGAGAAAATCAGTTATACCTCTAGGGTTTTGTCTGTTTTCTTTGTTTTTCCTGCGTCTTCCTCTTCTTCTGCGTCTGTTCTTCTTTTTTTTGGCGTGTGTTATTTTTCTGCATGTTCTCCCCCTTTTATATTGCATAGGGTTGTGGTAGATGAGTCCCAATAGGCTAGGTCACTTATATGAGTTATAAGTAAACTCAAATACCCCTTAATACCTTGATAAGGACTCCTTCTTTTTTCTGTCTTTTCCCTTTTTTTATTTAATTCGGCTGCCTCCCTTTTTTCTCATATATATATATGTATACATATATTTATATATATATATATATATATATTTTTTTTTTTGCGTATCAACAGTCAGTCTGAACCCTTTCAATCTCAGAAGCTTGGTTTTGTTCTTGTTCTTGGATCTTGAACTTGGGAAGACATGGAGAAGAGTAATGAAGTCCCCAAATCGAATGAGGTTTTGGAGTGCCCATTTCAGAGCTGTTCTTGCTGCTTCAACATCTTCAACTAACACTACTATTCTCCTCACATCCATAACCACACCTCTAGCTTGTTTCTCTCCTCCCTTTCTCTTTTGCATACACAGATTATGTGTGAGTGTTTGTGAAAAGTTGTCTCTGTCTTTGGTTTCTTTTAAATTGGTTTGATTTTGTGGATCAAATATCAATCAATCACTATCAATCACATTGCTGATTGCTGCTACTACTTACTCACCCCATAGATGATGCTAATTAAATAATTAGTGTGATGATTAAGCGTAGATTACTATATTAAGCTATGAGGTCATTGATTAATATGGCCAAAAGAGTACCATATATATCGAAGGTACATAACCAGATATAATCCAATAAATACGGAAATATAAACAACAATCCAATAATATTACAAATTACAAAACAAAATATCATAACAAAATGTATTTGCTAACAACAAAATGTGGTCGACAGTTTCATTAATTAAGACGTGAGGGCAGCCACATCAACCACTTAATCAAAAACAAAAAAACAAAATGTGGTTCTATGAATGAGATATCAAAATGTTCTAGTGGAGCACTATTTGTATTTCTCCATTGGTTTTAGGTTTTTCGATTTTCTTATACTTTTGATCGAAAATAATACAAGCTAAAAGATTATCATAGCCTTTAAAATTAGCATGACCTTGAATGGCAGATGATTTTGTTATGATTTGATGAGATTTCTTGTGCATTATACTTGAAATTATGAAAGCTGTTTTGGATTTTCAAATTGGATCGTGCCTCTAGTGATTATATAGGATCTTTACACCTACAAAAATTGAATCTCTTCTTTCAAAAAATCAAAACCCTTCCTGGAATTGACTCGATCAGATTAATTTTCAGATTTTTCTTCCCTTAAATTCTGTAAACCATAACAATATGATCCTTTAATCTAACAACTGATTAAAAAATTTAGTTTTTGAAAGACAATGGTAGAAAGAAATCAGGAATATATGAACGAGTGGTGCTAGGTTTGAGTTTTCAAAAGTCCCGAAATGACGAGAGAAAAGCGCAAGTGTCATAAGCAGCAGCAGGTTCTGGATTTCAGTCGTTGTCTCCATTGTTGGTTTCTTGCTGCATTATGGTATAATATTCTTGTTTGTCCTCATTGTTGTGGGTTCCCAACTGCACTAGTTTTTAGTGACACTGCTTCCTTCCTTTGCTTAATATTATCTCTGCATCAAATTTATAAACCCCTACTGAGCCTCAGCAGTTGCCAATAATGAGAGCAAAGAAATTTAAAAGGAATTAGTAGCATCCATATCAACAGCTGCCGATGACTTCAGTTTTTGCAGGTCGTATCGCTTGGCTTCATCTGACATTTTTCATGTGCTGAGATGTATTGCTGGACCCGAAGTACCACGTAGAGTTATATATTCTAGAAACAAAAAACAAAATCACCATAATGTATGCTTTCTACCCCTAAGTTTCCGAATTTTACAACCCGTAAATTAAATTTACAAGCATAGATTTCAGAGTTGATATGTTTGAAATTTATATACTATATACTATTTTCCGTCGGGGTCGGTTGTTGTTCACGCACTGTTCATATGCGACAGTGCGCTGGGCTTGGTTCGAGTATTTTTGCCCCATATCTCTTGCTGCTCTCTCGAAGCTTCCATGAAGGATCGAGAAAGGCCGGGTGTGAGAATGAGAGAGGGAGAGGAAGGCATACTCTGACTAATTGCAGAGAAGGAGAAGGAGAGAGTTGATCCTTTGCATCAAATTTTTTTCCTCTTGAGAAGAAATCCCAATACAGAATTGCGAAATGCATAGAAAAGCTGTGGGTTCCTTAACGATCTGCTGCAATGAATGATTTAGCTTCAGAGCCTTGGAATCAAACTGTAACATAGAACTACAACATAGTACAGGGGAAGAGGTTTTTTACTCTGGGTTTCAAACGTGGCTTTTGAATTGCGAGTTTGGCAATCCCTGATATGGATACTCACTTCCAATTCGATTTATGGGCAATTCAAATGCCCAATTTCTTCAATCTCTCTCAAAACAGAAGCTTCCTTGAGTTCGTTCGTTCGTTGTCTCTAGGTTTCAAACAAGGAAAAGGTCGAAGAAGGCTTTCAAATACAATTAGGAGAGCCATCCCCTAGAATTTATCCCTTTTCAATAAGCAGGGAATTGGATGGTTTCATCTATTTGCTCTTTTGACCAGTATTTTTTTTAGCTATTAATTTAGTTTTTTCAGTTTCTTCTATTTGATGTGTTGCTTTAAATCTTCTTGCTATCCGCTGTAAGCACTTATAATCAATTTGATGATCAATTTTTTTCCTTAAAACTGACCATTGGACTCAAATAAAACTGCAGTAAATTAAGCCTTATTTTGAACCGATCAATCCTAACTTTTTTTTTTGGTCAATCAATCCTAACTTCGTTCTTGCTTAGAGCATTAGAAATGTTCATTATATACAGAAATTAAATAATTAGAGATGACTTTGTTATTTCTTTTTCTATTTAAAGTTATATCTGCATATACGAACTAATGTTTTACACAGCGATATCACATCAAATTTAGTGACTGTTGGATAAACAAATCAGTTAATTACGGCCCATATGTGAACTAATACCTTGGAGGATGCAACATCATATTGTTTCTGCATAATAGTTTTACTTGCAGCTATTCACAATTGTTCAGCAACATTAGAGCTCTATCACTAAACATGATGTTATGGCACTATATTTCTATGACAGTGCAATACAATGTAGTTCTTCATTTTAATTTAAAACCGCAGCAACACACGGGTGATATTTCTAGTATCTTATCATATAGGCTCATCTAAGAAATAGTTTTAAGAGACTATGAGAGACGATTGCATCTCAACCACATGCATGTATTCATAATAAAAAAAAACTTTTGGTGCTTAATGTTTGATTTCGATTTATACATACTACTTATAGTTGTTAGTTTGCGGTCTGAGTTTTGGAACGTCTTAGTTTGTGGTTTAATCATAGTCGCATGATGTAACCAAAAAAAGAAGAAAAACCCAGATACTTAAGAGGAAATGCGAAAGAAGAAACCCAGATACTGAGATACACAAACTGGAATTTTTTCTAATGCCCCCTGATTTTCTGGGCCTGAGGCGGCCGCCTCTTCGGCCTCACCTCAGGTCCGGGTCTCACTATCTCGTATGTTTCAACTAAAACTTGATTGAGAAAGAAGGTTTAGCAGTCAATTAATTAAGATGGAGTCAGAGTATGCATTAATTATGAAGTGAAAACCATATGGCAATTGGCTATTATTGATAACTCAGGACCGGTCCTGAGATTTCAGGCCTTGAGACCAAACTATCTTCTTTTTATCTTACCAAAACTACCTTTTGAACACTTTCCTAAAACAAGAACTCATTCTCTCCTGAATCCTTATAGGAAAAACAAAAACATGTCCTGCTATAGCTAGAGTTCTCGGCTACCTCGCTCCTCCGGAAATTGGTAAGTTAGATTTGCACCTCTTTTTTTAGTTCTTCTAGTATGTTCTAGTCATACTTGGATCTCCTCAATTACCTATATTATATATAGCCTATATATGACCAACGTTAGAGCTAGCAGCTGCAAAGTAACGAGTTTGTGTCTGCAATAATCGAATCAACAACAATCAAAGGCTATTCCGACGAGAGTGATATCATCATGGGAGAGGGGGATAACTGTACTATTTGTTTGGACAAAGTTTGTGCCAATGATAATGTTGTGACTACCTTGCCGTGCGAGCACTTCTTTCATAAAGATTGCATTAACCCGTGGCGGGAGAGTGGGAACACGACGTGTCCCGTCTGCCGTCGCCCCATGGATCCTGAGGAGGTCGACAACGCCTACAATGGTGACGACGAGGAAGAGAAGGAGGAGGAGCCATCAATCCCCAACCGCGGGGCTGTGCCGGCGGAGCCGTCATTACCCTCAAGTCCCCAACAAGGCTATGCAAGTACTTACCCTCCATACTTAAGTCCGCAATGGGGCAATGTGGGTATGTCATACCTACCGTTTACTCAACCGCAAGGCGAGTCGGCCGGGTACATGAACCACTCACAAATGTCAAGTCTGCCGTGGCCCGTTATTAGTGAGCCACCGAGACGGTTATCCCCGAACAACTGGGGGTGCATAGTCGAAAACCACCAGCAAACCTCAAGCCAACAATTACCTGTGCCCGACGGATGGAATGTTGGTCAAAATATGATCATGCTCGCTGTGTTCTTATTGTTTATTGTGAATTGGTGCTTTCCCTTTGGTGGAGTGAACAATTTTGTGAGTTGGTGCTTCCTTGGTGGCGGAGGTTACTCTTTCAAGGTCGTTTTTGTTGTTTCGGCAATCATCTGGGTGATAATGCAATGGGGTTTCTTGGTGATAATAGCAATAGGGTAGAAAAGCTAGAGTACGTACAGTACTAATTAATTCTTATATTATTGTATTTTGAGAAGTCGTTCATCTTCACATTTGGTTAATCTTTTTGTAAACATCCTCCGAATTCGTTATTGTATCTTCTTCGATCAGTTCTAGTTGAAGATTGATAAAGGAAGACAGATAAGTGATTACAATCATACGATGAACAAAATATGAAATGGTACATGTGTTCCTATACTATTGTATCGCATCCACATACCACACCCACCTGTGACTCTTGTACCAAACTTGAAATTACGATCTAGTTCCACACACCCTGTCCAATGTCCATCTCTTGCAGCTTGGTATCTCTGCTCAAAGTGCAGGGGAAGTATAGATGTATTTTACGCAGGAGGATCAGTATAATCTAATTAAGCGCAAGTTAATCATACTTAGATCCCTATGTCAAACTTCAATAAACTGCCGTGGCCTGCCTTCGTGCAAGCGATTTTTAGTTTGATCATTGGTTCTTTAGGGGCCAAACCCTGCAGAACCAAAGCACAGATTTATCCCTAGGAAGCGTGCTACACTGAAAACCGTTGTGAGGTGTCACTCCAACCTGCAGAAGGGTCCTTTAGGGAAAATTTAGCTATAAAAGGTGAAGAACTTGCTGCAAATTAAATGGGATAAAGAGCTACTCCCGGGGAAATTGCGATAATCTGGCTCTATTCCATTTTCGTTTATGTCCTTATGATTGGGTGTCGCATACTTGCCAACAGTTACAACCACACCAGAACCATCTTGAAGCTCAAAGACAGATTCAATCAATCCCTATCAAAAGATAAAGCAAAGGATCCTAAAGCAAACCATCGAAGTCATAAAACTTTAATTTTAAAAAACGAGCAGAACATAGAAGGCATACAATTTAACTAAAGGTGCAATATCGGATGCAAATTTCTCGGCCATCCTTATTATACATAAATAGCTTTGTTTTTTTAAAAAGAAATAGCTTTGCAATTTCTAGTTGTGGTGAAAGTTTCTACTCAATCATGAATGTGCATATTTTGATGAGCAAGATCTCATCATATAAAAGCAAATACATTACAAGCCGTCGACAGTAGCAATAGATTCCAAGTCATCCACAGTAGCAATAGATTCCAAGTCGTCGACACTAGCAACATTAGAATATATAGTGAAAGATATTATGGTAAAATATATAGTGATATATGACAAGTAGACATTAAATTGTCGTAATTAGTTAATTTTTGTCTTTAAATGTGTAACATAATTTGTAAATGATATATTTATAAACTAAAATTTAGTTAGTAACTAATATGTAATTTGGTAAGAAAAATTTTACTACACCTATATAGTAATCAAACCCTAAAGGTTCTTATGATTTGAGAATGGTGTCAGTTATGCCCGTTAGAAAGTAATATAATATTCAACCAATGAAATTTACGGAAGAATCCTGGATTACTATATCTGTTGGGCCTAAAAGCTTGAGAAATGGCCCAAAGACTTTGACCCGACCCGACCCGACCCAAAGCGCTGTGCAAGTGTGTATTACACAGCGAGAGAGAGCTCACGATTTCTGCGTGACTCCACCGGAAGCCGCACCTGGCGCTTCTCTCTCTCTCTCTCTCTCTCTCTCGCCACGTGCTTGTTCCACTCTCGTCACTATGGTTCCCGCCAAGTCGAGTGATATAAATATCTCACTCCTCTTCTTCCATTTCCTTCTCAAACGAAGAAGAAGGAGATTTCGAAGCTTTGAGAAGAGGAAGACGAAGCTCTCGATTTCAGGTTCGATTCTGAAGCTCGCAAGCTAGGG
Source organism: Comarum palustre (assembly GCA_951800085.1). Classification (NCBI taxonomy): domain Eukaryota; kingdom Viridiplantae; phylum Streptophyta; class Magnoliopsida; order Rosales; family Rosaceae; genus Comarum; species Comarum palustre. The sequence goes on along the minus strand of OX637576.1, from coordinate 22,141,135 downwards.
TTTTCGAGCGTCACTAACTTCGATTATTTGTTGAAGGAATTCTCGAGCACTACTCATCCAAATTCAATGGATCCTATTCTTCCAAAGGAAGCTCATCTGGTACTTTCGCAACCTTCGCCTTTTGCTTCGATTTGGAAATTTTGATCCGACGCTTCATCTGTTTGTGCTTTTGAATCTTCGTCGTTTATAGCTTTCTTCGATTTTCCCTCATCTGTTTATTTGTGTAATTTGATTGTGTAGGCGCTTCGTAATCTCGACAAGGACGTCAAAGTGACAAGGGAAAAGGTCTGTGATTCGTTTAATTACCTAAATCTTGTTTTTAGATTATTCAAGTTCTGATTATTGATTGTCATACTGATTAATGTTATTGTGATTATTATAACTGTGTAGTTTCTTCAATTTCTTATTTGATTTCATTAGATGTTAATGAATCATATTTTGAGGTGATTATTATAAGTAGTCCTGATATCCTGTATTCTTTAAACAGGACCGACAGATGCTGGCAATGTTCCAGCCGACTCAATCGGTATGATTCTCTTCTGGTATCTTAACAATGCACTGGTGAGTTCAATTTCAATTTGTTTTCTGTTAAAAGCTATTCACGAATAGAGCTTAATTTGATCATATTTTTGGTAGTTGACATAAGTATGTAGTGCTGCTTAATTTAATTGAGAATCTTGTTAGGTTAAAATACGATAAAATTATATGATATATCTGATTAACCATTTGCTGAGTTTGTTCACTGACTAATGTTTAGTTGAACACTATCAATTTTGTTTAGGTACAACCTATATGTGCCAATTATGCTAGATAATTTCTCAATTTTTTTTCTATAGCGTAGTTTAGTGTATTGGAAACATGACTTTAGGAGTTTTCGATCACGGTTCTGTTAGGTTCTAGCCTATTTCACCTGGACAACGCTTACATTATGGTTTTGACTCTATAAGGAATTGGATGGAGGCAACCACATGATTGCCTTAAGGCTATAATCTCTTTATGAATTTTTGCATAGAGTTTGCTGTCTTTGGAGTGTTTGTAAACAGTACACTTTTTAACTGAATAATGCAAGAACAAAGCCTGGTTTCAGATGATAAGAGGATGGGTGGGAGTCATAATGTCTTGTTGGTGGAGTTACTTGAGTCCAAGATTGTTTATATTTCAACATTTCATCTTTACACGTGAATGTAGTGTTGTTGTTTGAGGTCCAGTCTGTGTCTTAATGCAATCACAATTTGAGTTCATTTTACTGCGACTTATACTGGCTGCTTAGAACTAAAACACTCAATAGTATCTTAAGATTCTTAAAAAATAACTACAAATTAATTATTGTTGATCGATAATTGTGGATTGTGGTTAAATGACAATGTCTCCGAGTACATTATACATGTTCATTTATGCATGGACAATGATTATTGCATTTAATTTATGTTTAGAGGATGGCATCTTGCTCCCATTTAGTTTGGCTCAGAACATTTCTAAAATTTTATATTAGTTTGAACTTGAACGAGACCATCATTTATGATCCATTTGATAATGATTATATACTGATTAATGCCATTATGATTGAATACTCAATAAACCATTAAATTTCTCTTTTGTAAATCCACTTTTTGACTCAAATTTGTGATAAACAAGTCTTTGCTTCAACATTGCTTACTTTTCTTAGTATCCTGTAGCACTGTTAAGTTTCTCACCAGATCCATTTGCTTAATTTTTGCAGGAAAAGGAGAAGCAGGAACCCACTGCACACACAACTAATGAATTTGCAACTGAAAACAAGGTGCCTTTCTATATTGCACTGAGAATCACATTTGAATATGCTATGTAGACGCAAGTTCATGAATAACTGACACTTGTCTTGTTTTTGTCAGCCAAAGGTTAGCTTGAGTCTTGGTGGGATTGAGAGTGAGCACTGCGTTGACCCAAAGAGGCCTGCCAAGCGAGACGATAAGAAGGCTGTTTCTGAGGCAAGTTTTTACACTTCTTTGAGGAAAGCATGTTATTTTCTATGAACTGTAGGTAGAAAACAGTCAGTTTTCTTTGCCGTAGTATAGTATTAATTTCAGTTCTACTACTATGTGCAGAATGTGAATGAGGACCGTGTTGGTCAGAAGAATCTTTCTGAGGAAGTTGAGGCAAGTTTTGATGTGTTTAGTTTTTTTGTGTTTGGTGGAATCTGGGGTGATTGGGACCGAAACTGAACTTGTTAGGTTTTGGAATGACTTAAACTAGTTTACTCACGTTGCTTTGGATAGTGGTAGTGGCCTGCTGGGTATATTTACGATGCTGACACTTCTTTTCTGATGTTGTTCTTTCTGATTGTCTCATTTGAGTGAAGAGACAGAAATCTGGGTTGATTGGGACCGAAACTGAACTTGTTAGGTTTTGGAATGATTTAACTAGTTTACTCACGTTGCTTTGGATAGTGTTAGTGGCCTGCTGGGTATATTTACGATGCTGACACTTCTTATCTGATGTTGTTCTTGTTGATTGTCTCATTTGAGTGAAGAGACAGCAAGCAACCATAGTAAACTAGTTTCATGTTAATATATATATTGATATTAACTTTTGCTTAATATTAATATCCTGATTAATATATTAAAAGCAACCAGGCATTAATATTAATATCCTAATTAATATTAATCAGGGTATCTCATTTGCAATATTAATATCCTGATTAATATATTAAAAGCAACCACGCATTAATATTAAAATCCTGATTACTATTAATCAGGACATCTCATTTGCTTTTGATCATAATTTTGGTAGTTGACGTGTGTAGTGTTCATGCCTCATCAGCTTAAGGACATGGTTGACCTATGTAGTGCTGCTTAATTTAGATGAGTCTTGTTTGTTCACCGACTAATGTTTAGTTGAACACTATGATTTTGATTAGGTACAACCTATATGTGCCATTTACGCAAGATAATTTCTCCATTTTTTTTCTATAGCGTGGTTTAGTGTATTGGAAACATGAATTTAGGAGCTTTAGATCACGGTTCTGTTAGGTTGTAGCATATTTCACCTGGACAACGCTTGCATTATGGTTTTGACTCTATAAGGAATTGGATGGAGGCAACCACATGATTGCCTTAAGGCTATAATCTCTTTATGAATTTTGCATAGAGCTTGCTGTCTTTGGGGTGTTTATAAACAGTGCCTTTTTTAACAGTGAATGATGCGAGAACAAGCCTGGTTTCAGATGATAAGAGGATGGGTGGGAGACATAATGTCTTGTTGGTGGAGTTACTTGTGTCCAAGATTGTTTATATTTCAACATTTGATCATTACACGTGAATGTTGTGTTGTACATATTGGGGTCCAGTTTGTGTCTTAATGCAATCATGGCTTAGAACTAAAACACTCAATAGTATCTTACGATTCTTAAAAAATAACTTCAAATTAATTATATTGTTGATCGATAATTGTGGATTGCGGTTAAATGACAATGTCTCCGAGTACATTATACATGTTCATTTATGCATGGACAATGATTATTGGATTTAATTTATGTTTAGAGGATGGCATCTTGCTCCCATTTAGTTTGGCTCAGAACACTACCAAAATTTTATATTAGTTTGAACTTGGATGAGACCATCATTTATGATCCATTTGATAATGATTATATACTGATTAATGTCATTGTGATTGAATACTCAATCAACCGTTAAATTTCTCTTTTGTAAATCCACTTTTTGACTCAAATTTGTGATAAACAAGTCTTAGTCCCATAGCTTCAACATTGCTTACTTTTCTTAGTATCCTATAGCACTGTTAAGTTTCTCACCAGATCCATTTGCTTAATTTTTGCAGGAAGAGGAGAAGCAGGAACCCACTGTACACACAAGTAATGAAATTGCCACTGAAAACAAGGTTCCTTTCATTGCACTGAGAATCACATTTGAATATGTTATTGTAGACGCAAGTTTCATGAATAACTGACACTTGTCTTGCTTTTGTCAGCCAAAGGTTGGCTTGAGTCTTGGTGGGATTGAGAGTGAGCACTGCGTTGACCCAAAGAGGCCTGCCAAGGGAGACGATAAGAAGGCCGTATCTGAGGCAAGTTTTTACGCTTCTTTGAGGAAAGCATGTTATTTTTTATGAACTGTAGGTAGAAAACAGTCAGTTTTCTTTGCCGTAGTATAGTATTAATTTCAGTTCTACTACTATGTGCAGAATGTGAATGAGGACCGTGTTGGTCAGAAGAATCTTTCTGAGGAAGTTGAGGCAAGTTTTGATGTGTTTAGTTTTTTTGTGTTTGGTGGAATCTGGGGTGATTGGGACCGAAACTGAACTTGTTAGGTTTTGGAATGAATTAAACTAGTTTACTCACGTTGCTTTGGATAGTGTTAGTGGCCTGCTGGGTATATTTACGATGCTGACACTTCTTTTCTGATGTTGTTCTTTCTGATTGTCTCATTTGATGATTTTTCGGTATGGAAATAAGTAATGTAGTGATCTAGCATTCTATCATTTTTTGAGTTTGCCTTCATTTGCATTTGCCTATTGATTTTTTTTCCCTGTGAGAAGTTCTGAAATTTTTAGTGACATATAATTTTTTATTTCTTATAGATTAGGTTTTATCCTGATGCGTTGAAGAACTTTACCTTTATCGATGATTATGTGTTCCGCAAAGGGAAGGAATACAATGATGAGGTAACATAATCTGTTATTATTTTTCCTTGCACGTGAAGTTCTGAAATTTTTAGTAACATATAATTTGCTTTCTTTGCCGTAGTATAGTATTAATTTCAGTTCTACTATGTGCAGAATGTGAATGAGGACCGTGTTGGTCAGAAGAATCTTTCTGAGGAAGTTGAGGCAAGTTGGATGCACTGCCTTGAGTTTTTTTTGTTTGGTTGAATCTAGGGTGATTGGGACCAAAACTGAACTTGTTTATGTTTGGAATGAGTTAAACCAGTTTACTCTGGTTGCTTTTGATAGTGTTACTGGTCGGCTGGGTATATTTACGATACTGACACTTTTTACTGATGTTGTTGATTGTCTCATTTGATGATTTTTCACCAGTATGGAAATAAATAGCGTCGTGATCTAGAATTTCATTATTTTTTGAGTATGCGTATTAATTTCATTTGCATTTGCCTATTGATTTATTTTTATCCCTGTGAGAAGTTCTGAAATTTTTAGTAACATATAATTTTTTTTAATAGATTAATGGTGATCCTGATGCGTCGAAGACCTTAATCGATGATGATTATATGCTCATGAAAGGGAAGGAATACAATGATGAGGTAACATAATCTGTTTTTTTTCCTTAAACGTGTAGTTCTGAAATTTTTAGTAACATATAATTTGTTTTTTCTTATAGAGTAAGGGTGATCTCGCTGGGTTTATGAACTCAAACAATGATTGTGTGGGCCTCAATAAGGAGGGTTATTATGATGAGGTAACATAATCTCTATTTTTTCCCTTCCATGTGAGAAGTTCTGACATTTTTAGTATAATTTTTTTTCCTGCTTTAAGTTCGATCGTGTGGCCATTGAAGAGGAGGATTATAATGATATATCTGCTGCTAGGCCCTCCTCATCAAAGGTATTGTATATCCATATTAGTTGTTTTTTTTGTATGGTAGTTTTATTAATTGAATTCATTGTGGCTGTAAGAGATAAAGTTCCTATCAAATTTATAGTGTAAATTGGTATTTGTGTGAATCAATTGCTGGTACGGCTAGAATGTAAATTGTATGCCTTCAATATTAAAGGGTTAGGGTTTAGGCAATTGCTTTAATATGATTGTTAGGGAAGCAATCATATTTATGTTTATTATACATGTTCATTTATACATGGACAATGATTATTGGATTTTATTTATGTTTAGAGGATGGCATCTTGCTCCCATTTAGTTTGGCTCAGAACACTTCTAAAATTTTATATTAGTTTGAACTTGGATGAGACCATCATTTATGATCCATTTGATAATGATTATATACTGATTAATGTCATTGTGATTGAATACTCAATCAACCGTTAAATTTCTCTTTTGTAAATCCACTTTTTGACTCAAATTTGTGATAAACAAGTCTTTGTCCCATAGCTTCAACATTGCTTACTTTTCTTAGTATCCTATAGCACTGTTAAGTTTCTCACCAGATCCATTTGCTTAATTTTTGCAGGAAGAGGAGAAGCAGGAACCCACTGTACACACAAGTAATGAAATTGCCACTGAAAACAAGGTTCCTTTCATTGCACTGAGAATCACATTTGAATATGTTATTGTAGACGCAAGATTCATGAATAACTGACACTTGTCTTGCTTTTGTCAGCCAAAGGTTAGCTTGAGTCTTGGTGGGATTGAGAGTGAGCACTGCGTTGACCCAAAGAGGCCTGCCAAGGGAGACGATAAGAAGGCCGTATCTGAGGCAAGTTTTTACGCTTCTTTGAGGAAAGCATGTTATTTTTTATGAACTGTAGGTAGAAAACAGTCAGTTTTCTTTGCCGTAGTATAGTATTAATTTCAGTTCTACTACTATGTGCAGAATGTGAATGAGGACCGTGTTGGTCAGAAGAATCTTTCTGAGGAAGTTGAGGCAAGTTTTGATGTGTTTAGTTTTTTTGTGTTTGGTGGAATCTGGGGTGATTGGGACCGAAACTGAACTTGTTAGGTTTTGGAATGAATTAAACTAGTTTACTCACGTTGCTTTGGATAGTGTTAGTGGCCTGCTGGGTATATTTACGATGCTGACACTTCTTTTCTGATGTTGTTCTTTCTGATTGTCTCATTTGATGATTTTCGGTATGGAAATAAGTAATGTAGTGATCTAGCATTCTATCATTTTTTGAGTTTGCCTTCATTTGCATTTGCCTATTGATTTTTTTTCCCTGTGAGAAGTTCTGAAATTTTTAGTGACATATAATTTTTTATTTCTTATAGATTAAGTTTTATCCTGATGCGTTGAAGAACTTTACCTTTATCGATGATTATGTGTTCCGCAAAGGGAAGGAATACAATGATGAGGTAACATAATCTGTTATTATTTTTCCTTGCACGTGAAGTTCTGAAATTTTTAGTAACATATAATTTGCTTTCTTTGCCGTAGTATAGTATTAATTTCAGTTCTACTATGTGCAGAATGTGAATGAGGACCGTGTTGGTCAGAAGAATCTTTCTGAGGAAGTTGAGGCAAGTTGGATGCACTGCCTTGAGTTTTTTTGTTTGGTTGAATCTAGGGTGATTGGGACCAAAACTGAACTTGTTTATGTTTGGAATGAGTTAAACCAGTTTACTCTGGTTGCTTTTGATAGTGTTACTGGTCGGCTGGGTATATTTACGATACTGACACTTTTTTACTGATGTTGTTGATTGTCTCATTTGATGATTTTTCACCAGTATGGAAATAAATAGCGTCGTGATCTAGAATTTCATTATTTTTTGAGTATGCGTATTAATTTCATTTGCATTTGCCTATTGATTTATTTTTATCCCTGTGAGAAGTTCTGAAATTTTTAGTAACATATAATTTGTTTTTTCTTATAGAGTAAGGGTGATCTCGCTGGGTTTATGAACTCAAACAATGATTGTGTGGGCCTCAATGAGGAGGGTTATTATGATGAGGTAACATAATCTCTATTTTTTCCCTTCCCTGTGAGAAGTTATGACATTTTTAGTATAATTTTTTTTCCTGCTTTAAGTTCGATCGTGTGGCCATTGAAGAGGAGGATTATAATGATATATCTGCTGCTAGGCCCTCCTCATCAAAGGTATTGTACATCCATATTAGTTGTTTTTTTTGTGTGTTAGTTTTTTTAATTGAATTCATTGTGGGTGCAAGAGATAAAGTTCCTATCAAATTTATAGTGTAAATTGGTATTTGTGTGAATCAATTGCTGGTACGGCTAGAATGTAAATTGTGTGCCTTCAATATTAAAGGGTTAGGGTTTAGGCAATTGCTTTAATATGATTGTTAGGGAAGCAATCATATTTACGTGCAGAAAACTTCACTTCTAGCTAATGATGCCAAGTGATATGCCAATACTTGAAAATCAGAAAGGTCTGATGTGATTTGCATAGATATTGTCATATGCGAAGTCTTTTCATCCCCTTTTTTATTATTCTGTAGTTTGAACTCAGGCAAGTTATTAGTTGCCTTCTGGTCACCAAGGTCCTTCTCATGATTCTGATCAGTGGTGACTTGTTTTGAGCTATAAATTTGATTATTTTAGCAGGTGAAAAACCGAAAGAAATCATAAAAGATGGATTAAATCCCTAAAATTGAGTTATTGACATCCATTATTGTTTTTGAAGCATCAAAACATCATCAAACTTGATGATACTTTACTAGGTGATGCCTTGCAGTTTGATGATGTTATGATGTTTCACTAGTTCTCTACTAAACCCTTGTATATTTCTTCCCAAATTTGATTTAAAATGCCAAACATGAGGTATCAAGGTATAACAGAGGTGCTTCAGAAACAGTGGAAAAGAAACTGATGTATGAACGTATGGATGTATGCCAATGTGTAACGTACATGGAGTTGAATATACATCTTATACTGTGGGAAGTCTGTCATGGAGGACCCCTAATTATTTATATTTTGTTTCCACAGGCGAAAAAGTTGAAGAACAAGCTGAAAAAAGGTTTGAAGGAAGTGAAGAGGATGGTGAGAAAATGATCAGCCATTGAGGATGTCATTGTATCCTTGTCCTCAAGCTACACAAGCTAAAAGTCACAGTACATATGGCTAAGAAATTAGAAGCACAAGAAAAACTATGGTTTTAGATTTGGAGCTTTACTTTGACTTTCATGTGTAAGATGGGTGATATGGCCTTAATTGAGTGACATTTACTTCGTGCTGGTTAGATACCTGTACATACATGATTGCACTTCAAAGGAAGACCGGGTATGTTTAATTGTTCCAGAGTTGATTGTCTTCACTGTTTCATGAACTCTTCGTTTAATTGTTGAACTTCATTGTTACCAGGGTGAATGTACTGTTACTGACTTTTCATTCCATTTAGCCGTAGGATTGTTTACGAGATTTATTAGGTCCTTGCATAATTTGACATTGCTCTCCTTTTCTCTTCTTTTTTTCCATCGAATTTCCCGATTGCACAATCTCAGTGTACTTTTCAGAGCATCAAAGATAAATTTCATTGTTTAAACATCAAGTCCAACCTTTCGCCAATCTCCATAACCGACCCGGCCTACAACAACAAACGCCCCATCGTTCTTTCTTTCCCATAAATAGCGGCATCCAGAAGTTGCCGGCGTCTTTTGGTGAAATGAGTTGAGTCAGAAGTACTGTGCTCCAATTTGTCTAATTGATTTTGTTTGTTGATTTTGATACCACCCCCTTGAATTGCTATATTGGTATTGAAGCATTAAAAGCTCGATGTATGAATTGAGGTCGCAATTGAATTGGGTGTGATAAAGGAGAAGATTTTACTTTCGTGTAGTTGAATTAGTGTTGTATGTTCGTGGACTGGGATATCATATCATATCTGATCGTTTATGGTAAAACCAAAAGATAGATAGAGGGTGCTTGGGATGCATTTTGTGTGTGTTTTGGAGGGTGTCAATTTTAAAGTAGGAATTTCTTTCACAATGCTGCACTTGCCAAACATCAAAGGAATCTTTTCCCCATCTTCTGCTGTTTAGAAGGAGCGGCTCTTTTATCAAGTTCTACCTGCGAAATGAGTACAAAATGTGTATTTTCTCTGGAGTTTCAATCGGTTTCTATTGTCACTGTGAAGCAGGAAATCGAGGTGAGGAATCTATGATGGAGGAGATAAACAACATGGTAATGGAGTTCAACTTTGTCATGACTCATGAGGTATATGATTGGAGTGCTAAATGAAGAGCTTCCGTATTCCCATCATCTTCTGTGACATTTTCCAAATGATCCATGGATATATAATATATTCCCATATCATCTTCTGTGACGTTTTCCAATGATCCATGGATATGTTAAAGAATTGTGAACAATACGGTGGGAGGTTATGCAAACTTATTCCTCTACCATTTACCAAATCTGCTTTGTAGTGTTCAGTTGTTTGTTCACATACTAATCCTGTGAATATGCTCTTTCTTTCTTCAGGTTTCAGAGCCACCACCGATGCTTGCTGCGGGTTGGGCGACTGCAAGGGTTTCTCATGTGCTTATCACCAGACATGGCTTGCATTAATGCTTCTGAGTTCTGACCATGTCTGGTGGGACGAATTCCATCCAACTGATACAGTTAATGCCATTCTGGCTGGATAATCAATAATGTCTGGAATGGCCTGCACACGAAAATGTGCTATCCGATGAACTTGGAGGATGTGGTGGCATCGGATTGACATACTAAAGATTGGAAGGAGATGCTGCAACAATCACACCATACTGTACAGGCACCAAAACTTCAATGCAGAATATTCAAAGTTTATCCTGGAAGTTCTTTGATACTTTTACTTGCTACACAAACTACTGGCAAACCTAATGCATGTACAGAACTTGCTTGGAATCATTCCAGGTACGGTACATTTTGGAAGAGAAATTATAGAGCAAGTTATTGATGGTTGTATGTTTAGGTTATAGATTACAGCATGGTAATGAACGAGAGGATTAGAAAACTGTACAGATATCATACTATGGTGGATGTCAAACAGAAGACCCAGACTAAGCATCAGTCTGGCGTCGTTGTCAGGTAATGTTGATTCTGATATTGGTATTATATATCATATGTGGTTACTCATCGAGATAAAGGAGGCTTTATGTAAGTTCCAAACTGAAATAGATTAATATATGGAAGCTTACAATAGGTTTGAGCAGCAAAAACAGTTGGTTTTCACACACTGCTTCATCAGACAGCCCATCAGGTTTGTCAGTAATGTGAGAGGCTGTTGGAGTACATGTACAATGTGACTTGACATGAACCATTCTACTTCCCGAATTTTGAAAATAATTATAATGTTCAACCAGCAAAAAGAAAAAATTGAGGCAAATATCAAACTTGAAGCTGCCCTCAAACAGAGTTTAGACGCTTTGTGACTTGCGCAGTTGGCATTGGGTGTCGGCACAAGGGACACAAGCGGCTGATCTGCAGCCACCTGACAATGCAAGTTTCGTGAAAGATGTGTGAGCAGGGCAAACGAGTAATCGTCAACGTCGTCCTTGCCTCAGTGTCCCCTTGGACAGCCTCCAACTGATGAAGACCCTCGTGGCAAATACAACATGTAAAACTCGTAGCTGCTGCTTCATCATCATTAAGCGTCACCTTCTCCAAGTACGTGGTTAATTTCCTTAGATCCCTTTCCATTACAATATCCCTTACCATGTCGTAGACCTTACCATAGACCCTAACAAGGGTCGCAACAGTACAAACAGCACTCTTTGCAAAACGGCCTATGGCCCAAGTCATAGGGAGGTCTCTCTCCCACTGGAGTGCAAAACGTCTATACAGTTTCTCAAGTGTAACCCGGTGAAAACATTCGGGGACACCCATGGTCGAAAGAGCGATCAACATATGTTCAGAGTATTCAGAGTATTTGCTCAAGTCGTCAGGCAGATCCTTCTCTCCGGCGTATTTGAGGGTTGGAGTAATGTCGCTTGGATCATCATCGGTGGTTGTCGTGGTGAAGTACATGAATGTCATATACTTCACCGGTGGGTTTATCGCGGTCGCTGCCATTCCTGGATGCATTGGCCACATATGAAAAATATAAATGTATGGATGTGTACCCTCCGCCATGCGTGATCGATTATCAATCTTAATCGAGAGATGTACGTGAGACCTTAATGGATATTATATATGAAGGCTATTTTCGACTTCGACACAAGAAATAATTACTGGTCCAACTTATTGTAGGATACAATATAAATCCTTTTTTAGTTATCCTAGCTAGCAGTTTGCAATTATCCTAGTAGTACAATCCAATCCAAGCTTTAATTCTTGGTCTAAAACCTATAATAGGTTTATGTTTTGTAAAATATCATCTTCATCTTTAACTCAAACTTGACCTAAAATAAGATTTACCTGAATAGTGTTATATTATGACTCAAGTTATGAGAAATCCTATTTTTAAGAGCTTAATAGAGTATGGACCATAGTGTTTTATAATTATATTATATGAGTTATAAGTTCATAGTATGATTAAATATTGATATATAAAATTATTAATGATTAGTATAGGTTTGGGTTCCATTAGGTTAGAGATGAAAAACCTATTTGAATAACATTAGATTTGGGTCATCTAAAATTTGAATTTGGGTCAGTTTTAGACCAATTGTTAAAGAACTGTCAACCAGTTAGACTTCTAGTTCAAGAATGATGGAGGAAGATAAGTGATTTCAATGAATAAAATACGAAATGCTACAACATATGCTCTTATACTATCGTATCGCATCCAAATTCCACATATACTCTTAGATCCTCGTGCAGTTACCAAACTTGAAACTAAGATCTAGTTCCACACACCCTGTCCAATGTCTATCTCTTGCAGCTTGGTATCTGTTCAAAGTGCAAAGGAAGTAGATGTATTTTACCTAAGGAAACTTGAATATCGGCTTTCCCAAAGCAGTAAAACCTAAGCGCAAGTTGATCATACTTGGATCCCACTTCTATATGCCATGCCATACTTCAATAAACTGCAGTGCTATGTCGATCTTCAATAAACTGCCGTGGCTGCCTTCGTGCAAGCGATTTTTAGTGTGATCATTGGTTTTTTACGGGCCAAAACCCTGCAGAACCAAAGCACAGATTTATCCCCTAGTAAGCGTGCTACACTGTGAAAGCCGTTGTGAGATGTCACTCCAACCTGCAGATAAAAGGGTTCTTTTAGATTGCACAAGTTGAGAAGAACTTGCTGTAAATCAAATGGGATGAAGAACTATTACCGGGGAAATTTCGATAATCAGGCTCTATTCCATTTCCGTTTATGTCCTTATGATTGGGTGTCACATACTTGCCAACAGTTATAACCACACCAGAACCATCTTGAAGCTCAAAGACAGATTCAATCAAACCCTATCAAAAGATAAAGCAAAGGATCCTGAAGCAAACCATCAAAGACATAAGAAAGAGTTCTTCTAGTTTGTGGTGAAAGTTTCTATCCTCAATCATGAATGTGCGTATTTGATTGATGAGCAAGAAAAATCACCATAGAAAAGCAATTCCTGGACTCTAGGAAATATATTCCCTGCGAGGCTAAATGCAGTTCTAAGACAAGACAATCGTGCATTTTATTCACAGAAGTAACGAGATGAAGCACTACAGATAGTAGCAGCATAGATATCAACTACAATTAGTACCTTGCCAAATGTCCGATCACCCACAAGAACACCTTTACAGTTATCATGCAGAGCGGAAGCAACCTGCAACACAAGGCACCAAACTAAGTTTCTACAGTTTCACGAGCAAAAGGAATCATTCATAATAGGATGAGGCAGCTGCTCACAATTTCACTAGCACTGGCAGTATTATTGTTCACCAGAACCTGTATTAGAAGTTTCAGTTAGGAGCCTTTTCATAAACTTCAGTAGTATAAAACTGCAAACACCTCAATAAAGAGAAAAAGAAGGGAAAAAATTCACTGCACAAGTGCACAGGCCCTCCTTAAAAACAAAAAATAAAAATTTAAAAAGCGAGTAAAATCTAGAAGACATACAATAACAGGAGCTTTAACTAAAGGTGCAGTATCGGCAACAATATTTTGTTGGTATTGGGGATCCTTCCCAACCGTATAAATAACCTGTCACAAATTCCCAACACATAGGTAGTGAGTTCAATGGAATTAGTGATATATCTTACAGACAATGCAAAGCACCCTGCAAGGCTCTTCACTTCTTCTCAAAGAGGTATGAATCGAAGGATAACACACACACACACACACAAACAAACAAGACTATTGCAAATTGTTTGGATAATAACACATACCGTCTCCCCTTCATTGAGAAATGGCTTTGCAATTTCTATTCCAGCCTGAGATATATAAAAGAGTGTGAAACAATTAAAACAATTTTTTTTTAATTCCACACCAATTGTAAAGATTCATCGAATAGACAGAATTGAGCTCCCACCAAGCACAAGTGGACATTCATTTCATTATTATTTCTCACATTTCGATAGAAAAATGATGATATAGGATTGAATTGCTGCAGTTTTTAAACACAATAAAATTAAATCGACAACTTAAAAGCAGACAAATTCTTCTATGACTCAAAGTCAGTCATATTAAGTTATTAACTTCAAGTAAATTCACACATCCCGCGAAATCAAACCTATATTATTAAGTTATTAACTCAGAGCTATCTTTAAGATCCAGAGTGAAACCTGTACTAGTCCACCACGATTATCTCTAAGATCTAGGATGAAAACTGAGGCGCCCATCTCCTGTAGCCGCTTCATAGCTGCAACAATCATAATTCCCTTCATTATAAAATAAACTAACTGAAAGTACATAACTATAGCATATAGATAACTAAAAGAATTTAAAGAAAAGAAAACAATTGACATTGGATACAATATTCATAATTTTGGGGTTGTCTCTACAGCTTAAAAAGGAACTTCGATACAAAACCAAAGCTAGCGGTGAGTTATAAAACATGGGTACTGAACTATTCCATTTGAGATTATTTTTCAGGGTTGATTACTTCAATCCATTATAAGGTTCTTCTATTTAGAGCATATATTATTCATATTTCCTTCCTTTTGCATTAATGTTTAGAACCCAAAATGCAAGGAGAGAAATGTTAAGCATTGTAGCTGCATAGCAACAAGTAACAGATAATTCTGCATATAGATGATAAACTAACATTCAGTTGAATATCCTAAAACCGCTTACCAATTACCAAGTCCTTTCTAGCCAATGCATTGAACTCTTTTAGGCGCAGGTAGCCAACAGATCTGGTTCCATTTTCTACTTGCTCCAACCTATAAAAGACAGGAGTTCGAGCAACAAGTTGTCTCTGAATGTCTATAGATTGAATAGGCCCACAATTCCCATGCTTGACCTAAAACCATGGCAATGGTTATTTTCAAGAACCATTGTAGGAGCAAGACATCAAGTTAGTAACAGCAGTGAACTCATTAACAAGATTACTAACAAAGAAAATCTAAATTAGCCAAACCAACAAACTTGCAATTAAATCACAACCGTAACAGTAACAACTGTTTCATTAGGGCCTTGTATTGAGGAAGATACTTCGAGGGCCGATTTCCCTTTCACATCCACACCATTAACAGCTAGTATTTCATCGCCCTGGGAAAAGATTAGAGCATTCAAAATAGTAATAGTTTCAGTTACACCAACTAGAAGAAAAAGTTGATACATATAAACAAGGAATCTTCTGACAGAATATGGAACAGATATCTCACCATATAGAGATATCATTGGATACAAAATCATCACACTTGCGGATTATTATTACCAGGTGAAAAAGCTAAAATTATAGATACCTGCCTCACACCGGCCGCATGTGCAGGGCCATCCAACAAAATCCTAGTACCTTCACTTTCACATCTCCATTGTCACTCGGAACTTCCCTGAGGTTTATTCCAATACCACTCATGTCATACCTCGCCATCTTGGAGAACTTTCATTTTCAACATCATAAAAAAACCAACATAACGCCACTGAATAGGATACACAGTTAAATAAACTCATAACTAAAGCCAATAACGCCATTGCTTGTTTATAATACCCTACTTTTCTTACGCTACTAACGATAAAAATGGTTTATTTGATGCAGGCTTAAAAACCCGCCGTCAATAACAAAATATACTACCGTAGGTAATAAAAGCTACTACTGCTGACAACAAAAGATACTACCGTAGACAACAAAAGCTACTACCTATAGAGTCAAAAGTTACTACCAACATAAATTAAAGATACTACCACCAACAACAAAAGCTACTAACGTCAGCAACAAAAACTACTATTACAAAAACCAAAAGCTACTACTAGTGGTACTAAAAGCTACTGCCTTCTACTACAAGGACCAAAAGCTACTACCACTGGCACCAAAAGCTATTACCACAAGCTACAAAAGCTATGTCAGTTTACTGATAGAGGAGAACAAATACATCCAATTTGAACCATCAAACAAACGGAACAATAAGAAAACAAAAAAATAGCTACAGATATCAAATTTATGATTATTGCAGTGAAATAAAGGCTAAAATTCAAAAACTCATCGGTCGTCAACAAATCTTGGAGACGAAAATCATCGAGGTGAGAGAGACATAGAAATCGAGAATAGAGTCGGATCTGAGCCAACGGCGGAGAAGAAGCAACGACTACGATGAAGCTATTGCTCGAAAATCACTGACGACCGGTTCCAAATCAAGATGGGGATGCCGATCTACAAGCGATCGAAGTGAATGAGTACTTCATCGAGGATAACAAAGACCTAGAGTACCACAATGATGAAATTAGATCAGCGAAAGAATCAACGGCTGCGTCGGTGAGCAAGGGTTTTCTCACCAGAGAGAGAGAGCATGGTTGGAGTGAGAGACAGAGGTGTGAAGAACTGAAGATATTTTCAGTAGAAGGCTAAAATGGTCCGGATAAAATTATGTAGGCACGTGACAGTGGACTTGTATGTACAAAAAAATATCAGGTGGACTTGTGAGGGAGAAAATGTTTAAAAAGGGACTTTGATGACATTTTCTAATATATATGTATATATATAGGGCACTTCCACTAAAGAATCATTTTTTTATATATATGAGGGATTAAAAATTAGACCAACTTTTTGATTACATATCAACATCTTCACCGTTCAATACTTAGATTCATATATGTAGATCATTTTTGCAAAATTTTATCCAATTTGGTGATCGTTAAGGCTTTGAATTAATTGAAATCAATTGACACTTCAAATCTGTCAAACATGAACCGTTCATGTTTATAATTTTAATTCGCAGTTTTAAGCACTTTATCAATCACTAAATTGGATGAAATTTTGCAAAGATAATCTACATATATAAACCTATATATTGGACAATGAAGATGTGATTTGGTGAGTTTGTGTAATCCTTGATCCCTCATATATGTCAAGAAAAATGATCCTTCATTTGAAGGGGATTGTGTGTGTGTATATAGTTAAAAAAATATTGAGATACATAAGATTACCGCTCTGATTGTAATTGTGTATGTTGATGATATGATTGTCACAAGAGATCACTCAAAGGAAATAGAGGCTCTGAAGAAGTATTTCAAAGGAGTTTGGGTTGAATGACTTTGGACAGTTAAAGTATTTTCTCGGAATTGAAGTTGCAAGGTCTAAGAATGAGATTTTTTTACTCTACCATAAGTATGTCCTTCATTTGGTAGCTGAGACTGTGATGCTTGATTGTGAGCTTGTTGAGAGACTGATTGAGATGAATCACAACCTCACCATCTATCATAATCTAGTTATCAACGTTTGGAACGGGCAAACTTATTTCTTTCTCTCATACCAAACCTAATAATGCTTAATATATGGGTATGGTTAGTCAATTTATGCATTGTCATATAGTTAAGAACATAGATGTAGTGCATCATATTTTAAAATATCTTAAGATGACACCTGAAAAAGATTTATTTATTTGAGAAGAATAATGAATTGGAAGTTGTGGGGGTACATGGATGGTGATTGGGTTAGAGATAAAACCGACAAACGATCTACACCTGAGTATTACATTTGTTGGAGGAAACCTTGTGACTTGGTGTAGTGATGAGCTTAAGGTTGTTGTTAGGTCAAGTGTTGAAGCAAAGTTTAAACACTAGAATTAAACTGGTATGATTACCAAGTTAAAGGAATTCAGTGTTATTGTAATTATGTGAGGATATGTTGGATACAAAAAGTTCATTTGGTATAGTATCATTCTCAAACCCACCTTCCTCTTTGGTATTACAAATCTAGGTTATCAATGAATAAATTTTGGGTTGTGAGGTGAGACCCACAACAATTCTCATTGCACCATGAGCAAGTAAACACATGAATTCCCTTGTACCATAATCATTTCCCCACATCTTAATTCCATTTCAGTAAGTAAACATGTCATTCTTTTAGAAATTTTATGATTTTCTCTTCTAAAATAGATAATTAATACAAAAGTACGTTATTGGATATGCTTTTAGATTATAGTTTGTCTACTATTATAAATTTTGGTTTGGAGATCTTATTTTATAAAAAATAAATTGCAGTTTAATGTTGAGTTGTTATTTATAATTTCTTTCTGATTATGAAAATTCTATTCAACACTTGAAATATGAGTTACCCCAAAAAATATATAGTTTTCAAAAATTGAGATGTGACATATGTAGTCGATCGATGTCGTTCCTCACTCTTGGTTATAACTCAATATAGATGTGTATATGCATTTGGTTATCTTTTATTGTTTTTTTCATTATAGATGTGTTTTGTAGGAATATGTACCAGGAATACTATCACATTTGTAGGAATATATACCAATAATTTTTTGCTTTATACTTGTATCACTCGAAAATGTTACACTTTTAACTTCGTCAAACATTTTAACTTGGGGGGTTTTATTGAACAATATTCCTATGCATGAAGTAAGATCATGCCTCGGTCCAACCCCAACAAATATATATATATATATATATATATATATATATATATGCTCGCACCTGTATTTAATTCATAGTAGTAGGGCTAGGAGTTTTGATGTTGCAAGTTTTAAATGAGCACTGATCTACGCAGCTTCCCATGAAATCAGTTTATCTGCCATGAAATCACAATTAGTCATGTGATGTCAAATGAAAGAGTCGTTTCTGACGGAAAATAAAGATTAGAAAACCGTTTGATCGTGATAAATTATTTACGAATATCTAAATTCTTTAAGCTTCCAGAAGACTGTTTTAATTATTTTTCGAGTTTTATTTTTATTATTTTGTTTTGTTTTATTTTAATTAATTTGTTTTGGACTTTATTTTATTTTAATCTATAGGCTTTTAGGTTTCATTGTTAGTTGTCTTATGGTTTGTTTGCTTCTATATAAGAAGCATTTATCAGTTGTATTTGATAACCTTGATTTTATAAAAAAAAAAACCTTTAAGTTTATCTCAATTCCTGATGGATTCCAAAACCTCTCGTGGATTCGAGATCAAAAACAGATTGATGAATTTCAATCTCCTATCCATTTACTTTTCCGTTGTATCATCATCATGTGTGTGTATGTGAAATGTGATAAAGGTCGAAACACTGGGTGGATGGAAAAGAAACGAGTACATACCATTCTTATACTTGAGGCATTGGGCTGTCGAGCAACCATGTTTGCTGTAGTAATGTTGATCCTGATCCAAGGATTTTAGAGCTCTGTCACTACAAAACATATACCGGCATAGAACAGAACATAGGTCGGGCTCATCAGACCCCGCAAATACGGAAGCACGTTGCCCAACAATGCTCACCCCGCAAGTATTTCTTATCATCCGCTGCATTTCCAGTGTTAATGAACATAATCACCATCATAAGCACCACAAACACCTTTCAAATCCATCTTCCACAACAATAATACGTATAATCTTAGCTTATTATATGTTAGTAAGAGGATTTCTGGTATAGAATTCTGGAATGAGTTTATTTTCTCCATGAGGGGGATTATATAGTCACACATCTTTTGTATATTAAGGTACCTAAGTCATTTCGTTTCAAAAACAAAAAGGTATGTAAGTCATGAAGACAATATTACATACATAAATTACTAATCACGGTAAATAACTCATTCAAACAACATTCTTAAATTGGTACATAGATGTCAATCATGTCAAATTTATGAGTCATAAAACACGTTACAGATATAATATTAAATAATTAAGTCATTTAGTAGAATAAGAAACTTAATCCTAAGTAATGAATTGGACAACTAATCCCAAAACTTTTGGTTAAGTTATTATATATCAATGATGGGCTAAGTGACTCGAGACATACATTCCCTAATACCATGTAGGAGCATCGGCTAGCTGCTCCTCTAATTGCTCAAAAGGAAACTGATGACTTATTATGCTACCCATATTTTTCTTAATAAAATGTCAATCTACTTTCACATGCTTTGTAAAATTATGTTGAATTAGGTTATGTGCGATCGTCTTATTTACTAGGGGTGGACACGGTTCGGTTCAGATCGGTTTGAAGCTCAAACCTTAACCAAACTCTTTCTTTTGGTTTAACAATATTTCAAACCATAACCAAACTGTTTTTTCGGTTTTCGACTAATTCGGTTACACAATTTTTCAGTACGATACGAGTTGATTTAGTCTGAACCGATTTATTTATTTCAATAAATAAGATATGTCCAAATTTTTGCTTAGCCGTTTCTATAAACACAACAACATGAAGCAACGCCACACACCTAGTGTGGAGGTGTTGCAATCCACACTTAGTGTGACAATTTTCTTATCATCTCCACTAATACTCACACTTGCCACCAATGCCACACATAGAGAGAGAGTGTGTGGCCTTTGCTTCACATTATTGTTGTTGTGACCACAGACTCCACCCCATATATAACAGAAAGAAGAAGAAAACAGTATGTTCCGACCAGCCTAAAGCTAAACAGACGAAGCACACACTCAAACAGTATATAATCAAAACAAGTATTTGGTTTAGCCATCGATCGGTTCCCGTCAACCAAACCCTAAACCGTCGCCTCTAAACAAAAGGCGCCCACTACAAATACATGTTTGTAGGTTAGATTTTTCCACTACGTGCATGAACAACGACTCGGGTATCACACGTCCCCCTCCTCCAAGCCCATTTCCGGACTTTCACTCCTCACACAACCGAGTCCCTGACGTGTCAGCCTCTCCTACCGCCACCTGTCTCCATGTCCGGTTTAGAATCGTAAATCACGTCCAAAACCAAGTCCCATTTTGTCTCTAATTCGAAAACCAAATGCAACCGTTTTACGTACGTATAGAGGTGTTCAACTCCTATAAAACAGACAGTTTCTCAGTCCACAATTCTAGATAAGAACCACAACCGTCTCCTCTCTTTCTCTCAAATCATAGGGTTTGATCTCACAATCCCCACAAATCCTTTATCTCAGAACAGACAGAGTCACAGAGACGACCTTAACCTAGTTTTTTCACAACAATGTTACGTATAAGCAACACCGTGATTGGGATCCTGAACGCGATGCTCCTCCTTTTGGGACTCGCCTCCATCGGCGCGTCGATCTACTTCCACATCCACGGCGGCACCACCTGCCAGAAAGTCCTACAAAACCCTCTCCTCTTCGCCGGTCTCTTCTTCGTCGTCGTGTCCATCCTCGGCCTCGCAGGATCGTGCTGCCGACTCAACTCACTCCTCTACACCTACCTCGTCTTGATCTTTCTCCTCATCCTCGGACTCATCGCCTTCACCGTGTTCGGGCTTTTGGTGACGAACAAGGGGATCGGACAGGTCGTATCGGGACGAGGGTACAGGGAGTACAAGGTCGGGGACTTCTCGCATTGGCTTCAGCATTACGTTGTTAATGGGAAGAACTGGGAGCCGATCAAGAGTTGTTTAATCGATGCACAGGTTTGTAAGAGTCTCGGCGGCGATGTTCGTCAGACGCAGGCGGATTTTTACAAAAAGAACTTGTCTCCGATTCAGGTATGTAGATCTTTTTCCTTTTTTATTCACTGATATTTATTAATTACTTGGTATATGAGTTTATATGATATCTGTGATTTAATCTTAGTTACCATATCGAGGTATTAAATTGTCAACCGAGAAAAAATTAAGATACGGTAATCAGTGTTTTTGACATCCTTTTGCTAAAGTTGAACTGTCGTCATTAAACGGTATATGGTTCTTCCATCTTTTTGTGTTTCTTTTGAAGAATTGATAACTGATAATCTATGTTCTGGTTTCCTCTTGTTTTACTGTAACGTGGTGTGCAATGTTCAAATACCTGATTTTCTTTCTTTGATATGAATCAAGAGAAAAGTTCTATACAAATAAACCCTGACCGATGAATTGGACTCTCATTTATAAACTTAATTTGAAAAAGTTTCGCATGGAAATGATGGAAGACGTAGCAGGATTAATCATCCCGCATGAATTTCTTTTACTAGTTTTGTATATCCATATATGCGATTTTCTGAAGATCTGACATGTTTGATGAGACTGTGTTCTAATCGTAAGCCTTTTTGTGTTTGACATAAACAGTCTGGTTGCTGCAAGCCACCATCCTACTGCGGATACCAATTCAAGAATGCAACATACTGGGAGATTCCAAAGTCTGGACCTCAAGAACCGGACACTGACTGCCTGACTTGGAGTAACAAGCAGAACAAGTTGTGCTACGACTGCAAGTCATGCAAAGGAGGAATTCTGGCCAACATTCGCAACCAGTGGAGATCACTGGCCATACTCAACTGCTGTATTCTTATCCTCCTTATCCTTGTCTACTGCGTTGGCTGCTGTGCTACCAAGAACAATCGCTTCAGTACTTATAACAGCAGCAAGTTCCGTGGGCCTTGAACGCTAGTGTTGTTTTATCTAGCCAATGTAAACTTGGATTTAATTTTATTTCTTGTACGTGTGTTGTTTTTACATTCATCATCTTGACTACAGTACTTAGTTATTATTTGAAATATTTGGAAGTCAAACTGTTTAGTACTCTTGTCTATTTATAACGTCTACTATGTCTACTCGGGCAGCCGAGCTCATCAAAAACCAGTGCATCGTATGACTTGTATAGTACAAGTACATCTTACATGTTAAAGCGTCTGTTCGAGCTCATAAAGCGTCTGTTCGAGCTCATGAAAGCCAGTCAAGGATGCACAACGAATAAAGAGACCAATATTCGTCTCTCACTCGAAGAAAATATACACTTACAAGTTTGAGCGTAAATCAGAATTTCAATATTGATAACGTCGGTGAAAAATTGCGAAGGCTATCACAGTCACAAATTACGATCGTTACACATACACAATTGGGATTCAAACTCCCAAGTTTCAGAGAACCCAAAATATGACCTCAAATGTATGGAAACACAGAGCATGGTTCAGTTTGCAACCTTCCAAGTAACATTAATTCTAATGAAGAGTTCTGACAAGTTACTAGTGACGTTAGAAGTTGGAGAGTCCAAGTAGGGTTTAACAACATTGATGGAATAGTTGGAACCAAGATCGAACCACACACCCAGCCAGCAACGAGTGCTCCAAATCTGCAATTGAACCATTGCGTAAATAAAATATGAGACGAGGGAAAGCAGACAACTATAGCCACGGTTAGTAATCACAGAAATCTTACCCATAAACGCAAGCTCTGGCCAAGCTCTTTGTCTTATCATTTAGGAAGTATATGCAAGCTGCTAAGGACATAGCCACCTGTTGTAATAGATATATCAATTAGTACAGAGAACGAGGGGCACCAAAACTCCAAATGTAGATGATATTTCATATTTGAACCTGTATTTATCAGCAATGAAGAAACTGTAGTTTCTAGTACGGTGGAAAAGCACTAGAAGCATACAGTTGTTCTAAATTGACTTATTATTTAGTAGGACGCTCAAAGTGTTGTCAAAAGGCAGTCAGTGTATGCTAAGTGCAAAAAGGTCTAGGTCTATTTGAAATTCCAATACTTCCTATCTCACCAAAAGTTATCCTACAATCCTACATTTAATTAGTATTGACTGATGTTTCACTCTGAAAATAGAACTTATAAGATGCACGATGATAAAACAAAAGAGTATTACTGATCGCCGTGTAAAAGTTGGAACAAACCTGATAAGCAGGTCCACCTTCAGCTGAGTTCATAATACTCCATCCACCCATGAATGCAAAGAGGAACAATCTTCTAAAAATAACTTCAGTTGCTGGAAGTTCCACGAATTGAGCAAGTTCTTAACCCAAGGTGGAGACTCCTCTACTTTCTTCTTCAACCTGCTCTTCAAGTCGATTTTCGTTTTCTTCCTCTGCTTGAAGCTTGTCATCAATATTTTCTCAAAAGCAGCCTCAATCGACTCCTCACTTCTCTCATGTCCCACATACTGTTGCAACAGAAAGTTGCTCGATCCCCAAATTTCCTCTTCAGAAGCATCCTGGTTCACACCAAGACGCTTATAGGGATCCCAAACACTCAACCGAGGGAACTTGGGAGCATTACCTAGAGAATGTTGAGATTAAATGAGCAATGGCTGGTATTCACCAAACATTGTTACGACATCAACACAAGCTTCAAAGCTCGACATAAATTACTAACGCTACATATCCAATCCTAAAAAGATTGCAAACTAATTCTCAACCAATAACTGAATGTATTCAAATAAAAAGAGTAGACTAACACTACTACAGTGAAACTTCGTTCATCACAGACAAATTTTCATCAATTAATTCACAAATAGCAGCAAAAAACCTAGAGAAAAACTGAAGCCTGCAATTTCCCTCAAATTCTTCACTAATTTTCATCTAAAGAATAAAAATCGAATCCAATTGCGTATTCTACCCGTATCGAATTGTATAATCAAAGCGATGCAAATACAGCTGGAAAAGATGGAGAAGAATACCTCCATACGATGTAGCTGCACATCTAGGGCTTCGCTGAAAGAAGCAACAACTTTGCAGCTTCGTGTTTTGACGAAAACTACTGGAAATAGAAAAAATAATCGAAATCAATTTACAGAATCATAGAGAGAGAGGGCTTACAGTTTCTTGCCGAGGAAGGAGGTGGTGAGATTGGGGGCGGCGACGGCGAGAGAGGCCATGGTGGCCATAGCTGTGAGTGAAAACGGAGCTCTGATTAAAGAGAACCAACTATCTCCGCTGCCTTGTGTTTTTCTACAACTAACCGACCCCCTATACTATCTCACGCTACGAACGAGCACAGGGTATCATAGCTTGGTATTTTTTTTCGTTTTTCTTTTTTGCTGGTATTTTTTATATTTTTTTTCTGCTTAAATTGTTACTGTTTCCAAACATGGGAAGGTCTTCACTAAAAATGGAAAGTCTTCAGTACATATATGATTGTGCTGACTTAGACCGGCCGATACTAAATATATGATTGTGATGATTGTATGTAGTTTTCCAGAAGAGAATTGTGATATTTTGGGGAAAGCTGTACAAGTTTATTGTTGTAGGAATAAACAGGGGGCTGAACATTTTCTGCATCAAGTAGAGCGGTTGGT
Source organism: Comarum palustre (assembly GCA_951800085.1). Lineage (NCBI taxonomy): Eukaryota > Viridiplantae > Streptophyta > Magnoliopsida > Rosales > Rosaceae > Comarum > Comarum palustre. Next base: position 22,116,071 of record OX637576.1, on the reverse strand, counting down.
GTTGCAAGAGCAACTCTTCTCTCATAGCTTAGCACCTTGGTCGAGTTGAGCAAACTGCTGCCGCAGAATACGTCTCATTACCTTATTTGTTGCTGTTCTTGGAAGACAAGGGAGAGGCACAGCTCTAGAAACCTGCAGTGGCGAGGAAATGTTAAGCATGTAATTGACTGGACATGTGATGGTTGAGGTGGTTGCTCTAAAATAAAGCAGTGACAAGGATACCTTGAACAATGGATTTAGTTTCTTCTGCACAGATGAATTGAAGGATGCTCTTAATTCATTCAAATCTGGAGGTGGATGATCTTGATTCTTAAACACAACAGCTATTACCAGCTGCTCCGGCCCCCCTCCGGAAGGGGGCACCCCTATGGCAGCTGTCTCTAGGATGCTGGTGTCAATTGCATTACATATTCGTTCAATCTCAATAGAACTAACCTGCCAATCAAAATAAACACAAAATTCAGAAAGGTGCTGTCTGCCTATAACAGTCAGGACTAGGGAAGTCAGACTTCATGTGCACACTCATCATGCAGATCCTTTTCAAAAGCATATTGCCTATACCTTGATGCCTCCAAGATTCATTGTATCATCTGCACGACCATGAGCATGATAGTAACCCCTGGATGTCCTCTCAAACAAATCCCCATGTCTTCTTAAAACCTGCGTGTGAAAATCAGAATTTTAAGAGATGTAGAAGGTATACTGGTTTGAGAGTGAAGAAAGTTGTATACCTTCCCATTCCATGATGGCATTCCCTTGTAATAAACCTCATAATGATCAGCATTCAACAGCGTACTTGAAGCTCCAAACATGAGAGGACCAAGAGCCAGTTCACCAAACCCTGCTTCATTTTGTGGCTGCACGAAAAGATGGAGATTAGAGTAACTAAACATGCGCCGAAAGAATTCCAGAACAGGATAAAATATCATTAAAGATTACTCAACGATAACAATAGCAAATCAAAATTGTTGGCAAATAAACAAGGGATGGTGTGCCATACATTATCTGTTTCTACAGTGCATATCTATTGAATACTTGCTAGCTAGTATAAATTGATGAGTAAGAAAAACAACAAAACAAAAGATTCATTTTGGTACTTACGATAGGACTTCCATCAGTACCAAGAACAAACAAACTGCAGCCCATAGCTGGAGTGCTAAAAGCAGCCAAAGACTGAGCCTGCAACATTGAGCCAGAAACAAAGGCACCGCCAATTTCTGTACCACCACAATACTCTATGATAGGCTTGTAGCCAGCCCTCCCCATCAGCCATAGGTATTCATCTACATTTGATGCTTCACCGGTGGAGCTAAAACAACTACCAGATTCCATGGGAAGAAAAAAAGCAAAAGAGTTATGGTTGGATATATTATAAAAAGCAAAACCATTAGAAAAACTCATGATTAACATTATACATGTTACACTAATGTACAACCCATGAAACCAGATGTTCAAACCAATAAGGTAATACCAAGAAAGGCATCTGAAACTTACCGAATGGCAGACCAATCATAGCCTGAAGTAGAATTTGTACTTTTCCATGTCCGAACAATACTAGGGATTACGCCAAGCATTGTTACTTTGGCATCCTAGACAGATAGAAACAGTTTCTATAGTAAGAAAATATTCACAACTGAAACGTTCTGGATGTTTATACTCTACTATACTTCACCCTGTGGACTAATATACTATAGACATGTGCAACAATTTTGTTACAAGTCCACTATTTGGGTCCAAAACATTTTATTCAAGCCTTTATGGTAAAAATCGAGTACATATATGTTGGGAAAAAGTTATGGTCCTTGCAAGTAGGAAATTGTTGAAATAGCAGAAAGGAAGGTCTGCTTGAACATTAATATATTCAAGCATTCACATAGGGCTTCTACTCTGGTTGGCACATAGCTAGGGGGAACTTCGGCAATATGAATAACAACAAAACCTAGTGAGAATTCTTACTGTAAATGCAGATTATTATGCAAACCCAACAATTTCTGTTTTCAGCTATGGTAGGATTACCTGAACAAACTTGGAAAAGCCAGGTCCAAGTGGAGATCCGTTGTATAGGGCAATGGAAGCACCATTTAACAAAGAAGCATATACCAACCAAGGGCCCATCATCCACCCAAGATTTGTGGGCCAAGAAATAATATCACCTTTACGAATGTCCATATGGCACCAGGCATCTGCAGCAGCTTTGAAAGGAGTCGCATTGGTCCATGGAATTGCCTTTGGGTCCCCTACAACAACATGAAGGAGACAATTAAGACTGATTCTGGAGTCATGTAACCACTGGAAGGTTTTGAAGGCAGCAGTAATTTGGAAAGCTAGTGCTGAGAATTGGTTGAAAAGGTTTTATATCTTCTACTCTAACCAGATGTGGCAAGGTTATCCAGATAAGTGTGTAAGCATAAGAAGAAAATATATGGTGGTTGTTTTGAAAATTCATTGAGGGAAGCAAAGGAGAATTGTACATGAAACTTAGTTATCCATAATTGAGGGATGCCATAATTAGGGATAACTTAGTTGTTCATTGAGGGATGCCATAATTAGGGATAACTTTGTTGTTCATTGAGGGATGCCATAATTGAGCCTGATCGAGATAAAATCCAAAGGTCTTTCTTCATATTTTATGATCAAACATGAAACTTAGTTATCCAGCTTAGTATGCAGTACTCACAACCAAAAAGTTAACTGACAACAACAGTCACCAACATTGCCCGGTCTAATTAGCAGAGCAATCACTACACATCAATGTGGAATAAAGTGACATAGTACGCAAAGAAAATTTCCTTTCAGTTGCAAAGGCTTTAGAGTCTTCCAACAAGAGACAAGCTCTAATTCTAGGTAACTATATTTTTCGGTGCAATACTCATGTGCGTAATTTTAATTTGATTTTAAGAAGATGAGATACATAGAAGTTTTAATACTTAATATCAAACACTTGGAAATTCTTGTTAAAGAAGTTCACTGTGTCATGTAGAAATGTGGAGTTGTGACACATTTCAAGCTAAGGTTCAATGCAAATTACCAGTGGTTCCAGATGAGAAGAGGATATTCGTAAATTCTTCAACAGGTTGTTCCACAGCAGCAAATTCATTTCTGTAGGATTTGAGAGAAATACAAACAGGCTACATTAAAATTAGAGCCTCACTGAGTTAGGTTCTTTCAAGATATGCTCAAGTAATTCTAACAATACACACACAGGCTCAGCGTTTCACAAGGTTAAAGAGGATCTGATCTGATACAACAAAGTCAAAGAAGAAACTAGTCCATACTCCATAATCCACAACAGAAAGGAGGACACTAGATTGAGTTTGTATGCCAAGTGTTTTCAAAATGGTTCAGAGCCACAACTTCATATAAATGAATGAAACACTGACACATATCAAGCATATCTTCACTGCATAGTATGTTCTAAAGGGAAATAAAGTATGCTTAATAACCTTATTAATACACACTGAAAAAAATTAAAAGTAAAAATTAAACAATAAAAAAGAAGAGTACATACTTGAAATCTTTTACTGTTTCTAGAAAATCAAGCCAAAAAATGTCACCATCACGCAATTTCATGCTGGAATTAGAACCCTTTGTAGGAAGAACAATAGCCATAGGAGATTGAGCATCTTTGATTTTACTGCACAATTGACACTACAATGAGACATATATGAAAATAAAACCAGAAATAGACTATGTTACCTCATTCCTGAAGTACATCACCTGTACAAGGGTAGACTTTTCTCACCACGAACTATTACATCCTACGATCAAAAACAAAACAAAAGAAACTGAGGGAACACAAGGTACAATTTATGAAGCCAAAATACAGTCTGCAGAAGAAGAAAAATTTTAGGTAATCCAACAGAAGGGTACAAACCTGGGTAAATATGGCTTTTGCATCCGATATTTTTAGTCTGGTTGATATTTCAGGAGGAGCAAAACTATCAGCGATTGATACAACTACATAACCTCCCAGAACAATAGCCAGGTAGATAACTATGGAAATGACATTCATAGGCATATCAATTGCGATTGCAGATCCTTTCTCCAGACCTAGAGCTTGTAGAGCATGTGCAACTAACCTACAGATTACAAGATCAAAGAATATCTCATTGGAAAGACATAAAATCACTCAAGTCTATTATAACTGTTGGAAATGACTTTAACAGGACAAAGCTTAGAGAATCATGAATAGCATACCAAACCTCTGCACACAATTCTTTAAGTGTCATCTTATTCAAAGGCAGATCATCCTTTCCTTCGTCACGCCATATAACCATTGTATCATTCAAGCTCCTCTTAGAATTTAAACTCAAGCAATTCTTTGCTGGATTCACACATGCTCCAGGAAGCCATTGAACTCCTGTAACTGATAAATCCCCATCTCCAGACAGATTCTGATGTAAAATACATTGAGGAGGCTTGGAAAACAACACATTCATCTCATCTAGTACAGTTTTCCAATAAACCTGACCATTAAACAGGAAGCAGATATGTACAATGAATATAAAACAAATAAATCACATGTTTTTCTTTTTCTTTTCCAAACAGATAAGCAACCTTTTGGTGTTTAATAACTCCTACCTCAGGGTTTGAAACCGAAAATTCCTGAAAATCGGAAAAGCTGGATATGGGATCCTTATATCTAGAACCCAAAAGCTCCTTCCCCCGCCTCTCCAGTAGCCGGCCGGCATTTGTTAAAACAGAAGTCTCCCTTACCACACAACAAGATACCAAACTCAGAACCTTACAAAATATACACATAACCAACAGGTCTAATATTTCAAAAAGTTCAAAACTTTAACATGTCAACAGTATCCAAGTTGTGAATCCTCCAAATTTTTCATTATGTTAAACAAACGCTGATAATGCATAACTTTCCATTAAATTTATTTCATATAGGAAGTTAGTGATTGCAGGATAGATATAACAATCAAATCATATATCAGCCAATAAATTCAAGCAGTAAAAAAAATTTAGTCTGTCACCTGAGGATTCATCTTACACAAGCAATTCCAATTAACACAACAACAAAATTATCTCTGTCAGTTCACAGATTTAACAAAAATTTAAGCTAATTCATTTGCTAAATATTAAAATTAAGCCATTATTTCATTTCGCGGTATAATTATCTATTTCAAAAGATAGAGAGAGCATACGGGTCGGGCAGCCAGGCGGGCGGGTCGGGTCCGAAGTCCTTGTAGCAACCGTAGTACATCATCTGGTGGAAGGAGAAGGGGAGGTCCGGGCTGAGCAATTTCCCGGTGATATTGCGCCACGAGTCCGGAGTGGCAGCGCCGTGATCGGCGATGATCTTCGCGAGACTTCCATGGAGTCTGTTCGCGAGCTCCGTCTCAATCCCGACGGATTCGATGTCGGCGACCGTAACGGTGTCGAGGCTCTTGTACGCCATCGCCGTCCGTTCACCGCCGGTAGTTATGACGGCGGGTGAGTGTGACTGTGTGTATGAGACTATCGTGAGCTGGAAGATAACGGTTTGGTTTATCAGGTAGTTGGTGAATTTCTCGTGTGTCGTTTTGTTGGGAAATTTCTGCGTTTTGGGTCATGTGATTTCTTGTATTACAAATATGGGCACACATACTGTGGCATACGTTACCTAACTCTATGATGCGGGTGTTACCTAACTCTAGATTATATTGGTAAGCGGTGACATGTTGGTTTGTTAGCCTAATTAGTTATAGATGTTGACGACCAGTAAATCTTACTGACATTAAGGATGTGGTGAGAGTTACATTGTTGTCTAGATTCATTTGAAATGAGTAGTTGTTAGTCTTCATACAAGCAAGTATATCAAAAAAATGTATGTATAAAGTAACTTTGGATAGCACTAGGCTCTAAGCGTGAAGATTACAGTATATAGACAAAGGGGAAAGAAATGAATTACACAACTTTACACATAGATCGACTAAGAACAATAACAAACCAATAGATAAGTTTGAAAGAAAAAAAACGACAAGCTTTGGATGAAATTAATCTGAAAGAAGCTTTCGACCAGACTGAACTGTGGTGCCAAAACGTCTTGTAGCAGCCGGGATGATTCTAGATGGTGAAATCACCTCAGCTAAGGAGAAATTGTATGAATCTGTGCCTAAACGACTCTGCAGCCAACCCTTGTTTCCAGAGAACCCGTCTGCTACAATCCAGGTGTTCTTGAAGCCTAGATTCGTTAGTGCTCTTGCAACTATTTTACCTGAATCAGAGTACCTGCACCAAACAAAAAAAAGAGCAGAATACGAAAAGAGGGTAATGATCCAAAAGTCAATATCAAGAATGATGAATGAGGTTGAAGAAAGAACTCACGAGTCCAAGATGACAATGTTGGTGCCTTTGTTAACTTTCTTAAGATAAGCAATTTTTAATGCTGCTATCTCGGCCTCTACCTTCTTCACATTTCTGACTAGGCCTTTCAGTTTGCTTGGTAGTTCTTCCAAGCTGGAAAACAGAATTCATTGTCATCATGCAGACAAAGGCACAAAAGGTACAAAAGGGTTTGAGGCTAATGCAACTCACGGAATAGCAATCAGTTTGCTTTTGGCGCTAGATGGAAGGCGAGGAATGCCGGTCTTGTCCTTGTCCTTCTCTGATCGAATATCTATTAGAAGGTAGTTCTTTGTAGAAATGAGATCAAGGGTTTGAGCAGCAGTGAGGGCACCTGAGTAGTGCAACCATAGCACATTAGCTATTAGTACATGCATGTTATACGGACAGCTTCATGACAAACATGTAGTCTCAATATGATAACATGAACCGAAAATGTTTAATCTTTAATATCTTCCAAAGGTTAAGTACTTGAATTGTAGAATTACAATACAGAAAAACTTGCATTGTTTATATATCTATATATTTTCTTGAAGCAACAACATATCACAGTGAGCTTGTACTTACCTTTGTATCCTCTGAAGTTAAAAGTGATAGCAGACCAAATTGGAGGAAGAAGGAAGTATGTGAGGAATATTGCTCCAGCAGTTCCAACAATCACAACCGGATCTGCTGATGAAATGGTTTCGACAGTTGATGAAGCAATGGGCTTGGCATCTTGAATTACTTTGCTGGTCTGTCCTGCTGCATCACCTATCGTCTGGGACCAAATATATCACTCGATAAACATATTGAAAATTGAAAAAAAAGGGTTAAAAGCATACAAATTCATCTTATTGTTATACATTCGATTTACCATCTCAATTTCCATACTTTTATCAAATTGTGTGAATGTTCCTCTAGTGATGAACAAGCCTATTGCATAGTGAACTAAAAACTACTACATTTACATCTGTTATACATTCCAGATTTCAACATTACATCCTCACTAATGCATGTGAATGATGTGCTGCATCAACTTTGTAAAATGAGTCGTTAAAATAGTAATCTTAGTCGTTAAAGTGGTAATTGAGTCCTAAAAATTGTAATATGATTATTTGAAGTTGTAATTGTCACTTTAAGGACTCAATTACCACTTTAAACACACATTTTACCACTTTAAAGACACATGATGACAAATGTTGTAACTAGAAAAATTTACACCTTTAAGGACTCATATTACAACTTTAATGACTATTATTACTACTTTAATGACTTATTTTACAAAGTTGATGCACCATATCATTTATATGCATTAACATATAAAACTTAAGTTAATGCCACACTTGCTTATCTCAAGTTAAAACTTAACAAGTTCCAGTCAATTGATTATGCAACATAAATCAACTACTGTACTAAAGCTTTGATTTACTTTAAAACATTGCATATTATTCCATATGGATGGTCTAGCTAATATACATTTAAAGCAAACTAAGTTGAAACTTGAGCAAAGCAAAAACCTTAGCAGCAGTGTAAACAGGTGCTGTGTCAATCCCAGAACTTTGAATTGCTTCTTGAGCTTTCTTTGAAACCTCAGAAATTGCAGGAGAAGCTATCTTCAGGGCTTGTTCTCCTGCCTGCTTAGCAATTGGCAATGCCACATCTACGCCAGGCTTCACTGCATTTAAAAAAGCTTCAAGAAAACGCTGTGTGTTGTCAAACACACTAGAACCCACTTGCTGAACTTGATCAATTGTCTGCTCCACCTATCAAAACAAAGAAGACAAATTCAACAAATGAGGGCCAAACAAAAATCAATGAAAAGCAGGGAAGCGGTTAGAAACACTCTAAATAACAATCTTTTCATGCATAGGGGAGGAATGTACTCACTTCAGTGAGGGAAGAGACTATTTGATCCTTAGAGAGGCTAAGGGCCTTGGCCTCAAAGGGAGAGGTGAAGAGGGCCAAGAGAGGGAGGGTAGTTGATGTTGGGAGTGACACAGAGAAGGGTCTGAATTGGGATTTGAAAGAAAATTGAGGTATGGATGATGATGATGATGATGAAGGTGAGGGAGATGAATAAAGATGCGGTCTTGGGGTGACTGAAGCTCTGATGGCCATCTCCACTGCCATCTTTGCCACCTGAGCCTCTCAAAAAGTGGCACACACAAACTTGGAAAGTTCAGTGAGTGTGTCTCACTGTTTCCTTGGTTGATGTTTCAGAAGGAAATCTTTTTGTGATGAGAATTAAGTGGCCAAGATAAGGAGCTTTTGGCCAATGATAACAAGGGACTTTCTAACATAGCCTCATAGGCTTGAGATGTCTTATGTGGCATTTTCATTAATATTTAAAGCAACTCAAACTAATACATCAAGCGATCTTGGTGGCCTGGCTTGCTTCTGGTACTGAAAATTCTGTGACTTTTACCTTTTACCCAACTTTCAGTTGACCAGATATGCAGAATGTACTGCTCATATTTTTATGTTAGCAAACAAAAAAACCTTTTGGATTAAAACTTTGAAACCCGGAAGTCTATCAAACCAGACCTTTGAGTGACAAGGGATGCATATCACTTGGGCGTACTGAACAATATGATGACTGTAATTCAATCTGATTTTCTGCAGCATCAGTTTTTCCAGCAGTTAAGCAAAACTTAAGACTGCTTCAGAAATTGCTCTATACTATAATCTGTATACAATCTGCATAATTTTCAGGACTGAAGTGTATAAGACTAAAATTAATTCTTCACATAGGTAATTAATCGATCTATGCTACAACGTGGGCACTAAAGTCTGTATGCAATCTGCATATATAAGTTTGAAGCCTGGAACTGCACTCTGCTACCTGTGTTTATTGGAACCTCGCTTCCTCTTGCATACTAGATTGTTTCCTGTATCAGTCTTCATTGGATAGGAATCAACTTCACATGTGGGACTAAAGTACAAATATTGTCTGTAAAAAGATGTGACAAATTGTGTTTTGACTATTAGTAATGTGATTTTTGTATTGTAGCTAGTAGAATATTTACAAAGTTACAACCACCAGTATATTTAGATTCAAATTTCATACAGTGGAAATTAAAAGAGGAAAGAGGACCGGACCGGGCCAGTTTTCAAATTGGATTCCAAATGGCCTAAGGTGAAGTTTGTGAGAAATCCAATTGAGAACCTTGTTTTTTAATTATATGAGAATTTTGGGTGCTGAAAGATTTCAAGGCCTTGACAAACCATATGTTATTCTTTCTTTTCCTTATTGCTTGTTCTGATTAAAATCATATATAAGCATTTGTGTACAGTAAAGCTTACTCATCATAAATTCATAATGGAAACAGTTGAAGTGTATGAATGAACAGGTCAAGCTGCTATGTTTTCCTTCTTTTTCTGGTTTTACATCATATAATAAGAAATTTTAAGGAGTAAGCTCATCATCAGAAACCATAAAGCAAGAAAACTTGCTGTATATATTGACTATAAGAGAAGAGCAATGAAAATCACACAAACTACTGCAGCTAGTTAACATGGAATCAGCAAATGGTGGGTTAAGATGATGATGATCCATGTCCACAAAAGAGCAAGCATCTGAGGCAAAAACTATAGAGTCAAAGCAAGGGTATGTTGGAAAGTAGAACAAAATTAGCTAGATGCAGCTGTCAACATTCAATCTATATTATTACATTGATTCTGTATTAAAATGCATTATTAGACCTAGAATAGTTTTCCCTTTTTTGTATCCTAGAATCAAGCTATAATCTTGTATATATAGTATGCTGATCAATAAAGAATATAATCCCCAGCAGATCTGTCTCTATTGTTTTCATGGTATCAGAGCAGGACACACGGTCCTGACTCTTCTTTAATCTTCTCAACAACAGATTCACAAAGCCACAATCATCATGGCTGGTGAAAATGTCACACCACCACCATCCAATCCTAGCAATTCAGATAATTCAAGATCTGATATCTCAAATCCATTCTTCACTCATCATTCAGACCATCCTGGATTAGTCCTAGTCTCCAAACCATTGAATGGAGACAATTACACAGGTTGGAAGAGGGCTATGACATTAGCTCTCAATTCTAAAAACAAACTTGGCTTTATGAATGGTTCAATCAAAGCCCCATCAGCCGTAGCAGATCCAGAAGGATATGCAACCTGGTCAAGATGCAATGACATGATCCATTCATGGATCGTTAACACAGTGAGTTCTGAAATTGCTGACAGTATCATCTACTATCCTACAGCTCATGAGGTATGAGAAGATTTACATTAGTGTTTTTCACAAGGCAATGCACCTCGCATATTTGAAATTCAGCTAGATGTCGCTTCACTCAGACAAGAACAGCAATCAATTTCAGCATACTACACGAAATTGAAAGGTTTATGGGATGAATTGGCGTCCTATTCAGAAGCATCACAAGGAACACAGGCAGACCAACAAAAGCTCATGCAATTCTTGATGGGATTAAACGAAACTTACATTGCGATCCGCGGCCAAATCCTCTTGATGAATCCCCTTCCTGGTATCAGACAAGCTTATGCTGTCGTTGCACAAGAAGAAAAACAGCGCTTCGTTGTGTCTTCACATGCTGCGACGGAATCCAGTTCAAGCGCCGCCGCCATGGCTGTTCAGAGCAGCGGCCGGCCAAATCAGATTGGCAGCAGAGAGGGTCGTGGTGACCGATCAATTTTTCAGATCGATCGAGATCGAGATGCTCGAGATGCAGAACGTGGTCTCACCACCGGTTGAGATTTAAAACGCGGTTTCACCACGCGTTTTGGTTCAGGTCGAGGAAGGGGAAGGCCACACAGTACTTATTGTGGTGATCCTGGACATTGGGTCCAAACTTGTTTTCGTCTGATTGGTTTTCCTCCAGGTCATCCCAAGGCAAGGCAAGGATCAGGAAATTTCCCAAAGAAAAACACTGCTGCTCCAGTCGCGCACTCTCCTTTTGCAAACCAAGTTGCTACCACAGGCATCGTAGAAGAGGAGAATGGGCCAGCAATCACTTTATCTGATGCTCAATTCAAACAGTTTTTAGCTGTTGCTCTCCAACAAGCCCAAAAGCCCGTTCCAAATACCGGCTCTAGTTCCAAAGCAAATGCAGTAACGCAACCAGGTTTGTCTAGAGTCGCTTCCCGTAATTGGATAATTGATAGCGGGGCGACCAATCATATTACTTCCTCATGCACATTGTTGAATAAAAATAAAAATTGTGCATTACCACCTGTTTTGCTACCTAGTGGAGAAAAAGTGCATATTGAAGCCACAGGTTCCTTGCCTCTGAGTACCATATACTATTTGCATGATGTGCTATTTGTGCCAAAGTTTAAAGTTGATTTGATGTTGGTTAGCCGTTTGACAAGAGGTCTGAATTGTTCTGTGACATTCTATCCTTATTGGTGCGTTTTGCAGGATCTGGCTACGAAGAGGACGATTGGTTTGGGTAAAGAACGTGATGGGCTATACTATTTGGTGGCATTAGCGACGGAGAAAACCAGTCCTTCCAGATCATCTTGCAACCTTGCTATTTCCCCTTCCAACCTTTGGCATAAGCGCTTGGGCCATGTTTCCTCTCCATGTTTAACTTACATAGCAAAGAATTTCTTACATTTTTCCATTCAGCCAAATAATGTTTGTCATGTATGTCCCTTGGCTAAGCAGAGTCGATTACCGTTCAGTCCTAGTTCCATTTCCTCTACAAAACCTTTTGAAATAATTCATTGTGATATTTGAGGTCGTTATCGACATCCTTCTCTTTCTGGTGCTTTTTATTTTCTTACTATTGTGGATGACTTCACCAGATTTACTTGGGTTTTCTTAATGCAGCACAAAGATGAAACACAACCACTTTTGAAACGTTTTTTTGCTCATATTCTCACTCAATTTGACTCTCGCATTAAAACTTTTCGAAGTGACAATGGTAGTGAATTTATTTCCCTTCGCTCTTTTTTTCAAGATAATGGAGTTGTCTTTCAACATTCTTGTGTTTACACGCCTCAACAAAATGGGGTTGTGGAGCGCAAGCATCGCCATATTCTACAAGTAGCTCGTGCTTTAAAATTTCAAGCTCACCTTCCTCCACAATTCTGGGGGGAGTGTGTTCTCACAGCAGTCCACATAATCAATCGATTACCCTCGCCCATCCTTTCTTACAAAACCCCTTTTCAGCTTCTTTACTCAAAACCGCCTTCTTTTTCTCATCTTCGGGTTTTTGGATGCTTAGCTTATGCAACAAATGTGCACACTACTCACAAATTTGACACTCGAGCAATTCCTTCCATTTTCATTGGTTACCCGATCGGTCAAAAAGCCTTCAAATTGTTTAACTTATCAACTAAGAAATTTTTTACAAGTCGAGATGTTCGATTTCATGAAGATGTGTTTCCTTATGCTTCTACTCAATCCACTCTTCCTTCTGTCCCATTGGCTCAGGACCCAGGCCCAATCCCTCTTCTCACTGCTTCTTTTTTTTATTCCACTTTTGACACCCAGGTACCTCTCACGACATCTTCTTCTCAGTCAATCCCAGACACTCAACCTTCCCCATCACCACTACCTCCGCCTCCACCTCCTCCTGTCCAGCCCACCGTCACCCTTCGCCAATATTCCCGCTGACCCACACCGCCTGCCCCAGTCGTCCCTCCTCCGTCGTCCTTCTCTCATTCTCTTCCTACCTCACCTCCCACTGCGATTGCTCCACAACCGCCTTCTCACCCCCGCCCAGCCATTGTTCCGTCGCTTCAACCGCACCACCGCTCCGCCGTCTCGGTTGGCCGATTACGAGTTCTACAAGCCTCAATCCAATGTTTGCACTTTCCAATCGTCCTCCTTCTTGCCAGGTTCCACCAAAGGTACTCGATATCCGTTGGTAAATTATATCTCTTATCATCGGTACACTCCTGTACACTCATCTTTTGTTGCTCAGCTTAGTGCAATCCGTGAACCAACCTCTTATTCTGAGGCGGCTACTATCCCAGCATGGCAGGATGCCATGCAAACCGAGTTACAGGCCTTACAGGCCAACGGTACATGGACTCTCACCACGCTACCCCCTGGGAAGACCCCGATTGGTTGTCGATGGGTTTACAAAATAAAACACAAGTCAGATGGTTCCATTGAGAGATACAAGGCATGATTGGTAGCCAAGGGCTTCACGTAGTTGGCAGGTATTGATTATCAGGACACCTTTTCTCCTACTGCTAAAATTGTTACAGTCCGTTGTCTACTTGCATTATCTGCGTCTCGTGGTTGGTCTATTTCTCAACTCGATGTCAACAATGTTTTTCTCCACGGCAATTTGGATGAAGAAATTTATATGTCTCCACCGCCAGGGCTCCGGAGACAGGGGGAGGAGCATTTGGTTTGTCGGTTGCATAAATCATTATATGGTCTGAAACAGGCTTCAAGACAATGGTTTTCTAGATTTTCAGAAGTCATTCAATCTGCTGGTTTTGTGCAATCTAGAGCAGACTATTCTCTCTTTACCAAGAGGCAAGGCAAGTCTTTTACAGTCTTATTGATATATGTTGATGGCATATTATTTACTGGCAATGACCCTGTGCGTATAGCTGATGTCAAGAAATTTTTGCATAAAACATTTCTTCTAAAAGATCTTGGCAACTTAAAGTATTTTCTTGGCATTGAAGTTTCTGCATCTAAGAGAGGAATCTTTATTTGTCAGCGCAAGTATGCGTTAGAAATTATAAAAGATGCAGGATTATTGGGTGCTGCCCCTGTTGATACACCCATGGAACGTGGTTTAAAGTTGTCAGATAAGACTGAGTTACTCAAAGATCCAGAGAAGTATAGGCGTTTGGTTGGAAGATTGATTTATCTTAAAGTGTCAAGGCCAGATATTACATATCATGTTCATATATTAAGCAGGTTTATGCATCAGCCTCAAAAAGCTTATTGGGAGACAGCTTTGCGAGTGGTACGTTATCTCAAGTCAGCTCCTGGTCAAGGTTTGTTCTTTTCCTCAAATAGTGATCTTCGGCTACAAGCCTTTTGTGACTCAGATTGGGCTGGATGCCCACTTACAAGAAGATCTACTACAGGGTATTGTGTGTTCTTAGGGTCTTCTTTAATTTCATGGAGGTCGAAGCGTCAGAAAACAGTCTCTCTTTCTTCAGCTGAAGCAGAGTATCGTGCTATGACAGGAGCATGTTGTTAGTTGACTTGGCTACATTATTTACTTCAAGACTTGGGGATTTTACACCAGGAAACAGCACTGCTTTATTGTGACAACAAGGCTGCTTTACATATAGCAGCAAACCCAGTGTTTCCTGAACGTACAAGACATATAGAAATGGATTGTCACTATATCAGGGATAAAATTCAAGATGGTTCAGTAGAGACACGGTTTGTGAATTCTGGAAATCAACTAGCCGATGTTCTGACTAAAGCTCTTGGCAAGGAAGATTTCATGTTTATGATTGGCAAGTTGGGTGTGCAGGATATCCACTCTCCAACTTGAGGGAGAGTGTTGGAAAGTAGAACAAAATTAGCTAGGTGCAGCTGTCAACATTCAATCTATATTATTACATTGATTCTGTATTAAAATGCATTATTAGACCTAGAATAGTTTTCCCTTTTTGTATCCTAGAATCAAGCTATAATCTTGTATATATAGTATGCTGATCAATAGAGAATATAATCTCCAGCAGATCTGTCTCTATTGTTTTTAGGGTACAGTAAAAGGGCTTATCAGAAAGTACACACAGAATCCAACAAAACAACCTAAAAAGTTCTGATTAATTTTCAGAGACAAAATTTCTGCAGGTACTTGTTCAAATTTAAACAGCAAGTAATCCAAATAAATCAGAACATGCGTGCTCCGAATGAAGGGACTTAAAAAACATAAACCAGTATGTGACAAGTGCCAAACTTTTAGTGTTTTAAGTTTGAAGCAATATGAGGATGAATATTAACTTATTAAGTTGGAAAGAAGCACTGTAGGTTCTGTTTGGTTTTGGACTTTTAAGGTGTGAGTTTTGTTTCCAAGCAATTGGAGCTATATCAGTTGGGGAATTTATTGGGGTGAACAGTGAATTTGATACTTGTATTAATCACAATGAACCTATCTTCTGTCAACACCGCACAGCTAATTTGGATACTTCAACTATGCTTCTGTTAATATTCCATCCCAGATCATCAACCTGGCAGTGAAAGTACTAAACCATCCCTAGATTTGCATGATTAATTTGGAACCATATCAATTATTGAAGGGATCTAACCCCATTCATGAGGGAGATTTACAAACCAAATGATCTTTCTCAACCTAATCACACTGCTGTGCCAAAATACTTGGAATTGAAACATCATGGCTAATTAAGTATTTTAGCACTGATTGTAATATTATTTTCTATTTTCTACCAATCAAATTGCTCACAACGAAAAATATCTCTAATTTTTATACCAAAAGTAAATATCTCTAATTTTTATGTCATCGGACTATCAGAATAATACTATTCGATGATTGAAAGACTTCAAATCGATCATTAATTTGGGATGATTAAGGCTTAAGGGGAGAAGTAAAAACAGATGTACATACACTTTGAGTTATATATTATGACCTGAACTATCCAATACTATTCTTAATAATAGTACAAGACTAATGACACACTCGAACTGAATAAGAATTAGGAGGCTGCTGATCTATAATTAGGTACACAATTAGGATGACAATTTGGAAGCTCACCCATTCCTTTCCATAATATTACACTCGATCTCTTTTTAAGAAGTAATTAAATGAAGAACAAAACACTAATGCTTATCAACACCTATTTTGACGTTATGTAAACAGCTCAAGATTAGTTTAGGAATTCTACTTACAATAATGTTATTACTTGGGATACAAACAAACCCTGATCAGAGTCATCAGACAACCAACATGCCATTCTCCTTGTCATCATTCTTATACTACTCACTAAACTCTAATAATGATATAGATGCCCTCCCTTCCCTTTCATCCATACCAAAGCTAAACCAAACCCTTCTCTCCTACAGTCCTACTCTCATGGACAGCCTAGAGAGCTCAACACCAAACCAAAAAGAAACTTTCCATGAAAACAAAGACAGTAGTTGTCTTAGTACTAGCGTGATCAAGGTTCCGAAAAAGGCAAAGATTAATGGAAGGAGATTCCTAGGCGTGAGACAAAGGCCATCAGGAAGATGGGTGGCTGAGATCAAGGACTCATCTCAGAATCTGAGACTCTGGCTAGGAACCTTTGATAGAGCAGAAGAGGCTGCATCGGCTTATGATAAGGCTGCAAGGGTTTTGAGAGGAAGGAATGCAAAGACCAATTTCCCATCATCTCATCAGCAGCATGGAATAAACTTCATGAATATACATGAAGAAAACAGCAACACATTGAGGAAGAATCCGCGGCTTTATCAGTTGCTTCAGAACGCCATCAAGAAGAACCATGCAGTTTCAAGGTCTTCATCATCGTCATCATCTTCGAGGATCATAGGATCAAAGGAGGCTCAGTTTGATTCAAACGAGAAGTACTTTGATACACTTGTTGAAGAAACTATAGTGTGCTCTTCATCATCGACAAGTACTGCTTGTGATGTTAGAGGTTATGATGATTACCATTGCGCACGTCCATTTGGTACTTCTAAGGTTTATTCTTCTGTTGTCGTTGCTCCTTCTTTCAGTGCTACTTCATGATGATCAATGTGAAGAAAAAGGATATCATCAAGAGGACTCCATTATCACTTCGCGATCGATCGATCATTAAGTTGCTTTGTCGTGAATCATAGCATGTTTTGAGATCAAGGAAGAGAATAATAGTCGTGTAGTATGTCCTTGTGATTAATTGTGTTTCTTTGATTTTCTACTTTTGAAAATAATGACTAAATTATTGTGTATTTTGATTCTGTTGTCACTAACTATTATGAAACTTGATTATGGTGGCTGAAATGAAATTGGTAAGATAGTTGTTTACTAACCACACACACACACACACATATATATATATATATATATATATATGTAAAATTTCAGGAAATAAAACTAATCATATATGGATTTTTGTATAAATTAAGTATATATGTCTTGGTTATATCGATCATATACAGCGCTGTCATTACTATATGCGAAAAAGAATCATCTTTTTATGCGTGGTGATGGGTGATGCAATGTTAATCTTGTACTTGCATGTTTGGCTTGCTTAACATCTTATACAGTGATCGACATGGTTCGAATCGTTAGAGAGAAAGATAAGGACACAATGTAGAGCCTATTGCTCGCATTGCTACAGCCTCGATCACAATGAATAAGTTGTAGGGATATGCAGTACGCGTTCTCATCCTGATTCAAATAAGCTATAGGGCAATCCTCTTCGCACTTGAAAAATACCTATATCTTTGATATAGTTTGATGATCGATAGCTTTTTAAGCTTTTAAAAGTTTCACACTCGACTCTTACCAACCCGTTCAGTATTTACTGCTGTTAGATTTACAAAGAGGTTGTTAAACTTCTTATGATCTCTTAGTAGCTACTACAACATAAGATTTGCAGGTACATCTTCATCGATTATATGTTCATATTAACCTAATTTAACAGGGAAGCTAGCTCCTACATAATTCAGTCACAAACTAAGACCCTAACTAAAACGAGAGAAGGAAAACAAGATGCAAAACAAAATAAAAGTTTGGCCAATCACACAGACTGAAACAATTCGAAACATTCTCTTGTTAAGAAGGAACAAATAGTACCTGAAACACATAGATCACACTAGTTTACTAATTTGCTGTTTGCAGGATCAAATATATCCTAAGATAAGATCAAAACTAATTGCCGAAGATATCCTTTACAAAAACAATGCCAATTTGAGTACCATATACATGACAAATTGGTCGTAGTTATCATCATAATCAGAATCATCATGTAACGCCATGGTGGTCATTTTCAGAGGTTCACATTCACCACAGTCAACGCTCCCAGCATTCACCACCATGCGTCGTCATATAGGCTATATAGCTAGTTTCAGAATCATAGCCATCGTCAATGTCGTTTTCATTATCAGCACCAAACAAACTATTTAACATAGAAAGCGAGCATCCTTCCTGGGGAGTACATGTATGTATGAAAGACGAAACAAAACAATAGAACCTGTACTGGATAAATAATTCAGTAAACAAATCACCGAAGTGGGTTTGCCGTTACCGGGTGATTTGGGTCTGTGATGCTCAAGTGATCCGGACAAATATATGATTACGTTGAACTTGAACAGTTGGTATCAAATTACCTTCAACCTGGAAATCTGACAGATGTAATGATTCAATTTCCTCTGTTTTCGTATCATGTAGGTTTATCTTAAAACTCAGTTTAGTTCCTATACTGGATTAACTTTTAAAATCAGTTCACAGCCAGAAAAAAGGTTTCTCATGAAACAAGTGTATTTTTCATGAGTTTGTACTTCCTGATATGGAAAGGAAAACTGTTTTCCTATTCTCAAGCAAAGATATTTTTACTTGCGTAAGAACAGGCTATGTAAGGATAAATTCTTTGCTAATATCCCAGTACTAACACCTGACCAAAAATGGCAGAATTTTCCATCAGATCAAAAGCTAATACATAGTAAGATTACAACCACTGAATCAGAATATCCATAGCATACTACACCATGCTTGGCTTTCTCCTATAGATTGATTTCCATGGTAGGCTATACAACCTCTTTCTGCTTTAATGAAAATTCTAGTTTTAATTGCCAGTAGATCAAATATAGAATATTGTCAGGCAACTTGGCTCACTCCATAACTACTTTTCCTTCTTTCGTGAGGTAATGAAACTCTCCACCGACGTCCCAATTGGGGCCTTTCTTTTGAAGATACTGTTTCCCTTACACGAAACAAACAAGTTCAAACTTTTAGACCACCGGGCACCAGCTCAAGAAAATGACAAATAATTGGCAGCCAAACTACCAAGTCCTTGCACCAAAAAAGGGAATACTGAAATCTAATTTCCAAATCACACAAGGGATGAACGGAAGCATAAGAAGGGAATACATAACAGGATTACTACAGCCTTGCAGGCATGTAAGTGTATACATATAAATCTAATAAATGAAGGATTGAACTTAGAGACAAGCAATGTTTAAAGAACATGATCAGGTGTTTAGCAGGATATACAGCTTCAGCTAAAGGGAAGGGACCGGACCTAGCTCTAGATAAAAAGAAGTTCATCTCAAAACTGCAAATACAGATTATATATATGAACACATAATCCTATAGCATAAAGCAGTCAATGGATACCAAAGCTTCTATTTTGTTATCTGGATCACTAGATATAGAAAGAAACTGAAACTCCAGAATCACTAATGTCATCTTGAGGGTCATGATCATGATAATCAACATGCCTAATCCAAATGGCTAATACTTACCAAAGGGCTCAATAATTGACTGCACAAACAAAACTACAAACAGATAACAATTAACAACTCAAGGACATAACCTTTATTGGGCATATAACATAGCCACAGGCCAGATAAAATACAGTTTGTAGAATTAAAGTCGGAGACTTTTGGCCTTCTGGGTCCCTATTTAGAACCTCAAACAGAGACACACAAACGAAAAGTTCAGATACCAATAAAGAACAAATATGGAACAAAGAAGATGAGAGTGAGTGAGCGCTGGATGCAGAGGTTTATCGACCTGTTCATGTTTTGTGTTTCTTTTTTTTCACAGAAAAATCTCAGGAAGAGATCGATGAACCGCTGCCTCCAGTGACTCCATCCCACAACCCAAAACATTCAGGAAAAAAAAGGAAGAAGTCAAGAACAAAACTCCAAAGTGAGTGAGTAGCAAAGTAGCACAGATCTAACAACAACCAATAGTAATGTAATCACTGAGACACTCTGTTATGAGATTCTTAGATCCGGGTTCTTCAATATATATATACCCGTATGAATATAAATATATATATATATATATACATGAATTATTGATGCATGCATTTTGAGGGTGAGAGAAGAGAGACAGAGATTAAAACCAGGAATCTGAAGAATCAACCATTTTATGCTTCCACTCTCTATTTGGCTTTTTACTGCTCCTTCTATGTTTGAAACGACCAAAAAAAATGTTTGAAACGACAATAAAGGGCAGTCACGTACCCTTCAGGGGCTATTTTGGGTTTTCATATTCGGATTCTATGTGGAGCTTACGTTCTTACCCTTGTTTGATGAGCTGTACGTGGGTACGAACACGACGTGTCGTTTTAAGACTAGCTGATTGCGCTGGCGAAATGACTGCTATGGGCATGTTGATTCGGATATCGTTCTATATTGCAACTCTCTTCGTACAGATAATAATAATTGCTTGGTGGATCCCCCAGCCCGTTAAGGCCCACCACGGCCTGCGCCATGACGTGTACCGTCTTCGCATGGCCCGCTAAAAGCCCAATTGGGGGCTTCTTCTTTTTTCTTTTTTTTGTTGCCACTCCTTTTAATATGTACACAATGAGTTCCCTTTCTCTTCAACATTCCTTCTCTGGTAATCATATCATAGTCAGTAATCGAATTTGGTATTCAAGGTTCTTCCTGGGTTCTTCCTCTTTCTCTGTTGGTGTGCTGAGACTTACATGGGATGAAACAATGTCGAGCCGTATGTGATGTAGGCAAGGTCGGGGCCTAAAACATTGGGTATTTGCTTGTATATATTTACAACGCTCTCCTTTTTAAAATAAGAACATTAAAAAAATTAAAAGGTTTAGCTTCAATCGAGTAGAACATATTTTCTTATAAAATTAAATGATAAGTTTTTAAAATAACAATGTGGTATCAGATGCATTTGTTGAGACGCATAAGTTTAGAGAAAATAGATTATGATGGACTTAACAACGGTTTACTTTTTTGTTACAAAAAAGTGGTTGAGCGAGCTACCGATCTAGAACTATTTAGCAATTTAAGGTATGACCCCTCCTCAAAGGATGTTTTTTCACAATCTAGAGTTCGAACCAATGACCTCCTATTACTAGGAGTGACCTTTCAACGTTTATCGCATTTGCACCTTAGTATGTATCTATTAGACCAAACTCATTACGTGTAGGAGAAATTTAAGAACAATACACTAAATATGACCCACTCTTAAAATTGGTACATTCAGTTTCAAAAAACTCAAATTTATACGTGAAGTTGTGATCCCAACCAAAATCCATACAATGTCTTTAGTTTCTCCGTCACTTCATATTCTTTCTGTATAACATCAAGAGGCAAGTTCGTCTATTCAAAAATTAATTAAAAAAACAAACACAAAAAATACCCTTTCCTCCTCTCTGTCTCTCCACTACAGAGATTTGGATTTTCAACTCTCTCACTCACCCCATTCATCCTTTGTCGTCGTCAAACCAGCTCTGCTACTCACCACCAAAGACATCAACATCAGCAAGCCAATTGAAAAATCGACCCCAACTCATTGGATATCGGAGACGGGGAATAGTTGAATTCTTAATTAATGCATTTGTCCCTAAGGCTCTAGGCTGCAACAAGCCGCCTCATTTTTTTTCAAAGCCTTTGTGTCAGACTGTGGGCAATTAGGCGGCCGTCTAGCCCGTTTAATCGTCGCCTAGAGGCCGCCTAGCCGCCTAGGGTTCTAAGCTATCCGGCTAATTTTATTTAAATTTAGTGGTGGAGTTGTTACATTGTGAGGAGCATGCGAGTATAAGAGTAAATGATGTTTTTAGAATTAGAAATATATGTGTTTGTTGTTGTTGTTGCTCACTTTTACATGAAGTTATGCTAAATTTTAGCTATAATCTATTTTATAAATAGGTCTAACAAGATTTATGTCGAATAATTTATCCATATTTGACTGTTTTCAAATATTATAGTACATAAAATATATATTTTTAATTAATAAATATGAAAAAAGTAAATCGCCTAATCCCCGCCTAGTTCCCGCCTAGGCTGTCCAGGCGCTAGGCTATGGGTCGCCGCTTGCCTACCTCCTAGCGCTTTTTAGAACATTGATGTTGGTTCAGTTTAGAGCTGGATAGTTGTTGGGTATTCGACTACCACTATCATCCACCACCACCAGAACCACATCCAAACAAAAACTGTTGGAGAGGAAAGATCTTACATCAGAAAAGGGACAAATAAAATATAACTTATAAGTGGATGAATTGTATCCAATTGTACCGAGGCCTTTTGTGATTAAAACCCAACACCTTAAAGGTGGTTAAGTTAGGACAATATCGGTATAATGGTGATCCACGGGCCACACTTGTCCCAGTTCAAGTTGGTATCAGAGCGGGTCTCTCTTCAATTACTTCTCCCAACGTAACGGGGGAAAGTCTCCCATCATAATGAGCTCAAATTTGGGTTCATCGAATCAAATTGCCGTCGGAAAAATTCTGATTGGCCCATACCATACCAAGTGCCTACAGTGGGTCTTGGATCGCATACCCCAATTTCCAAAATGGGAATTGGACCGCATGAATGTACCGATTTCCGATGTGGGAATTGGACTGAATGAATTTCACGTGTCAACCTAAAAAAGTTAGGTTGCACGTGAGGAGGAGTGTTGGAGAGGAAAGATCTCACATCAGAAAATGGACAAATAAAATATAACTTATAAGTGGATGAATTGTATCTAATTGTACCGAAACCTTTTGTGATTAAAACCCAACACCTTAAAGGTGGTTAAGTTGGGACAATATCGGTACAATGGTGATCCACGAGCCACACTTGTCCCAGTTCAAGTAAAACAAGCCTATTCCTGAATTCTGTGATTCAAGCAACACCAATATGAAATTACAACCCATACAGAGCCATAAGGATGCTGGGATTACTCACTTGAGAGAGACAGAGAGAGCATGGCTTTGTTGTGGGTCTGGGGACGGTGAATTTGAGAGAACCACACTACTCATGATTTTTTTTCTTTTTCAACTTGTCTTTCCTTATTTTCAAATAATTTTTATAAATTTAATAAAATTAAATTAAGAATTGGCTGATTTGCCCTTGAAGTTTGACGGAAAGAACACTAAATTGCGAATATGTGACGGTATGTACATATTCTTTGTAAAGAAAACAAGTTCGTGTACTGTTTTAATTTTTTTTTAAAAACTTGATACACAAACTTAAAATGAACCATTTTCGAGTATTATTCTTAAAATTTTCTCTTAGGTGTAACTAAGGTTTCCTTTGGTGGTAAGGAGTTGGAAGGTTTGTGAAGAATGAAGACAAGATCATACACAACAACAAATTACAAATGCAAGAGTAAGGAAGGGTCAGCTTTAATTTCTTGATGAGGAGGGTCTACATTTAGTCATTAAGCAAACATATCTTAACTCAAAGCATAGCAGAGTAAAAAAGAAGAAAGAAAAGAAAAGGAAAAAAAGTCACTACTTTAGCTCCTTTCCATGTTGTCTTCCACTCATTTCTGCTCTTGATCTACACTTTGATCACTATTACACAATGCTTCTTTGTACCTTTTGTTGCCTTTTATATAGCTCCATGATTCAATCTATATGGACTTGTTTTTTACTTCCGACACATTACACATAGCTAGAAAATGGCAACAACATCACAAACACTGCCTAATTATCAGCCAGCAGGAGAGAGCTTGAGTACTAATCCGATTCCTGAAGCAGTTCCGATAAGTTCTTCTGGTTCAATCGGCCCTTTCTTTGCAGTCATCTCCGTCCTAACAATTCTTGCATTTCTTTCATGCGTGTTGGGACGAATCTTGACCCGGGATCAGGTGCAGCTGACACCATTTGAGAGCATCAGAGATCAAAGAAGCTGTTTCGCATGGCTGAAGCGCAAGTGCAGGTTTCAGTGTCTGTCTGGTGACCATTGCCCTCATCCTGGTGTGGAAGTTGGATAAACAAAGGTCAAGGGTTTTGGCCAACGAGGAAATGATGTTGCCAAGGTAACAGAAGGTGACAAGGCTCCTCCCCAAGAGGCTTGAGTTATATGTTCAAAGCTGTACTTGTAGCTTTGAGACTTTGAGGTACTTTGAATGTATATGGTAGATTGGTAGTGATGGTACCATTGCCTTGGAGCAGAGATGTACTTGAAACTCTAAATTTTAAAGGCAAATTTTCAGAAAGGAATCATTTACCAAAACAGATTGTTATTTTGTTGACTTATGCAAATTTGTGCAACATGGATTGCTCATTTTCCTAGCTCTACTATGCAGATAGAGATAATGAAACAATTAGATGATGCAATGTTAACCCCAAAGGAAGTCAGCTAAAAATTATCCTAGCCACAAGAAGAAATCTAGGTTCAATAATATATTCAACGGTCTTCATCAATAAAAAAAGCCGTTCAACTGTGAAAAATAATGGATACTCGTTGAAAATTTCAAATATCTAATTTGCCTCTCATATTTCGGAATATAAAGGTACAACTTTCACAAAACTCTAGTTTGTGTGAAATTAGAGTGCCTTATAATACAAGGCTGTGTATGTACACGACATATGTAAACGGATAAAAATATTAATACATGGGTGATCAAACATATGAATTGTTATGAATGACTAAAATTGTGTCATGTACATACACGACCGTGCAAAATCATTTAATATCAATCATAAGATATGCAAGTCAATTTACTATATTTACTCACCAATAGAAATTCCAAACTCTAGCTTCCTTCCTAGAAAGCACATATGAAAAGAGAACCTTCCATGTCTGTGAGAAAATAAGAAAAAGAAAATCACCGACTCAGCTTCTTAGTTGTCTCCACAAACCAAATTTAGCCTTCAAATCTAAGAATCATTCACCACCTAAACAGCAACCCTTTTCTCCAAAGCAAATCAAACCACAACAACCCTTTTTTCCTCCTCCGCTGCCACCATCACCATCACCACCACCGCAATCAGCATAGTCATTGTGTTAATCACAATCTGTTTTTCTCATATTGTGCACATTCATTGTTTGTGTCATTGTTGTTCATAGTACTAGTCCTAATGCCTGCATTACAAGTTGAGCAACTCAACCAGCTAAGGGCCATCTTTGCAAGATTTGACATGGACTCAGATGGCAGCCTCACCATTCTGGAGCTCGGCGCGCTCCTCCGGTCGCTAGGACTCAGGCCCTCAGGTGACCAAATGCATGATCTGCTATCCAACATTGACGCGAATGGCAATGGCTCTGTTGAATTTGATGAATTGGTCAAGGCCATTTTGCCTGACATGAATGAGGAAATCTTAATAAACCAACAGCAACTCATGGAGGTATTTCAGTCCTTTGATAGCGATGGCAATGGCTACATTACTGCAGCAGAGCTTGCAAAATCCATGGCCAAAATGGGGCAACCCTTGTCATATAAGGAGCTCACAGAGATGATCAAAGAGGCTGATACAGATGGAGATGGTGTGATCAGCTTTAATGAATTTGCAACCATAATGGCAAGGTCTGCCTCAGGTTATCTAGGCCTTGGTGTCTCATGACCAAATCGTTCTGATGGCTAAGCTAACTTGTTCATACCTCTATTGAGCATCACCCAGATAAATTCTGATCTGCTTCCAATAATTTTTAGATCATAGACAAGAAGTTTACTTTTGTTTTCTTGTTCTTTCTTTCATTTGGTGGTGCTGAAGATTGTAATATGTTTTTTGTTCCTGATTAGCAAATGAAATTGCTTCAAGAGTTTTGTTCCCATTAGTTTTATTACTTTCATATATGCCAATTATTGAAGAATCTCTTCTCATGCATATTTCAATAATCTACAGGAACATCATAATATTTTCAGTCAGCTTCATAACCCATGTTGGCATATTGTTTTTTGTCAGATGCCACAGAATGAAACTCCAGCAATACTAATTGTTATGTTAATATAGAAAACAAAATAATCTTATTGAATAATTGTATACATTTGGTGATATTGTACATCTGATGCATCATTATATATTCTAAGCAAAAAGTTGGAAGGACATGAGCTTATCAGTTTTGTTCCAGCCTTTCCTCTAATATATGGAGGAACTAGTTAACATACTATACAAGGGAAAAATGCTTCTCTTACTTTTGAAATAATGTACACTATGGCTATGACAAGGATGTGGAAATTAAATGGTGCATTCATCAATGACCCTCTGGCTTCTGTTCGAAGCGTCTAGATGTCGCAATGCGAGCTGTGTAGCCTACTGTTGTGGATCTTATGGATCTCTGCCTCACCATATGACAGAACTCAGGGTCATCTGATTGCCCATCTGTTCTCATCCATTGTATCATTTGATGATACATGGGGAAGAACCGCATTTGGATGGCGGCGTAAGTGAAATAAGGTAGGAGAGAAGTGACTACTACCAAGAGTGTAACAAGCCAATAGAATGGGGCAGGTGCACAGGCTTCAATAAAGACCTTATAGGCAGTGGTTGATATGGAAGGGTCCAAGGCACCATAAGCCAGTTGGAATATGTACCAGAACACAATGCCACCCCAGATGAAGAGATGTTGTATGTAAGTGAAGTAATTGATGGATAGTGCCATCTGACAGTTGACCACCCATACCACAATTGAGTACATTGTGGCACCAAAGATCTCGAAGCCAACAACTTCCCCGCCTTTGCGAAAGGCTTGACTACCTATTGCCAGGATGCAGGAGAAGAAGATTATCATGGCAGTGACTATGCCGTTCAGTGACCATCCAAGTATCCGGACCCAGCTAAATAAGACATTCTGTGCACCTTCTTGATACAAGAGTGGGAACTGTTACATCAAAGCAAAAAGAATATAAGGATCATATATTGTGAGTTATCACTATCTAAGAAAACAATATCTCCATGTACTCAAGGACATACCTTGAGGCAGAATCTGGCTGAGACATCTTGGTCAAACACTCCCAATGCAATTACAGGAAGTGATGTGAAGAAGACGTTATAGAGTGATAAGTACCAATCATTATATGCAGATTGACCCGAGAATGAAGCGTACATCTCATAGAAAAAGATAGTGAAGCCAAAAGTAATGTTCTTGTAGAAGAAATAGCATATCTGTCAAACAAGAAAGGATTGTGTCAACTTTTTGTAGTGCATTGGGTTACAGTTAACCAGAAGTCCAAGAAATGGTAATCACAAAGCTATATATGAGTTGAATTCTCTTGAGAACAGAACTTACCATTGACGAGATTCTTCTGTAACACCAATGTCCATGTACGAGTAGCAGGCGCTCCAGAAAACGAAACTGTGCAATTGCAATATCACTTGACATGACTGCCTGAAATTTCAGATAGGCGGAAACAGTCGGTGAGAATTCACCAACATTTTTCCAAATAGAAGTAACTCATGAAGTCATGATGCATTTTGTAAAATTTGTGAAGTCTTTACCTGCATTCCTTCAACACCACTGATACCAATACCAATATCTGCTTCTTGAAGCATTCCTACATCATTTGCCCCATCACCAATTGCCAAAGTTGTTTTACCAGTTTTAATTTTTACCAGTCTTGTAACCTGCATTTATTTTAAGATTTTCATATTAATTCTATTGAAACCATAGAAGTGAGCAAATAAATTATACCAACAAGGGAGCAAACTCATATAAATTTAAAAATATATAAAAATTACAAGAACGGTAGATTACTTACGAGTGCTTTCTGTTTGGGAGATGAACGACAGCATATAACAGAGGCACAGCCAATGGCAAGATCTAGAAATAGGTCCTGGGCATCTACCTCTAACGCATAAGCTAGTGAATTCCCATCAATGATCAAAGCCAATGCTTCGGAGTTCACATCTGGTGAAGCAAGAAATGCCGTTGCCTCACTTATTTGATGAATAACACTTTCTTTCAATGCCTAGATAACCATCAAAAGAACCATTTTTAGCACCACAGCATGAATCACATACTACCTATGAGTTAACCAGCCTAAAATTAATCTTGCATAGGAAATATAGTATACCGTGGCCACTTTCGATTTGTCCTCCACCTTCTCTAATGCTTTAGCTTCTGGGGTTTCTGAGCTTATTATAATTTGCTTCATTCCTTGTCGGAGCAAACTGCAGGCATATCTGGAAGAAAAAAACAAAGAAACATATGGTTAGCCCTAAGAAATATTTATGCGCTGAAATATGTATGCTAATACAGTCAGATAGTAACTATACCCAATATTAATTGCTGTCTCCATTTTATCTCCAGTCAAAACCCATAGTTTAATTCCTGCCTGAGCAAGCTTGTCAATGCAGTCAGGAACCTATCCAGCACAAACAAATTAATGTTTAGTCCTAATATACAAAATTACTACCAATGCCCTTTCACTAGGCGAAAAATGAACATTATAATACAATATGTGCAGTAATAACATGCAATTATAATCATCAGTAGTAGTTTTGCTGATTGTCTTAAAACATACCCCATTTTGAAGTTTGTCTTCAACTGCAGTAGCACCAAGAAGAATCAAGTTCCTCTCAATCTTCTTAGCCACTTCCTCCACAGCGTCCTCTCGATCTGCACTAACTAAGTTCTTGGCCTCGGTATATTCTTTGTTAAATTCAGTGTACTCTTCTTCATCAAGTTCCCGATATGCAAGTACTAAAGTCCTCAAACCTGCATCAGCATACTCATTAATGTGCTCTCGGGTCTTCTCCTCAAACTCCCTTCCATCCCTTGCAAGTCTTTGGAACATGACACTGCTTGTGGAATAAAAGTATCCAATATCATTCTTTGTTTTTCATCCATACAGAATTAGGAGCTAAGTGCTTGATCATGTTTGTAGTACAGAGAAAAGGAAGGAGTTTACAAACCTGTCAGCACCTTTACTGAGCAATAGTATCTTTCCCTCCTCATTTCTTACAATCACAGACATTCGCTTCCTTGAGCTACTAAACTCCAATACATTCAAAATCTTATAAGATCTGAAAGCAGAAAGAAAATAACAAGCTGAGAACAGCATATATCAAGAAATTCAACATTTCATAAGACATTTTAAATAGTTCCACTTACAATATAGTTAATAATTGAAAGTGTTAAATAAGAAGCATACCTTTCAACTCTCCTTCCAGAAATAGGATCAAACTCGTGCACGGAGATGGTTGTTTGAGCCCTTTCATAAAATTCAAACCCAAGCTCTCTTGCTGCAATCACAAAAGCTGCCTCATCTGGTGATTCAGCCTCATATGAAACTCTTCCAGATTCTTCATCAACTTCAGGTATTGCAGTATGACAGACAGCGAGTAACTGTAGAAACTTCTGGATTACATCTGCATGAGGCTCCTTAACCCAATTTCCATCCATTATTCTTTCATCCATAAAGTTGAAGCCTTTTATTAATGTCTTGGGTTCAGAAGATTCAACTTGGCCTTCTTCTGTCACCCCTCCAAACAAAGATGAGCCTTTACCACTGGACAAAG
Source organism: Comarum palustre (assembly GCA_951800085.1). Taxonomy (NCBI): domain Eukaryota; kingdom Viridiplantae; phylum Streptophyta; class Magnoliopsida; order Rosales; family Rosaceae; genus Comarum; species Comarum palustre. The sequence goes on along the minus strand of OX637576.1, from coordinate 22,086,451 downwards.
CTCTCTCAACTTCTGTAACTCCGCGCCCAAAAGCAGTCCCGGCAATAGAACACTTGATAAACTCCATCGAGTTGCAAGTTAAGGTTCCTGTTTTGTCTGATAGAATAGTATCAACTTGGCCAAGTTCTTCATTCAAGTTTGAGGTACGTGCTCGAGCTGGCGTGTCAGTTTCCTCATAGTACATGTTCAGATCCTGGTTGATGAAAACGCTCTGGAGCACTTTAACAATCTCTATCGACACATATAAGGAAATGGGAATCAAATAACTGTACAACATAACGGCAGTCAAGAACTGCAAGATGGCTGCAACTGCTGCCCTCGATGGATCATAGTAAATTGTAGTATCATCTGGTCTAAGGTACCATCTTATCAATGCCCCATCTTCTATGTCTTCGCTAGTTGTAACCCCAAAAACAATAGCACCAGCAATAGACATCACAACTAAGAGGAAGAACAAGAAGTACACTATCTTATCCATCCTTTTCTCAATTTTGCTTCTCTTGGAAGGTGGTTCGGTTGAGTTTTGCATAACTTTTGTATCATGACCTGTGAAGACTACAACCCCATATATAAAATCAGTGTTTCTCAGCTTAGAGTCCCTAAGCAGAAGCTGCTGAGGTGTAAGAGGGTATGATTCCCCTTCAAACTCCAGACTCCCTACGAATGAGTAGAGACTTGCATTCGGGTCTTCACACTTGATCAAAGCCTTGAAGTTTTGGAAACTCGAGTCTTCATGAAGATTAGAAGTTGCTTCCAGAGATTGTTTGATTTTCAAATTTGTTTCCCCATCAAGGTTGGTGGTCTCAACATAGCAAAGTGCTTCATCATAGCTTGATGAAAGTATAATAAGATCAGCAGGAAAAAATTGATCCTTTTCCACTTTCACTATATCCCCAACTTTCAAATCCCTCCACTTAGTAGAATCAAATTCACCTTCCGATTGATGCACTAGAACTTTTCTGTTGTTCATATCCATATCCTAATCACAGTATTACAAACTACATTAGACACCATGATTACTAATACCACTAACTACAGAAAAAATATACAAATTTAAATAAAGAAATGCATCAAACATGGCCTGGACTTTCAGAAAATTTACCTGCTTTTTGCGCCGCCAATCTTCAAGGGCCTCTTTTCCCATTGTAACTCCAACCACAACCACAAGAGGGACAACATTACTGACAGCCGAGTAAGGTGAAAGCGGTGTAAATGACAGTATTGCACAAATGAGGAAATATAAATTTGCAACCCTTCTGAATTGCTCAAACACTGCCTTAGGTAAGAATGTAGCAAGTGTATACTTGGTGGTTCTAACATAATTGCTTTGGTAGTTCTTAGCAGTGGCCTCAAGGCTTTCAGGGTCATTGCAATGGACTATTCTAGAGAATCCGGGGCCTCCGATCTGCAAATGCTCGTCATCCAAGGATGGTTTTCCACGATGAAAGGCATGGATTCTGCCAAAATGCTGCCTCTTTCTTCTACCACCACCACCCATTTATTACACAACTCCTTCCGCTCAAAGAGTACACTTTTTAGCAAATTGTTTTGCCAGAAACAAGTTTCAGTTCCTCCAATCTCAGAAAGTTAACCAATTGAGAACTCAACCACTCACTCCCCACAAGTAGCTGTTTTACAAAGACAGAAACAGAAACAGAAATAAGAGCTAGAACAAAAGTGGATATCTTTTGGAACTGAAGCTTATACCCAAAACCCACAGATGAGGAATGGAAGTAGTTGCAGACTGCAGTACTATTTCTGTTCTCTCGCTTCTCTAATTCTGTGAAGCACAACAACTCAACAAGGCTAAATAGAGATGACTATACCTTCCCAGCTTTGACTTGTAGCTAAAGCTCTAGAAGCACCTAACTTTGAACAAGGAAACAATGGCAAAGTGACTTTGGGCTCCCCAATCTGAACAAGAGATAAAAGAAAAAAGAACCCAACTCAACTACTTGCTGAGCAGAAGGCAGAAAAGCCAGCCAAACAGGATATCAAACAATCAACCCTTATTTTGTTTCAGAAAAAAATATCTGGAATATTGAGCCTTTTATAGAAACTGGTAGATACGATAGGAGCCTAGTGATCTGGATTGTGATTCGAGTTTTAAGCTTTTGAGTACGGACCAAGTATTCTAGAAGGTCAAGAAATACTGGTGCAATGAATATAAAACAACCAAAATGATTTCCATTCCGGTTCATACTTCATACATGGGTTTGCTTAGTTACGGGGATGAAACCGTTATAACCATTTTTAATAAATTGATCAAACTCACACAATAAAACAACATGATCAATTTATTAAACATCAGATGATTGTCACCGTTTCGTTACATTTCATTAGATACCACTATCTTACACCTGAGCCAGCCTGTCACGTCACAGAGGAAGTCAAGCAGATTATTCCTACCAATGCTTCAAGGGTAAAAAAACCATGTAAAGAAAGTGGTGGGTTTGCTGTGAAAGGAAGCAGAGTCAGCAAAATAAGCAAAACTATGAAATAGCCGTCATAGCTGACGCACTCAAGAGTTCAACGGAAAAGATTGAAATTATTACGGTTTGCTGGCATATTATTAGAAAACGTGTTGGGGGAGGAAGTTGAGGCCGCTAGCTGGGTGGGTAAGAAGGTCAAACAAGACCATCCACATACCCTAATCGTCGTCGTTTAATACTATATCACTATGATTGCGAGGATTTGCCTATTTAGTTTGACTAACAAGTAACACTGTTCTTCAAATGAATATTACCAAAAAATGAATATTCCGATTTATATTATGGGTCCCGTAAAAACTAGTATCATTTTCAACCGTTTTGTTATGAGAAAAAGAAAAAAACTTCCGTCGATTCTAGATTGGATCAAGTATTTCTTTCGATCTTCTATTTAAGTAATGTGTATGATATAATCTTAAGAACCGTTCAATAGTTAAATTATTCAATGAAAATCATTTATATAAAACATCAATGTAAAAAAAATTGTTTGCTCACCAGAATGCATCAAACAAAATGAACGGATTATCATAAAAGCTCAGAAATTGTCCATTTTGTTTGATCTATTCAGGTGAGCAAACAATCTTTTTTTACATTAATTTTTTGTATAGATGATCTTCATTGGTTAATTCAATTATTGAACGGTTAAGATTACGATTGATATTGTTAAAAGTACATTTTAAGGAGATCGAACGAAGCACTTGGTCCGATCTATATCGGACGCAAGTATTTTTCTGAGGAAAATGCACCAGAATTATTTGGCCAATTATGGAAAATTGGTGATTAAAAAATAAAAAATGCCTAATAATACCCGCACACTAACATGTATTACATGACAACATTACATCAGCGGCAGTAATAATTCGAGCTCTATGACAAATGCATACTTGTCTAAGAATTTAATTTCTGAAACTATAGACGAAGTAGATGCAACATTCTAATTTCATGTTTAAATTCCTCCAAAAAAGAGCAAGAAAACTAATCTTCGTCTTATTCAGGACATGATGCTCCATAATTATATGCGAATTGGGATTCCAGCTTAAAAGTTGTTTGTTCTGGAATCTTTTGCGATAGCTATAGTTTCAAGGCTGGGAAGCAAACCTCATGTTCATTCCCTCCGGCTGTGCTTGTCTCTCTTTGTTTCTGAGCGTTCCTTCTCAGGCGAATAATCATATCTACTGGGGGAGTCTCTGCTTCTACGCTTGTGATGTTTTGAGTGACTTCTGCTGCTACTGTTTTTTTCTCGTGAGGATCCTTTCTTTTTCCCTCTGGACCTAGAATGGTACCGGTCTCGTTGATCACTGGATGAATCACTATCTGAATCGCTGTGTTTATGTCTATGTCGATGTCGCCTGGAGCGTTTTCTACTCCTCTCATCTTCTGATGATGAGTTGCTGCTCAAACTTCGGTGCCGCCTTGAGGGCATTTTAAATTTCCTATCCGCTAGAGGTCCTTTCTCCAAGCTATTTTTATCAACCTGATTCCCCAAAGAAGCAGCCACAGCGTATTTGCTGTTACTTCTGGCTGAGTTACCCATTAAGTTACCATTAACAGGTTCCTTTCTCTCGGATGTACGATCTTGAACAATCTCCCTGCTGGAAGAACGTTTTTCTTCAACAGGATAATTATTGTAAATTCTTGAGTTGGCATTGGCAATTTCTTTGGGAGGAGCAGAACTCATGGCTTTGCTTGTTGAGGAAGGCAACTCGGGCGGAACCTCTAGGCCAAGTTCTTTACCCAAGGATTCCAAAAAGTCACCTGCAATCAAACGGTTTAATGTTGTATTAGCTGCTTCAACCTTCTTCTCTGGATTACCAACTTCATTAGGAATAGACATATCCTCTTCATCATCTGAATCATCAGAAAAGATAGCCTGCACAGGAATGAAGATAACTATCAGGGCCCATAAACATCATTTGCATAAAAAAATAGTGGGTTTCTTCTGTTATTAGGTGAGTGGATACATCTTTTGAGTTCCATTGATACTCCTATTACTGCATTTTTCACTACCAAAATTATGTACATAGGAACTGCCAAACCAGTTAGTCTCACAGTTATGAATATCAAAGATAGTGAACTTGGCAGATACTGTCTCAGATTTATGCTAACTGGCCCAACTCTACGATCTCCTGATCCACAATGCATACTAAGTAAAGACCAGGACTTCTTCAATATTTGCAGAAACAAGCAATTGTTTTTAGCAAAGAGACCGATTATATATGTTAAAGATGTGCAAGTAGTGGACAAGCATAGATGAAAAGTTATCACCAACTGCACATATTATCGAGCTGGTTTTAAAAACCCAAACAGTAAATATTAAATTAAGGTTGATGAACTTTCTAATTATAACACTACAAGTACTATATTATAAGTGATATACGGCCTTTGTTTTGGTGAGAATTACACAGGCAGCACAGCACTATGCAAGAATGAACTGAGAAGCTTAAATTTTAGATTTAATGAACTTTTAAATTTGATAAGAGCAAGTACGGATCACAGTACCTTGTAAAGGTCAACAGACCTCTCAACATTTTCAACTTCTACCTCACCACCACTTTCATAGTCAGCAACATCTTTGCTTATTCCTTGGGGCTCAGGTTGAGGAATGTGGTATGAGTCTCTCTTTGCAATTATAGTTTCTTCTTTAGTTGCTTTTACAGAATCAGATGTGAAAATGAGAGTTTCGATTTTACTCTTTGAACGTGGAGCTGGTGGTGGCTGTAAGTGGCAATAACATAAAATCAAGCCATGATGCTTAGCAAAAGTGTGTTCACTGGAGTACAGTGTTTCCAATGAATTAAGTAAATGGTGTATTTCATGCTCTAGTATGAGACTTATGCAGAAAAACAGAAAAAGATTTAGAAGAAAGTATTAGACTGTACCTTTCCCATATAAGGATCAATCAGATCAAAGCGTTTGCATAGGATAGGTGAAGGACGCCATTGATATTCTGTCCGTTTTACATGGACTTCCTTCGGGATCACATCATCAGCTTGAGTATCTTTAGCTTGCTGTTTTGATATTTAAGAAAAAAATCAGAATCAACATATACATAGTCAAGATGTGGAAACAATATGAACAAAAATATACCACAAATCCCCCAGAAGTAAATTCCATCCCTCCCATAAGTGATGTGGAGATCTCTTTACTCCATTTCCCTTTTTTTATTGCCTCGGCTGCAACTTCAAAGTCTAATCTCTCAAGAGCACGAGCTGCTTCTGACATATGACTAGCTCTACCGGACTCAGTAGATCGAAGCCCTCCTTGGTACTTGTCCTTAAGAAATTGCTCAAATCTTTCTTGCTTTGCTGCATCATTTATGAAGGGTTTTGCGACTACTGGCATTTCACTCTACATTCAAAACATAGATAATTTCAAATCAGAAGAATGAACCATCACTTCCACAGTCCAGATAAAGCTACAATCAAGGTATTTAAAAAAAAGAAAAAAAAAAGAGAGCAGTCAAAGCCAGTAATTACAATTTGGATTACATGAAACAAGTAAAGGTTACCATATGAAGGAAAAAACACACAAAAGTAAAGAGCTATGGTACTCACATATGATGAGGGATCAGTAAATGTATCTGAAAGATTGTACTGAAGATGAATGGCATCAGTAGAAGAAATTGATGAACCCAAGTCTTTAGAGCTTCGCTCCAAAGGCCTTTCCCCCAAAAGCTTTCCACGACCCTCTGCTGTCATTTTCTGTGTTCTTGGAGACAATTTACCATCTAATTGCAGCTTAGTTTGATCTCCTCTCTTCTGTTGCTCCTCCCACAGCTTCCTTGCATAATACTCGTGACCATTTCCTCCAACAAGGAAACTGAACATTGGATTTGATTGATTTTTCTCCCTTGAGAGATCCTCAAATAATTTGCCACATCGAGCTACTAAAGATGCAACCCCATCAATTAACAGTTTCAGATTATTATCCTGAGGAGGAGAGACTTCCCGGGGCCCAGGATCTCCAAGCTTGTAGCTAGTCTCAGGAGGCCCAGAAAATTTATGATGGGGTACAAAATCCTTTGGAACTACAGGAGGATCAAATCTATAAGATACGCCAGTGGAGTAGTCATCAGTTATATACTCGGCACAAATAGGAAAACAAAATAGAAAAGGAAGAACGTTTTTGTAAAGTATATGTAACTTCATCATGGACTATCCTTAAACATTCAGAAAGTTCAAATTTCAGCACATGCACATGCACATGCATATTAAACACTTAAGTATGTGTCAACTTGTATAGTTGTAGACATATCAATAGCGTTTTAGGCTAAATATTCAAGTACCAAAGGATATCCTATGTTAACCAAAATGCTCAAAGACCTGCAAGTTACAACTCATTATACTGAGGGCAAAATGGTAGAAATCAGTTAAAAACTTCAAAATCAAAAACATAAATAAAGAAATCTACGGCCACTATATTTGGTTTCTCCTACTTTAAGCTATAAGAACTTTTCATTCACAAAATAAAAAAAGGTATCAGAAAACTAAAACCTCTAGTTACCTTTCAAGTTGGTAGTCAGAATTTGATGCAAGTCTAAATCCAGAGAGAGAACCTGGTTCCTTTCGAACAGATTTTTGCTTAATATCCATGATCAATTTTGTTGGGTCATCAATATCTTCAACATATGTCTCCTCAAAGTCATAGCCTGAACAGGAGAGGAAGTAGAGTGAGTCTTAGAAGTTAGAACATATGAAGGGTGAACTGGAGGTGTCAGCTTGACCATATGGTTAAATTTTCTTGCATCAAGATAAGCCTCAAAATAACTATACTGCTATACTGTATCTTAAAAAGCCTAGAATTTCTATTTAAAAAACATTGTGGTTTATGAAACGAATTCATATGCCTCTAAAAACACCTATATATTCCTGCCTTGGTTTGATAACTACCAATACTAACCAAACCCTGGACCCAGGAAATAATACTAACCAGAGCCATACACATCCTCATCTTCAGCATCAAAGTCTTCTAGTGCTCCAATTCCAAAACCGGGAGCAGCTTTTCCTGCTGATGAATGACAAGCCAGATCAACCATAAGTTGAGATAAAAAAAACAAGCGATCAAATAAAGCAATAATAGGATGGTGACCTCAATGATAAAGCAAAAAAGGAATGCCTACTAAATGAATCATAAATCTTACACTTCAAGCCAAATAGACTATTCTTCAATAAAAGAGAACTTTTGCTTCCAGGGCCCCTATTGTCAGATACACGTGACCTTTTATTTTCTGAAAACAAACAATTAAGTAAAAACACCGGTGAGAATACATCCATGTTAGTAACTACAAATACATCACCAATCTAAAAATTTTCATACCCCTAAACTCAGGAGCATGCTTAAAAGGATCAAAGCCTAATCCATGCAAATCCTGCTTTGGGTTGAGCACATAGACCTGAAAGAGAAGATGTGAGGCACAAGTTATGCACTATCATGCATATAAATTTCAAGATCCATCTGATATAGATATCTAGTGAATTTTCTAATAACCTGAAAACAACTAAACATGCAGTTCTGATCACTAGTATGAAAACAGAAATTACTTACAGGTGTATTTTGTGAAGAATGAACATCATCACTTGCATGCTGCTCTGTATAATTTTCAGATTTATCTTGAATGGGCTCGGAGTCAGCGAGCTGTGTTTTCGAATCATTAGTAGAAAATGCTAAGAAAGCTTTTCTACCTTCCCTTCGAGCATCTGTAACGACATGAAGTTAAATCATCCAATGATATTACTTCCAACTTGAAGTATCTCTCCAGGTTTGGGGAGTATTTGGAGAGAGAGGGGGGCGTGGAGTTCCTTGCAGCATTACGATCCCTTGCTGTTTAGGTTTGCTTTTCTGTTTTCTGTTTCAATATACCCTATTAAGTACAGTGATTTGCTTCTAGTTTGACTCATTCCCTTGCAATTTACTACATTATTTGTTAGTGTGAAACGTAGGCTGCACATTTACTTTCAGTTGGTTCTTGTAAGGCTATTAATTAGTCAAAGTAGCTGTTCAATGAAATACGTCATTCTCCCAGATTGTTGGGTTTCTTCTGTTCAAATTTGGTTCATAACAATGCATTAATATATCTTGGAAAAAAGAAGCAACAGCAGAATTAAAATGAAACCAATCTTAAATTTGCATTCGCAAAACATACCATATGCTACATCAGCATGTGAATCCTTAATTGAACGACCACGGTGCCATCCCATCTTCAGCAGCAACTTAACACCTAACAGACAAGGGAAAGTTGGGATTAAATGATGTACAACTGAAAAAAATTCAATAATTGCTAATCCCAAATCACGGACACATACCTATAGAATCTGTGGCTGGAAGTAACAATTCATCAGGAACAGGTCCAGGAATAGCTGATGGCCTATAATACATACGAAATCAGTTTAGTCATCAAGTTGACTGACATGAATATCTATAGCAAACAGCGATCACACATGATCAACACTAACCTTTTCTGCTGTTCCTTTTCTGCATGTTTTCGAGCGTGATCTGCAGCTGTTAATCCAAATGTATCAAACTGCGAAGATGTCCCCAAAGATTGACCTTCCAATTCCTAAATATAAACAAAAATAGGATTGCATTTCTGATTTAGAATGTTGAAATAAGATCAGTTACTGAGACAAATATTTCAGAATCTCATTCGACTCAAAAGGGTAAGATTATCGCAAAATATATGTGATTTTGTATTTCTTGTTACTTAAACATGTTAATGAGCAAACCTAACAGAATGATTTTAAGAAAGATGACATTTTGGTAGTTGATTGACTTCTGTACAGCAGAACAGATTTTGGCCAAATTAATCAACCTATTCACCAAGTAAAGTTTCACCTTCAGGTCCTTTAGGAGTTAGAAGCAATAATCCTTCCCCTGGTTTTACAAGTATATCCATGAAGAGCACCTTCTGTCAAACTTCAAAAATCCTATAACTATCATTTGATTGACCTCATTAGCATTTATCCTAAATTTTTGAGCTAAACAATGTTAATAAACATATATAACCTTATTTACTGCTTCTACGTTAACCCATATTCCATGTTTAGCAAACTAACTGACAATTATTGGACATATGACCGAACCTAAAGTATGAAAAGGTTGTACGGCTTTCACCACCAATGGAATTCAGTCAGTTCATAGGCAGAAAAACTAAACATGTAATTGACCATTTCCTAAATGCCCTAATTCTAATATTGACACCTATAACTCTTCACAAAGCTGAAAGATGAAAAATTAGACAGTTTGAAATAAACTAAGGTCCATTTATGATCAAAATAAAACATACAGCTCTTTCATCTTCATCCAGAAAGTTCAAAATGTCCTGCTTTTTGACTTCGGCTCTGTTCTTACGAGAAGACACAAAGGTCTGTGGTGTCCAACCTGCACATTTGTTTCATACGAGATAAACAATTAGCTACACTTGAACTCAGAAAAGCAATGAACCACACTAGTTCGTAGGAATGTGGAGCAATACCCTCTTTCGAGCCCACTGTGTTGTAGTATCCAGCAGAAAACCCTCCGCTAAAGGCTCCGTGAAATCTTCTTCTCCCTTCTTCATCTCTAACCTGCAGAGATAGAAATATCAAGAGAATGTTCATCCACATTTGCTCATTTACGCCTCACATAACATCAATACTACCAATCCGCCAGTAACCGCTCTCTAAATTATGCTCTAAACATTACATACAGCTAAGCAGTGCATGATTTCTAGACTAGCAAAACAGATTATGAATCACAATCTCAAACTCATCCTAATCTTAAGCCTTCAAAAATCCATACAAGCTAAACTAGAGTCCGCCGAGCTCGAAAACACAGTAGTCGTAATCTCCATTGCTTCCATTAAGCAAATAAACGATAAGGAAGAAGAAATATCAGAGGAGGAGGAGGAGGAACTACCTCTTGCTTCCAAGGAGCGAGAGTGCGCAGCTGACCGGAGGCTTCGGCGACGGACTTCTTCTTCCGGCTGGTGGTGACGTCATCCTCGCGAGCTATCGGCGTTCCGTAGAAGACGAAGTCTTCTTCGTCCGAGTCCATCTTCTTTGTGATCGGAATAAAAAATCTAATGTGATCGGAGATGAATTTTGTTTGGGAAATTAGGATTTTGGGAGGAGTCGGAGATGAAATCTAATGTGCCCCCACCCTGTGTAACGGACTCGGAGGCCCAAGTTTGCTATACTTGGCCCGGTATTCGACCAAAACGTGGTCGTAAACTATTAAGGGACGTTTACTTAGTTGAAATGAGATAGACCGTGAATGTGAGAGATGGAAGGGAAAGAGGGACGGAAAGGAAATGTAGGTTTACTGACCATATAATAGGGTATTCCAGGTTTAAAAATTTGATTTGGATTGAAATGCTAGCTTACTCTGTATTATTAGTTGAGTCGTTTATTCTCGTTCGGCTGATTTTGAAGGTTTTTTTAAAGAATATACTGTCGATTTTATTACAAATAAAAAGAAATACTTAAAATAGTTTGATTATAAGAGATAGCTTGGTGTGTCATTGGAGTTTTGACATGAATCTATAAACGAATCCAGATAACATTCTTAGATTGTTCCTGAATTTTGAGAAAATAAACTGCTAACACCGTTCCAGAGTATACGCGATGGACCCGTCCGCTATAATCTATAGACAGACAAGACGTTTTGGTAGTACCCACGGTGTAATGTCTCGTGTTGCCCTCATTCTTCACTTTATGCTTCGCAGAATGTCTTGAATCATCCTTTGGTACTACTCCAGATAATTCAGTAGTACAATTTGTATCTCCTGGATCCCAAATACGAATCCCTAAAAAATTAGGATTCATCCCTTTGAGAACCCAAATTGGGCTAGGCCTCAAATTAGGTATGGGAATCGAAATTGTTGTGGGCACCCAATCCAACTGAGGCTGCTGTCCGAATCTATTGTCAGCATCCCTCTCTGTCCCAAACGGAGTCCTCGCCACCGCCTGCCCTCCAATACTGAGACTAAGAGATGAACAGCCCTAAATCCCCTTGATCCTCATATGTGGATCCAGGTTCATTATGAATTCATTGATCCCAACAAATCTCGTTACTTCAATGGGAATTCCAGATGCAACTCCGGCCATGGTGGAACATCTTTGAGCCTCGCACTACTAGGTCGGATCCGACCCGATCCATCATTCCCTAAAAGCCATCGACGCACCACCTCACCATCCTACAACCTCAGGCCAGATCTGCGTTGAAAGTTTTTAAGAGGGGTCTCTGCTGCAATAGTGAGTTTTACCGATTGCCACAGCGACTAATGCGATTGAGTTGATACAGGATCACAAAACCGAGATAGAAAGGATAGTCGGGAGGCCGGAGATGGTCTCCTTGATAGAGGAAAGGCCGAAAAAGGCCACCATGGTAGAGAGGAGGCCGGAGATGGTATCCTTGATTTCTTCCCTATGCCAAGACGGCTAGGGTTTAGAGAGGAGACATGCATTTTTTACGCGTAGTAGCATATCTTACATCTTAGTAACGTTGATTTTGAAAGGCTTTATAATGGGAGTAAACGATAAAAAAGGAACTGAATTTATTAGATACAGGATTGCTCAGGCGCGGGAGCATGATGCGGGACGAAACGATGACAGATGTCCGATCTTTAATGAATTGATCTTGTCCGTTTAAGTCTGTTTTATCCGGTCTGTTGGATCAATTCATTAAAAATCGAACGACTGTCGCCGTTTTGTCCCGCATAAAGCTCCTGCACCTGAGAAGTCCCGTTATTAGATCATGCTCTTTCTTCAATTGGAATCTTCAGTCACTCTTAAAGAAAATATCTTGACTTGTAAGCTTTTTTTAGAAATAACTTAATGCATCTATTAGATAATGATGTGCATCAGTACGGACTGTTGAAGTAGAACTAGAGAAAAGATGAAATTTTTTTAATCAATTGTTACTTTCATCTGAATAGGTTGGTAATGAAACAACCCAATCTTGTAAAAAATTCTGGCTTCCAGTATTCTGCTAGCTAATTTTCAAATCTATCAACATTTAATTGACCATTATGTTGATATATTTATCCCACATCAGGAATATGAGACATTGTCTGTGGGCTTATAAGGGTTTGTGCTACTCTCTCTATTGTCAATTGGTTTTGGAGTTGAACCCCAGACTACATTATCATGGTATCAGAGCGGGTTACTCACATACATGTGTGAAGCCCAAAAGCCATACAAACTCCACGATCACCTAAGTGTTGTCCACATGTTATGTTTAAAGATTCGCAATATGTGCGGGGGCGTGTTGAGATATCTATCCCACATCGGGAATATGAGACATTTTCTGTGGGTTTATAAGGGTTTAGGCTACTCTCTATTGTCAATTGGTTTTGAAATTGAACCTCAGACTACTTTATCACAGTAAGAGTAAATTTAGAATGTAAGAATTGTTCATAGTTGACCATATACCATGAGGTCTGGTGATGGTTTTCAACTGTTCCATTTTCATGTGTTAATCAACATACTTCTTGGTTATGTGAACTATCTCATAAATGAAGGATGCTATAAAATCGTCGAAAGCACAGTAGAATGGAAGATACATGCCCTCTCTCCCTTTCGTTGCTTTTTAAAATGAACTAGTATGGATGCTTTCGGAGTTTAATTTGTATGGTTTCAGTGGTTCGTGTTTTAACCCTAGTTGGTAGTATTAAAATGTTGGTGAAAATGAAGAGGATGAGGAGTTGGGTAAGAGACTAAAGGATTTGGAACTAGATAAGATGAGGATGAACTCGATATCAGAATCATGCACATTTTTAGATGTTGAATTTGTTGGTTTCTGAACGACACTTCTTATTCTATCTTTCTCATGTATATTCCATTTCATTTGTCCTTCTCCCTTCGCATGCTTGTTTTTATGAAAGATTTGATGCACATTTTTAGATGTTGAATCTGTTGGTTTCTGAACAACACTTCTCACCAGTTCATGTGTGATCCCTAGTTGTTCGCATTTGAACTATGACATTATTATTTGTCATGTTGTATCAATGACAGATGATCACAAATCAACAATGTAGGAAGGGAGGTGATAGAGGCTAAGAACAGCCACAATCATGCTTTTGAGCTCATGAGATTGCTGGAACTCAGCTTTCTGTTTGGAAAAGAATTATAAAAAAACAAAATATACTCTTTATAAGACCCCACTGTTTTGAACTTTTGATAGGATACGTGACGATGTATTGGTGTGTCGATCTAAGACCCCCAGAAAGCTCTCGGGTCAGGTAACTGGGCCTGCTTCCGAATTCCTCTAACAGCTATGACGTACGGACTAAATCAAAGGCAGGGCAGATGTGGTTTCAGACATGTGTTTTGGGCCGGGTATGGATTCGAGCCTGAAACAGTGGGTATGGGATCCAACTGGGTCTATAGGTTTTGGGCCTGAAATCCAACTTTTTTTCCCTTAGATCCAACTTCTTTGGTTTTAGATCCAACTTTTTCCCCTTTAAATTGGTATTGGTATTCTCACTAGAAAATAATTGTGAAATTTGGGTCAAATTCCTCACAAAATAGACGTGATTCATCAATTCACTTAACTAAGGTTATCTAAATAAAAATTCTTGTCATTTTAACTCTACATAAAATCCAAAAAAAACCTCAATTAATGAAATTTGAATTAATGGAATTGTAATCGACATAATTTTGAAATGTCTACGAAAATTAAAATGACTACTCAAACAAAACGTAGTCATTTCTGTTTGCTGTCTTTATAGTTCCTTCCGTGATTGCAATATTGGGGGGGCAGGTTCATACTTTTGCGACTTGAAGCTAAAGGAACTAGTTTTATAACTTGAAAGTAACTTCCCGAGGTTAAATTTTCCATTTCACATGCATAAACTTTTATCCAAAAAAAAGGAATGACTTCCATGCTCCTCCTGTATATACTCCATTAGTAAATATTCTGTTCAAGCTCATGAAACAGAGGAAAAGCTAAAATTTCTGACTACACTTGTTCCAAGCAGAGGAAAGTTATTTACCACAGAAAGAAAATTCAAATAAAATCGATGTTCATGTGAAAACAAACATGATAAGGAATGTGTCATGAGCCCTTCGTTGATCCCTCTTTGCATTACCGAGTGTGACACATCACTAATATCTTCCCTGCAAAAAAACAAGCATGAGCTACATAACATGCCACTACAAATTTACCGGTTCTTTATCAAGTGGTAACGATACTCTGGTAGTCAAAATAGTTCATTTAGACATTTAGCTACTATATAAAGGAGATCTTACTCGGTCAGTTCCCGTCTGTCCCATAGGTTCATAGTTTGTTTGTTCTCCTTGCATGCTACTTGGCTCCCCTTGGGAGAAACACTGATCTCCAGGCGCAGGGTAGCCAGAACTGGGTCCTTGGACATGACCACCAGCTCTTGGCCCTTCCCCATAACCCCCGGAAATGAGTCCTCGGCCAAAACTCCCAGCACTCGGCCATTGCCCGTAATGTCCAGCACTCGTTCCTTGCCCATAAGATGCAGCATTCCCAGCGCTCGGTCCTTGCCCATATGATCCAGAGCTCGGCACTTGCCCATATGATCCAGAGCTCGGCCCTTGCCCATATGTACCAGCGCTCGGCCCTTGTCCATATGATCCAGCCATCGGCCCTTGCCCATATGATCCAGGACTTGGTCCCTGCCCATAAGATCCACCTGTTCCTTGGCCTTGCAGCCCACTTAAACCATGTGCAGGAGTCCCAGAGCTTGGGCCTTGCCCACCGTAAGTCCTCTCATTACCCCTAAGTTCCCCTTGACTAGGAGGAGCATATGTACTCTGATCTCCTTGTAGAACATTCCTTCGCACCCCTCGCTTGTAATTGCCTTGATATGAAGGTATTGGACCTCTGTTTTCCCCTTGTCCAGGTGGGCCATAACTCTGCTGTGGAGAGCCCAGTTGTGAAGCTCTATAGTTTCCTCCACCTTGTAAAGACCCCGGTTGGCCATGCGGAGAATTCCCTTGCTGATTTGGCATTGGTCGATCGTATCTGTTACGATCACGGTATCTTGAGCCCTGTCTCTCATACTGAAATGGGGGCGGTCTGTATGTAATTTCCCCATTAACATATTTATCTCCTGAAATTTATACCAAAAAATAAATAAATAAAATTTCTTCAACTGTAAGCTTAGGTGAATTATCTCCTCATTTTACAAATCTAAATGAAAACCAGAATACGGTTGAATCTGTTGATAGATTACAACTCAGCATTCTAAAAGAAATAAACACACCTCCATACTCCTTGTTCTGTGGATCGATGTAAGAATCCGGCAAGACAAAAATAACTCCAGGTAGACCTGTTTATGAAAAGTTATTCCCATGACTATCTTGACTTTTTGAAAAGAGTCTCAGAATGATTGAAGGTAACATAGTGCAATGTGATTACCATTGAACTTCTTTGACTCTTCCTCACTCATCAACACCTGAAAGCCAGTATACGTTGTTGTGCTACAAGCATAAATTTTCTTTTTTGCCTCTTCCACACTGAATCACAAAGAAACTAACCAATTAAAATTCCATAACCAAACAACCTAACTGGTTCAATATATTGAACCAAAAGATTAAGCAATGAGGCATAAGTTGGGATTTTAAACAATGTGTTTTCATCGCTAAATGCATTAAACAAACAATGAATCTTATCCAGAACAAAACCAAAACAACAACAAAAAATCTTTATCAGGCATTTGATGTCAATCAACTTGCTATGATTAATAAAGCACTCAAGCAATGATTATAATTTCATGAAAGCATGCTTAGGAGGATGACAACCCCAACAGAGAAATTTCAGAGACAGAACAAAATAAGTAGTTACAGTACCACATGACGCAGTTCACTCTTAAGCAAAATGAAACATAAAGCAACAGCTGCTAGCTCACCCTAATTCTCTCCAATTGAAAGAAAGCTTCATAGCTGATAGACAGGAAACGATTAAAGTTCCATAAACTAAAAACTAAAGGGATGCAAAATCAGGGGAGCTGCTTAATTTATTCAGTCCCTAATCCAGTGAAACAAACCGCCACACAGATTGTTCAGAAAATATAAAATAAAGAATCGGGCCTATGTATGTCTTATGTAAACTGTGCATTGTAGTCACTAGCAGTGAAGATATCTCTCATTCCGACTCTCTCTCTCTCTCTCTCCCATTCCAACTCCACACCTATCCATTCATCTTTCCAGTCCACCTCTAACTAAGCAAATGGGACTTTTGTGTCCGTAAGAGTCTCTTGTCGACAATCACAGCTGGCATCCTTTCGATTAAACTCATTAGAGAAACAATGACCCTCGCAAGCAAATTATTCAATATAAGAATAAATATACCCGTCCTGTTTCAATGTATAAAACCATTTCCTTCCCTATCCAACCAATTTCGCAAGCAATAGCATAACAAATGAGCTTAAGCAAGTATACACTAAATGGAAAAAACTATGAAATACAAATATGTAGAGAGAGGAAGGTGACCTGATATTCAAGCCTCTAGCACAGGTCTCCTCGTAAGTCCTGATAATCTCCTGGGGATGAGGCTTGTTATCTTTGGGGAAATCCATGACGATAAGCCAGTGGTTGTAATCGCAGCCTTCGAAGAGTACGGTGTCGGGGCCAATCTCCTCATTTTGGTTGTAGTCACCAGAAGCCTGTGCGAAAGAGATGGAGGACGACCTGAACGATCGGGATTGGAATTGGATCTCGAAGGTCGGCGATGGTTGAGCAACGGCGGAGGAATAGGAAGGGGAAGAGCGTGGAACCGAGGAGAGTGAGGAGGTGGCAGATAGAGCACGGTGGATAGTCGCGACGCTTCGGCGGAGAAGCTTCTGCGCCATGGCTGGTTTCTGTGGGAGAGAAAAAAGAGACTGAGAGGCTTTGCTGGGGTTTTAGACTTATTTTTTCGATAAACGAGTGTCTTCGAGACTTTAAACCACAAGAAGGTTTTTCATTTTTCTTAAACGTGAACCAGATAAATAAGAAATTTCTAATTTTTTTTAAATGAGTCTGGAAGAAATTTTATTAACATGTCCATAAATGCAACAACCCAAAAACATGTCTATAAATGCTAGTTACGCATGGCTTTTAGGTTGAAGTTTTACTTGTTTTTCTTAAGGATGATGTGTTTTTTTGTCAAATGTGGTGTTATGTTAAAAGATTCAATAGATGGTAGTTCTGATCAGAAATCGATGCTTAACTTTGAGCCGTATAAAAAAGTGGTAAAAAACGGCAAGCACATTATTTTGTTCACTTTTGCATAAAAACAGCATCCATCACATCTTCCCCCTATCTCTCTTAAAAATCAAAACTCGACGATGAAAATGCTGAAAAAAAAATCTAAGGGCAACCTAGACTCACCTTGACCAGCCTAGAGCTCGTCTTGACCCTCATAGACCCGCCTAGAGGTTGTCTTAACCCGTCTAGACCTGTCTAAAATCGTCTTAACCTGTCTGTACTAACCTAAAACCGTCTTTACCCTTTTAGACCCGTCTTGACCTGCCTAAACCTGTCTAGGTCCTTGATCTTTCTTTAAATCATGATGGTCCATGTGCTCTTAAACGACATCAACTAAGCTTAAAATTTGAATTTGAGTCCGAAAATGACGTCACTTGTTGAATTTAATTATTGAAAAATGATGTATTTTTATCTTTAGATTGCCTATTTTACCCTTTTTGTAAGTTTTCAAATGTGGGTCCCATGTCGCTTCAAGTCAACAAATGACCTCATTTGTTGAGTCATTAAAATATTAGATTTAGTTAATGTTGCTTGAGAGTCTATAAGGAACAACTTGATTAAAAAATGATCAAACTGATTTTATCTCTAAAAATTAGGTTAAAATGAATTCAATCTATATTTTAATAAACAGAAAATTACTATTTAGATTAGTAATGTCAAATGATGTTACATTTACAACTGGCTTACGACTTAAATAATTCCTCTTTGGACAATGATACATTTGTGGACAAAAACTAGTTACCGAAGTATTGGTGAAAATGAAAAGCATATCCCAGTAGAAAACTGCCTTTTACTTTTAACTTTTACCACCAGAATTATAATTTTCAACCAACGCGCATTCAGTCCCCGAGGACGCGCGCCCCTCTCACGTGGCCAACACCCCGAGACCCACCTAACAGCGCTAAAGCACCAAAGCGCGTAAAATCAGCGCGTGGTAGAACTGTAAAATCGACGCGCTTTAGGGGGAGTTTGTGCCCTAATCGCCTGCTTGAGAGATCTGGCTCTCTTATCCTGAAGAACCAATGAACTGCGCCCTCGTCTGATAAATCCATATAACAACCATGTCCCTCCTGCCGATTCCCCTGCAACTCGGTTCCTCAATCGGTTCAGATCCGTCGTCCTACGCCTTCTGATTCACGCCTCCGGTAACCCGATTCAACCCGGTGAGTCTGATCTCGCTAACCTCCAGATCTGTGAGATTTTGCTCGATTTTATTAGCTTCTGTATTGATTTTTCGGCTTGTTGTGGTTGAAGCAGGTCAAGGATGGAGCCGATGGACATCGTCGGAAAGTCAAAAGAAGACGCTTCGCTTCCGAAAGGTAGAGATTTGATTTTTCTGTATTTTTTGGCTATTTTTGTGAATTAGGTTAATCGATCTTGTGGCTTTTGAATTCGATGTGATCCGTTTGGTTATGATTTTTTTCAGTATTTTTCGGTTCGGTGATTATCAGTGTTACAGGATTCGTAGTTTTTATTTTTTTAAATTAATTGGAGTTTTTTTGAAATCAAACAGTGGATTAAATCTTGTGAAAGGAATAGAATGACAAAAAAAAAATTAAATAGCATGCTAGTATCTTGTTGAATTGGTTTTCGCTCTAGTAATAGTTAGATGGAAGATGGACTGTTGAAACATTTTATGTAGATCTACATGGCTTGCTCATTGAGTCATTGGTATGGAGTAGCAATTTTGCTTTCACTCGCTGTCCATTTATTGTCTACATGATGTGCTATGTGTACCAAGATTTAAAGTCGATCTGATGTCTGCCTGCTTGGAACGTGTAGTGATTTTTATTTTGAATTGCAGGGTTAGCACTAAGATTACATATATGTGCTGCAGCTTTTAGTTATGATTTTGAAGGTGCATATTGAATGATGTAAACTTATTGTTTCTTCTCAGCGACCATGACCAAGATCATTAAGGAGATGTTGCCTCCAGATGTGCGTGTCGCAAGAGATGCTCAAGATCTTCTCATTGAGTGTTGTGTAGGTATGAATAAATGGAAGAGTAGTTTTGTTTCTGTTTTTCTTTTTGCATATGTATTCAGACACTTTGCTTGGTATCTCATTGGTAAATATTTTGTGAACCCTCATCTAGATTGAAGTCCTATGATATTTATCCCTGAATCCATAACACTTTGCTTTTGTACTGCCTGGATGATAACCTATTCGTTTAAACTGATTTCATACTTATTTTGTTCCTTTGCAGAGTTTATAAATCTCATTTCATCAGAGTCAAATGAAGTTTGTAGCAGAGAAGAGAAAAGAACAATAGCTCCTGAGCACGTGCTCAAGGCTTTACAGGTTTTTGACCAACACTCCCTCTATATTTTAATGTCTCGATGTTGGTTCTTGTTCTTTTGTTGTACTGTGTGTTCAACTAATTGATTCTAGTCCATAGTGAACTTGGGCTTCCATATTATGGTTTATTAGAATAGCGAGTGCCCCTATCAATCTATGCATTCACATTTTTTACTTGCATCTTCTTTGTGGATGTAGTTCCTTCTTTCTGCAATTCTGAAATAGGAGGGTTATACTCACTTTGGTCATATATCTTTAAAGGGCGTAACTGTTAAATAAGCTTTAAAGTATTCATTGTTTTGTACTTGGCCAGAAAAGGTGCTTTGTAATTTCATTGGGTAGGAATAAACAGTAAAGATGGCTTTCTGGTGATATGGGGTGAATATTCTAGCACAGTTAGCTTATCGTAGACACATTTTGCGAAACAATTAGCATCAGTTTCTGTATAACGATGTACATATTTAATTTGTCTGCACTTTGACCCTTGTTTTATCCTTTGTCAGGTCCTTGGGTTCAGCGAGTACATTGAGGAAGTTTATGCAGCATATGAACAACACAAAATTGAGACTGTGGTAAGTGCTCATCCATCATGTTATGCTTTATATGTTTATACAAGTAGAGTGCAGAATTGTAGTTGTTAAAACTTAAAACCATGGTAGGATCTATATTTATAAAAGTGAAATTGCAACATAAACAATGTACTGATGAGTTTGAAAATATTTTTTTCAGCATGACGTAGCTAAAAGTATCAAATGGGGCAATGGAGCAGAGATGACCGAGGAAGAAGCCTTGGCCGAACAGCAGAGGATGTTTGCCGAGGCACGTGCCAGAATGAATGGAGGCGCAGCCGCGCCCAAGCAGCCAGACCCAGACCAAAGTTTAGAGAGCTAACTCTTTAGGATCCTTTATTTTCCTTCAACTGTAGGCAAAGCATCGCCCATCGATTGTACTTCTAATATCTCTGAAAAGTTATGTACAAAATCCTTTATTAGTTTGCTGGCCTATGCTCTCCTAAGTTGTATTCTCTCTATAAGTGAATGTAATTAGTGGGAGTTTGTCAGAATCCTTGTCTTACAACTCTGTAAATTATCTGTTGTTATTTTAGTTATGGCTGGCTAGTTTTTAGCACTGTCAGTCTGTCATTGGCTTCACTGTGTATCATATCTGTGCGATTGCAATGCTTACGAAAGAGAATTTTCGCTTTTGAAGCTTCTTTCACATCGTTGATTCCTTTTAAGTCTCCGTCCAGTTTGGACTGATAAGATAACCTTTTAGTGGAGCGGAGCTAAACTAATCGTTTTGATTACGATGCTACAATGGTAGAGTTGGTAGGGGTCTCTACAAACATTGAGGTGCCAGTTCGCAGGTTGGTGAAGATCGAAATGTTAACTATGCGCACAACATAAGCCATGCCCATGAGACCTCAGGGACTTACAACTTGGGATAAACACCAGCACCTCCATACCTGTGCAGTAGGAGAAGACAGGGGCATGGTTATGAAACATCAGCATGTCTGGTGTGAATAGTGGTGGCTGTTCTCATTTTCCCTGGGTTTTTTGGTTTGGTTTTGTGACTCAAGTCAAAAAAGGGTCGCAGTCCAAGCAAAAAATCCTTATACCACACAGCTTAGCTTTGGCTTTGCGCCCACTAAGAAAGTGAAATCACAACCCCATTGCCCCCTCAGATTCCCCTTTCTTTTGTGTTTTCAAAACAATAAAAATCCACACTCCTCCATTGTTACAGTTTGGTGGGTCAGTCTGTGTTTCTTTTGTCAGGATTCTCTTGGGGCTCTCTACTAGAAACAAACAGAGAATTAATGTAGAAACACCACACCAACACCACCTCTTCCTCAATAAAAGAGAAGAAACCAGAACTGCTCTCACTCTCTCTCTTTAGTCTTTACCTCCACCCAACAACACCACCTCTCTTCCATTCATTGCTTTCCTCTCTTATGCTACGACTCCAACACCAATGGCAAAAAGCTTGCAGGACTCCTCCTCCAAAAGACACTTCCACTGGACCAACAAAGTTGGCAATGAAGATGACCATGATCATGAACACCATCATGACCATGTTGGAGTAGCTCTTCCTTCTTTGTCAAAAGCAGTTTCTGATGAGGAAGAGAAGAAGAAGAAGGAGACTCCACACAAGGTGATTCAGCTGCAGAGGAGGAAGCTTCAGGCAGCAGCAATATCGAGGCTGAGGTCGGTGCTCACGGCTTTTGGGAAGAACAGGGGAGGAGGATTTCCACAGGGTCTGGGACCTAGAGTTATAGGGACCCTTTTTGGCTCTAAGAAAGGTCATGTTCATTTTGCTCTCCAGAGAGACCCAAACTCACACCCGGCTTTCCTGATTGAGCTTGCTACTCCAATCAGTGGTTTGGTGAAGGAAATGGCTTCCGGGCTTGTGAGGATTGCTTTGGAGTGTGACAAGGAGAAGGAAGAGCAGGGGAAGAAGAAAACTATGGAGTCGAAATCGAGGAGTGGTGTGAGGAGGTTGCTGGAGGAACCTGTGTGGAGGACTTACTGCAATGGGAAGAAGTCTGGGTTTGCTAGCAGGAGGGAATGTGGGCCCAAAGAGTGGAAGGTGTTGAAAGCTGTTGAGCCAATTTCAATGGGTGCTGGGGTGTTGCCTTGTGGGGATGAAGGTGAAGATGGTGAGCTTATGTACATGAGGGCCAAGTTTGAGAGGGTTGTTGGGTCCAGAGACTCTGAGGCTTTCTACATGATGAACCCTGATAGCAATGGTGCTCCTGAACTCAGTATCTACATGCTTCGAGTCTAATTCAGCTTGGATTAGAACACTATGTGCTTCAAGTTCATGAAGAGTAAGCTCTTGTTTAGCTGAGTTTTTTTTGGCAAATGTTTAGCTGAGTTTGGAAGCTAGTTCTCTCCTAGTAGTTTTGTTTTTTTTTTCATTTTTTTTCTTAGGTTGGAATATTTGGGGAAAATGGTAGTGGGATTATGTCTATCTTTCATATGATGTTAGTATAGGTGGGGGGGCATGAAGGTGTACATGTATAGCTTTTTCCAATCCTTAATTAAGTGATGATGAGACCTGATGTTAATGCAATGATGATTGTCATCTTCACTGATTTTGCTTGATCTGTCAAGTTTATGATGGATGGTGTTATTGTTATGAGTTGAGGTTTGAATTGTTGGACAAATTATATATGGTTCTGTTATACATGCCCAGTTAGCAGCTAAGCTGAGGAACTTAGTTTGTAAATCCATTTCTGGTAAATGTTCAAATCCATTTGTTTTGTGATTCTCTATTCTTGACTTGCTATATTAAGAAAGAAAATAATATTATTCTTTCATATTCCCTGTTGTATGTAATTACGTGTTTATCTCTCTCATCACGTGACTCTTAAAGGCTAAATGAAATTACCATAAAATTCTAATAAATGACAATTTCTCTGTTTTTTGTTGTATGACCTAACCTGTAAGTAATATAATGTGAGAGATGGACACAAGATTGTAAACAATAATGTTAGTAGATTAGTACAGTGATTCCTTTGCTATTTGTAAGGGGCCTTCCACTGCATAATGTTTTTGATGATTATAACTCATGGGACATGAATATGTGAAGCACAAAGATGAAAGAACTGTGCTTAAATCATAAGATTGCTTCAGAGGCATAGCCAAAAAGAAAAAACCTAATGACACAAAGGTGCAATTTTCTTTGTCCTTTTGTCTGTGTGGGTCTCTCTCTTCTATATGGGATAGCTTCAATGATAGGTTTGATGTCTCTTTTTTGCTTTACTATTTCATTTCCTTTCTTGTTTAACTTGTTTCCTTTTCTTCAGTAATGGTGATTCACACACATTTATCCCATAAAAACCAGCATTTGGTCCAAAGGTATAGGCCTATTCCAGTTTCCAATCATTTCTTTTGATATATAATTTTGTGTTACTATGATCCCAAGATAAGTTTACTAAAGTAATCATAGAAGTCATCAAAAGCAAGATTTCAAATGAAAACACAAATCCAATTCCTGGCAGGCGAATTTTGGCTTTTGCTTATAATTGACTGCTTTTTTTTTTCCTATGTTCTTATTTTTCATATCCTCCTAAATGTAAATCTTGTTGACTGCTTTTCCACATTGGCACTTGATTCCCTACTGAGTTTAAATGACGACTGCTTAGTGCATACATTCTATTTCACTGTGTGAATTGCATCAGCAATCTGAAATGACATCCTTAAACCCAGAAATGAAATGCAGATGACATTCTTAGTTTCTTACAAGGGTAGTTGGGTCATGTTCTGTAGCTTGTGTTACAGTGCTGGTGTGCCAGTGTCTCTCTACCCCTTTAATCCTAGTTTCAAGGCTTTCATGTATGAAGTGTATGCCTTTTCTTTCTTCTCTCTCTGCAACTACAATGAGAAAGAATATAATGGGAAGGAGAGGCCCAGAAGAGAATTTGGAAGGGTGGTAATGGATGTGTAACAGCTCGGATTATGTTATCACAGATATCGAGGTTCATGTTGATGATCATCCACCCATCATATTCTTCAAAGGGTTCAAAAGTTGGAGATGGCTCTACCTAAAGTTAGTCCACTGCTTTGTTCAATCATTATTTCATTTAGTACAATCATATATCTCATTTGATTGATCAGATTAGGGAGTTGAAACCAGAATAGAGTTCATTTCTTATGTTCCCTTTCTATTGTGCTCTTACGGGTCTGCTTTAATTTCCTTCTCTTGTGGATGGCCTTAGCACAGATGTGAATTATTTAGTATACAACCCAGGAAAGGCAACCACATGTTGAAGTTAATCCTAGACTACTGATGCAGCGGAAAATAAAGGGATAGGAGATTGGAATTCACCAATCTATTTTTGATGTCGAATCCACGAGAAGTTTGGAATCCATCAGGAATTAAGATAAACTCAAAATTTTTTTTTATAAAATCAAGGCTATCGAATACAATTGATAGAGGCTCCTTATATAGGAGAAAACAAACCTTAGGACAACTAACAATGAAACCTAAAAACCTATGGATTAAAATAAAATAAAGTCAAAAACAAATTAATTAAAATAAAACAAAACAAAATAATAAAAATAAAACTCTAAAAATAATTGAAACAGTCTTCTAAAAGTCTAACGAACTTGGATGTCCGGAAATAATTTGTCACGATCAAACGGTTCTCCAATCTTTATTTTCCGTCGGA
Organism: Comarum palustre; assembly: GCA_951800085.1. Classification (NCBI taxonomy): domain Eukaryota; kingdom Viridiplantae; phylum Streptophyta; class Magnoliopsida; order Rosales; family Rosaceae; genus Comarum; species Comarum palustre. Next base: position 22,061,294 of record OX637576.1, on the reverse strand, counting down.
AAGCGATCATCTTCGTTCTACATCAGTCTCTTCCACTTCAAAAGAACTCGACCTCGAGTTCATCTTGAATAAAGAAGAATAATTTGTAGAAAACAAACTCAATAATAAATCCAATAATTGAACCTGTGGTGTAGAAGTCGAAGACTCTGCAAACTCTGAAGGTACAATCATGAATCCAACACCAAAGATGAGTTCATCAATTTCTTGAGAGGAGTCTTCTTGATTTCCAAAATTGCATTCTAGAATGATCTTTGGCTCCAGCTCTGAAAGATTCACTTGAGGCGAGACTTCTTCAATACTGACAACCGAGTCAACATGAGCAAATTCTTCTTTAATCTGCAAAGTGATTTCTTTAACATTCTTTTCACACACTTCAGGCTTTGCAGGCTTGATTGTAATCTTGTTCGACTCTTTCTTGAGTAAATATGTCCCATCTTTGCAATAACAACTGTTGACGCTTTCATGCCATGATTTTTCAAAAAACACATCACTATCATCCATATCAATCACATGACAAGTAATCTCATCGTTATAAAATTCTCCTATAGAGATGTGAACTTTACAAATCTCTGTCACAAGTGCACGATCATCAATCCAAAATGAATTGCTCAACTTCACTGTCGGTAATTGAAGGGAATAGACAACCTTGCTTGCAACAAAATTCTCATGTAGATCACTATCAATTATTGTTGACCATACCTTATTTTTGATGAAACACGTTGTTCTGAAATCATTGCAATCTGGTAAGGTAAATATCCAACGTTCCATGCTAGCTTTCTTCTTCTTTTCCTCTTCTTCTTCTTCTCTTTTTTTCTTCCTTTCTTCTTTTTCTTTCTTTCTCTTTTCTTCTGATTTTTTTTTGTCAGGCGGGTCGGGTCGTTTTGATGGTTACCGGGTCGGGTCAGGTCAATAGTTAACTGGTCAGGTCGGTTCAGGCTGTCGGGTCAGGTCGGTTCGGGCTGTCAGGTCCGGTCGGGTTTTTCTGGGTTTCCGTCGTTTTCATCGGAGGGGCGTGGAGCTGTGGCGCAGTAGGTGGAGGGCGTAGGCTGGAGAGGCGTAAAGGATTTGGTTGGGGTGCGACGCAGCAGAGGCGACGCTAGGCTGGGACACAGAGGTTGTGTTCGCTGGATCGGAGCTGCCTCGGGCTGTGGCGCGGCGGCGACGACTTTGGGTGGCGATGGCCGGGTTGTGACTCGGCTTAGGAGCAGACTGGGTTGGAGAGACGCCGGCTTGCAGTGGAGATCAGATCGACGGGCAGTTCGGCAGTTCTGTTCGTCGATTTTTTTTCGATACTGTTTTTTTTTTCAATACTTTTTTTTGCTTCTGAATAGATTGATAGATCACTCACCAAGAATCCATCAGACTCTGATTACCAATTGATGCAGCCGAAAGTAAAGGATAGGAGATTGGAATCCACCAATCTATTTTTGATCTCGAATCCACGAGAAGTTCTGGAATCCACCAGGAATTGAGATAAACTCAAAACTTTTTTATATAAAATCAAGGTTATCGAATACAACTGATAGAGACTCCTTATATAGGAGCAAACAAACCCTAGGGCAACTAACAATGAAACCTAAAAGCCCATGGATTAAAATAAAATAAAGTTAAAAACAAATTAATTAAAATAAAACAAAACAAAATAATAAAAATAAAACTCCAAAAATAATTAAAACAGTCTTTTAGAAGCCCAACGAACTTGGATGTCCGGAAATAATTTGTCACGGTCAAACGGTTCTCCAATCTTTATTTTCCGTCGGAAAGCGACCCCCCTTCGTTCTACATCAACTACAGACCAAGAACAACATTGAATTGATTGAGTTTGCCCAGAGCTCTAGTGCATTGCCCTTGACCTAAGGTTAAGTAAGGTTGTAATAAATCAGGACTATAATGACTACTGCCATCTCAGTTCCATAGTTGGGCGGTGGCATATTATTGTAGGGCAATGTACCTTCTCTATTGAGAACGTACATGTTGATAGCTATGTGACCTTAAGATAAAGTTACTGAATGAATGAGAGATGTGAAATATGTAGGGTTTTATCTCTGGAAAATTAAAATGTTCAACCGAATTCCTGCCCCAGTTATCAGATGATTCATAATCCAAGAGAACTGCTAAGGTAAATAGGTGAATAGCCCCCACTCGAAATTATGCATCAAGTACTCTACATGTTCGGTTATTATGAACTGACACTTCTTCTGGAAGACAAAGTATTCGAGAAATTGTCTTAATAAGTCTACGACACTAACAAGTAGACAAGAAAAGCAAGCTAGCGTGCATACTTCTTCATCTATAAAAGCACTTGGTTTCACTGCCTCTCGGAGTAGTGGTGGTCTTTCTTTGCCAAGTGATTGCTACAGCAGATAACATATTTAAGCTGTTCATATGAGGAGGGACCAGACTAAAGACACTGAGCCCCGTGCGCGGAAGTCTTGATGATGTGGCTCAGCTAGGAGGCCCTGAAATGCAGAAAAGCCTTAGCTTTTGCATTACTTGATGTCTTAATCTATAGGTGGCCATTAATCTTTTGCTTAATTGGAGTACTGGACAGGAGGACGCAATATCTGATAGTCTACAAGTGTAAGTTAACAAGCTTAAAATGCTTGATTAGATAATTAAGCAGAAGCAGGGCCGGATTAGCTAGAAGTGGATTGGCTTTTTAGGGCAAGTGGTGCTGTAGTGGTGAGCTTATTTGGTATTTCATGCACACAATGGGGTTGGATCATCATCATCATCAAGGTTTCAGTGTTTTGATCATCTTGTGACTTCCAGAAGGAAAAAGGAAACTGATAAAAGAAACCAAAAGAGAAACAACTATAGGCAGTTAGGCACCCACAGATTGTTTTCTTTTTCTTTTTTTTCAGCAAAGAGCACAGCTCCTTTTGGATTTAATATTACCGTGAATCGCAGTAGGTTTTTCCATCGAGATGGTGGATCCCTTATTCATCTGTAACTCAAGGATTTGTAAGAGCAGTCAGCTTAATTCCATTTGGTTCACTGGAGCTTATAGTGTAGGAGAGAGTAATGCAATGCTGCATTGAGACTATTGGGGTTTGTGACTGTTTTTTTGGTTCTTCGACTGTCATTCATCGCAAATTTACAACTGATGTTCTTGCTTTAGTTTCCAGCAGTACTCATAGTCTGGAAGAAGAGGAAGAGCCCCTAAAAGAGAAGGCCTTTGAGTTTGAGCAATTTGAACAGTCCTAAAGGCATCATGAGTATATAATTTGGAATTAAAGATAATTGAAAAGGAAAAACTAGCATAAAAAGTTCTCGAGCCACTTTTACTATAAGTAACATGTCTGCAGACCAAAAAAAATTACGATCAGTAACTTGTCTGAAGTCTGAACTCCACTTGAGAATGAAAGATGAGAGACCAGAGCAGGCTCGTTTTATTGATTTGATCTTACCAAAAAATAAAAATAAAAACTTGACCTTACAAGGTAAAAAATGTGCTCACTTCTTTTTTCTGAAACAATAAGAAGCATTATGCATTCATTTGGGAGTGTACCGATCTCTACATGAGCTTGGAATAAGTAACACACTACTCTGAAAAGAACAAAAAATTGAACTAATGAACTAATTGACTACAAAAGAATCATTATGAAGAAAGAATAATGTAATGAACTCAGTTACTCAGACTCCATTTCCATTGTGATATGACAAAGCTGGTGGGTTGATCAAACCAGCACCTGACATAAAATACAAGTATAAGCATCCCCACACCTACCCAGTAATAATATTTCCACCAGGTAACAGCCCGGTCACTTTAGCCAGATTTCCATAATCTCTCCACTTCTCAGACCACTCTTTCTTCATCTTCATCCTCCTATGTTACTTCAGACGCTCGGGCTTTGGTCTTGCAAAACCTGGCTGGTATAGTTGATGACGTGCGGTGCAAAAAATATCACAAAGCAGAAACAAGGATAGGCAAGCTGCATCAGTTGCAGAACAAAGAAACAAGGCATACATAAAAGATTAAGGACAGCATGTTTTCATTGGAAGATAGTTTAGTGATAGGTCCTGTTAATTATTTCCTCGAAGTTTCATACGAGGGCGTATTTGAAAGCATACACATTTCAGTAGTCAAGGAAAGACAATGAGAAAAATTAGTCTACCTGGAGAAGCATGGAGGGAGCAGCAGATGGTTCACGATCAACATGACTTCTAGTTTTCCTTCCATTTTGTGTAGTAACTGATGGGCTATTTGCGGTTGTTATGTCCCAAAAGCTTCGTTTTTTTGCTGTTGGGACTGGTGACCTAAAACGATGACTTGGACTCTTCAGCTCACCCGTGCTTGGCTCCTTTCGTCTCATGTTAGACCTTGTGACTACTCTCTTTGTCCCCTCCCTCCCCACTGCTGGTGCTGGTGTTTGTTCACTTTTCCATGAAAGATCACGAATAAGATCATCCTTCTGCTTTAGCTGTGAAGTATGATCCCTCTTCATCCTTTCTATTTGTGCTTCTAATGCTTTTACTGTCTTCTGAAGCTCTCTAACTCCTTCCTCATCCACTCTTCTTTTTGAGTCAGGTGTGAAACAATTCCTAGCCAAGAAAGATGGTCTGGGTTTTCTCTTCTCATTTGATTGGGCAGATGTTGGAGGAGTCAAGAGAGAGGTAGCTGAAGAAGGGGTTGGAGACACATTTGCAGCCAAGGATTGTGCTTGGACAACTAATAGCTTCTGTTGATGACGTGCTAATTGTACTCGAAGTTCATGGTTCTCTTTCTGTAGTTCAAGTAATAGAATGGCCTGATCAGTTTCAGTATCAGGAACTTCCACTATATCCTTGTTCACCTCGCATGCCTGCAATTGTATAAGTTGGTAAATATTCTTTTTAACATATGAATTACCATTCAAATTTCAGCACAAGTTTTGGAACTGACAAAGATGAAAACCAAGCATGGAATTTTGAGAAAGATGAAAACCACTGCATGTTGCTTATGATACTTCAGTGAAACTAGCAACATACCAACATGAAACTCTGAAGGTCAGAGTATTACACATGTAAAAAAATAAAATTAAAGCATTAATAGTGATACTTCAACAGTTGGATATATGAGTGCAATTGATACCATCACTGCATGGTTGGAAATTAAAGAATGATATGTAAGGAGGCTGACCTTGGTCCTAATTTCCTTTGCTCGATCAGCCCAGTGAAGGGTGTTTTGGGTTTCACCAAATGAAAGGTTACATGGGCTGATATTGGCAATCATTACAGTGTTACAAGCTCCACCAAGAGAATCCTTGAGAAGTTGGGTCAACTTTGAATTTCGAAAAGGTATGTGCTTCTTTCCCTCCACGAGAGCATTGATGCAACTGCTCAGTGCTAAGAGTGACCGATTTATATTGGCACCCTCAATAGATCTTACTGTTCTCTGTTCTGTGGCAAGGGCTCTCTCGGATCCGGCAAGATCAATGAGTGAAAGCTTGCCTACGCGGTTGACCACATTCATAGAAGCATCTTTTACCTGGTATTCAACCACAACCTAGACACAGAAGAGAGGCATAAGAAAGAAAGAACAAATTGAATCATAAAATTTTAAGTTATGACTTGAGGGCTCTATTGTTACCTGTAAAATAGCATGGGAGCGAGAAGAAGTTTCATTACAGCGAGTTGGTTCAGTAGTTCGGTTTTGGTTTCCCCGCTGAAGCAATTGCATAACCTGTCACCAGACAAAGAAAGACCAAATAATATATTATTCTGGAACCTATAACTAACCTATCGAAATCAGATCAGCAAAAAAGGGGAGTTGCAAACATACTTCATTCGTGGAATAAGCTATATATTGTGTAAGACCAGCAGCCACTATTCCCTGTAATATACATTCAAAGAAAAAAATTACACAGATTTAAAGATATGTATCCAGTAAAAAAAAGTTCTGGAATATAACTATTGCTAACAATTGAACCCTTTCAATTATTAAAAGTCTTTCAGATATATGAATGTGGTATGTAAGATTTTGAGCTACCATTTACTGAGACAAGATACCCAAAAAATGTTTCTATTTGTCAGAGTAATAGTATATTGCTCTTGTTTCTATTTGTTAGAGTAATAGTATATTGCTCTTGTATTTACTCAGTGACACCTTCATATGCATTGGTACATTTTAGAGAAATAATTTCCATTTCTGAAAAGCCAGTTACAACCTTCCTGGTTAGTAAAACCATGATGGATAAGGAAACCTTGACATATCCTAATATGACAGCATCATAACTTGCAGAAAACTTAGTAGCTTAAATTTGCTTATCTTCCCAAACGTTGCAAGTAAATTAATGAGATACAAGATAGAGAGGCAGACCTGTTTATCCTAATATGACAGCATCATAACTTGTAGAAAACTTAGTAGCTTAAGTTTGCTTATCTTCCCAAACGTTGCAAGTGAATTAATGAGATACAAGATAGAGAGGCAGACCTGTTTATCTTCTCTGAGAACCAGAGGTCGTCCGGGAGAGAGCAAATCCCTGACAGTTTCATTATACACTTCAAGATAGGACAGACGAACCACATGATTTCCATCACAGCTCCTCTGCCTAATCTTCGTAAATATGTCCTTAATCGCCAAAACCATCACTCCCGCATTCTCAAGAGTTCCCAGCATTGTATACGTTTTCCCAGCTCCTGTGGCACCATAACAAAACACCGATCCATTCCTCCCCTGAAGAACTGCTTCCACAAGCTCAGCTGTGCTGAAAAAACCAAACACGGTACCCTCTTTGTCAATCCTTCCTCATTCATTAAAGTAACAAGTTCATCATAGTTTTTCTAAATCATACAATAACTTCTTTCAATTATGGAAATTTCAGCTCTTCTAGATTTTAACAGACATTATTAGCAACAAATCTTTGATAGCTAAACTGACTAACCAAAAGTGAAGCTTTTCTCATAACCAACCCAACAAAACCCTAACTGAATCTACAATCAACTAAAACTGAAGCAAAACAAGCACATTCATGATGCTAATGAAGATCTACAAAATTTCAAACTCAAAACTTTCCTCATAGCTGCACTAAATAACCAAATGGGGTTACCCCCTTTGTTAAACTTTCCTCACAATCAACTAAAACTGAAGCAAAACAAGCACATTCATGAAGCTAATGAAGCATTTAGACACCCAAAATTTCAAGCTCAAAACTTTCAGGCAAAAACTAAAAACCCAAAACAGACCTGGTGGAATACACCTCCTGCTGTGAAGCTGAATCCGGAAACGAAGCATCAAACGTGAAATGACGACCCCTAACCCTCTTCAACCTCAGATAATCATTCTCATTTGCAAACTCCGTCAAGTACACGTCACGCCGGTTCACAATCCTCACACAACACCTCGACCCTCCCTCCTTCTCCTTCTTGCTCATCGGCCTCAGCCTCACATACACCATTATCCTGCTCCCCACATTCCCTCCCCTTTTCGTCTCCGATTCTTGCACCTCCTCCATCTCCGTCACCGCCGCCTGAAAAATCTGCCCTCCGCCGAGCGAGGGCCGCCGCGCCACCGTTTGGGGTCTGGCCTTTCTTGGGTTGGAAGCAGCGAAGCTGAGAATCCGGTCAGTGGTAACGGCTCCGGCGACCGCCGCATTCTCCTTCGCGTCGCGGTGGTGGGCCTGAAACTGGGCCTGAGACTGAGGCGGAGGTTGAGGAAGCACGTAGGTTCTTGTAACGGTGGAGTTGTTCTCTCTCATGACTACTCGGGTGTTTCCGGGTCGGAGCTCCGATTCGTTTTTCTGGGTCGCGAATCGGAGCTCCGAAGTGTTACGCAGAGCTGCGGAGGCTTGTTTCTGCTGCTCGTAGAGCAGAGTCAAAGCTTTCATCTTTTCCTTCAATCCATGATGTGGGTTTCGTAGCGGGAGGTGACTATTCAAATGGGTCTGGGTCTGTTCTTGATAATCCGACCTGGGTTTCCGTTCACTCTGTGACCTAGTTGATACTGGCATTTTTGGGTTTTGAGATTTCGAGTCTTTTGCGCATGCCCGGATGAAATTGAAGGCGACCCAGTTGCTCAAACTGATCGAATTGCAGAAAGATTCCTGATTTGCAGTGCAGAAATAGAAGTTTGGGGAGATCAAGATTTGGGGATTTTTGGAGGGGATTTTGAGCAGTTGGATTAGGGGAGTAGTTGATACTGACACTCCAGATTCTGCTACATGCACTCCGGTTTAGTTTGAAGTAAGTTGTTGACTGGAGTGGAAGAGGCAATGTTTTTTGAATTATCTGTACGTATAACGGTCAAAAATGTTGTCAGGCTTTGCTAGCCGGTAGGGAGAGAGATGAGATCACATGGAAGCTTTGTATGGTGGTCATTAAAGATGCAATCTTTTGAAATTTTCAAAGTAGAAGTGGTAATATAAAGCAAAAGGATTGTATTTTTGTGTTCTGATTTCAGTATCAGAGTAAAAGTGGTAATATGAAGAAAAAGGATTGTATTTTTGTGTTTTGATTTCAGTATAAGATATTTACTTCATAAATCAAGGGGTTATTTAGATATCTTTTATGGATAATATACTAATTTACTTATTTGGCTTGCGGATTATGAAAATTCGTATGATGCTGTAATAATGATGATTTAAAATTTTAAGCTGAGAAAAATTATTAACCGCATACATAAAATCACAAAATTCGTATGACTATTGGACTTGAGTATAGATCTATCATTCTATTTTTGTTTATCTTATGTGGTCATCAAAATGATGTAGTGAAATGATGTATGCTGGTACGTACTCAAGTGTCTAACAATGATATGTGATTTTGTAGGTAAGTAGAACATAGTGGCTATGATTCTACTTACATAGCTTAATTATTTGCATATATGAATTCTATGAGAATCAATTAGAGCAGCTCTTATTATTATGGATACGAAACTGAAATTTATATTCCTAAATCTATAACCCACATTCTTTATTACTTTAAAAGTTTCATAGACAAAACTTATTCAAAAAAGAAGTCATAACTCCTAAGTTTGAATTGTAAATTAAATTAAGTTTTAAAATTTCAATTCTCTTATAGTTTTTTTTTTCGATTAGGCAAATCATCATTGCGTCTTGATGAAAGCGATGACCTTTTAAAAGGTTTGGATGTTTTTATTACATATTACAACTATGTCAGCGGAACTCACACCTTTTTACTTATAAATGTTTGGATGTTATTATAGAAATAAATGTTTTGATTTTATTGATTTTAATTCTATTGATAAAACTAATAAAACATTAGACTATCATTTATAATTAAGAGATCGTGAGTTCGACTCATATTAGGCTCGTTGTAGAATTTTAATTGTTTGTTGATAAAAATACACTAGTAAAACTTTTATTGTTGTTCTAAACTTGCTGATGAGTTGGCACATGCCATATCATTTGGTACATGATTTTGTATGAATATTTGGTGTCTCTACCACTACTCTTTGAATATTTTTGCAAACGAGATGGATGTGTAAAGTAAATTTAGTATAGAAAATTAAAATGTATGGTGAAATGAGTATCTAGTTCTGAGGGATTTATGGCCCAATGCGAGAAATAAAATTGTGCCTCATACAATTTTTTCTTTCTTTCAAAAGGATTGCAAAGTAAGGATATTTTCTTTATTTTAAAAATTCAAAGAAAATATCAGGATTGCAAGCTCTTTGATTTTATCAAAACAACGCTAAGTATCTGAAATTAGGCAATAACAAAAAATTAACATGCTTGCAAACAAAATTACCCAATTCTTAGAAACATGGAGCTCTAAAGCATTATATTGTAACAAAATTTTCCTACGATTCTACCATTATAAGTCTGTAGAATTGAAAGATTATTCAATTTCAAACTAGAAATATTAAGAAATTTCATGGCTCTTTAGATTTGATAATCGTTATATTTAACTAAAAATGAAGTAACTATATTGTTTTGATCAATATTATTTCTGTTAAGCGGCAAAAAATACAATAAAAGAAAAATGTTCCTCAATAATGACCTTTATAATTACAGTCAGTTCTTCATTTGATAACAAAAGTTTTTTTCCATACAGATCTGATAACAAAATGCTAAAAATTATATTATTATAATATAAATGGCCGTAAATATATGTTAATTTATTACACAATCTTCAATCCCTACCCACGTTTTTTGAATCTAATAATAACAAAAGACATGACACAATTTTTTAATAATATATATAAGGCTACATATTTAAGAAATAGAGGAAAGAAAAAAATTTGTGGGCCCTCCTCTGTCCTGAGACCCGTGCGGTTGCACGGCCTACATTGGGGCAAGGTCGGCTTTGTATGTAGGGTGAACAAAGAAGATTTGATATGATTTTCAAATCTTCTTTGTTCATCCTACATGTAAAGCTTATCTTACCCCAATGTAGGAGAAGATGATAGAGTGAAAACAACTGCATCCTTTACAATAAAATGATAAAGTTGTAAATAATAGGGGTGAACGTTTTGCATCGAAAATACGGTTATCGACCCGAACTGTACCGAACTAAAATGGTGTCATTTTATGGTCACACCTCACTGAACTACATAAAAATGGTTCGGTTGCGGTTTGAGGTTATAATTCAACCGAATTAAACCGAACCGCACCGAATTACATTTTTTCTTATTTTTTTAATATTTCATTGATGGATCATGATTTGTGATATGTAAGTAATACATACATATATATATATATATATATATATATCATTTATGTTCAATTTTGTAGTTTGCAAGTTTATATGTTTGCATGATAATTGATATATGTTGATTTATTAAGTTATCAAATATGGTGTTTTTGTTAGTTAATTGATATTTTGATGATATTTGTAGACCTGTATGGACTATAAATGCATTTAAAATTTGTTCATACTGTGAGGGTTCTTTTTTAATTAAGCATGACTAGGCAAAGATTAACCTAATAATTCGATTAATGGGAAACCTTGTATATAATTCGAACAATAAAACAAGCTTGTAACATGAAGAATGGTGTGAGAGCTAGAAACACACTGTAGTGAATGAGAATTGAGTTACGGGGAGTTTGGTTTCTGAAAAATGATGGGAGAATTGAGCTGCAGGGAATCTATTTTCTGAAAAAAGATGGGAGAACTGATATAAATTGAAAAAATGGTTCAGAGAGTTTGAAAGATGGAGGGGTAGGAATTAGGAGCATAGTTGTTGGAGTCTGTTGCTTGGAGGGATGAAGGCCTCTTGCTTGAAGGCATGAAAGGCAAAGCATGAGTGTTTATTGGGAGATTTCTGGGTTGTAGCTTGATCTTCTTTGCAGCTCCAAATCTCTCTTTTATAGGCTTCATTGATGGTTTATGTGGTGGGTTGCAATGCCTAATCTGCTGGGTAAAATAGATTTCATTCCTACATGTGATAATGTTCGTAAACAATCAGGAAAAGGAGAAGATGTTGCAGGGAAGCAGTTGGAAGGGTTGCTTAGACAGAAAACTCAAAACGAGGAGGACCTGGTAGCTTGCACACCATGATTTCGTCATTCAAGGGTGAGAGTGTTGCCTTTAGGTCAGTTACAATCCCTCCCCCTCTTTGGATCAGAGACGAAAAAGATTTTCTTGTTGGATAAAACTGCGGGAGATAAGAAGATAGGTCTGATGGTTGTTCTGCCGACATGGAAGAAAGAAAAAGGATTTGACTTTTCTTAATAGTCTAGGGCTAAGAAAAAGAAAAAAGAAATGGTTTTGGGCTTGGACTAGTAAAAGAATATAAAGTAATGGGCTTTGAGTTTGAAAGTCTTCTTTTGAGTTCGTGTTGTAGTCCAATTCTCTTTTTCACCAATTTCGTTACCGATTTAAGTCGTTGAGCTTGAGTTCCGGACCTAAAATCGGAACTATTTAACGACGTTAGACCGGTAAATGAACATTATGTGCATCAGTGACCTTCTACACCATACCCACGTCTACAAACCCTAAATGTGCTTGTATGTGGCTTGGACCCACATTAATGCATGTATATGTTTTTTCGGCATGTTAAATCGAGGATTTCATTCAAGATTGCATGAGTTACTGTGTGATGAATCGTTAATTAATTGCGAGATTTTTCAGGTATCAACACATACCTTATAGTAGGGGTGTTAATTCGAGACCGAAAACAAAAAAAAACCTAGCTGGAAAGCAAACCATAGCCAAAATAACTGAACCAAAAATAACCGGGCTGAACCAAACCTGTTCGGTTCAGTTTCCAGTTTTATTTTGGCAAAAACCGAACTGAACCGAAAAACCGAAGTCAACGAACCAAGTTTAGTCAACCTTTAAAACAATGCCGTTTTTGGCGGAACCCTAAATCCTTAATGAGTAATTGAGTAATTGACCCCCTCCCCAGCTTCCTTCGCAACTGAGTTATGCCGCGCACTTTCTTTACTTCTTTTCTCCCTTCTCAGAAAGTCAGAACTCAGAAGTTCTGACGGTCTCCCCTGCCTCTGCGACCGTGACTCCGCCTCTGCCCTCCACTCTCCAGCCACGACTTCGCCTCGCCCATGATAAGTGGTCTAAATTGTATATTATATCTCTGTCATTACTCAATTATTTGATATTTTATTGACCTAAATTGATCTAATTATCTCATATGCTTGAATTTGTAGGTCTGATGTCTAAGTGATGGATCAAACCAGTTAGAAACCTAAAAGAGTTGTCGAACGCGTATTAGTTGATGGTGGTTAGTTTGATTTTGGTCAACCTAGTAATTGATATGATTAAGGAAGTGAGAGACAACCTCTCACTTGTGCCACCCCCTCATTCTCCTAAAACCCTATTTTCTAATCATAAAAAGGTTAAGGAGAAGATAGATATTTTTAAGAGCCGGCAGGCTCTCTTCCGTCACATTTTCTTTCACTTTTTCATTCACTTTTTCTCTTCTCTTTCATCACCATCTCTTTTTTCTCTCTCTTCCCCTCTCTTTTTCTTCTTTGGCGGCTATCCCCTCCCTCCTACTCTCCTTCTGGACCTCCTCTCCCCTTTACCGAAACATGATTTTTCCTACAAACCCTAATTTTTATTACTTTTTAATTTCTATTATGGAGAACTAATCTCCTAGCTAAGGCTAGGGCTGAATCCTTGGATTACTTATGTAATTTTTATTAGTTCGATTTGACTATGAATTTCAATGCAAATTCAGTTTTTGGTTATTCAATTTTAATTTCTGCTTTTAATTTTTAGTTTGATTGATGAGTATTTGATACTCTAATTCATAGGTTCAGTCATGTTTTTCCTATTATTTAGTAAAAATATTCATGCTTTCGATATATAGTATTGAGCAGGTGGATTGATAATTTCTTGTGGAATTATTTTTTGATAGGTTGTTGTCATAGGTACAGGTTATGCTTGAGAAATTCTCATAAGATTATTTGGTTTATGAATATGAATGATATTGATTGAATTTATCTCTAGAGTCAATTTTATTGAATAAGCTTCAATGAAAATAGTCGAATTAATATAATTACATAAGCGATTTAAGGAGGAACGCCGAACCTTAGTGTTACTCATAATTGAATTCTCTCTCAACTAAACTCATTTAATTGTTTTATGTTTCAGTTTACAATTTTGTGTACTTTTTCATTGCTCTCGGTGGAAACGATACTCGTACTTCGAGTCTATACTACTACGCGACTCCTGCACTTTGGATTAGCAAGCAGCCCACTTGCTTCGCCTCACCCACTCCAGCCATGACTCCGCCTCTGTCCTCCACTCTCCAGCCACGACTCCGCCTCACCCACTTGCTTCGACTCAAAGTCCATGGTACGGTCGCCTTCTCTTAAAACTCATCATCAAAACCTTTTCTTCTCTCCTTCCATGCTCAATCACTGTCCCCAGTTAGGCTGCTACCAACTCAATCAAATCCATGTAGCAAAAAATCTTTATATGAAACTGAGTTTCGACAGAAATTTGGTGAAGATCAATTTGAGATTATTTTCAGATTTAGTAAGGATTGTGTTGATGGGCAGTCGCCATGTTGATGGATTGTGTTGATGCCTTGATGTAAAGTTAAGTTTCATTTAAATGAAACCAATAGTGTGCATACCTTCCCTTGTTTGCAATGAATCTTTTGTATGCGGTATGGATTAAGATTCCTAACATCTGCATCAGATTTTAATATCATCACTTTTGGGTTTAAACCGTTTTTGTATTCCCCATATCATTTTCAATTTCAATATGTTTTTAGAACGAAAATTACTAACTGTGATTTGAACAAATAGTGTTACTGAACCTTATATAGTTGATTCTTGCTTATATGAATCTTTTGTATATGGTGTCGAGTTCATTGCCCTCTCCATTCTGGTTTGACATTTTAAAGAATGATAAGATGGTGATATGTTTCTTGATATCAATCTTTAATCCTCACAGTTTGAAAGAATCGACACTACTGTTTGATTTAGTGTTTTAACTCTGAACTTGAAACCAGAATGGAGAAACAGATTGATTGCTTTTATTCTGTCTCAGTTTCTGGTTTATAAGTTAGTACAAAACTAATGATGTCTATCAATGCATCAATGACCAAATATAGCATTTTAACTCGTCCTTAGACTTTTCCTCTATCATATATTCATAATATCATTATATGAGAGCTGTCGATTACTGTCCATATCAAAAAGGAAGTTATTATTATAATCGTGGTTACTTTTTAATTCTTAATGTTATAACTTATTAATTGTTATTTGATGAAATTTCCTATTCCTTTTGCAGCTCACAATTATACCCTCACGATGAAGAGAGTTAGAATGAACTCATCAAAGGCACTAAAGCGAGGTTCCTCAACATCCATTGGCTCGGATGGTCGTGGCAGTGATCGTGGTCAGGGTGTTATGAATTCTGCAATGAACAATTTTTCCTTATCTTCTCAGGTATATTACTGAAATTTTGTTACTGAAATAGTTATGATATACAATATATATATATATATATATATATATATATATATATTATACTATAAAGATAGACGATGATGATTAAATTTTATTATATGCAGATGCAAATTGATAGTGTTGGTGTCGGTGAATCCGCAACACAAACATCGGTTCTTAGTTTGTGTTGACCACAAGCAAGCACCGATCCTATTCCACAAGAAGATTCCACCCAGGAAGGAGAGGAGAACCAGGAGATGACTGAGGAAGAATGTTTGGCGACATTGAAGGAAAATGAAATGTCAGATATTTAGGCTCATTATACTAGAAAAATGGTTAACAGGAGAGTTAAGGGTAAATGTGTTTATTGCAGTAGAATATTGTGCCGATTCAAATATTACTGGTACAACAAACCTTCTTAAGTATATTGTTAATTGCCACAAGTATCCTCCTAACGTTGAAATTTTGAAAGATAAAAGACAAAAGATTTTGTGTTTTAAGAAAGAGATTAGGGAGTTAGACATCTTCACTTTTTTCTCTTCTATAGGTAAGGAAATCTCATTTCTAAAAACATGAATTGTCCATACTTTCTTAAATTATTAGATTAGACTTTAATAAATCAAGGACATAATCAGAAATTCAAAAATTTAACAATTCTTGTTGTTTCTCAAATCTCTTCTGATTTTATTAATATATATTTTAAACTTTAATAAATCAAAGGTATAATCAGAAGTTCAAAAATTTAACTATTCTCACTGTTTCTCAAATCTCTTATGACTTTATTAATATAGATTTGAACTTTAATAAATCAAGAACATAATCAGAAGTTTAAAAATTTAATCATTCTCACTGTTTCTCAAATCTCTTCTGCTTTTATTACTATAGATTAATAAAGTGAATTCACCGTCCAAAAATGTCATGTGGAAGTAGTGAAACAATGAGAGCGCGTTCATCTAAGACATAAGATATCGCGAGCAAAAGAATGAATGAACCTCAATTGAATGCATTCAAAAGCGACTAGTTAAAATCATTTTAAAAATATGCATATAATTATAATTAATTAATCTCAGTTGTCGAATTCACACTTTCAAGACAGGTACTTAAGCCGACGAAAATTTTGTCAGCCTGTTTAAAAAATTTGTCGACTAAAGTCATAATCGACAAAGGTTCGTCGGCTATAGTTTCGTTGGAAAAGGCCGTCGGTTAAGACTTTAACCGACGAAACTGAAAATCTATCGTCGGCTAAAGTCTGGGACTTTGCCGACGACAATATCTCGTAGATGTCGTCGGCTAAAGACCAAACTTTAGGCGACAAATTTTTAGACTTTAGGCAGAAACGTCCCTAATTGGTCAAAATGGTTGATCAAGTAAACTTTAGCTAATGAAATTTTGTCGCCTAAAGTTAGCAACTCGTCGGCTAAAGTTTGAATTTCGTCGCTTTAAATTTCATCACATAATTATTTTTTTATTTTATTTCTTTTACTTTCGATTTTCATTTTTTTTGCTTCCATTTCGATTTTCCGCCACCACCACCACTGTCAGGAAGGAGGTGAGGAGGAGGAGAATGACAAGAATTTTGCCGCCAAATTTTTTTTTAAGAATTTAACCGACGAAATTACAATTGTCGTCGGCTATTCTTTTGAGAGTACTTTAGCCGGCGAAATTCCACATGTCGTCGGCTAAAGTACCTACAAAAGTATAGCCGACGACATTTGTAATTTCGTCAGCTAAATTATCCTTTACAGACAAAAATTGATGATTCCGATGATTAAAATTCACAAACGAAAATCCAATCGTCTGATATGATCCTTTTTCAGCTTGTTTTTTTCGTCTGCTAAAGAATTTTTTCTGCACTACCAGAAAAAAGACGTTAGCCGACGAAATGACCAAAAACAGGTCTACTAAATTTTTTTCACTTTAGCTGACGAAATTTGAAAAGTTTAGCTGAAGAAATTAGAGTATTTCGTCGGCTAAAGTACCTTTTAGTTACAAAATTGCACTACGGATATTTCAGTGTTTGATTGACCATTGTGATACCAATTCAGAAGCGGAATGACCGTGTAAGTAAAACTCAATTCTAAACCATGACATATGGGCTTTTTTACTCATCCGAGTTCGTTCAAGGCTTCAAAATGCAGTTTTTCTAAACACTTAACACACGAAAACGCCTATATCTACATCTATATGAGGTATTTTGGTCGAACCTTCAACATAACAAATTCTCACCATGATGAGACGCAACTTTCCATCTACAATTTTTAAGACATTTACCCCTCTATGATAGGACTTCCATATGGATAAATAATGATAAATAGTATGCATGTTGTGATTCTGATGCCCAATCTTCACAACCAAAAATCCGACAGTCTGGTATGATCTTTATGTCGAAATATGTCTATGGTAAAAAATTCAACTTAATCCGATAAATTTAAGGGTTTGATCGGTACGGTCAATCCTGTAAGTCATACTTCTAAATTGTATTGACCATAACTATTGGCACCGAGACTTTACCGGAATTACGTGATTTTTCAATCGTAGATGTATTTCACCATTCCGGTCATATCTTATTTCACGACTTTTTTCCGTTTGAAGTTTCTACGTAGAGTTTGTTTTTGAAACGGAACATTTACTTAAAACTTAGTAAACAAGTTATACAACATTAGTAGACATGCTGTGATTCTGATGATCAAACTTGAGAAACACAAATCCGATCGTCTGATATGATCATTATGTCGAAATATGTCTATAGAAAAAAATTTAACTTGATCCGACAATGTTAAGGGCTTGATCCTTACGGTCAATCTCGTAAGTCAAACCCCTTAACGCACGGAAATAGTCATTTAACTATAACCGACAAAATTTAATAAAATTTCGTCGGCTAAGGTCCAAAAATTCGTCGCCTAAAGTCCAGACTTTAAGAGACGAAAATTTCTTCCTCGGTTAAATAAATGACTTTAACCGACGATGAACAACAATTTCCTCGGTTAAAGTCTTAGTCGACAATTTTTTCCTGACGACTTCTTAACCGACGAAATTTTTTACTTAGTAGACGAAATTTTTTCGTCGGCTAAAATAGTTGTTCGTAACCTAACACATTGTTCAAACTATTGTAAATTTTTGAAGATTATTTTTCTTTAACTTTTGCATCATCATCCAAACAATTTGAAAGGTGATTCTAAGATTCTTATTGATGTCTTAAAATCTTAAATCATTGCATTGAAGTTCCTTGGTGGAAGAAAACACAAAACACATACATGTACATTTGAAAGATAAAAAAGAAAAAGAAAAAAGGGAGAGACGTATATATATATACGCCTATACGGGTCCTACCCGCTTCCTTACCCAAAATGCAGCGACAGCTCTTACACAAGCTCAGTTGGAAACCCATCAATGGGTTTGCTCAGTTCACTCAAAGGGTCAGTCATTCAGTTCTTATCGTTTCCACATGACCTGAAACTTGGTTGATGAACTGTGGTTTCATTGGTTTTGTAGAGAGCGATGCACGATAGGAACGGGAAGGCGATGGAGTTGATAGCCAAAGGGTGGAGCGCTCTGAAGGAAGTTGATAGAGTCATCGACTATTGCGAGCTCAACGACCGCCGACTCATTCCTCTATTAAGGGTCTGCCTTTTTTTACAAAACTTCATTTTTGGGTTCATACATTTTGTGTTGATTGATTTTTACTTTTTCAAGACGTAAATATTTGTTTTATTGCGTTAGAGTTGAAGTTCTGGGAACCCAGAAAGTTGGTGTCTTGATTAGTAACGTGAATTAGAGAGGAAAATGTTGTTGTTAGTTTTGATTTCCATGTGTTGGTAGGTGTTTTATATGATATTGGTTTATGAGGAAATATGGGAGGAACCAATTTGGAATTTAGGCGTATGATGGTTTCGACTTTTGGTTTTGGGAGGACAGGAGAGGGGTAATGTTTTTAATAAAAGGCTACTGGCAAAGATCCATGATTTGCTCGGTTGCTATGATTAGTTAATTTTCTGTTGATTGATTGTTGGGTAAGATCTAGGCTTC
This sequence comes from Comarum palustre, assembly GCA_951800085.1. Taxonomy (NCBI): domain Eukaryota; kingdom Viridiplantae; phylum Streptophyta; class Magnoliopsida; order Rosales; family Rosaceae; genus Comarum; species Comarum palustre. The sequence goes on along the minus strand of OX637576.1, from coordinate 22,042,461 downwards.
CAAATCAGAGGCAAGATATGAAGTATCAATAGCCCTCCTTCTGATCACAGTATAAGGTTTTGTTAATGAAATGGGATAGTTGAAATACAAAGTCTTGGTTCTGACATGATTGTTTTGATCACGCTAGGCAGCCAAGGAAAATTTTGAGCTGGCTCTAGAGACTGACAACTCTAATACCCATGCCAGGTATTGGTTGTCTAGATTGCATTTGAAATACCATGTCCCAGGGGCATGCAAAGCAATGTAAGTGTTCTTTCTTAGAAGTCTTATGGACTCCTTGCTTCACTATTTTGTGTCACTTAGCTGATGGTGGTCTGCAATCCCAATATTACTATGCTGTGATGTATCTGGGGAATACAAGAAGATGAAATTATGTCATGTGATCAATAATTTGCTGTTTTCTTCACAACAGAGGAGCTGCCCTGTTAGTTGAAGCTGCAAATATGGGTGATCCTGATGCACAATATGAACTCGCTTGTCGTCTTAGAGTAGAGGTAACTCTAAGAAAAATTGTATCACTGCTGCTCTTATCAAGCAATTTGTATGTCAAGTATATTAGTTCTATGGGTTTTGCTCCCAATGGGTTAAAATTTATTTACAAGATCAATTTTCTTTTGTTTTTGGTTGGGATTTTTCAAATTTTTTTGTTGTATATTCTTTTTCCTTGATATTCTTAATAATTTTGCTAGTACTTTATGATGCTTGCTTGCTTTGTTGCTTTTTAGAATGAGTATGTCCAATCTGATCAGCAAGCTTTCCATTATCTGGAGAAGGCAGTTGACCAGGTAGGATTTCAGAATGTAGTAGCAAATAACAGTGCCTCCAGAATAAAATTCCATGTCTAACTGGAGCTCAGTATAATTTTAGTTGCATCCAGGTGCTCTATACCTTCTGGGTGCTGTGTATCTGACTGGTGACTGCGTCAAGAGAGATGTTGCCTCTGCCTTGTGGTGCTTTCATAGGGCATCAGAGAAGGTAATGAAGCTCCTGTCACTGATTACACAGTTTTGGACAATGATAGTTATGGGATTTTTTACACTTGAACTATTGTCCTAGTTGTGGACTCATGTTAAATTTGATCTGGTTTAGCGGTAATAGGCATTTGTTGGGCAAAAATGTTGATCTCTACATGGCCATATGTTAGTCGATATATTGTTAAATTTACCTACGTCAGCAAATGAAAAAGTTTACATTTTTGGCTTGAGCAGCACTGTCATGTATTTACAAATGAGTGCCACTGCTAAGACAGTCTGACTCGCACTCTCTCTAATAAAAGGAATTGTCATTTTATCTTTTACAATAGCAATATGGTATGCTCATAGGTTTGACTTTACATAGCTATAGAGATGCTATCCCAAAATGAGAAAGAGAAACATAAACTGTGGGTGATAACTATTTGCGCACCATTGAATTAGTTAAACATGACTATAATCTACTAAATAAATCTTAATAAGCTTGTTGAACAAGTCTGATCCTCTCAACTAGAGCACCGGTTTACATTGCCCTTTCTTTAAATAATTTTCAGGGTCATGCTGGTGCAGCTATAGCATATGGGTCGCTTCTTCTTCAAGGTCTGTTCTTCCTTACATGCTTCTTTATGCTGTTGCAGAATAGTCATCAAGATTCTCATGATTAACTGCAATATAAGTACTTGCCACAGGTTTATTTTAATGACGGATGATACTTTGTATGCGTATAATGGTTGTTTGCAGCCCGAACTTGTATTGCATTCCCAATTCGTCATCAATTTTTAAAATTAGTGATATATTTGCATATCGTAGGGGTTGAAGTCCCAGAATCTGTGACGAAGTTGACTTCAAAACAGGGTTCATTGGCCAGAAAGGCAAGAAAAAATGCAGAAAGCCTTGTAAGAGACCAGGCAGAAATGGCAAGAGAGCGGTTTCAGATCGCTGCAAAAGCAGGATGTGATCTAGGACTGAAATGGTTGGAAAGACTTGACGAGGAAGAGAAGCATCTATTGACCGGAAATGGAAGGGTAGAAAATGCTTAAGGAGGAAAGGTGTGTACATTGTTCACTATGCGGCGTGTCATATCCGACTGAGGTCCATGCAGAGAATTCTGTTGCTGCTCTACTGGGGATGAAGCTTGAATGTCCTCAGGAGTAGTAGTCATGAATACAGATTACCTAAGAATGTTATGTTAGAGCATTTTGTATACATACCTGCATTTTTTGACATTTTGCTTGAATTCAGTTTTTTTTTCTTTAGGAGTCGTGTACTGTTTTGGTTTATTTCATTTTTTTGTTCTTCAGATTTATAAATGCAAATCCAGATTATAAGTAGCATTTTCCCTCCCAGTGACCATCATCAGTAAATTAGTTGGAGAAGCGAAACAGACTTCGAAATTAACCAGAGTAAACAAATAAGAAAGAGAAAAACAGTTGGTGCCTGAGCAGTTATTGAGGGCCTCAAAAAATGATGCAACAATCCTACGGATCTAAGACGATTTAACAATTCTACACTATTCTAAAGAGTAAAATGAGTAGAGCAGATTAACTACATCAACAAGCAGTAAAGAAACTCAAATGACATATAGTTTGACAACGCATGACATGGGCCTTGTTTTTACTATACAAATTTACTTACCTCGCTTTGCCGTCTTAAACTGGGTCATGTATTAAAAAACAGCCCAATAGGCCCACCAGAATCCCCATCAACCTGAAGTAGCAGCAGTTACAAGGACCCCACAACAGAGAAAAGAGTATATATAACACATGCACACCTACCTACCCAGCTGCCTCGCTTGGCATTCTCGAGAATCCCCTCCTTTATTTTCATCGCTCCTCGGCGGACTTTCCCACGCTTCTCCTTCTCTATATCACACCCCCTCCTAACTTTCCTCTCCATCCAAACCCTTCTCTCTCTTTCCTCTCAAAAAAAAAGAAAAAGAAAAATGGCCATCGCCACCCAACCCTCCACCACCCTCCTCCAGAACCCCTTCATTTCCTCCAAACCCAAGCTCTCCGCCGCCTCGATCCCGCTCCCTCCACGGCGCCGTTCCCTCTCCGCGCAATGCTCCGTCGCCGTCGCGCCGTCCGCCGCGGTTAAGGCTTCGAAGGAGTACAAGGTGAAGTCGGTGAAGGCGAGGCAGATTATTGACAGCAGAGGGAATCCGACGGTCGAGGTTGATCTGGTTACTGATGATCTGTACCGATCGGCCGTTCCTAGTGGAGCATCTACCGGAATCTACGAGGCGTTGGAGCTTAGGGACGGTGATAAGGCTGTTTATGGCGGCAAGGGTGTGCTCAATGCGGTCAAGAATATTAATGACATTTTGGGGCCTAAGCTTATTGGCATCGATGTCAGGTTAATTTCTTTGCTTTTTTATTTTTACTGTTACTTCACTGGTAATTGTTGTATGTATGAATTTGATAGTTAGGGGTGTTTTTTTTACTGTGGCTTGTGTTACTTTACAGTTTACACTTTGCTAAGTTATTATTTTTCTTGTCTGAATTGTATATTTTTTTTGTGTATATATAAGTTTTCGCTTTGGTTGTTTTGTAGAAATCAAAATGATGTGGATGCGGTGATGTTGGAAATTGACGGGACGCCAAACAAGTCTAAATTGGGGGCCAATGCCATATTGGGAGTGTCTCTTAGTGTGTGCAGAGCAGGTGCAGGGGCAAAGGGAATTCCCCTATACAAGCACATACAGGAGGTGTCTGGAACAAAAGAACTTGTTATGCCCGTTCCGGCTTTTAATGTTATAAATGGAGGGAGCCATGCTGGAAACAATCTTGCCATGCAAGAATTTATGATTTTGCCTGTTGGTGCCTCCTCGTTTGCCGAGGCACTCCGGATGGGTAGTGAAGGTTAGTAATTTATCTCTTAAATAACTTTTATTTTGGATTCATTTCCTCACTTCAAAATGAGGGTTGAGATTGTGAATCAATTTCAGAATGCAATGTGTTCAGTTGAATTCGATATATTGTTCATTTCCAATATATAATGTAGTGACATGAGTGTCTAGGATCACATAGACCAAAAAAGATTTGAATTTTATCAGAATATAATTGTACTTTTAGTATGGTTTTCTGAAATTTTGGTAATCCATAACTGTTCTTCATTCCTTGAAACAGTTTATCACATACTAAAGGGAATTATCAAGAAAAAGTATGGACAAGATGCTTGCAATGTTGGAGATGAAGGGGGATTTGCTCCCAATGTACAAGATAACAGGGAAGGATTGGTTTTGCTCATTGATGCTATTGAAAAGGCTGGTTACACAGGAAAGGTAGGACCACAGTTGCCGCTGCCAGTGTTGTTTTCTTGCAAATTCCTGTGAACTAATGTGTAATGTGGAATCAAATCTGATGCAGATCAAAATCGGAATGGATGTTGCTGCTTCAGAATTTCTCACCAAGGATGGCAACTATGATCTTAACTTTAAGAAACAACCAAATGACGGGGCACACGTGCGCTCACCTCAGAGCCTTGGCGACTTGTACAAGGAGTTTATCAGAGATTTCCCTATTGTGTCCATTGAAGATCCATTTGACCAAGATGATTGGAGTTCATGGTCTTCACTTCAATCTTCAGTTGATATCCAAATTGTAGGAGATGACTTATTGGTCACAAACCCAAAGAAAATTTCTGAAGCCATTGGGAAGAAGGCGTGCAATGCCTTGCTTTTGAAGGTAAGTATTATTGTTGCAAACATCTTCTTTTATTTATTATTTTTTTCATTTTATCTTATATACAGAGATGAGATTCACATTTCGATTCCTTCAGTCTTGATTATTAAGTTATGCCTATTTTTATCCATAGATGCTAACCAGTTAGTAATTATTTATTCTTTATCAAATTTTGGTATATCTGAGATAACTGTGGTTGTAAGACAATGTTTGCTTGTATTATACATATTTTAGGCTTACAGCTAATAATGGCATTAGGGTGGGAAAATAAGGTAAAGATATAATTATGTGTAATGATTGAGCTCCTTTTCTTTCTTTCTTTCTTTCTTTCTTTCTTTGAATTGCAGGTTAACCAGATTGGCACCATCACTGAATCTATTCAGGCAGCACTTGACTCAAAAGCTGCAGGCTGGGGTGTGATGGTTAGTCACCGGAGTGGGGAAACTGAGGATAACTTCATTGCTGATCTTTCTGTTGGCTTGGCCAGTGGACAGGTTCATAAGCTGATTTCTACATATCTGTTCAGTACCATTTTGTTTTGTTGGAACTATGAAGTTGATCTTAGCATGTTGTTTTTATACTTGTGTAGATTAAGACAGGAGCTCCTTGCCGAAGTGAGCGTTTGGCCAAGTATAATCAGGTTAGCAAAAGCAGCCAAATATTTCGTTCCCTACTGTGTACTTGTGACTTGAGTTTCCACATGTGAATAATATTTAAAACTTAGCATCTATAGCCGGTGTTAATCTCCTTATCAATGTTCCCATTGATTTCAGCTTCTGCGCATTGAAGAGGAACTTGGTAATGTCCGTTATGCTGGTGAAGCTTTCAGAGCTCCTTGAGGAGAGGACTTTTTACATATTTCAGGAATGCGTTGACCAATCATTCATCACGTTTCTGAACTTCAGGTCCAACTTGAGTTTTTAGGAACATTTACAGAAATTTTTGATATAGGTTAATGGAGTGAGATGTTATTGGATGATTCCATTTGCCAAAATGCCCGGAATAAGACACCGCAAGTATCCAGCGTCCATGGAAATGTTTGTAGGCCAATAAAGAAGTTTTGTTATTGATAGTGTTTCAAGTGTTTTGTATGGAATTGTCGACTGCTGACCTTCTCATCAGTTCCAAGTTCCAACTCCGTAGTTGTGTTGTATTGGAATGTAATGTATCATGTACTATAGATGTCACCTCTACTATACTTGTTATAATTCTTATGATATATCATTGTGCTTTGGGTGTGCATGAGCTCTGCTGGATATAATGGATCAACACAAAAACCATCGAATGCTGAGCAATTAGTCCACATTTCCTGAAACTTTTAACTTGCTGACTAGTTGGCTATAAGGAAGATCAAGACAAGTAGACGACATACCATTGCAAGCATAAGATTTCTGCACACAAGCAATGCCAGAGACAAATGGAAATGGTAACACCACTGGAAAATCAAAATTGCAGTGTACAATCATAATACGTTCTAGCCACTATCGAAGTCTGGAAGAACCTGATCACAGGTCACGGAAGCCTTCACAAAAGAGCTCTCTTGAAAAGTTGCTACCCCTTAATTACCTCTGTTTAGGCTTCTGCAGTCGACTAAAAACAAGATGCTTCCTAGGGTCCAAAGCTTAATCATATACCAAAACAATCATCAGCTCATTGAATGATCATCACCGGTTATGGATGAAGATAAATCTGAATAGTCGGTTATGGAAGAAGATTAAATCTGAATACTCGGTCCAGTGTAGTTTCCCCCTCGCATATAGATATTAGGTTCTGTCTCAGCAAGCCATGCATAGTCCTCTTCTTTTTCCACTTCTACCTTAATTTCTGTAGCTGCAATTTATATGTTAAGAAAAACAATTCTTATCATTATTTCTTTTAATTGTCATCCAAATAAATTCACAAAGCAAAGAAAAACTATGACAAGAAATGAAATTTTCTTACGGAAGTCGGTATATGGGTAGTCAGTATAGTATGTGCATTTTCTACCCAAATCTTCATCGTAAGGAGGAGTGAGAATGTCAAGAACAGCACACGGTGTGACTGCAGTGAAAGAATGAAGATTCCCCCCACTATTTGGGTACAAAACTGATGCCCCACACGGTGCCGTTACAACTTTGTCAACTGCCAGCTTTGCTAATCTTACTGCATTGGAGAGCACACAATCAATTACTGCAGACTTTGACCTTAGACCATAAAGTACAACTTAGGAAAGATCTTTAGAGAACATTGTGTGTAGGAACTACAGGGGCAGCAATTTGAAAATATTGTTAAGAGGAAACCATGCAAGAGCTGCAAATTTCAATGACAAAGCAGACCTGGAAAGTTATTTGATCCCTTGCTTTCCTGGGAAGGCTCCACCCAATCATAAGCTCTCACATGCAAAGAACCATACAGAACTTTGCTAAAAACAGTCATGCCAGGGTGATCATGAAGTGGAATGGCAGAGGAAGTAGGGAAACAGAATATACACATCTGCATAAAACCATTTACCGAATCATTCAGTTATAATATAAGGGTGCTTTGAACAAAACAAGAATCTTAATAAAATGTTAAGTGGCAACTCAGCCAACTCAGATGAATGCTGATTCCAACAATGATATCATGGCCAAGTGCAGATGATCTAATCTACATGATATCAAAATTGCACTAAAAGAACCTCAACATATTATACATGTGAATGTATGTGTGGTCAAGGCAGTAAGAACACTGTTACCAACAATGCTTTCAAAGTTTCACAATACAAAATCCATAACTTGGGATGAAGAAGAAGACATGATGAACGTGAAGTAAAAATATGTCCTTTCCGTTAAATGCTTACCGTAAAAGCATCACCGTCATACACATTCAAGTATGTTATTGGTTGAGTCCATCGAGAAACTCTATTTAGATTGTCTCTAAAAAAACCGAGCCCTCTATCATCATCTGGTTTTTCCTCTTCAAGTCCAACATCAGCAGGATGGACTGCGTCTGTAAAGTCCAATTGTCCAACCAATATCAGAAACTTAAGAGGCATGATAATGTCATCAATACAAATAGAAACTTGAATACCAATCTGACTCTAAGATCTTAACTTTTAGATTCATTCTAAACCTCAAACAGTAATTATCATTACGACCTAAGAGCTCACAATCCTGAACCCAAAGCAGCAAGTTACATTGTTACAAGAACTAGACCAACCAATTCTTCAATTACACAACCAAACAAACAAAACCCATCTCAAGTTTCAGCACAATTTTCAAAACCCAAACCAAACTTGACACAAACAAACTCTCAACCCAAACATTCACACACCAGAGACAACTTCACCACAAAACCAACTAAAACGAGCAGAGAAAATACCCAAAAGAGCAGAAAGCTTGCTGACAGCTTCAGCAGAAGGGGGATGAGACCCCGAGGGCGTAAACGTCTTTTTACAAAGCTCATAGATAGCCTCGACTTTGGAGCTCTGCCTCGCCATGCTTGTGTGGCTCCGAAACCCACCCCAACTCACTCTCTTCTCTACAAAACTTCGAAACTTATCGCAACCCTTGTGTAACATTCTTGGCCTCTTCTCACAGAAACACCCACGGTTTCTATCTCACTAAAATCAGAACATGGTTTTTCCAGTACCACCTGTATCCACAGCCGTCGGATCCTTACACACGTGGCATACAGACATAACCCCACGTGTCATTATTTTACAAAGTAAAACTACTTGCTTCTTCTTTCATTTTCCAGAATCAAAATTCAAAGCCTTCTCTTTCCCATACTCGGTTTTTGCGCGGGAAAATCCCAAACCCTAAATCTGAAATTCGGGGGTTTTGAATGGAAGGTAGCGAGAGCGAGGCGGTGTTTGATTCGGTGGGCCTGAATCCGCAGCTGTTTATCAACGCGGTCATCAACTCCGTCGACGATTTGGTCGACGATGCCTTCGATTACTTCCAGGAGTGAGTCTCTTTCTCTCTTTCGAATCTGTATTTGGATCAAAGACTTGGTTTTTTCAATGTTTTCAAACCCAAAATGGTTAATTTCTGCGACGGTTTTATTAACAGGGAAGCATCGACCGCTTTGAAAGTCCGCACTGACCGAGCTCAAGATCTAGCCAAGGTACTTTTTCTTTTTCATTTCGAATTTGCCATAGTGATTTTTTTTAATTTTGAATTGGTGAAAAAATTGAGCTTTCTTAATTTTAGGTTCTTGTGGATGATTTGGGTTGTTGATTGTGAATTTGTGATATAGTAGGAAGGTACAATGTGGCTTCTTATCGAGTGTTTATTCGCTTATCACAGGGTGTTAATGTAATTCGCAAAGTGGTTCAATCGAATGTAGATAAGCGGCTTCTTATGTGGGAGCAGTACTGTCTTGACCACTGTTTTGAAGTTCCTGAGGGGTTTGTGCTGCCCAAAAGTGTAGGTCATCTTTAGTTGAGTTTTTGTTAAGTACAAGAAACTGATAAGTTAATAATGTAATAAATTGATTTTATAGGATGAATCGCCAGTGGATAGTGCAGCATTTCAAAGTGCAGTCCGTGATCCAGAAATGAATGCCCAGTTGGATTCATTGAGGAACAAACTCTCCAAGGTAATTACAATCGTGTAAGATGCAAGGATCAGTTGCTTGTGAACTGTACTTTTGTTTTAATGGATGTATGATTACAGGTTGGTGAGGAGTCTGATGTACTGAACCGAGAGCTCCAAATATTGGAACAACAGTCTGCTTCTAGTGACTGTTTATCTGTGCTTGTTAGTGAGACATTGCAGTTATACGACCAGAACTCTTTTCATGAGGTGTTCCAGGGTAATTAACTAGACACACTTTTGAATTTTGTTCAGTTTTAGAGTGCTCTAGCATCATCCATTGCTGTTGCTGCTTATGAACAATATTTAGGAAGCACGGGTTTGGATGTATGAGGGTTTTTACTTTTTGTGATAAAATGGCCTCACAAACATCTTGCATTTGTGTTAATGAATAAATCATAACTGCCTTTTTCCTCATATTACATCAATGCTTATCCCGTATCCTATCTTCCCTCTCATTCTGGAACTTACTCTATGTCAGTTTTTAACAGTAATCTATGTTTGGGATCAAATCATTGTTTGGTATGCTCTATGGGCATCAGTTAATCTAGAGTTTAGATATTACTCCTTATCATCCCTGTCGTAAGATTGGAGAACTGCAATCACTTGACTGATGTTGTTATCTTGATGTGTGTTTTTCTTGTTCATGTTGAGTGTTCTAAGGATTGGTTGAGGACTTCTTGTCCTCTATTATTGTATGGCTGAGATATAATTTACTGATCGGACTAAAAGTCTAGTCTAGCATCTAGTTACCCAAATTGCCAGGAATAGTACATCTCCTTTATTTTGGGCTTTTTTCCCTTCTAAAACTATGCGCAATTCTACTGTATCCTGGTTCATGAGTTAAAGACTACTGAACAGGAAAATCCTTATAATTATCATATTGAAGTTGTTCTGTGTTTATCTATGTTTTGTTGTTGGGTCACTTGGATGACACTGACTTTTGATGAATTTTAAATCAAAACTCATTATTGTTTTGAGCAGAGATGGTTAAAACATCAGAAGAACTTAAGATGAAAACTGCGAAGCTGATGAGCAGAAGGGCTGAAAAAGTGAAACAGAATAAGAAAGATAGGATCTACAGCCGATACAAAAATTCATCTGTGATGAATGACAGCAATGGTAACAGCTATAGAATGTTCATGAAAGTCTGTGGTCTTGCTAGTGAAATTCAATATTATGGAAGATTGCATTTTCATGTTTGTGTTACAATATGCTCTCTTTTGCAGGCTTCTCTGGCACAAAGTTGGAAGATCTTCAAGAAGTCTTAGACAATATGAAAACAGCATGAACTATCTGTTTTCAAGTCTTCAGCACGCTCATTACGTCATGTGACAGTTGTAAGTGTCTGTCCATTTAGATCGGCAATTTGGCAATGCTCTTCTATACATAGTATGTATTACACGAACTTGAATTTAGGCTTATTTGCTGAGAATAATTGTGATTGTAAAATCTTACTTGTGAGATACTTATGATACTTCTGTTGACTTGTCAATGTTGTATATGAACCAAGGTGTAACTGTCTAGTCTGATTCTTAAAAGAGAGCTGAAGTTCTCCAACATCTGATTCCATTGAAACAAATATGTGAAAGCATATTTCATCTGTATTGCACGAACATGGATTTTAGGCTGATTTGTGGTTGTAAAGTTGTATGCTTGTGGTTTGCCTACTAATGATACTTCTGTTGACTTGTCAATGTTGTAAATGAACCAAGGTAGAATGAAATTGTTCTTTTTTGGATTATAAGAATGAAATTGTTCAGTGAAGACTCCAAGTACAAGGGGAGATTTTAATCACTATTACTTTTCTAGTACATAAGCTAGCAAAAGCTGCATCGGGAAAGTAGTGTACATAGCCTGGACAGATAGTTACTAAGAATCGAAAACCAAAATATTAGAGCGACAATAAGGATGACGATCAAGGAGAAGACTGAGATTTCCTCCCGTACATAGAGTTGTCCTTGTTAACCAATTGCCTCGACTACACCGCCGAGTTTCAGCTCCATATTCATCTGCTTGCGTCTTTATAGTTTATATTGTACCAAATCAGTATATCATTACCATCATCACTCGACTGGTTCAAGAGGAACCTCTCACCATCAAAGAACAAAGGCAGTCGATTCAACACGACAGGCTCCGATGACCAAGAAGAATCACAGCCTTTTGTAAACCAAACATGTATACAGTCAGGTTTATAACAGCGCAGAAAGCACAAGAAGCCACCAAATGCCATCAGTTTCGGTCTGCCCTGACCACGAACAAGAATCGGAGCACGAAAAACCAGATAATCCTCCTTCACAAGATCAAAAGTCACAATCATGTACTCATCAATTCGATCATTGTCTCCCATCAGCCAAGCAACACGAGAATCGGACCAGATCCTTCACGGGGAGTCTTGAAACTATTTCAAGCATTGCGTCCTGCGGCAGGTACTCCATTGACCACTGTTTGAGAGCTTCTGAAAGATTTTCAAGAGTGAAAATGGGAAGGTGATGAATTGTAAGAAAGGGCAACCATCTGCTACCTTTTATAGATCATTCAACCTATCCTTCTTCCTCCGATGTCGTATCACCGAAGGTGATACAACAGCTCATCACCGAATTGATGAGAATGGACTAACACTTGCCTAGCTTATAACCTCATGGTTCAACAACTCCTGAATTCCAGCGTAACCGTGTCAGGAAACAACTCTATCTTGTGATCATGATTTCTATTTGGGGGTAAGTGCTTAAAATTTTCAAATACATATGATTATCTTTGAATGACCTGTAAGATTTGGGGATCAACGGCTTCAGTTTTCTGTGGACTAGTACTGGTGGACACTAGATTCGATTACACCATGATGACATCTCTCTCTTCTCAATGATCTAGTTAAGGTTTTCCAGCTTACCATACTATAGCTAGAATACAACTCAGTTTCTCCTTTGATAGTATGCTTATAAGACTCCATTACATGACTCCCACCCTCTCAACTTACTAGCTCCAGTATCACCTGACCTGACAACCAAAAATATACCGAGTGCTTAAGACATATAGTTGAAGTATAATTGTTATCTGCACCATTACGTACATAACCACTGGCCAGTCTCACATTGAAGTGGTAATGCGGGTCTGATAGCTAGCTAGGCACATGCATGAACCCGAGATTGCAGCTTGGTGTTCTTCTTATGTTCTTCTGAAATTTATGCTAACTCACAAGCTTCATAGAGAGTGATAGGCTTTAGAGCTCTAACATTTGAACGAAAAGAGTCATTCAAGCCCCCTGTGATCCTGAAGCTTTCCTAGACAGTTTTGTAAACTCTTCCCTCGATCATTATTCATTAACCTTGTTGTGCCCACTAAATTCCCTCATTAACAATTCAGAGATAACCCTGCCTAAGAGTTAGCAACCTCAACTGCAAAGTTGCAAGAGCCAGCTTTTTATCTTTCGGAATTTGATATAATGCAAAAACTGTTCCGCGTGCGCGGTTTAACCATTTAACAAAATTGTTTGGAACAGATTGTGGTTGGGGCAAAAATGAGCCGGGTGTAAAGAGTTGTGTGGAGTAAAATTAGGGACACAATTAGGGTATGCAAAATCGAGGGACAAACTGGTTGTGTACGCTGCATTTGGTTGTGCAAACTGGGAAGGCATAAACTCTTGTGCAAAATTTGGGCGATCCAAGCTAAGAAAGGAAATGCAGGATATGAAAAAATAAAAGCTTCATTCATCGCACATCTAAAAGCTTCAATTGGCGCCATTTAACAGTTGTAAGTATTTGTCCATCCAGAACGCGCGGCATATTGGCAATGTTTCCCTACAATATGTATTGCACGTACGAACATGGATTTTAGGCTGACTTGCTGTGAATAATTGTGACTGTAAAATCTTACGCTTGTGTGATGCCTCCTTAAGATACTTCGATCTGTTGACTTGTCAGTGTTGTATATGAAGTTATGAACCAATGTGTGACTTACTAGTCTGACTCTTAAAAGAGAGCTGAATTTCTTTAACATGTGGTTCCATTGAAACAAAAGTGAAAGCTATTTCATTTGATTGTTATAGTTTACGAGCAGATCATACTCGAGGTTTCGACCCCAACAAGACTGCACTAAACTATAAAGTACAGTAAGGACCGTCTGTACCACGTACTGAACTATATATCAATTCAAAGATTACCCGCTTATAAAATTGAGAAAATTACTAAAACAGTGTCTCAACTTTACTCCACTATTAACTTTCGTATCTCATCTTTCCGATATATCAAAACCATATCTGAAGTTTCAACCCTGACCTAATTTCGGTATCTGAAACAGTTAACACCGTTAACTCTGTCAACAATCCAAGGGCAAAATTGTCATTTCTCATTCGTTTTCTTATTTGCAGATCGAACAATATTCTCCAAATCGAAGAACCCAGTTCCAGGAATGCATGCACTTCTTCCAACAACCCAACAACCAATGCCATAACAATTAGACAATCCAATACGTAAATATACTAAATACTTATCCAATTCCAACATACAGAGTCAAACATCTGGTTAAAGAAACGATCGACGACAAATATTCAACAATTCCCACAACGAATTAAATTCATCAATTTATACACAATTACCAAGTCTTAAAACGGTTCCAACAGTATTCATAGCAGAGGTCATAAGTCTACGAACCAGATAACCAGCATTATACATCAAATTCTCACTGAAATCCAAAGAGACATTTCCAGATCAGCCTCTAGCCTTGAGCTCAACAAATAAGAAAGTGAACGACATATGTGTTGATGTGGGTGACGTCATTCCTCTGTAAGCTCCACCGGCGATCCCTCTTTCTTCCCAACCCAGGGGCTCTTCCTGTTCTTCAACAGCCATGTCTCGCTTGCTGGATTCGCCACCTACTCCAGGTCCACCATCTCAGCATATTCTCCTCCATCGTTCTCATTCTGCTTGCGCTTCTCGATCTACCACGTCTTCTGCTCGTGCTGCGGGATGTTGTACACCGAAACAACATCGTTTTTCTCCAATGCCTTGAGATCACCCACGTAGTTGTATCCGGTGGAGGAGGAGGGGTCGACGGAATAGTTGTAGTTCTTGAAAGTGTTGTACTGCTCGTCGAAGATGAAAGGCTCGATGGCGACGTCTTCCACAAACCCTAGCTTGTGGTTGCGTATCCATTGGGCGAGGCCGTCCTTGGCGTAAGGGTGGGATGGGCCGCAGATTGGGGCCCATAGCTGGTCGTTGGTCGGGTTGAAGTCGACTAGGTGCTGGGGCGGGTCATTACGGAATGATTCTTGGCGACGATGAGGGCTAGCATGGTGTCGTTGACTTGAGGCTGAGTTGAGCTAGGAATTGGCAATTGGAAATATTGTTCGATTTGTAAATAAAAAAATGAACGAGAAATGACAATTTTTCTCGTGGATCGTTGACGGTCTCAGATATCGAAATTGGATCAGGGTTAAAACTTCATATATGGTTTTGATATGTCGGAAAGATTAGATACGAAAGTTAATAGTGAAGTAAAGCTGAGACACTGTTTTAACAATTTGTAGAGGTATGAATTCGACTATCACAATATTTTTTTGGTCGTTGACTTGGGTTGGGTTGGGCCGGTCCACAGTAACTGGAAATAACCTCCAAGTTGGTGAAGAAGTCCCTTATTGGTGATGAAATGCCTGTCTAGTATAATCAACTTATTGTGAGTAATTTGGCATGTCTTTTTATTGATTACCAACATGGGATTGGATTACTGAAAGCATTTCTTTGATTTAGATGATAAGATTCCTGAGAGGCTGATTGTCCCAATCCAACCGCAATAGTTCAAAGAGGTTCCAAATTAAGTAGTTGTGTGCTACAAAATGTCTGACAAGCAAGAGTTGAAGTAAAAACAGATTTCATCACTACCCATGCAGCACCTAATATCTTACCTTCTCACCATTCATCATCAACCTCTTCATTCAAGCTGTAACAATCATCAACAACTTCACAATTTCTTCTGTTTTTAAGCTTATACTGAAGAAGACATTTGGCCACGAACCATGAGCCTAGGTTGAAACCCATATTCAATTCTTCATCACTAGAAACCTCAACTTAGCTTGTCCAACATCTTGGTTTGACATTGCACTCACTCTAAACATTAATATTCACGTCCAGCAGGATCATCAGCAACTTCAAGCTTTCTCTTCTTCGATTTATGTAGAAAGTGAAAAATAGCTTTCTCTTCATCTAATGTTTCTGTAATCTGATCTGAACAAGATTTCCCATCCTCGTTGCTAACAGAAACAATAGCCGTACGCTCTTCTTCATGGCATCATCCCATCATATGCCCGAACCTCAGAATGACTTGCTCCAGGATTTTGGCCGTTGGTTCTATTCCTTAGTCTCCTGTGGTTTCATTGTCTTTATGACGAGAGCATTGCTGCACTGGGAAGTTGATTCCCTCCATCCACCACATCACCACTACTACTAGCTAATCACCAGCCTAGGGGACTTTCAGAACTAGGCTTAGGCTTCGTCATCTAACGCAATCACTATTAGGATTACGGTGACAACCATTCACAAAATCAAGTCAGCCAGCTAACACAAACCCATAAGTCCGGGTCAGGGTCATCGGAGGTAGTTTTATTTCTGTGAGGGTAGAGAATGGAGAGAGAACGAAAAGTGTAAGCTCCTTAATAAGAAATGTAAAACCCCTTTATTTGAGGCCTAAGACTGAGAACCAAACATAGAACAAATGTGGCTCATGTATAATTGACAAACCAATAAATTTATAACACTTCAATTTCTTTCTGGTAATTGTAGGCCTAATACTAATTCTCCATCTCTTACAGAAGTTAGCTGCTATCAGCCTTGACTAGTGTACCTAGAATATGAGATAAACAACCAAAAGGTATCAGCAATGCTCATGACAAATCCCAAGAGAAGGGTAGCAACACAAGTAGAAATGAATCTTACATTAAAACTACAAGAAACTCTCAATGTTCAATTCCACATACGAACACAAATGAATCTTACATTAAAACTACAAGAAACTCTCAATGTTCAATTCCACATACGAGCACGGATCAGGAATATCAAAGTTCTTCAAGACCTGGAAAAGACAAAAATACAATTTGATCAATTAAATGCGCAAATGAGAGTACACATGAACAAAAACTTCAGATGCTACAGACCGTATCCATAATCTTTTGCAAAAGAAAACATATCGATATATACCTCAGGGTGCACAATACCAAAATTTCCAATTTGCTTCCCTTTATAATAGAGGCTTGCTTGTGGGCCGGGCAGAAACTCAGGCTCCTTCAGTACCATGACAAAGGGGTGAGTGCATCATTTATACCAAACCAGACAAGATAGTGAAAAAGAACCATATAGCTAGAAGGACAATTTACTCACCTCTGCATGCTTTAAATAATAGCCTGCATTGTCCTTGCCATTAGGATCAAAAGCAGCCCCAAGTATTTCCATGATTCTATCCACCAGCCCATGAATCAACTGCGATCAGAAAACCACCATGAAAGGATAAATATTATCTCATCAACACCTTTAAAAATTAAGTTACTAAGACAACAATCATGTATATGATATGTCATAAATCTTGTGGCAGAATGCAACACTTTAAGAGATTGGACAGTAAAAGAAAGAAATGAGCCAACTATTGAAGTTAGAGGTCTCCCATGTAGCAGTAGAGTAACAAATAATAGACATACTAATGATTGTACACTACTTGAGAAAAAGACTTCGTTGTACATAAATAGGAATTTGAACATGTACCTCAAATCCAGAGCTAGCCCCACAGTATAACGCTGCTAACTGGCGCCGGTTTGTTGCACCGACATCTTTTTTCTCATCCAATATAGCCACATCACCCACTTCAAAAACCTATTCGTGAAGTGAAACAAGGTAAATAATTTTGAACTGAGTTTATAAGAAAAATAAATCTGGTAACCAAAATGATAATCTAACTTGTACCTTTATTGGCTTTGGCTGATCTTTGTTGAGACCCACAGTTTTCAATATGCCAGGCATCAGAGTGGTTCGTACAAGCTCAAAATCAGATGAGCGAGGATTTCCAACAACCACAGCTTTTGATTTGTCATCTTTACGATGTAACAAGTCAAAATTTTCTTTCCATGAGCACAGTATGAAATTCAATACCTCCGTATACCCATTCATTGCAATCTAAGACAAGTTTGAGGCGACAGAAACTAAACAATAAGAAATTTGAAACCATGCATCCACTAATAATGGAAGGACAAGTCATTATCTTATATGTTAATGCCAATTTTGTGTTCTGTACCTCAGATCTGAGCATATCGCAAAGCTCATTCAAGACTAGTGGCTTCACAGATTCAGGCCTTGTCCGTGGTATGTTGTTATAACCATATGCAATAGCAACATCCTAAAAAGACAGAACATGCCTTGTCAAGCAACACAAGGATTTAGCGTACTATGCTAGAATGATCAATATGAAATTCACGTTCTACCTCCATGACATCACAAGGGTGAAGGATGTCACTTCTTGTTGGAGGTACAAGGACAGTGATTTTGTCCTGGTTACTGCCTGATTCGGAGTGCTGAGCTCTTAATTGCATCTTATTCAACAATTCAATGACCTACAAAGTAAGAAAGGATGATAAGGAAAATTAAAGTTATAACAAATAAGGATGTAAATCAAGGTTTTGACTTTTAATTGATATTTTTTAGGGGAAATTACTGGTGACACCTCAAATTTTATACGTAAAAACAGTTTTGTCCTCTAATTTTCAAATTAAATCTGTATACCCTCAAACTCTTGTTTTCTAACAATTTTGTCCAATATGTTAGTTGAGGCTGTGAACTTGCTACCGTGGCTAACGTTTGAACACGTGTAGGGTTTCAACATGTAAAAGACAAATATAGCTTTGAGTGAGATGAAAGAGGCCAAGATTCCAAAAGCTGGTCATCAAGAGTTTGAGAGGTTGGTGAAAGAATGTGCAGAGGGTTGTGAACAGAGGTTGATGGTAAAGCTGTTGGAGAAAGTGAAGGAAGGGCAGGCAACATTGAATTCTGGAACAATGTAATCCACATTTTCTGAAGGAAAAGACTGATGCAAGATGCTGAGAAAGCACTAAAGAAGATGAGAAGTCTGGGGCATGCCCCAAACGCTCAAACTTTCCATTCTATGGTCACTGGGTATGCTGCTGTAGGAGGAAAATATAGTTAACAGAGCTGTGGGGGAGACATGAAGTCTAGCATATAACACCTCAATGAAATTTGATCAGGAACTCCTGGATTCTGTTCTGTACACTTTGGTGAGGGGTGGGTTTTTCAGTAGAGCAAATGAAGTTTTGGAAATGATGGAGAAAGCAAAGATGTTCATTGAAACCTTAGACACGTGTTCAAACATTAGCCGCGTCAGCAAGTTCACGGCCTCAACTAACGGATTGGACAAAATTGTTGGAAAACAAGAGTTTGAGTATATACAGATTTAATTTGAAAGTTGGACAAAACTATTTTTACGTGTAAAGTTAGAGGTGTCACCTGTAATTTACCCTATTGTATAATTCCCATGTGCATATCATCCAACCATTCATTTAAAAATCCTCATTTGATCCTCATTATAAGGTCATCATTGGAAGCTCCCTATAAATCAAACCTGCAACAGTTTTAGAGCAGTAATCTTTGTTGCACTTGTACATTGGCATACCTCATCACCCCCCAAACACAGTCCAATTTTGCGATTAATGTATGACAGCGAAACATCCATGTTGTAGACTGATAAATCAGGATACACACATGATTTTCCATCAGGATATATCACTTCAACAGGTTCAATCTCAAACTTTCTTTCACAATATGATGAGAATGCTGTCACCTAAACAGTAAAAGTTATGTCATGACCAAAAAGTTAAAAACTATAACCAGAAATAAATGCACCCCAATTTCAGTATCTTACTATTGTGTTCAGTACTATCTTTGCCTTTGTCAAATCGGTAGCAGTACACTCTATGAAAACATTCTTCGTCTTCAAAGTGATTGCAGAATGACTGGCATTAATAATGGGAGGCAACGACAAAACAGTTCTGCCAAATTGAAAAACACCCATCAATATTTATGGTCAACTATGCATGCATCCTCTTTATAAAAAAATAAATTAAAAAAAACAGAAATGACCATAATAATCAGCGTACAATAGAAGAATTATTGTACCTGTTGTTATCATATATAACAGGAAAAACCTTAGAGTTCTCTATTATGTGTAAGAACTTCTTCAGCTTCACATCTGACTAAAATATGCAAAGAGAAAAAGGGATCAAGTTACTATATTTACCCCATGTCACATTATTACAAACACGATACTGGTATTTACTAGATTCCAATGATCTAACAAACACCAAATTTCCATTAGTCTGATTAAATTCCTTCCTCAGAAAAAAAGGAAAAAAGATAATAAACTCACTTTGTAAAATTCCATAAGCTCATCAGCCCTGAAGTTCTTCACCTGATAAAGATATCAAAATAAGAAAACAAAAAAAATATCCATGACAATTATGGACAGAAAGAGATGGTGAAAGTATATTGCATATAAACAACCAATTTGACAACAGGACAAGAAGGCCCTAGTAAAACAGCAGATGCAGTACTGGTTTACAGTAGACAAACGTAGATGAACTCTACAAAGCCATAAATAAATTCCAATTCACTTCCGAAATAGGTTGCTTGAAAACTCAACACAAGATTGAGTGCAAATTTTTACATTAACAACGGGAAGACGCATATCCTAAACAATCCCAAAGAGTGGCTCACATCTTGAAATCTAAGTTCCTTGTTAAAAAACTCATCCAACTGGGACCATACATTTACACACTACATCATTAACCAGAGAGAGCCATATTCACATTACCTGTTTCAGAGGCACAAAACTTATGCTTGAAGGTGGCAAAGCCTGAAAATGGAATGACAAATGTAAGTAACTAGCAGTATTGACACTGTACCAGACAAAGAACTGAAATGAACTTAGCAGAGGGTCTCAACTCTCAACAAGTGAAAAAATTTACCAAAATACTACAAGAAAATGCAGAATACATGAACAAGTATAACAAACACCCACCTCATATGAGAAAGGAGCTTGTATTGTGTCCAAGTCATGAGTCCCAATGGCGACCAGGGTTCGCCGCCTGTAAAATAAATGGTTATATGTAAGACACAAAAGGAAGGGGTCAGAAGATATGTGTGTAAACAAACACATTTTAGTCAGAAAACATTACCGGCAGATATTTTGATGGAGCTTGTCTTGGAGGTCAATAAAGCTGTTATAGCTTGCTTCCGTGAACGTCATTCCTCTTAAAACAGCACAAACGACATGAGGTCGAATCAAAGACGTCTGCAAGTGGAACAAACTTCTTTGTAACTAGAACGGCAGTACTAAATATAAAAAGCACCTAAGTGAGTCCTAGTTTCAAACATAGCTACCTCTGGTTTCACGTGCATTTTTATGATAGACTCCTTGCTAATATTTGCCAACTTATATTGAGGAGCCTCCTCCTTCTTTTCGAAAATACGGAGAGCTTGGGACAGCCCTTCAAGGCAAAGCAAATCGTATCTGCATATGAATTAACAAAGCTTTCACTCCTCTACATCATCATTAGATTACAATTTCTCAAATTACGCCTCGCTACTCGGTCTTTTCAGCTCACATTGATATCGAAATCCAAATTCAACTTATCAAAAGTAACATTATACAAAAAACACAAATTCTCCATACCTGTTAGCAGGAATGTCGATTTTGTATATAACTTCTTCATCTTCGTCAGCTTCTTCCTCATCCAGATGCTTCTCTTTCCTTATAATCGCCTTCTCCGTCGTCTAAAACACACGCATTCATAATCAGCAGAGCTCCAATCATATAGAAAATTACAGAAACTAGAGGAAATCAAAGTGCTTACGACGTCGTCTAGCTCGATTCCGAAACGGAAGCACTCATCTTCAAACTCCTTCTCAGCTTTCTCGCTCACTTCCTTATTCTTCAGCTCTTCCTTCGCTGCCAGATTCAGTTCAAATTTACCATCAGTGAAACTTTTTTCACCGTTAAACAACACATCGATATCAAAATCAGAGAGCGAAATCGAGTACTCACTGTAACTTCTGCCTAGGACGGCGAACAGACGATCCCGTCCTACGCTGACCGTCGGCATCCTCGACTGTTTCTTTCTTTCGTCTCCGATAACATAGTATAGGGTTACATATTTGCTCTCTTTTGCACCTTAAACCCAAAAGTCATTATTACCCTCCGCTATCTGACAAGTACCAATACGTATCTGGACGTATCGGACCTTTTCTGTCCGTACAAGGCTTTTCCCGGCCATATCAACGCCTATCCGGTACGTTTTAGTCTCAGAATTTGTTCTCGGATAAGGAATTTTACGGATTTAGATGACCCGATCCTGCCGTATACGTATTCGTATATAAATTGGACTGTGGGGGCAGTAGTGACTTTTTTGACATTATAGTGTCCTTGTTTTTTTGGGCTGGTGATAGGAGTGGCCCAGGCCCACAGGTCAAACCCTTCATCTCCGTAAGGTTCAGTGAGAAAAGCCCTAGTCGTCTCCAGATAGAGGAAAAGAAAAGAGAGAGATGGGCGGCGATACCGAAATGAAGTCACACCAGAAGGAGAGAGAGAGGAAGAAGACGCAGGCTCTTGCTCCGATTGCGAAGCCTCTCTCCGGGAAGAAGCTCGGGAAGCGAACTCTCAAGCTGGTCCGGAAAGGTATATATACGCCGTACAGATTGGTCTAGAATACACTGACTGAATGATTTGGGGTGAAATTTGATTTGCTTTTGCTGTGTGGTGTAGCTGCGGAACACAAATGCTTGAAGAGAGGAGTGAAGGAGGTGGTTAAAAGCATAAGGCGAGGTCAAAAGGGGTGAGTTTTCTTGCTGTGTTTGTTTTCGGTTTTTCGGAAGGGGGGCTTTAGAAGATTGAATAGAAATGAAATAGCCCAACTTTAATAGTGGAATCGGTATATGCTTTTCGTTATATGATTCATGTATGCAAACTAGTTGCCTTTTATAATGTGTGGCTTAGCATATAGATTGTTCTGGAGTCGAGTTTTGGTTAGAATTTAATGGTGTATGCCTTTTCATTGTGAGTGCAGGTTATGTGTTATAGCTGGGAACATTTCTCCTATTGATGTGATCACTCATGTTCCAGTCTTGTGTGAAGAGGCTGAGATTCCATATGTTTATGTGTCCTCCAAAGAAGTAAGTTTTCGGTTTAAAACTGGAGTGCAAGACATATTATTGTATGGACATCTATATATGTTCGACAACTAATTAACCTCATTGAGCTCATCTGTTGAATTCCTTGTACTTTTGGAAGATTTTGTCCTTCAGTATTAGGAAGGCAGTACCCTAATGAGGTTAATGTCTACTGCAGGATCTTGCAAATGCGGGAGCAACAAAGAGGCCTACATGCTGTGTTCTGGTGATAACCAAGCCCACCAAGGGTGAGTTAGCACAAGAAGAACAAGAGAAACTAAAGGCGGAATATGATCAGGTTGCGGGAGAAGTTTCTGAACTTTATTCCTCCACACTTTTCTGAAGGCTGGAAACGTTTACTTGCCCTTGTACTACTTGCTGTCTTTGAATTGAGGTTTTTCTTTTTTAGTGCCTCTGAGTGCTGGGCTATGTAGTTTTGTTTCAGCAAATATTAAGACAATGTTTTTGTTTGCTTGTGTACCTATTGGAGTAGAACATCAGCAGATTTGATTTTCTCAAGAGAAATATGCGATCCTTGTTTTTCTAGATTTTCTTTGTGGAAGCCTTCATTTGGTAATGCATTATTATAGATATGGTTTTTGAACATTATAAATAGGCAGTGATCACCTTAGAACTGAGTCCATATTTTACTTGAACAGCCAAATGAAACTAAGCATTTGCCGTGTAAGAATCTATCAAATAACAGAAGATGGATATAATGTTGCTTTTAAAAGTTTGAGCGCAATAGTAATAACAGAGCCTGCAATTTACATTTTACAATATGGCCAAACCACACTAAACCAAAATCCCTTCGTCACATAAGCAGGCTACACGCATTATTTGAAATGCAGAATTCCTGGCTGTTCCATCCTGAGGTTTATATACTACGGTATCAGATTGTACGCTGTGTATGAGCTGATTGGAAGTACATTACTTTTGGGAAGCCATGCTCCTAAAGAACAAGATACCTAAACCACCAATTGCCAAAGCAAGTACAACAGGAACGCCAATGGAGTTGTAATCATTCACTCGGGCAGTACTTTCTGCTCTTCCTAGGCGATGTCTCTCGGCTGTGTACTCTCGTAAATGATTGCTCAAATTGTCTATTTGGTGCATGATCTGGCGTTGGCTTCTTGTGATTGCTTGTATCTGTCAGAAAGTTAAGAGGAAAGAACAGATCAAACCACTCTGATAGACAGCACACAATAAAATCACGTTAAGGTACTCCAGTTTTAAAGTGTCAATCGTCCCAAAATACCTCTTCCATCAGTGGGGACTCCTTGGCTAATTGTGAAGCAGATGCAGAACTTGGCAGTAAGGTTCCTGTCAACGCACCATTACTTAATCCAGTAACAAAAACAGAAGTAGGTCCAGATCCATTGCATGCTTCAGCCTGCACAGCCAAGTTTTGCTGGCTAGCTGAAGATTTTCTGAATGAAACCTTGGAGTTAAGCTCTTCAACACGAGAAGTAAACTCATCCATCCTCACATTCAGCGTAGATATCTGTTCCGAAAGTTGAGTGATAACTCCCTGAAATAATGCAAGACAGGAGTTTTGGTGACAGACAATTCCATATCAGAATTGAATTCTACACAGTAAGACACTATCAGAGCCATTCACATGGAAGAGTTGACAAACCTGGTTTGAAAGTGTGGCAGGTGATTCTAGGGCTCTCCCATCAAACCTTCTATTGTTAATAGAAAGCCTTGTTAACTTGTCACTGTGATTTGAGTAAGAGTGTGATATACCGCTGCCCAGCGTAGAGAATGTTTAGTTAAATGAGTCAATTAGGACATAAAAAACCATGCTGGACGATTACTTATTGGGTAGGACAACCTAAAGCCAATCAGAGTGGCGTCCCTTTTCTTTATAAGTTTGGCTTTTCTTCTTTTACCACATTTCCCTTCCTTGCCTTTTACTTTAATTTCCTTTCTATTCTGAGCAAATAACTGATAATGAAAAGTACCGGTTGAGATGCTTGCTTCTTCTATCTGCTGAGGCTCGGGAAAGGGCTTCTTTAGGGCTTGAAGCAAATTCATCATCTATGCTGAGTTTTGACTTCAAATCATCCGGCAAGGCCTGAATAATGATCATGTTAGGACTATCTACAAGTAGGAGAATGCATGATCAGTTGAAAGAGTCATACACTCATACCATAACATCATCTACAAGTTTCTCCAGCTGAATTTGTTCAATGTAAGTACGGGGCACATAAGAACCTTCAAGGCCCAGCTGCTCTGCGATACCTTTAACATAGAGACGATCCTTTCCTTGCACCTTCATACCCAGTTCAATGTATTAGTGCTAAGCATTACAAAATTCTCCCAGAAAATGAATACATTAGTAGTCTATAGTTTTCTTTATCCTTGATGATGTAGATATATTACAGCTAACCACAGAACTCAATAGCTACCATAACCTGGGCTTCACTGCACAGACAATGTAATAACTACCAAATCTGTACGGTATTTTTCTTCTTTTTTCTGTCTGAAATCATGCAATTTTAGTTAATCGCAATATTAGCTATTTTGAAGAAAATAAAAGCTCAGGAGGAAAAGAAGAAAAGGTAGATCAGTCGATCCCAGAACTGGTGTTTCCAACTTGAAGTGAGCTTACATATGCTTGCATACTTTACAAAATACCAATGACCAAAAATCAGCATATCTCATGTCAGATTACTTCAAAACGATTATATAAACAGCCCACAAATTCCAAAACAATCTCAACAACTGAATGCACAAAATGCCATGATACCTGAACATATTGCCTATTAAGCTGCTCCAACCAATCAGTTTTAACGCAGACCCTATCATCACAGAAAACATGGCTGCTTCTTTTCAGGATGGCCGCAATTGTGTACCCCAGAGCCATGAGACCTCCAAGAAGGCGCACACTAACTTCAAAAGTTATTCTTGGTGATATTATGAAGGGACTATCTGAAACCCACTCCTGAAAAAGAGGTTAAACTAGTCAGAAATCCTTCTCTGGGACCCTGGAGACTATCTAGGATATCTAGTGTAATCAGGAAGTCTGGAACAAGCATATATCAGCAGAATCCTAAACACTAAATTATAGAAATATTCACCTGCACCCCATGTAACTAAAAGACAACCATGTAAGCTGTTATTGACTTTCCAGACATGTAAATACGTGCCTCAATCAACATCCTAAGTCACAATCTTCAAATATTTTCTTTCAAAAGGTTGATTATCCAATGGCAGAGCGAATCATATTTCTATAAGTATCCAACGTTCAGTTCATTATATAAAATACCAATGTTCCATGTGAATTGGGAAGGCACATAAAAACTATCACTTTTTTCAACTGACTGATGGTATATTTCAGGCTGGGCATCTAGGTTAAGCCTCACTACCACAATTTTTCAACTCCATGAGCATACAAAACTTTTACCAATGAACAAAATGAACTGAAACCAGTGAGTAGAACTAAATTAGTTATAGGGTAGGAATATCAGATACTTCCAAGGCTTTGATAACTTCATACAGTTCATTAACTTGAAGTACACAAGGAAAAAATGAAAAGGAAAAAAGAGCTTCTGAAATAAAGTTCATTATTGGACCTACAGAAGTTAGTAATGCATAGTGGTGGCTGACAAAGGAGAGTCAAACACTAAGGGTAGCAAGTACGATACTGATGATAATTACTACTATGTCCAGTAGAAAAGGAGCACTTTAGTATGAGGAGTGAGAAGTATTCAGGAAAATTCGAAATGAACCTTATACATTGGTTTACTTAGGATTGATCAATTCATTATTGAAATTACCACAAGAACACTACTCAAATAAACTCATAAGGAACTTCAGTTTAAAAAATGTCCAACCTCAAACATGAGATTGTATTTGCCATCCCTGTTCCTCATCCTTAAATACGATTGACATGCTTCAGGATCTTCACCTGGTGGTAACAGATATATGTCATAAGTTTCTTCTGTGGTTTCTTTGTGCTCTTCAGAAATAACAGCCTTGATTTGATCCACTGTCACTGTCCTATTTGACTGCATGAAAGGAAAAATGACCAGTGAAATAGCCATTGTAATTGTGTATAACCCTGAAACATACGAACTGAGTGAAAGAAAGACCTGACAAAAAATAAAAAATAATAATTATCGCCAACCTTTAAAATGTAAGTCGGATTCTGAAAGCCAGTGAATGGATTGAATTTATTGGTGATTTTTATATGTGCTGTCTTGAGATCTGGTTCAATAAAGGCCTTGTACATAGGGTACACCTGTATCAAACTTATAAATATGAAGCGCCATAAATCCTTGTATGCCAATCATTCATAGTACAGAGGAGCAACGAATAGAAAATCTAGCACAGAACAAAAGGATAAACCGTTTCAGAGATTTGGTGAATAATTTCTTCAGGCTCTTGGCTGGCACGTTGGATGTCACGTAAAACACGTTTGACAAGATCAAAGTGAACTCCACCAGTTATAGATACGCGAAGATCCAGCAAAGGCCGCAATTTCACACTTAAAGCATATATGCCCTCAATTAGTACAATACGAGAGCTAGGGACCTCTACTGTCCTGTTAGAAGCATGTGAATGACCAAAAATGTTAAGCAACATCAGATGACACATGCTATTAAAATTAGTCACAAGGCACAAAAAGGAGAAGGCTAGACATGATAAGCCTCATCTACGAGTCAGTTAATTATGGCATATCACATCAGCAATAATATAAACAAGTCAACATCAGAAGTTTAGGCTTTCAATCATAAAATGGACTTAAGGAGGATGGGGAGTTAATATGACCAAGGATTTTCCACTTCATGGATAAATGGACTACCTGTAACCTATGCGAGAGCTAGACTTGAAATCATATATTGGAACCTCGACAGCCTTCCCTGCTTTTAAACCATGTATGTTTTCAAGCAATGTGTCATAATCTGTCAGGCGCGGATCTGTTTCAAAGCATTACAATCATTGTAGTGAGTGCTCTGATCTATAATCGTTCATTGCACTTATTGACGATTAAAGGAAACAATATGATGGCCGAAGACAATACAACCGAACTTTTAGTTTTAAGAAAATATAAACAGTTAGAATTGAAGAATGAGGCAGAACAAAGGGACAAAAATTTAATAAGAGAAAAATTTAGTTGCCATCAATTGATCCAAGTGAGAGTCAAATTGCTTACCATCAAAGTTGCCATCAATGATACGACTAGCATCATTATAGTTATCCATTGTAATGACAGCAATGCTGGGCAGAAAGTTCAGCACCTTCTCCGTGAAAACAGTCTTGCCTGCTCCAGAGGGGCCTGCTACTCCAACCAGTACTAACCCATCATTCTTTTGAGCCAACAACTGGCATGCCCGGATTACTATAAAGAAACCTTTCTCAAATGACAGTTTATCTGGAATGGGGGAAATTTCATATCGGTCACAGTCCTTTCTTTTAACAAGCTGGACCTGATCTCGCAAAAGACCTGAACGTGGCCTAGGCGACTCAGCACCAGAGTTTGTATCTTGAGCCATTTAGAGCTGAAAGTTTATATCATCCTCTGTGCACTGTACATGCATAGTGAAGGCAACATTATATAGAGGAATCAAACGGTAATGAATCGCATAACTTTAACTGTGAACTAATGTTCTTGATTCACTAAGGCATCAATGTCCATGTGTGCAAGATCAACTGTGTATACTCAGAGCTAAGATTTATTGAGATTATAAACAAGTAACTAGCTTTCACCTTCTAAAGTAATTTAATGAACAAAGAATGAAACCTTAACTAGCAACTATCATCATTCTCACTGTAATAAGTAGAATGGAGATACCCAGAACAACAACTCATCAAGAAACACTAATCCATAAATAAATTTCACAAAACTATGAAGAGCCCATTTTCCCAAGAAACATGTACACATGCAGATATTTCTATAGAAAAAAAACAGCAAAAGCAACACTTTTTGAATGTAGAGAAGAATCAAATAGCAATGAAATTGCAGAACTTTAAGCCTTGAGATTCTTTACATGACCAAGAGGTAGAAGAAGTCCAAGCTTGTGATCAAAACAACTCGAAAAATGGTGATCTAAACGCATAAACTAGTGATTGAGGCACAAAGACCAAACCTTTCCCAACAGAGAAACTTGGGTCAAGTCGCTATTTTTTTCTCTGAATTTCTAGAAGACGTATTAGCTAGTAGATTCTGGGAAAAAAATGAATGGGGTTGTTGTTCCTGCTATGATTCTTGGCATCTTGTCATGTTGTGAATGGTTCTGAAGTTAAGAGGGTTGACACATGTCACCTGGTGGAGCCTGGTTTGGTCAAGTTTGAGACGTACGCGCGAGTACAGATGCAAGGTATTGGTATTCGATTTGGCCATGAATTTTACTGGACAGTGAATTTGAAAAGTACACAACTTGATGTAAAGGTGAGTTCTTTTTCAGGTGTGCGTGACAAAGTTGCCAGACTCTCATGGGTTATCAATTTTGGATGGAACTCTGTGTACCAGATTCTGATTACCAATTCATGAACCCAATTTGGGCCAATCCTTAAATGCTCCTCCTTTTGCCCTTTACCCTTCTTTTTTCCTCTGTTTTCTGAAGACTTGTCGTTTAGGAAGCCTGACGTCTGCAGTCAACACTAACCCAGTTCAGTGGATTTGAGACATTGAGCCTCTCTCTTCTTCTTTCTCAATTCAGAGGAGACCTATGGATATGGAAGGCACACCTAGTCTCCATGGATATTACATGCCTGCAGAGTGGGAACCCCATTCACAGTGCTGGATTGGATGGCCTGTAAGTCACTTTTTCTCTTCCATTCATATCAATGTTGCATTTTTAGGCTGATCTGCTATTGCCATATTTTCAGTTTTACTTATGTTGATGGGTTTTTGACAAATTTTAACACATCAAACCGATAAGCTTATATCTGAAAAATTTGAGCTGTTAGAGGAATAGTGAGATATGTATCTGCACTTTCTGTGTGATACACTGATATACTCAGTCGAGTCAGTTCTCTATTATTGCGCGACATTTTGTCATATAGAAGGTTTAATCTACTTAGTTCAGTCTCTGATTACAATCTCATCTTCATTTTGAGTTATAGGAGCGCCCAGATAACTGGAGAAACAATGCAGTGCCTGGTCAGTCTGTGTTTGCCAGGGTGGCATCTGCAATCTCTAAGTTTGAGCCTGTAACTGTGTGTGCCAGTGCTGCTCAGGTTAGTAATATTTGTAAGAGATGAGGCTCTGAGAGTCTTCAGTATCTACTGGTGTTTTTTTATCAGTGTTGGAAGAGATTATGTTTGAATTCATTAAACTCAGTGGGAAAATGCACGAAGTCAGCTACCAGAAAGTGTGAGGGTTGTTGAGATGAGTTTGAATGATTCTTGGTTTCGTGATACAGGCCCGACAGTGAGCTTCTTGAACTCATTTGTGGAAATTCTGATTTGTTAGTAGGATATTCTGATTTTAATGTTGATCTTTGAAACCTCTCTTTTATCGTCTCCCTTTTCTTTCCTTTTTTTTCAGTTCGTCATAGGAAGAAGCCCAGAGCCAAAGGTTGCTGGCATTGATTGGACTTTTAACAGCTGGGGAGGTAGGCTTTTGAGTTATGCAAAGTTCTTGTCTATTTTGAAGCTCTACAGTTCTCTATAGGTACCGTTTATTCTCAATCTTCCAAGCAACAGAACAGTAGTCTTCTTGTGGTCAGGGTATCGTTGTGTTAGAACTTTAATGCTTAAAGGGCAACTTGCATAGTTGCACTTAATGTTTATTCATGGTATTTGCAGGTATGGATGAAGGTTGTTATCCAGACTGGAGTCTTGATCTCCTTGTGGCACCGAAGGTGCGAAGAACTAAACAGATCTTATTTTGATTTATAGGATGTTTGCTTTGTGTTTGTGAGACTGACGTTTTTTCTAACACTTAATATCTGCAGATCCTGGCAATTGAAAAGGTTCCAAGGTTTCCACATTCCATGATTCTTGAAGGTGGAAGTATCCATGTAGATGGAGAAGGTAACAATCAAGACACTATGAAAGCTTATTCTGTCTTCAAGTAAAATTGTTTTCTTATAATGATAATCATAACTTCCTTTTTTCCGTAGGGACTTGTCTTACTACTGAAGAGTGCCTTCTAAATAAAAACCGGAACCCTCATATGACTAAGGAGCAAATAGAGGATCAACTTAAGGCATATCTTGGAGTGACGAAGATTATTTGGTTACCACGTGGATTATATGGTAAGAACTCTACTTGGCTACTATCTAATGACTGGTTTACTTTCTTTCATTTAAGGAATTAAGTTACCTATTCTTACTTGAATCTGAACTGTCTACCAAAATGCTTGGCAGGGGATGATGATACTAATGGTCACATCGACAACATGTGCTGTTTTGTGAGGCCTGGTGTGGTTTTGTTGTCTTGGACTGATGATGCAACAGATCTTCAGTATGAACGAGCTGTAGAAGCCCTTTCCGTCCTCTGTAATACTACTGATGCCAAAGGTAGGAAGTTGGAAGTCATTAAGCTTCATGTTCCAGGCCCACTATACATGACAGAGGAAGAGGCTGCTGGAGTTTCTCAGGTGAACACTGCAAACCTAGATTCATCTTTTACGATACTTCAAAGTTAACACTTCTGTACATACAACTTGAGATCATTTGACATCTGGAAATGTTGATACATTGGATCTACATAGACTAGTTACCCTTATATTGTTAAATTGGAGGGAGTACTAAATTTCCGAATATGTGGTGCATTTTTCAATCCTGGTGTTGGTTGTTTATACAGGATGATGCTAAACCGAGACTTGCAGGCACAAGACTTGCCGCTTCTTATGTCAATTTTTACATTGCCAATGGAGCAATCATTGCTCCAGAATTTGGGGACCAGAAATGGGATGACGAGGCTGTTCGTGTCCTATCTAAAGCCTTTCCACACTATGAAGTAAGCCGAGTTTTATTTTCGTAACTGAAATCAGGTTTTATGTTCCTCAAGTTTGAACTTGGTGATATTGTGATTCATATGAGCTGCTTTGAATATACAAAGTAATCGCTAGTATGTGCTCTGCGAGGCTTAATATAAAATAGGAAATAGAATGTTCTTGATCTTCTCAGTGCTACTGTAAACAAAACGAGGGCATAGGCATAAAAGTTGTACATCAATAAGGATACAATCCCCATGGAACTTCTTGATCTTCATTGATTAATCAATTATGGCACTTATTTTCTATTAATGAACAATCCCCATGCTAATGTATTGTTGGCTCAGGTGGTGCAAATTGAAGGTGCTAGGGAGATTGTTTTAGCGGGTGGAAACATACATTGCATCACTCAGCAACAACCACGCATTCCTCACAGTAAACCATGATGACATTGGTGCATACAGCGCGGCAAAGACATAAATTACAGTGCTCACTTCATCAGTTCCATTTGTTTGGGATCCAGGGGCACTCAGGTGAAAGTCTCCGAGTAATGCAGGCATTGTTGTGACAAAGACCAGAGATATTGCAATAGAGCTAGTTGACTGGCTTCCGGTGTTGTAATTGTTAGACAATTGATCTAGTTTTATGAAGTTGAATAATTTTATGCAAACTTTGGTCTGGTACACTAGCAGTATAGGTTAGCTTGAGCTGGTTCTCTTTCAACTGCTAGTCCAATTCCTTCTCAGGTTTTTAATGCAATCTGTTGATTCTGTTCATGGATACCTGCTAATGGAATCATTATATGAACCAGAGTTTGCAGTATTCTAACTTGTTCGTACACCTGAGCTGCAAGTCAGTTTGGGCAGACTGATTTCACAGTCCACAGTAGCAAATCCATCTTTTACCAATGGAAGGCATGGCTGCACAAATTAACCGGATCTGATCATAGCGACATGTCAAGGGAGACCTTAAGTAATTTACATGAGGAGAGTGACTACTGTCCCTGAAAACCAGCACGACCAAAAGCGATCCATATGTGTTTGGCTCAGATTTACATGTCTCGTTTTGTAATAACAATATAAACTCCTAAATCATACTCAAACCTTCTCTCTCGATTGATCCATCATCTTCTTCATTGTTGTTTAGAGAAGAGGGCGATGGGGTGTTCATTCTCGGGTCTGAACGCTCTGTATGACGCCGTAACGGCGGAGGAGACGTGTGGATCAACGAGAACCGGTTCAAGATCGTGAGGCAGCTCGGCGAAGGTGGCTTCGCCTTCGTCTTTTTGGTCAAAGAGGTCGTCTCCGACTCCTATTAATTCATCTATCCTATTTACTTTTGCAGCCTACACAAGACCAGTCGTGGAACCATGAAGCATATTTATTATTTCCAGTTCATCTGGATGGAACTTTACTGGATAATGCAAAGGTTATGAAAACTAAAAAAGAGTTCTTTTCAACCTCAGATGTTCTTCAAATATTCCGGCAGGTGAATGAAGATTTCCTCCTAGTTATCCTCCTTTTGATTTGATTAAATTTATCTCGGGAAAGAAGGGTAACATTTACTTATCCCTTTTCAAGTGACTGATATCGATATCACATTAAAAGACTGCTGCTATTTGCTCTTGACAATGCACAACATGCATGTTTAAGAGAAGGGTAATTTTGACAAGAATTACTTTGTAACTAAAACAGCATTAGAAACATCAGACACAATTTAACTTGGACAAATCAATGCCACAGCTTTGTGCAGGACTCAAACACATGCACAATTTTGAACCACCATATGCACATATTGATATCAAACCCGGTAATGTCCTGATTACTCATAGAAAAGGGCAACCACCTTTAGCCATATTGATGGATTTTGGCAGTGCTCGACCTGCAAGGAAACTAATTCGCACTCGTCAAGAGGCACTGCAGTTGCAGGTATATCTTTTTTGTCACCTCTGTTTGTTGTGCGTGTGTGTGTATGCCATTTTATTTTCTTCTTTTGCATAACCGCAAAATGCTCCAGCATATAGAATACACACCTTCAAGCAATATATGTATTTCAATCATTTAATGACATTTGCATGTCAATTACACTATTGGAAAGGTGCTCAATCAATATGTGGGGGATTGATATGAGGTCTGGGCTCTTCTCTTTATCAGCAGATTTTAGAAGAAAGTTTAGTAAGTTTTCTTGTTTGTTATGTAGGAATGGGCAGCTGAGCATTGTTCTGCACCATTTCGAGCTCCAGAGTTGTGGGATTGCCCAAGCCAGGCAGATATTGACGAGAGAACGGATATATGATCTTTGGGATGCACTTTGTATGCCATACTGTGAGTACTGATCCTAACTACTTACATTTGAGAGTCATACGGAGTGTGCCTTCTGTTTCACTAGTGAATTTGTTCTGTTGCATTGTTTAAGAAACTATGTGTATACGTATATGTGCATCTATATCTTGCATGCATGTGGCATATTTATTGTGTCCTTGCTCAGAGGTGACAACAAAGGTTTAGCTTTGCATAACCAAACACTACAAAGATAATGAAACATCTGTGTTACCTTATGTCTTAATTGTTGTTTTGCTTGTACTCAATTATTGTATCGTATACTCAATTATTGTATCATATCCCCAATACTTATGCCTGATTCTTTTTATAGGTATGGAGTATCTCCTTTCGAATATGCACTTGGTGAATCTGGAGGAAGCCTACAGTTGGCAATAGAAAATTTGCAGATCAAGTGGCCAGCTGGACCTAAGCCTCCATATCCAGATGCTCTTCACCAGTTCATTACATGGATGCTTCAGCCACAGGCTGCAGTTCGTCCACGAATTGACGATATCATTATACATGTGGACAAGTTGATTTCAAAGTTCTCTCAATGAGATAATATAGATGAAATGAACTTTCGTTTCATCTGCTGACTGCACATTTCAGCAAAGCTCCTTAAAGTCAGTTATCATGCAGCCTTCTTTTGTACTTCAGACTCGATAGGGCAATTGAATTTATAGTAGCGTCTCCATTATTTCACAGGTACTGTTTGAGTTAGGTTGACAGTTTGTGCATTTGGTTTATTGTTAAAGCGTTCTTCTGTCTCAACTATTTGATTTTGTCTTTGTAATTTATGGAGCCTCCTTTGTCTTGGATTCTATGAATAGTCAAAATACAATAATTGTGATACAAAATCCTGGCTTTCCCTCCAAAAGCTTGTAATGTTTTTCGCTTCAATTTAAAAGGTAGTTCTTTGTGTTGCGTTGTATCTTTCAGTTCAGAATTTTGGCTTCAATTTAAAAGGTAGTTCATTGTGTTGCATTGTATCTTTCAGTTCATAAAGGAAAACAAGAACTAGTTGCTACCTTTTTCCAGGTCTGAATGCCATCCGATCCAAAAATTGTTATGCATTGTGCGCGTAGCTTTGCCCAATGTGCGGGTTGCACCCCCATGGAGTATCGTGACATTTTAGTGAAGAGAACAACAAAAACCAGAGTTGTTCAAGAGGATAACAAATCATTTGTCTCATCCTTCACCAGAGTGCAGCCCACCTGTTGTGGGAGGGGAACCCTAATAACCGAGGGCAAGTATGCTACCTTCACCACAGTAAAGTGACCCAGACCACCACACCACGCCCATATAGTTCCTATCCCCGCCTTAAGATTTTCTTGAATTACAGTTTATAGCAGTGGAATATACGCTTGAAAATTAAGTGTAGCCTGAAGCTGAACAAGGCAAGAAATGATGATAAGTGAAATAGTAATCAGGATCAAAGCCCGTATGTTCATCTGTGGTTTGGTTGGTTAAAATGTTTAACTAACAACTTTGAGGTCACTAATTCAAACCTCAGTAGACATAATATGCAGAGTGTGTGAGTTATTAATAAAAAAATTAAAAAAAAATTAAGCAATGACTAAAATGAAACAAGTGATTCACCTATCTCATATGGTATAAATAAGAGAAAATACCATAATCGTAATTTACACTTAAATAACTATGTAATACAGACTCGGTGACACCTCAAGCTATAGTAATGTTCTATAACCAATAATTTTGATATAGGGAGAAAGAAATCTGTGGTGGTTTTATTATGCTTCCCAAAGCTTCGACCATGAATAATGAATCAAGTTTCTCTGCTTCAACCTACCTGTTCAAGCAACTGTGTCATATATAATCAATAATACAATCCCATTTCTGATATTAAAAAAAAGGTGTATAATCAGGACAAGTCTTGGAACAAACCTAACCTGTATGTATGATATCTGAATATACAGATTCACTTTTTATATAATATTCAATCTGCATGTGGAAAGAAATTAGACACTATAGATTGACTATAAGGTTTTGGTGATTATTCTTTCAATATAACCTTGAGATACAAAGGTCCCTCACGTTTGAAACCATCTTCATATTGTCAATCATCATGTTCATCATCTTCGGAATCTACAGTTCACAAGAAATACCATGTAAGAGGGAAAGCAACATATGCTTGTTCTTTCAGTAACTTTTTCTTCATACAAGTGAGAACCTTCATCCATTATTATGGTGAAACTTTAAGATATAAAATCTAATAACAAAATCAACAGAAGTTAACTAGTTACCGGATCGAACATCATCATCAAGTCTCCCCCGTGAGCCGATTTGCTTTATGAGCATCCAGGCCATCAACTTCCACCAATAGATATGAAGAATGAGCAAGCAAATTAGAAGAGTATTAAACAAGTAATAGTATATAGATCCATCCACCATGTGCTTCTCCTTGTCCAAGTTCAAAAGACATTCATAGCTGCCAAAAAGAAAATAAAGCAAAGATGAATCTTATTGTGGTAATGTTACTAGGTGAACAAAAGCAAGGCTTAAAAGGAAGAGGCATAAGATAAGACATGGGCAACGTAAAGAAGAAGAAGAAGAAGACGAAGAAGAAGAAGAAGAAGAAGAAGAACGAACCTGGTACTCCAAATTATCCAGAACGGAAAGTAGATAAGACGTAGAAATGTCCAAGAAAGAAAAAACATAACAAAAGAAACACTGGCAATCAGTTCAAAGCCACAATATTTTGACATTTTTGCTAATTCTAAAAACACATCACATCCTTCATGAAGGGCTAAAATGATTGAACCAACTCGGCAAAACCTGCAGGAATGAAACAGAAAATTAAAACATGGGGAAAAGGGGTCTTTTGGCTTTAACCCGAAACTAAAGAAACCTTTGTTATAGAATCATAAGCATGCAATGAAAATATTGTGTGGATTCATACTATACTTCCAAGAGCAGTCTGAACGCCAAGAAAATAGCAAAGGCCCTTAGAAACTTGCCTCGCTATGTAAGAAAACACAATCAATATTGTTGTTGCTATATGATGTGCCATTGATGCCCAAAAGTCAGAACGCCTTGTTTCCCAAAACACCAAAGCGAAACTGGAGTACATGTAAAACCCAGCAGAAAACATGTAGAGTGCCTTCAATTTTAATCTGACAATCATGGAATAAATGTCAAATCATGTCTAGCAAGATGACACACAATAAGAAATTATTAGTAGAATGAATAACTCATGGATCAGTCATGAAAGTAAAATCTCTTCTACTGAGTAAAGGGACGAACTTAGTTTTCTGTTCAGGCCAAACCTGAACGCCAGGCCCTACCCAAAAGTGCTTTGTGTTTGAGAACCAAGGCTCATTGTATGTTATGGAAAGGGCCATAGCCTCAGCGGAAAAAAAGTATAGGCATTTCCACGCCGACTCTTTAAATTTATTAACTTTTTTCCGCTCTTCATGTGTCTCAACTTTCTTCTGTTCCTTTCCAAACATAAGCCATCTCGCTAATCTCTGCAAAAGACAGAGTCCACCAAAATTGAATAAAACCACCCCTTTTTCACAAAAAAAAGGCAGTCTCAAAATGTAAAGCAAGAGCTTCAGAATACTGGGATATGCATTCCTAGTCAGTGCAAGCAGTAGTCGGTCTTGATAACTTACGAGTTCTAAATGACAACTTAGGAATGAGGACTCTGCACCACATTCAAATGTGGACTGCATGAGACTGAGACTCGTCTAGTAATCTCATCAGTATTTAGAAATATAACAATATACAGATAATGATTCATGAATGAATACGTAAAGACTAAAGACTAATCACCAAACTAAAAAAGAGTTATAGACCACACCTAGTTATTAACGACATAGAGTTATACACACAATTCAAAACAGGCCCTAATTCTGATCTAATCACTTTCTACCAAAAACATCAAACACCACAGTGAAATCAAACATAAAGCTTCAAACTTTATGAACTCCGTACATAAGGGATCATGTATTGCAATATATTTTGGTTTTGAACAGCATATTGATCACAGTCAAAACAACAACCAGTTCAATGCTACAATGAATCCAATAATAAGCAAAAGCTTCAATAGAGTAAGAGCTGAATGAGTAGAGGTACCTCAAAGACAAAAACATCAAGGACGAGCCGAAGAGTTGGGAAGAGGAGAACAAACAAGGGAAGGACCAAGAAGTCTCTAGGAACTGGGTAAGATTCCTCTTCCAAGTACTTGGCCCAATCACTGAGACCCATCTGGATGAAGCAAACTCGGATTGGTCGAGGAAGAAGGACGATCAGCAAACTGGGATTTAACACCGAAGGGAAAGTAGCTTGGTCTTTTCTTTTTCAAGTGGCTTTGGTTGTGTTTGACTTTCGAAAAAGGCCGAAACTTTCTGATAGACAGAAAGACTGACGGATTTCTGCTGTTGTCAAAAACCGGGAGTCATGTTTTTGAGATCTTTTTTTTTACAGAAAAAAGTTTCATTAATCTAACAGAATACACCCACCGAGGATGACGTCGTAAACTCCAACTACTATAGCCAGAGAAGGACTTCGCTAATAGTTTCGTCCCAAACAAAAAGCAGTTGTTGATCCAGTAGAGTAAAGGCTGCTTAATCTTTATTTTTGATGAATGAGGATGTTTTGGTTTTGATTTTGTAAGAGGACTACAGGCGTGACGTAAAATCTGTTAATGAAAATATAAAACGATTAGCCACTAGCTATATCAAACCACACAACCCTACCTCAAATAGAATACCTCAAATCCAAAAACAAACCTGATTACTGAAAAAATAGGTCATCACGAACCACCTTGCTTCTCGTAAAGAGCTGATTGACAGTTGACGTCGGACAACTGTCATTGGAGACTTCTGGAAGAGCAATATATCGCATGCGTTCAACTTCATCCATTTCAATACCTATATAAACATTTCTGTGCAAATCCATCCTTTCCCCCTCATAGGTTCACACACCTTCATGTTGTTGATCGATTGCTATTTCAAGAGTGATCGATATCAGGGGTTGTTAACCTTGGATTTTTTCAGGAGTGTTGTTCGCACATGTCACTACAACAATATGAAGCAACTTTAGAGGTGTTGCATTCTCCTGTAAGTGTGGAAAGTGAGATAGTGTGCAGCGCCTCTCAACTCTGGTGGATGTCCAGTATCTCTTCACTTTCAAAAACGAAAGAGATATGATCCGGGTTAAAAAAAAAGGACTATGGGATTACCAGAAGGCTGATTATGATGGTTTTACTGATATTATGGCTGTGTCTTTTGATATTTTTTTTTATTTTGATTGAAATACAAGAATTACCGGTGGCACTTAACAGCTCCATTAGTGGCCTTTCATGGGACTTCCCCACCTTCTTCTCTTTCCCTGCTATTATCGATGATCCATTCCTTGAGAAAAGAGAACGGTTACTTTTATGGTCCCTGCCTTAGTGCCTTCCCGTCCCCTACCAAGATCACAATTTTTTTTGGTTAGAACAACTCTCCCATCATAATTTATTGAGAAGAAGTAAAATTGAGTACAACAAAAAAACAGCACCTTACATCAGAACAAAAAAAATCTATGAGCTAAATACATCATAAACAACGTACCCAGATTGTTCAACAAATACAAAAATTTGGAAGACTAAATGCATCCTTCCGACAAAGATAAACGATAGAATGAGGAGTAGCATCCCACCATGACATGTCTGTCAATGTCAAACCAATATTAACAAGCACATCAGTCACCTGATTACTTTCTCTAAAAATATGAGAGGACCGAAAATGCATCTGTGAGATATGATGCAGGCAATTTCTTCAAGTCACCCGTAATTGCCAAGGGACAAGATGATCAGGATCCCGAAGATAATAAAGGACAAGAGTCGAGTCAACTTCAAGACATATATGTTTCCATTCTCTAACCCAAGCTAACTCAATAGCTTGGATTGCTGCCATGACCTCGGCCTCAACGGAGCTAGAAATATCAAGATTAGAAGAAAAAGCACCAAGAAAAGAACCACGAAAGTCATGAAAAATACCACCGTAACCGGCTCTTCTTGAAACACGCTGCCACGCGCCATCAGTATTAATTTTCACCCAACCAAGGATTGGGGGATGTCAACTAACCTCAATAATACGAGGAGTTTTATGTGGACGACAACAAATACCATAGTTCTTCAAGACCCGCAACTCCTCTAAGGAGTTAAACATACAACCTATAGCTAATCTACTAGCAGCCTGTATGTGCCCCAAAATGAGCCTATGAAGAGCTTCCACACCAATGAAACCGCCATCATGCTTCATTTTATTCCTAGCCTTCCAAATGAACCATAGAGTAATAGTAAAACAAAACAGCTAAAATTCTTTAAGTTGTTGGCTACGACCATTCAGACCAGAGAATAACAAATCCATAATAGTCACTGGTATAAGACCTAACTCAAACCCATATATCCAACGTCCCCACAAGGAAGATGCGTAAGAGCATGACAAAAAAATGAAGCAATGATTCACCCTCCACACCAAAAAGAGCACAATGGGATGCCAAGCAAAGTCTCCTTCGTTGCAAAACATGTTCTGACAATATCTTACCTCGTAACACATTCTATGAGTGAATAGAGATACGAGGAATAATGCATTTAGACCATATAAGATTACCTCAATTCGTATTAGGAAGTCGCGGGCGAAGAAAGTGGAAAGCATCCTTTGCAGTTAACTCTCCTGATGTAGATAGAACCCAAATCAATTTATCAGGCGTATGTGGAGACAAAGCAACATAGACACCACTAATTAAATCACAAAATCATGAAAAATGGAGATGAAACAATGATAGAAAATTCCAAGCACCATTAAGAATGTACTCAGTTACCAACCCATCCATGAGAGCAGTCAAGCCTGCATGATTATTTCCAAAAAAACTTTAGAAGAGGGTATGCCGAAGAAATTATCTCTCTAGAAATAAACTGATCTCCCATCCCCAATAAGCCACCTAGATTTTTCTTAAATTTGTGCCTAAAACGTCTCACCTCTGGCCAAATAGAGGAGCTTGCATACGAATGACACATTACCTCATTCTCTAAAAGCGGGCTCGAAGAAAAGAGCTACCAACTGAAGAAGAAGAAGAAAAAAAAAACTTCACAACTTCTCTTTAGAAGTAGAAACTGATTCTGAAGAGTAAGTTGTTTTAAGCCCAACACACCCCCTCCTCCAATATCAATGGAGCAACAATTCCTCCATGTTACTAAAGGAGCACCTTTCTTATTAATAGAGCCAGACCACAAATAATTCCTACACCAAATCTCTAAGCGCTGTAACTCTGTGAAATAGGTCATTCATATACCTGAAAACCGTATACCAACATGCGATTAAAAACCGACTTGAGCAATTGGAGCCTACCAACCATAGTGAGAATAGAACTCATCCAACTAAATAGACAAACTCGAATTTTATCAACAATTGGTTGAAAGTAAGATGCCCGAGGCTTCCCACGAAAGATTGGCACACCCAAGTAGGTGAATGGAATTTGTCCAGTGAAAATACCCAAAGAGTTTGTAATGGATTGCGGACGGTAATAAATATGTTTACTGACAAATACTTGAGACTTGGCCTTGTTAATTATTTGTCCTGAATTCTGCTCACTCATCAAATAGAGACAAAACCAAAGCCAAGTTACAATGATCTCCTAGGCAAAAAAACAATTACATCATCTGCAAATAGAACATGCAAGGAAGGTGTCATAGCTCCCCGCGGGGAGGAGATAGGTTTCAGTCTACCACAATTTAAAAGCTCAAAAAGACCCCGGCTCAGAACTTCCTCTACTATACAGAAGAGAAGTGGAGAAAAAGGGTCTCCTTGGCTTATACCCCTGCCACAAGAAGAAAAAACCTACTGGTCTTCCGTTAACCAATATAGATAATTTGGCTGATTGCAAAATAGCTCGTACCCATGAAAAAAAAAATTTATGATGAAAACCGAACGCTTCCAAAACATAGAGAACGAAGTCTCATGAGAGTGTATCAAAGGCCTTTGTAATATCCATTTTGATGGCTACATTCCCACCATGACACTTGGAATCCAGTAAATTAATGAATTCTAAAACTGTAATAATACAATCACCAATGTTTCCTCCGGAAAAGTCTGAAGGGTTGATTTCCTAGTGCAACTAGAAAAGAAACCCTAGAGTAATTTATTCTCTCTTTACTTGTAGGATGAAAGGTAGACCATGTGGTCGGAGTCCTCTAATTGTGAATTTTTTATACTTTTTATTAATTCATGTCCATTTTTTGCTTTATAGTATCCTTAGCATAATTTGGTGCTCATGACATGTCATAACATGCCAAACACCCTTTTTCATGAATATTGAGCAAGACGATAAATGATTAGCAACACAATAAACAGTATCAATAAATCACTTATTAAGTATCTCTCAGACAATACTTTACTATATATGATACAAAACAATATGAACATTTTTGTTGGGAGTACTCACAGCTCTTACTCTCAGCTAGCTGTCATGTCATTCATGCCAGGTTTACATCAAATTGCTGTAGTCATGTAGACCCATATTGAGATTGTAACTTTCCCCCTTGTAAAAAAGGCTTCGCATGCTGCAAAAGATACACCAGTAATTCTATATGCTACCAGCTAAATCAGATTGGGAATGCACATATTGACCTTGGTTAGTCTCCTAGCTAGTGGATCGACTCGCGAATCACATGATGTTAGTGGTGTTTTATGACCTTCGGTGATAATTAACGTGTGTTTAGACATAAATGTAGTTCACTTAACATTATTCTAATCAATACGTATTCGTATAAGACCTTCATACCTAGGACTTTTCGTATGAAAGGAATGATGTGACCAAGCTCAAAAACCGGATCGTGCATGTCCACGTGAATTGCATATTTATATTGCAAGAAGAAACATTTGCATACAAAGTGATGATCAAAAGGAGAATAGTGAATCAGATCTGCTATCACTACCAGAAAAAAGACTATAGCCGACGAAATATCTAAAAACAGGCCGACGAAATTTTTTTTCGTCGGCTAAGCCGACGAATTTTTTTTCGTCGGCTAAGTTAAAATTTCGTCGGCTAAAGTGGCATTTTAGCCGACGAAAAAAAAATTCGTCGGCTAAACTAATTTTTTCGTCGGCTATAGTTAAATTTTAGCCGACAAAAATTTTTTTGTCGGCTAAAGTGCTTTTTTCGTCGGCTATAGTATGTGAACTTTAGCCGACGAAATTTGAAAAGTTTAGCCGACGAAATTAGGGTATTTCGTCGGCTAAAGTAACTTTTAGTTATAAAATTGTACTACGGATATTTCGGTGTCCGATTGACTATTGTGATACCAATCTGGAAGCAGAACGGGCGTAGGAGCAAAACTCATGGCTTTGCCATGACATACAAGCTTTTTTGGCCATCCGAGTTCGTTTAAGGCTTCAAAATGAAGTTTTTCTAAACGCTTAATATACGAAAATGTTCATATCTACACCTACATGAGGTATTTTGGCCGAACCTTCAACACCACAATCACTCACCATAATGAGACGCAACTGTCCATCTAAAAATTTTGAGGCATTTACCCCTCCATGATAGGCATCCCCGTATAGATAAATAATGGTAAATAGTAGGCATGTTGTGATTCCGGTCATCAAAATTCACAAACAAAAATACGACCGTCAGATATCATCAATATGTTGAAATATATCTCTGGTAAAAAATTCAACTTTATCTGATAAATTTAAGGACTTCATCTAGACGGTCAATCTCGTAAGTCAAACCTCTATATTGTATTGACTGCAACTATCGGCACCGAGACTTTACCGGAATTACGTGATTTTTCAACCGTAGGCGTATTTCACCATTCCGGTCATATCTTATTTCACGACTTTTTTGCGTTTGAAGTTTCTACGTACAGTTTGTTTTAGAAACGAAACATTTACTTAAAGCTTAGTAAACAAGTTATACAACATTAGTACGTATGTTGTGATTCCGATGATCAAAGTTGAGAAACAAAATTCCGACCGTCAGATATGATAATTATGTTGAAATATGTATATAGGAAAAAATTTAACTTAATCTGACAACGTTAAGGGCTCGATCCTTACGGTCAATCACGTAAGTCAAACCCCTTAATGCACGGAAACGGTCATTTGACCGTCTAAATTACGTATTTTGCCCGGACATTCAACTGAAAATAGTTTCAAATCGATGAGACGCAACCAGTGGTATAAAAATTTTATGAAAAATAACTACCGGATATAGGGCTACCTCTAAGGAGAAAGAATGGAAAATTGAGTTAACCGCAATTATCGGTACCGAGACTTTACCGGAATTACGTGATTTTTCAACTATAGACGTATTTCACCATTCCGGTCATATCTTATTTCACGACTTTTTTGCGTTTGAAGCTTCTACGTATAGGGTTTAGGGTTTAGGGTTTTAGCCGACGAAATTAGGGTAATTCGTCGGCTAAGGTTAAATTAATAAATAAATAAAATAAATAACTATAGCCGACGAAATTAGGGTATTTCGTCGGCTAAGGTTAAATTAATAAATAAATAAAATAAATAACTATAGCCGACGAAATTAGGGTATTTCGTCGGCTAAAGTTAATTAAAAATTCAAATTTTTTGGCGGGGATTTTTAAAATTTTAAAATTTTTCGACGAAAATTTTGAACTTTAGCCGACGAAATTTCGTCGGCTAAAGTTCAAAATTTTCTATATCTTTCATTTTTCTCCTCCTCCTCCTCCTCTTCATCTTCCCTTCTCCTCCTCCTCCCTCCTCTTCATCCTCCCTTCTCCTTCTCCTCCTCCTCCTCTTCTTCATCCTTCCCTTCTCCTCCTCCTCCTCCTCCTCTTCATCTTCCCTTCCCCTCCTCTTCATCTTCCCTTCCCCTCCTCCTCTTCATCCTTCCCTTCTCCTCCTCCTCCTCCTCTTCATCTTCCCTTCCCCTCCTCTTCATCTTCCCTTCCCCTCCTCCTCTTCATCCTTCCCTTCTCCTCCTCCTCCCTCCTCTTCATCCTCCCTTCTCCTTCTCCTCCTCCTCCTCTTCTTCATCCTTCCCTTCTCCTCCTCCTCCTCCTCCTCCTCCTCCTCTTCATCTTCCCTTCCCCTCCTCTTCATCTTCCCTTCCCCTCCTCTTCATCCTTCTTCCCTCCTCCTCCTCTTCATCTTCCCTTCCCCTCCTCCTCTTCATCCTTTCCTTCCCCTCCTCCTCTTCATCTTCTTTCCTCCTCCTCCCTCTC
The DNA here is from genome assembly GCA_951800085.1 of Comarum palustre. NCBI lineage: Eukaryota > Viridiplantae > Streptophyta > Magnoliopsida > Rosales > Rosaceae > Comarum > Comarum palustre. The sequence goes on along the minus strand of OX637576.1, from coordinate 21,997,608 downwards.
CTAACCTTCTCCCTCCTCCTCCTCCTCCTTCCTCTCCTCCTCTTCTCCTTCTCCTCTTCATCTTCTTTTAATTACATAAATTAAAAAAGAAAAAAATATGAAAAAATTAAAAAAAAAAAAAAAAACTATAGCCGACGAAAAACCTTAAAATTCGTCGGCTAAAGTTTTTTAAAAAAATAATAATTACATAAATTAAAAATGAAAAAAATATGAAAAAATTAAAAAAAATAATTTAAAAACTTTAGCGGACGAATTTTATTAAAATTCGTCGGCTAAAATATTTTTTAAAATATGAAAAAATTAAAAAAAAAAAGAAAATTTAAAATATGAAAAAATTTAAAAAAAAAAAGAAAAAAACTATAGCCGACGAATTTTAATAAAATTCGTCGGCTAAAATTAAAAAAAGAAATTTTTTTAAAAAAATAATTTGGCCGACGAATTTTAATAAAATTCGTCGGCTAAAGTTAAATAAATAAATAAAAATAATAGCTTTAGCCGACGAATTTTATTAAAATTCGTCGGCTAAAATTTTAAAAAAAAAATAATAATAACTATAGCCGACGAAATACCCTAAAATTCGTCGGCTAAAGTTAAATAAATAAATAAAAATAATAGCTATAGCCGACGAATTTTAATAAATTTCGTCGACTAAAGTCCAGAAATTAAGCGACGAAAAATTTATTCGTCGGCTAAATAAATGACTTTAGCCGACGATGAACAGTAATTTCGTCGGCTATAGTGTTGGCCGACGGATTTTACCCGACGACTTCTTAGCCGACGACGTGTCGTCGGCTAAGGCTTTAGCCGACGAAATTTAGGGTTTAGCCGACGAAAAAATTTCGTCGGCTAAAGTGGTTGTTCTGGTAGTGTATCTAGCTCTATCTTCCTCCAACCAGCTTTGACAATATTGTCTTCTTCAATTTACGATTCTCACGTGGGAAGGGGAAGACGAGGGGAGCAAATTGAAAGAACTGAGATGAAAATAAGAATTGATGAATGGTCAATCCCCAAAACTTGCTTGCCCTTTCTCTGTTTATATTAGTATGAGATTACAAGATATATACAACTATGAAATGATCAACCTGTTGTGATTAACACTTATCCAAGCAGTTACAGAGTGATATATCTAATGGAAAAATAGCAGAAGTCCTATGAGTTTATGCAATCCTATCCATACTAGGAGAAGTATTTTGTACGTCTTCTGCCTTATCACTTGAGTTAGTTAGACTTGCTTTATTACTCTCCCGGAAGCTGAGTGGACGAGGAAGAACAAGAAGCTTGTTTATCAGAAAATGAAAACGAGACGCTGACAATCCCTTGATAAAAATGTCTGCAACTTAATCTGTAGTAGACACAAATTGAACTTGTAGCTCTTTCCTTACCACCTTCTCCCTGACCTAATGGTAATCCACCTCCACATGCTTTGTTCGCGCATGAAAACAGGATTTGAGGCTATAGAAATTGCAGACATGTTGTCACACCAAATTGTAGGTGAGTGCAGGAATAAGTGTAAGTCACAAAACATTGACCGAAGCTATGAGATTTCTGCAGCAGTAAATGCAAGTTACATGTACTCGGCTTCAGCACTGGACCTGGAGATAGTGCGATGTGTCTTTGAGCTCCATGAAATGAGATTAGGACCGAGGTAGACACAGTATCCTCCGGTGGATTGCTGGTTATCTAGATCTCCTGCATAATCCGCATCTGAATATGCACTAATGAACAAGGAACCAGCTTGATATTTGAGGCCATAATTGACTGAAAATTTTAAATAACGCAAGATGCGTTTCACAGCAATCCAATGAGTAGTACTGGGAGAATGCATAAATTTGCATACTTGATTCACTGAATAGGAGATATCCGGTCTAGTTAGCGAAAGATACTGAAGAGCACTAACCACGCTTCTATATTCAGTAGGATCAGCAAGTTTAGTTCCAGAGTGTAAGCTAAGTTTCTGACCTGTAGCTGCTGGAGTAGCACAAGGATTAGCCTCAAGCATTTTTGGTACGAGTGAGAAGGTCCATAATATATTTCTTTTGAGTGAGATATAGTGAGGAGCCATCATATGTGGCTTCAATGCCAAGAAAATAATGAATTATTCTGAGATCATTCATAGAGAAAACCTTCCCTAATTCAACAATGAGTTATGTAAGATGAGTACTGCTGTTCCCAGTGATTAGAATGTCATCAACGTAAATGAAAAGTATGATGAAGATGTCATTGTGTGCATAAATGAACATGGAATAGTCTGAGTGTGACTCTTGAAACCCTAAGCTCTCCAAATTAATCTGCAAAGCATTGGAACCAGGTCCTTGATGCTTTTTTAAGGCCATATAAGGATCTTTTCAATTTGCACACATGATTTGAAAACTGAGAGTCAATAAATCTGGTAGGTTGCCTCATGTATACTTCCTCATTGAGATGACCATGTAAGAAAGCATTATGAACATCTAGTTGTCGAACGGGCCAACCATTTGACACAGCAAGGGCAAGAACAAGGCGAATAGTGGAATGTTTCACAACTGGACTAAATGTTTCAGAGAAATCAAGGCCTTATTGCTGATGAAATCCATTAGCAACAAGTCGAGCTTTGTAGAGCTCGATGCTACCGTCTGCCTTTCGTTTGACTTTAAAAATCCACTTGTTAGGTAGAACGAACATAGAGGAAGAAAATGGAACAAGATCCCATGTTTGATTTTTCTCCAAAGCAGCAAGTTCTTCTTGCATGGCAAGACACCAATTTGAATTCTTTGCAGCTTTGCTGTAACAAGAGGGTTCTATGACATCGTTTGTTAGAGACACAAGTATAGAATATTTGGGATTTGGCATCGTTTGTTAGAGACACAAGTATAGAATATTTGGGATTTGGCTTTGTAATTCCATCTTTCCGTCTAGTTTGCATAGAATGAGAATTGATAAAGGGGTGTACCCGACTAGAGTCTCTTGCAATATCCGAAGAGGTATGAGACAGCGGTGAAAGGTGGGAGTGTGAGTGTTCTAGATTATTAGACATGGAATCAACAGACGGTGATGTTGGAGTAGAAGAAGTGGTATGTGTAGGACTCATAGAGTGACATGGAGGTTGAGATGTGTTGGTGAGTGGAAGAGTTGGATATGTAGTAGAGTTATGTGACTGGTGTGAAGCATGTTGTGTAGTGGATGAAGATAAAACATTCTGTACAGAAATAAAATACAAGGATGAAGAAGACGTACTTGATGGGGATGTGAGAATGGCCTTGCTGAATGGAAAGGAAGTCTCATCAAATAAAACATGTCGAGATAAGTATACTCTTTGCGTTGCTAGGTCAAGACACCTGTACCCTTGATGATTTAAAAAATAACCAACGAACACACACTGTTTAGATCGAGGTTGAAGTTTATAATGATTATACGGTCGTAGGTAAGGGTAGCATGCACATCCAAAGGTCCTAAGAAAATAATAATTTGGAGATGGAAGTCGATTGATGATATATGTAGCAGCGTTGCAAGCTTCAACCCAGTATGATGATGGCATATGAGCATGAATGAAAAGTGTAAGTGTTGTATCAACAATGTGTCTATGCTTTCTTTCAGCTAGACCATTTTGTTCAGGGAGCATGAGAAGCGATGATGAATACCATGTGAAGTGAGATAGGTTTTAAAGGCAGTAGAGGTATATTCACCTCCTTCGTCTGTTTGAAGTTGTTTGATAGAACAAGAAAATTGTTTCTCAGCATAAACATGAAATTTGATAAAAATTTGAAGAACTTCACTTTTGTGCTTCATTGGTAACAACCATGAGTATCAAGAATAATCATCCACAAAAAGCACATAATACCGAAATCCTTAAATAGAAAGAGTTGAACAAGACCATACATCCGATTGAACTAACTGTAATGGTTTATTTGTAATAGAATCAGAAGCTACAAAAGGTAGCTTAGTGATTTTTCTAAGAGGACATGAAGGACAAAAAGAAACTGAACTACTGTCGGCTAAGGGCACAACTTTATTTGACAAAACTTGAGACAAAGTCCGAAAAGATATGTGACCAAGTCTGGAATGCCAGATTTGAGACGACACTCTTGCACCTATGAAAGCTAAATTGTTGTGAGCAAGACCATGTTCTTAAAGAAGACGCAGAGGGTAGAGGCCATTCTCACTTGTTCCTTTAAAGAGGATCTTCCTCGTCTGGATGTCCTTAATAATGAAAAAGTCAGGATAAATCAGAAGATAACAATTATTATCTGAAGTGAAACGAGAAATAGAGAGTAAGTTCATTGAGGCAGTAGGACAATGTAAAATATTGTTGTGTTTAAACTTGTGATTTGAGGAGGAATTGGAAGATAAAATATTTGAACCAGTATGTGACATGAGAAGAGAGGATGTGTTACCTATCCCACCAACTGTATCGCTACCTTGATACTCTTTTGGACATTGAAGATTCCCATAATCATGTGTGATGTGGGAGTTGGCACCACTGTCAAGGAGCCAAGTTGATGAAGCTTATGTGGGAGTGGATACAGAAGCAGCCATGACACTAAAGGGCACCCTGCCTTGAAAGGAGAGGTTCATACGATTATAACAGTCCAAGGCAATATGACCAATCTGGCCACATATTTGACATTTAGGACGAGTTTGATTATTGGGAACGAAGTTGAACAATGGGTGAGGTCCAAGAACAGAGGCACATCTCCCTCTAGCTGTAGAAGCACCTCTCCCTCCAAACGCTAGTGTATTGTTCCGGGAAGGATATGAAGCTGAGATGGCACGACCCGCCCTCATTCTCGAGTAGAAATATGAGTAGCATGAAATGCTGTGGTCATGGACGAGATATCCAAGGCTGCCTGTTGTTGGTCCTGAAAGCTTCTCTTAGCAGAAAGCAAAAGAGCCTCAAGTGACTCATAGGTAATAGGAGTATCCCTAGCCTGCGTTGAACTAACTGTCGTCTCATAAAGCGGTCCCACATTATTCATTATAATGGCAACCAAATCAGTGTCACTGATAGGGCTCCCTACAAGAGCCAAGTTATCTGTAATAGAATTTATTTTGTCAAGAAAATCAGCAATACTCAAGTTACCACGCACAGTACGCAGCAGTTCTCCTCGAAGTTGAAGAATCCGATTTTAGGATTGGGAAGCAAAACGTTTTGCAAGTGAGCTCCAGGTGAAGTGAGAGTTTGTGGACCGAGCAACGGTGACCAAAACTGGTGGAGTAAGTGAATTGTTTATCCACCCAAGTATCATCTGGTCATGCGCAATCCAGTACTCATATGCTGGATTGATCTCAGTAGTGAAATTTCCTTGAGCATCAGTCGTAAAACAAGGGGGACATGAGATGGTTCCTTCAACATAGGCCATCAGATTACGACTTGTGAGTAAGGGATTGATTTGAGCAAGCCACAGAGGGTAGTTTGTTCTATCAAGTTTGATAGAAAGAAAACTGGAGATTGTTTGTGTTGTTAGAGGTACGTGGTGGGTTTAGAGATGAAACAGGTGAAGGTTGGACTGAGGGGTTGTTGGTGTCATTGGTAGGTACCGGGGGATCAGAGACAGATGGGATTGCAGCAGACATGATGTGGTTGACAAAGGATCGAAAAAAATTGTCGTTAGACGTCTAAGCTCTGTATACCATGAAAGAACTGAGATGAAAATAAGAATTGATGAATGGTCAAGCCCCAAACCTTAGCTTGCCTTTTCCCTGTTTATACTAGTATGAGATTACAAGATATATACAACTATGAAGTGATCGATTAACACTTATCCAAACAGATACATAGTGATATATCTAAAGGAAAAATAACAGAAGTCCTATGAGTTTATACAATCCTATCCATACTAGGAGAAGTATTCTGTACGTCTTCTGCCTTATCACTTGAGTAGTTAGCCTTGCTTTATCACAACTCAGGATGTGATCACATCAAAAGGACAAGCAACAAGAATAATGGAGCGTCCTCTCACCTCCAACCTTGTCCCCTAATTCTACTAACATACAATATAGAACGAATAGAAAAATGAAGGTGGGAAACAACCAGAGTTCGAGTTCAAAGTGTTAGGGGAAGCAACGTGTGCCCCAAACCCACCTGGATTCGACCTCTGATCTTCGTTATGTTCTTGGCTTCTTGCCCTCTTCAAGCAAGGACCCATCTCAAAAGCGAGTTGTCAATTTTCCATTACAAAAGATGCAAGTATACAACACTCCGAGACACTATAGAACATCCGCTCAACGATAACGACAAATATTCTATTCTTACCTTCTTAAAAGGCATTTACACCTCGGCTTTTACCGGAACACTGGAAATATTTGCAAGTTCATAATGAGATACCAGCAGCCAGCTCATGCATTGGAATACTGAGCATATGTAGAGGCCGAGCTCTTGGAACATAAATGCTTACATGCATCAGCTGAAGTAGTGAAGGTGAAACTATGTCATTTCAGAACTTATTACAGCTGCCTAGAGAAGTAAACACATCCATATATCCAAATCTGCAAGTAGGATTCAGCTACATGCAGAAACAATAAATAAGGCATTAGGCATGTGGATATATTTAACCATGAATGGTTCTTTTTTCGTTTTCTAAATAGTTAGTTGAGACCCCTAGTTAGTTTAACCTTTGCTTTTCTGATCCTGCTGATACAAAATTCAATATTTACGGCAACATTCACAAGCATATATTACTCGATTAGCAAGATGATCTATATATTATATGAAGGATTAGAAAGCTGGAATGCATATGTAAGAAATGAAGGTGATGAAGAAAATAATTGATCGAGTTGTTTGTTGCTGTTGTCTTTCCCCCAAAAACACAAAAGGTATCATCTTTGCTTTGAGGAGACACACATGCATCATCATATTGGTGGAGATAGAGACATCTGACTTGATAAGTTCCTCACATTCAATTCATATATATAGAGATATAACTTAGCCTGATGATCTTTAAACCGTAGCTAAACTCAAGTAGTTCAGTTGGGTTGTGGGTGCTTTCATTGTTGCACATGTAAAAAGCCTGTTCATCTTTAAACGAAAGACAAGATGGGTATTTAAGGGTGTGATGAAAGCTTACTGAGGTAGAAGATAGGAGGCCTATTGTATCCCATTCTGTCTACCTAGCTTTGCCTAGATATTCATACCCTAGTTAACCTATTCTGTCCGTGTATTTAAGTCTCTCTCTCTGTATCTATATATATATACACACACATATACATATACAGCTTCCCCTTGTTATAATGAGATATGCAGAAGAGAAATTAATAGAGGAGATGAGTGTATCTTCTTCTCTTAGGAGAGCCAATGAGTGATGAGCAGAACCACCTCATGTCCTTTCGAATTTAAGAAAGCAAGCGGCTTTAACTGTTTGGTATATATGCCTTCTAATCCATCATCTCCTTCTCTCTGCAATAATATGCAGGATGTATAAAGCTCACTTTCAATGACATCATCTTCTACCTGTCTTCTTCAGCCCAGTAAATTAAGTCAGAGAATTGATGGGTATTTAGATTTCCAGGCGGTGTGGTCTGTGGTGTGATGAGTGTCTTCTTCAGCCCAGTAAATTAAGTCAGAGAATTGATGCGTATTTAGAATTCCATGCGGTGTGGTCTGTGGTGTGATGAGTGAGAGATTTTATTCTATATATATACATGTATTCTAGCATCTAGCTAAGTACAACTACTTGAGAGACTCTGGGTTAAAAGCTTTGTTTGTGTAGCTTTCAAAACTGAGATTGGTATGTCTTTTTGCTTCTTTAGTTTAGTAACTATACTACTACTACTTTAATTCTGTTAGATTCATTTGCTACTACTTTGTGATGTTTATTTGTACTTGTTCTTGGTTATAGTTATGGACCCTTCCAAAATCTATGGAGGAGATGAAGAAGAATGTCAAAGCAGTGAATCAGGGTGGACAATGTACCTTGGCTCTCGCTTAGATGGTGAAAACGATCAGCACCAACATGACAGTGATGATGATCAGCATGATGGGAAAACACAAGGCTATTATCACAAGGATGACAGTGATGATTCCATGGTTTCTGATGCTTCTTCTCGACCAAGTACCCATCAGAGATCCAGATCAGTTCATGCTGCAGGCAAGCAAGAAGAGAAGGCTAAGACCAAGAAGCAAAGTGCCTCAGGAGCTGCAAGGATGAGAAGGAAGTACAGTAAAACAGCTGAGAAGAAGGCGAAGATCATAAACTCAAAAGCTAAGTAGCTATTTCACTAAGAGCACTTCAAAAATTATGGGATAAGGTTTGGAAAAATTAGGCAACTAAATGTTCTTCAAGTTCTTCAGCTAGCTAGTCCATAGTTGTTTTGGTTTGTGTCCAGGTGGACAGAAACAGGCTCACTTAAGAAAACTGGAGGGCAGTTTATTTTGACTAGTCTGGTTTAGTTGCCAAAGCTTTTGTTTTAAGAACAATATATATAATTATTTTTCATGAAAACACTTGTCCATTAGCTAGAATATAATGCTTAATTGTGTATTTATCCTTCTGGTTGTGCTACATGTTTGTCACAGATAAAAATGAGTGGTGCTTCTGCTTCAACTTCTGCTACTCCATAATTTGTATGGTCAAATAATACTGTACTGTCTGTGTTGCAAATAGCACCTTAAAATGAAACAGTGTGTTCAAACTGATAATATCCAACATAAGGACACGGTGGTGGGTTTGTGAAATCACCCAGGCTGGCTTTTAATAATAGTCCAGGCCACCCACACAATCTACTACAGGTTATGAACTTATTATAGTACAATTTCATTTGACCAAATTATAGAATATGGGGTATGTTTATGCTTCCTACTATATAGAAGCCAGAGTCTGTTTCTTCCTTCAGAGTTTAGAGTAGAAAAGTTGATTCTCTTTTTCCTAGCAGAAAAAAGCCAAATCTGGTCATTATATAATGGAATGAGTTTAAAGGTAATCATACAGATTAGGCGGTGAATTCTCCTATTCATAATTTTTTCAGTTTTTATATATTTCGATTTACAGTAAACAGAACTTAAAACTTGTAGCTTTTAAAAGCTTTTAAGATTATATGGCTATCTTTATGTTTGCTTCTTTAAGGTACTCTTTGAATCCACAAAACACATGACTGACATGAGAGAGATGTATCCAAATCCTGGCTAGCTAGAAAAATGAACTCAAAATTTGTTTATATTGTTATTCAATTTTGGAAACAAGGTAATGACATCATGGAGTCCCTGTTTGCATGAGTGAATGAACATAATTCAGAAAACAGTAGAGTAGTAGATACTGAATGAACATCATCCCCTTGAAATAGTTGAAATGAACAAGCATTTTTCTAATGAACATCATGCTTTTGGACACAGTGAACATCATTCTGAAGGTCCTAGAGAGGAGTGAATAGGCAACTTTTTCGCTCTATCTCGCACACAATGATAGCAAAGATTTGGCTATCATATTTGCTGTGAGCTAAGTTGTAAGTATAAAATACAAATACTGAGAAAGTAAAGATAACACCGGGATATTTTTTATAACGCAGAAACCCTGAATTCAGGGTAGAAAACTGTGTCCTTAACTGAAGCACAAACTTTTTCACTATTATAAACACACTACTATAAGACTCACAATCCAAAAGATGACACAACGCCTAGCCATTCTACCTAGTCTACCTACTAGCGCTCAATTGAACTTGCTCTCCTGTTTCACTCAAGTGTTTTTTCAATGAGAACAATAAGCTTCAAGCGGAACTTAACTATCGTTTATAACTAATTCTCTATGACAGCTTCTTCAGGTTGTTGCATCACCGAGACCATCCTCAACCTATGCAATGCACAATGAAATGAGTTTGAAAAGATTTTGGTGCTCAGCTCTAAGATTTATAGTCACAAAGAAGACGTAGAAATAAATGAGCAGTTAGCACAATGCTAGACTCAAAGTGAAGAAAACAACAATGACAATTTTCAACACTAAAGCAACCAATGAGCAAAGGAAAGCCTTGCTCTCTATTTATAGACCAAGTGCACTGCTATGAGGAAGCAAGCACGTTAGCCACATCAGCAAAGGTTCTTTTGGACTCTAAACACTTGTCAGAAAAACCAGGACCAATAGAAGTATGGGGATCCCTCTAGTCATGAGACAACAACTAAAAGATCTTCCTAGAAGAGAGTAAGCCAAAAGAAAATTACAAAGGGTTTTGGAAAACTAGGTTAACTTTAGACAAGCAAAAGACTGTATAAAACCACTTTGTATGAGCGGCCACAAGGGTCGACTGCCATGTAGCATGAGCGGCCACATAGGTCGACTGATAGCTTGGGCAGTGCATCATATGGGCCAGCCGTTGACTTGGTTTGTGTACCACAAAACCCAGTTGGTCTCAAAAGCTCAAGTCATGTGGTCATGGGTTGGCTTGCCACACCTCCCTAAACTAACTTGGAGCCCAAGTACAAAAAAACAAATGTTGTTCTCAAAAGAGATTTGAAATTTAAATACTTAAAAACTGAAGCTGTAACACCTCGTCCCGAAAATTTACCTTTTACCGAGATTAGACGGGTTACAAGGGTTGTAACCACGCTGTTAGTCTTTCCTGAAACTACTATTTAAGTTTAATATCAAGATATTCTCGATACAGGGGAAAATAAAATTAATGTCTCGAGGTGGTAGATTAAGTTAATACGAGTCCACTGGTATGTCCGTAATATTTTCCAGAGCTATTGACTGTTTAATATGGATTTAGGGAAACTTCCTTTGGGAAAGTTGTAGAGGACGTTAATACGAACTCGTGGGTATGTCTTATGAATCAATCGGAGTTCGTATGCGAAAGTTATTTGGGATATTGTATAGTTACTGCTTAGTAAAAGTAAATGGTAAAAAAAATTTACCACTCAAGGTAACTTTTAATATTTAAATCTGGATCGTTGGATCGATATCAGATTGAATCTGGACCGTCCATTTTCCTATAAATACAAGTGAGAGGTTTGACTCGGTCAAACCTCCCACTTCGGGTCAACACCGAGCTCTCTTCTCCGACGAGCTCCTCAGCGGCGCTCCGCCGCATCCTGTCACCCCACGCCGGCGTACCACCCCCAAAACGTTCCCCTCCTTCTCCTCTACCTAGCCCTGCCCTCAGACCACCCAAACAGTCGCTGTGCCGGGAGATAGTCCACCACTGTGCTCGGCGGTCAACAGTGAAATCCTGACGATCCAGGCGGCGTGGCGGCGCGTGAATGGTGTGTTTCTTTTTCTCTCTTCTTCTTCTTCTTCTTCTTCTTCTTCTTCTTTCTTTCTTTCTATGTGTTTGTGTGATTAATTCGAGCACGAGGTTGAAAATCCCATTTTCACTGTTTTTCGTTGGGTTTCGGTTCCTCTTTCGGTGAGGATGTTCTTCGAACCCTAGGCGTTTTCCTCAGGTTTTAGTGAGTCCTGAAAGCTTGTGTGGAGCCTAGGGGAGCATTGGAGCTGCTGGTTTCAGGTTTGGGCAGAGCAGAGGTGAGTGGTGATTCCTGGAATTTGTTGTGTTGTTGTGTATTGTTATAGTTGATGTTGCAATTGTTGTTTGTTGTAGCTTGGTAGTTGATTGGAGGATGAAGGGGTAGGACAACCGGAAATGGCTGGGATCAGCCGACAGGCCGATCGGGGGCAGTCCTAGGATAAAGGGGTAAATTTTTGAATTTTTACCGTGGTAGATCTTGTATTTTACCATTCATCGCGGGTGTGTAAGGTTGGAACTGTCTCTGGCAGTTTAGAGTAATTACAGGATGCCATCAGGGCAGAAATTCTAGAAATACCTCTAGTAGTTTGAGTTAATTATAGGACTGCCATTGAGATTGAAATCTCAGAAATGCCCTTAACAGATTTGTAAAATTACAAAATTGCCACTGAGGCTAAAAAGATGATAGAGCCTTCAGCAGTTTTATATAATTGCATGGATGTCATTGAGGCTAAAATCCTATAAATGCCTCTAGTAATTCTAGTTATTTACAGAGATGTCATTGAGGAGGAAATATAATAAATGTCCATGGTTGTTTGGTCTATTTACGGGGATGCCATTGAGGTTGAATTGACAATACTGCTCTTGGCAGTTTAAGGTATTTATAAGAGTGTCATTTGAGAATAAATTGACTAATATAACCTCAATGGATTTGTTATTTACGTGAATGTCACTATATTATATATTTATGTGGGGATGTTGACTATATTTATGTGGTTGTCTTTATATATATTTGTGTGTTTGTATGTTTGGATGTCGTGGATCAGAATGGTTGAATGTTTGTGTTATTATCGTTAGATGGCTAGTATTTGAGTACCTCAACGAAGAGGTTAAACTCTGGAATGGCCTTAGTCGTACGACATCCATATTAGTTTATCGACCGATAAATAGAAAAGCGGGATTCGCCCGGTTATGGCGTTATTTAAGTAAGAGCTATGTGTGGCTTGATCCTTGAGTATAGGGTACGTAGACAGCTTGACCGGGATTCGGGTGCAGTCAAAATTCCTATTAGAACCCTAGGTCCTCTAAAGTAATTGGTTTGAAATCCAAATGCGGAAATCGGGATAACCTCCGGCTGTGTGGTCTATTCCGGTATCGTTTGGATTGTTAAAAAGGTTTGGGAAAAAGGGTTATTCCTTCTCAATGGGGATTTCTTGGGATGAGTCTTGCACGTCCTATCCCGGGTTTAGGAAGATAAATTCAGGGTAGGGCGTGACAGAAGCAACCACATTTAAACGTTCATAGGAATGACTCAGCATATAGGATAGATACAACAGGGATATCTATCGAATCTGAATAGCAAGCAACGCTGCCATCCGTAGTGAAAGAATATGATGCACATGCATGAAACTACCTAATCCCTATGAGGTATGTCAGGTTCTTCATTCTTCACTTGTTTAGTCCATGTTGTTTACTTGAGCAATCTTTGTTATCATACTACAACGTGTAGTCCATATCCTTGTGTTTTGATCATAAAAGGATAACCAACCATTCTTATACCAACACATTCATTTGTCAAGAACATAAAGGAGCATCGTTTTGATAACTAGTAGTTCCTGATGAGGACCTTCACACCTATCCTCAGAAAGGAGAGAGTAGAGTAGTCAATACCATATTTTTTCTTCATGCAAGTACAAACACAAGAACCATGATATGAATGCATCGAGGAGGGGCGTCCTAGCTAGCTTGTTTGATAGAATGGTTGAAATTATCCATCCTTTTACATGTTAGGTTTGTTGCATATCTTTCTATGGTGAAGATATTTTGTATGATATGAATGCATGATGGTTATGATTTATGCATTCATAGTGATAACTTATGCATGATAATTGATGCATTGTTAAGTGCATGTATTGGGCATAAATACATAGTGGAGTTGATGCATTGAGAATAAATGCATGGGTTTATTCATAAATCATAATGAACATTGTAACCTTCATATGGAGTTAAGGAGGGAGGTTACGAGTTGGTTTATGAATGTTCATCCAATGGCGTTATGAAGGAAGATGAATAGTGTGTTTTTGAATGAGTATTGATGAAGTAAGACTAAAAGTTATCTCTGTGGCCTATATATGGAGATATAGAGAGAGGTCATTTGCTATTCTAGAATGGTGTCAAAGACAACAACAACACAATAATAGAGTAGAACTCCAAGGGTCTTCAAGATGTAGAAGATAGCTCTTGGGTGTAGAACTCTAAGGGTCTTCAAGATGTATAAGATATGAGAGTTTGTTGTTCAAGTGCGTGTATAACTCTTGTGTATGTAGCTCTAGGGAGTTCTGTTCAAGGGCATATATGGCTCTTGGGGTACAGTGATCTTAAGGTTGAGAGTGAGTGTACAATGGTGTATCTTTTCAGATGCATGAGCTCGGATTGGGTATAAACTTAAGTGGTGTATTTTATACTTGTGTAATTCACTCATAGTGAAGATGAAAACTCTGTGAAGACGTAGGCAAAAAAATTGGCCGAATCTCGTTAAAAACTTGTTGTCTTCTTGGCTTGGATGTTTATTTCTTCTTTCCATCTCTACTACTTGCATGGCATGAGTAGGGCTGGGTATCCTCAGGTCGGGCCGGTTTTAGGCCCAAACCACATTCGACCTTGTTTTTTCTGTTTGGCAAAAATACAAACCGAAACCGAATTTTTTATGACTGACCCAAAAAATTGGGGTACATAAAACTAACAGGGTCGGTTCGGTTTTGGTTTTAGGGAAGCAAGAAAGGGTCGGCCATAGAGGAGAACAGATTCACCGCCGTGATGATGTTGATTCAGCTCCCGAAGTCGCTCTTGTAGTCAGAGACGACAACGGTAGGGATGGTGAAGGAGGTGGAGGCGGTGATGGAGGTGGAGGTGAGGGTGATGACTGTCATGCTCTAGCCAAGTTTACCTTTCTAAACCTGGGTTAGGACGTGCGGAACTCATTCTAAGAGAGATTTACTAGTAATCCCCTTAAAGAAGGAATAACTCTTATTCCTAAACCATTTTCAACAATCCAAACGATACCGGAATAGACCTCATACCCGGAGGTTATCCCGATTTCTGTATTTAGATCTCAACCAGACCCAAAGCCTATTAAAAATCCAGGCCCGAAACCTATTTATAAAATCCAAGCAATTGCCAAAAATACTTTAAATCCCGGCAATACATTAAACAATCAAATCCCAGTAAAACATCGGGTCCGATTTCCATCTGTACGACCGGACTCTCCCGTCAAAAACTATTCAAAATCCAAGCGAAAACAAGAGAGCTGTAATCCATAAATCAAATGGAAATAAACGAATAAAAACTCTCCACTGGGGTGCTCGCAAAACCAAAGGAATCGAAAATGTACAGAAACCCGAAAAATCATTTGTTCTAGGAACATTTTAAAACCATTTAATTATTAAACCATGACATGTATTTCTTTAAACAAATCAAAGGTCCACTCATCATACTGACCATGCATCTCCTGCTCCATGTACGGTACTCAAACGTCATCATACTTGGTGACGTCTCTCTTATCCGAAAGCGGTTCCCTAGCTGTCGTAAAATATTCCTCCTCGAGCTTTTATAGACCCACCACGCGTCCGTTGCGCCACTATGATACTTTACATAATCTGGTTCTCTTGACCTCATCCAGCACCCTAATTACCGGATCATTCCTGATCGCGAAACGACTATCAAATAGTTTAACAGCCTAATTTTCCTAATTTGACCAGGAAAAGTCAATGATTGACTTTAGGGTTGACCAAGTATTTCCTGTGTTGACCAGGAAATTGACCAAAACTTCATGACTAATCGACAAGGGTCAAACCTTAATAAGCTGGAGAATTGTCGATTTATAAATTCGAATAATATTGGACGCACTTTTAAATTTATTTACACCAAATACTGAAATTCGAATTTACTTTTCCAAATCTGGCTCGTTACTAAACTTACGAACCTTTCGACTATTCGATCTAACGAAAAGTCTATATCGACATCTAAAACAATTGATTGTCGCAAACTTTACTGTTACGTACAACTTCACTAATTTCGACCCCAGGTGGCCACCCTTGCCACCACACATACAAATAAGTATAACGACTTGTTCTACTTGGAAAGTCGATAACACACTTAAACATTTCCAAGGGTTCTAATTATCCAAACCTTTGGTCCGAGATTTGAACCTTGGCTCTGATACCAGTTGTCACGCCCCGGCCCAAGTTTACCTTCCTAAAACCCGGGTTAGGACATGCGGGACCCATCTTAAGAGAGATTTACTCGTAATCCCCCTTGAGAAGGGATAACCCTTATTCCTAAACCATTTTCAACAATCCAAACGATACCGGAATAGACCTCACAACCGGAGGTTATCCTGATTTCCGTATTTGGATCTCAACCAATTACTTTAGAGGACCTAGGTTTCTAATATTAATTGTGACTGCACCCGAATCCCGATCAGGCTGCCTACGTACCTTGTACTCAGGGATCAAGCCACACGTAGCTCTTATTTTAAATAACGCCCTAACCGGGTGAATCTCGTTTTTCTATTTATCTATCGATTTATTATTATGGATAGCAAACGCCTATTGCATATCCGGAGTTTAGCCTCTCCACTGAGATATACACCGACCCACTATCTATCGGGATTATCCCGAACATTCCACCACAATTAAATACAACATTCACACATATAACTAGAACATAATGACATCTACGTAAATAAGAAATCCTTCAAGGCAAACCAGTAATATCAACTAGAGGGTATCCTTGTAATTATCTTAAACTATCAAGGGCAATATAGTCAAATCAACCTCAATGGTAGTTTGGTAAATAATCTAAACTACCAGGGGTATTTTAAGAATTTCAACCTTAGTGGCAGCCCCTATAAATAGACAAAACGGCCAGGGGCAGTATGGTCTTTTTAACCTCACTGGCAGTCCTGTAAATACACAAAACCGCTAGGGGTATTTCCATGATTTCAGCCTCAATGGCATCCCTGTAAATATACAATACAATCAGGGGTATGTCTGTCATTTTATACCATAGTAAAACGGTAAAAGGGTAAATTTGACAAGGTAAAAACCAAGGTTTTTACCCCCTTCTCCTCTGATCGACTGTTTTAGCCGAAAATAGAGCTTTCATGGCTGGATTTCGCTCCTCCACATGTAAGCCTAAGATCTACAACAACCCATCAACCTAATAAGGCTAGAAACAAGAGAAAATGGATATTTCAGTACCTAGATGAACTAAAGCAGTAGCGCCCCGATGAATCCCTCTCCGATGACGTGATCCAGACGTCCTACCTCATTCTTCAAGCCACTGAGCTACTCCTACAGCCACCAGGGACCTCCACTATGCTCCTCCAATCGAGCTTGACCTCCCCCTTGTCTGAGCAATCCTCCGACACGCTGCTCCTCCTTGGCAGAGCTTCGGATCTGGCGCCTCTGTCGTAACAGAGGGTCTGGGACAGCTGAGCGAGGCGAGGTTGGTGATGGCGGTGAGGTGAGACGCGCGGCGGTGGTCTCGAGGGGCGGAGCTCACAGTCGATCGAGGGAGGAAAGAGAGAGAGTGTGAGATCGAGAGAGGAGAGAGAGAGCTCCCGGTCAATGCCCCCCTCTTATATATACCCATCACCAA
The DNA here is from genome assembly GCA_951800085.1 of Comarum palustre. Lineage (NCBI taxonomy): Eukaryota > Viridiplantae > Streptophyta > Magnoliopsida > Rosales > Rosaceae > Comarum > Comarum palustre. Next base: position 21,980,586 of record OX637576.1, on the reverse strand, counting down.
CGACCCGGATTTAATTAATGTTTCCGGGTGGCTCGTGGCCCCTTTAGCGGGTTGCACGGCTCCAGAAATAGCGAACTTCCCTGTATTCCAAGTTTTCCTGTGTAAAGAACAAACACGTCAAAGAGGCGTCCCCGGGTTTACCGAGGGAAGCCACTCCGATGCTTAAGTTAGACACTGTCAATTAAGCATAAAACTCGGGAATAGTCAAGAAGTTTCATCGTACCTTTATGGGGAGGCATGTGCCGGTATTTATAGTGGCATTGAAGGCGGCATTCCTGTCCCTTTCCAATGTGGGAGTAGTTTCCCTTGCTTTACTTAGTTTTATGGCGAATTGGGCCCAGACAAAGGGCCCAGAGTGGCTTCACATTTAATTGTAACCCGGTAAAGGTGAAATATTAGGTTCCACCTATAAACAAGTCCCCCAAGTCCTCAGTCAAGGGGTACGCTTGGGTGGGGACTTAAAATCGTTTCTTTACCGGGTTACAAAGTTAGCATCCAAACCCGGGGTACCCAGTCCCCCAAGTCCGTACGCAAGCGTAACCCGCAGACATTCTTTACGTTGAGAATTCAAAACGACGTCTCCGGGTTGTAGTGGGGGGAAACTGAAAAGTTTTTCGGTTTTGGGACGCGGCATGCACGACACGTGTCGATTTTCTCGAAAAACCGAAACGTCCCTTCAGTGTATGTCTCTAACTGTATAAATAGGGGTTGAAGGTGACAGTTTTGTCTCACCTCCAAACCCGATAACTTTGTCGTGCTTTTTGCTGTCGCTTTCTTTTGTCGCTGTTTTTTTTGATTCTCAATCTCAAATCGATCCCAAAAACCCCTTCAAACCCTCAAAAGTAAGGTATTGTTTCTTCTTCCCTCCTTTTTGATTGTTTTGGGACGATGTGTACTGTTTCTGGGTTCCCAGGAACGTTTTCTGGGTTTCTGCGTCTGGGAATTTAGCTTCGTGACGCCGGGTTATCTGGGTTTTGTTGACGCCCCCGTGTTTTCTTGTTTTGCAGATGGCCAACGAAACAATGGACACTCATGTCCCCGAGTTTGCCTCCGTAACCTTCACTGATGGGACCGCTCTTGACCCTCCCGGGTACTCATTGACAGCGGAGGAGATCGTGGAGCTAAGGAGCAACTGGAAGATCCCCGAGTCTGTAGAAATACGGCGTTTAGAACCCGAGGACCAGTTCTTCGCTCCCGGGGATGGGTGGACGCTGTGCCACGAGTATCAGCTACGCTGCGGCCTGTCACTCCCGCTGAAGGTAGAGGTGCAGTACCTCTTGGCTGCGAGCAACTTCGCAATCGGGCAAGTTGGACCGAACATGTGGAGGCAGCTACTCGGGTTGTGCGTTATGTACAAGGTGCTGAAGCAGCAGATGCCAACCTATCACGAGTTACACGCCATGTACCGGGCCGAGTACTCCCGGAAGGCGGGTTTCAGCGGGACCATCCAACTGAAGTCCAAAGCGGTTTTTAAGAAGATCGTCGAGGACCTGCCAACCTCCGTGAGCCGGACCTGGAGGGAGAAAAGTTTCCTGATAAGAAACTTTCAAGACCCGGGATACGCGTTTCAAGTACCGGGTGACTTCCAGCCACTGATGAGTGAGTCCTTCTCTCTCCGGATTCTTCTTTCTTTTCTCTATCCCGGGTTATAATTATGTTGTTTGTGTTGCAGATGTCCCCGACATTCCTCTGGAGCCGGTGATGGAGAAGAGGATCCGGAGGATGCTGTGGGCTTTTCGGGGGCAAGACGACCGGAGTTCATACCGGCTTTGTAGGCTGTATGTGTACAGCAGGTGCCGGTTGATGGAGCTCCCAGGTTTGTCTCGTGTTCCTTCAACTTTTATAATCAAAAGCTTCTTGTGTAACGGGCTATATGTGTTTTTGCAGCTCTTCTCCCGATGGAGTTTACGAAGCGGAAGAACCCGGGAAAATACGACGGGTTTGAAGATAAGGCTGTTTGGGCCGGGATCCGGACACAAGCAACGGATGGTCAATTATACGACATTAACCTGACCACGAAAGCGGCTTTCCTGCGGCCAGAAGCAGAGCAAGGGGATACTGAGAAATTCCTCGTGGACACCTTGCACTTCAACGAGATTCCCGGGTACCTTGCTGAGGTACTTGGCACAGAGATGTACCAGGAGTTAGATGAAGAGATTGTGGGGAGCCCCGCGGAGGTGGCGGAAGACCCGGTGATTGAAGAACCGGTGGCTCAATTCCCCTTAGCAGACGAAGAGGTGGAGTTTGAAGAACCGGTGATGAGCGCAGTTCCCTCATCTATGCTCCCGGGTGAGGAGGAGTTTACCGAAGAGGATGACGACGGGGGTGAAGAGGTTGGAGGGTTGAAAATGGTGATAGGGAGTGAGAACCCGGAGGGGAGTGACAGGAGTGACGAAGTTCACGAAGTAGAGCCCGTTCCCTCTCGCAAACGCACCCGGGAGGCATCCAGCTCGGCGAGGTCCGAGAGGAGGAAGAAAAGGAAGGAGAGGAGGGAGAGGAAGCAGCACCGGGCCGCTAATGAGATAATGGAGGAGTTGGCAAGCGGGGGGATGGCGGACGTGGCCATCCAGAGGATGGTAGCGGACTTGAAGAATTGTGCCGCCGACTCCTTCACTCTGGAGCATGAGGACCCGGTGATTGTAGCCCGGAGGACACAGGAGAAACTGATGCGGGTAAGTGTTTCTTCTTCTCTAACCCGTGTCCTCTTTTTTTTTTTTTTTTTTTTTGAATACTAACCCGTTATCTGTTTCATGCAGGCGGTCAGGATGTCGTACTTGGCAACTGACCGGCTCATCAACGAAGGCATCCCCGAGAGAGAGAGTGTGCTCAGGGACGACCTCCGGGCGGCCCGGGACCAGGTGACTGCGAGCGAAGAATGCCTGGCTCGGTTCCGGGAAGAGGCCAGTGCAGCAGCGGTCTCGTCGTGGGAGGAGTTGTCCAAGGCGGAAGACCAAATGACCGAGTTAGTGGCCAAAAACTCGGAGCTTGAGAAGGTCATCGAGGGTCATCGGGAGGACCGGTGTTCTCAAGATGCCGTTATAGCTCAGCTGACCGAGCAAAACCAGGCGCTGCAGCAACAAGTTACTTCCTTGGAGCAACAAAAAGGAGCTTTAGTCCAGGCAGTTTCCCGGGCCAAAGACTCTGCCATCTCCGAGTTTCTGGCGAGCCCCGAGTTTAAACTGAAGCTGCGGTCGGCAAGGGCTGAGGCTCGTGCCGAAATTGTTAGCGCCGGGATTCGCCAAGGGTGGCTCGACAAAGCCGGGTATGATGGTCACCAAGGTCACGTTAGACCCGACGAGGCTGCAGGCACCTCCCGGTCGACTCCTGCCATGGCCGCAAACCCTAGGGCTCCTGCAAACCCGGCTCGGAGTCCCCCAGTTCATTCTTCAGCAGCCCGGAGAGGTACTTCTCGTGGTGGGATTGTCGGTGGTCCTCAAAACCGGCCATCGCTCCGTAGGGGACAGTTTATCATACGGCCCCGGGGAGGACGTGGCGGGTCGAGCACTGGCGGGGGTAGCGGGTCTGCAGCGCCATGAGCTGGAGATTCTCGGAGGGTTTGTCTTTGCTTTTGTAGACTAGCCTTTATTTTTGTAGCGGCTTTCTGCCTTGTAGCTGACTTTCGAATAAAAGTATTCAAGCTGTTGGCATAATTTTTCCTGTCAAATAACACGTTAACTTGATGCATATCTTGCAAGTGTAGAAAAAAAATTTACATATGGTGCCGGTCTGGCATGTTATCGTCATAAAATAACAATAGGCCCGGTAGGGCTTTACCGGTCCGTTAGGGCTTCCTGTCAAATAACACGGTAATGTGATGCATAATATACAAGTGTTGACAAAATGTACGCATATTGCCGGTTTGGCATGTTAACATTATAAAGTGAAAATGGAGCCGGTAAGGCTTTACGGGTCCGTTAGGACTTCCAAGGGCTTCCTGCCAAATAACACGGTAATCTGATGCAAAACATGCAAATGTGATAAAATTTACACATATAATGCCGGTTTGGCATGTAAGTAAAAATAGTGCCGCTAGGGCTGTATGGGTCCGTTAAGACTTTCAAAGACTGAAATAAGGCCGTGAAAGGCTTGCAATATTTCAAGTTATGGAGATTACCAGAGATTATCAGAGATTTATCGGAGCTTGCCGAGTTTTGACCATGAAATAAGGCCGTGAAAGGCTTGCAATATTTCATGTCAAATGGAGATTACCGGAGATTATCGGAGCTTGCTAAGTTTTGACAATGAAATAAGGCCGTGAAAGGCTTGCAATATTTCATGTCAAATGGAGATTATCGGAGATTATCGGAGATTTATCGGAGCTTGCCGAGTTTTGACAATGAAATAAGGCCGTGAAAGGCTTGCAATATTTCATGTCAAATGGAGATTATCGGAGATTTATCGGAGCTTGCCGAGTTTTGACAATGAAATAAGGCCGTGAAAGGCTTGCAATATTTCATGTCAAATGGAGATTATCGGAGATTTATCGGAGCTTGCCGAGTTTTGACAATGAAATAAGGCCGTGAAAGGCTTGCAATATTTCATGTCAAATGGAGATCGCCTGCATTCACTCAACAAACTGATTGATAGACATAACCCGGTCGGGATTTATGTGGGCCTGAAAGGCTTTATATATATCACATCAAAACATAATAAGCTTGGACAGTTATAGATAACTTGGTACCTATTATCAAGCGAGTGGGAGGGTAGCGTACTTGATGTATGCACTGTCATAACCCGGAGAGTCAGCAAGTCTGGCTGACGTCTCATTGGCATTCCCACCATTGTTCTTCCAAAATATTAAGCGGGAGGTCCTGAGTTCATCTCTCAACGAGAGCACCAATTGTTTCCGGGTGGCTCGTGGCCCCTTTAGCGGGTTGCACGGCTCCAGAAATAGCGAACTTCCCTGTACTCCGAGTTTTCCTGTGTAAAGAACAAACACGTCAAAGAGGCGTCCCCGGGTTTACCGGAGGAAGCCACTCCGATGCTTAAGTTAGACACTGTCAGCTAAGCATAAAACTCGGGAATAGTCAAGAAGTTTCATCGTACCTTTATGGGGAGGCATGTGCCGGTATTTATAGTGGCATTGAAGGCGGCATTCCTGTCCCTTTCCAATGTGGGAGTAGTTTCCCTTGCTTTACTTAGTTTTATGGCGAATTGGGCCCAGACAAAGGGCCCAGAGTGGCTTCACATTTAATTGTAACCCGGTAAAGGTGAAATATTAGGTTCCACCTATAAACAATTAACTAAAGTTACCATGAGCGGTAAATGGTTATTTATTATTTACTTTTACCGCGTAGTAACTATACCATAACCCGAATAACTTTCGCATACGAATTCTGATTAATTCATAGGACATACCCACGAGTTCGTATTAATTTCCTCTACAACTTTCTCGAAGGGAGTTTTCCTAAATTCTCGACTTATCGCAAAGTTATCTTTTTGCGGTAAAATAATTAACATTTATTACTTCCGTAAATTGAATAAATTCATAATAAACAGCTCGTAGCTCCGGAAAATATTTCGGACTCATCGAAAGACTAGTATTAACATAATCTACCCCTCGGAACATTAATTCTATTTTTTCCTCAGAATCGAGAATATCTCGATATTAAAGTCGAATATTAATTCGGGAAAAATTAACAGCGCGGTTACAACCCTCTGTAATTCGCCTGATAACGATAAAAAGGTAAATTTCGGGACGGGGTGTTACAATGACAGTGGTGGTTGTGGTGAGGAGGCTGGGGGAGAGGCGGAGGGGTCGACAGAGGGGTTGACGATGGAGGGATTGGGGAGGGTGATGGCGGCGGCGGTGATGAGGAGGAGGAGAGAGGTGGTGGCGGAGGTGAGGTTTTCTGTGTGGGAGAAAAAATGGAGATGTTCTCTAGTTTTTTAGAGAGGAGAGAGAAATAAAGAGTGAAGAAGAAGATTTTAGAGACGGTGAAAGAGAATGAGATGAGAGAAGTATGGTTCCTGTATAGAAGGTCCATTGTAAGAGATTTGTTTAAGCCAAGAAGAAGCTGCCACGTATGTATATTTATTATTATAATTATTAAATTAAAAATTCGGGTCAGGTTAGTTTTTTTCAGATTGGATAAGGGCAAACCCGCATTCAAATCGGTTTAAACCGGGTCGGGTCGGTTTTTAACTTTTTTTAACCTATTTATTCTGTCACGCCCCGGCCTAATTCACCTTCCTAAACCCTAGTTAGGACGTGCGAGACCTATCCCAAGAAAGATTTACTCGTAATCCCCCTCGAGAAGGGATAACCCTATTTCCAAACCAATTTCAAACAATCCAAACGTTACTGGAATAGACCTCACAGTCGGAGGTTATCCCGATTTCCGCATTTGGATCTCAAACCAATCATTTAGAGGACCTAGGGTTCTAATAATATTTGTGACTGCACCCGATCCCAGTCATGCTGCCTACGTACCCTGTCCTCAGGGATCAAGCCACACGTAGCTCTTATTTTTATTTAACGCCCTAACCGGGAAAATCCCGCTTCTATTTATCGATCGACTACCTATTGTGGATGCACGTACGACTAAGGTCATTCCGGAGTTTAACCTCTCCGTTGAGGTATTCACCGCCCAACTATCTATCGGGATTAATCCTATAATTCAACCATTCTAATCCATGGCATCTAAACATACAACACATAAATATAAAATTAAGACAACCACGTAAATATATATATATATATATATATATATATATATATATATATATATATATATATATAAATCTTCCAAGAGTATATAAGTAAAACCACCCAATGGGCACCCTTGTAGTTAATGTGAATTGTCAAGGGCATTTAAGGAATTTCGACTTTAGTAACAGCCTTGTAAATAAACAAAACCGCCATGGGTATTTCTAAGATTTCAACCTCAGTGGAAATTCTTCACCTCGAAATCCCGCTGCGTCAACTACTGCCTCACTGTAAATCCTCAAAACTTAGTCGATCAATATACACCTACAATTATATAATCGACCTTAGTTACCACACGAATGTAATAATGACTCGATTCGACTGAACGTCACACTAAACGATAACCGAAACCAGCAAATTATATATCCACGCGCTCGTATCGACGAGTACATGATCCTGGGACAACTCACTGCCCCTGAGGATGTCAGACGCGCCGCCACATGCGGCTGCCCGTGGGCCCCACGTGCCACCACCCAAAAACCACCTACAAGCAACCATAACAACCCTAGAATGCCTATAGGAACAACCATAACTCTTAGAACTGCCGACGCGCCTACAAGCGCAGCCACAGCCCGCGGCGCGTGGGCGTCACGCGCCTCCACCCAAAACACAGAATTTTAACAAACTCAAAACATGAAAGTTGTAGATCACAACAAGGGGAACAACTTTAATACCTATGGGTTTTGATCAACTCGGCTGGGAAGTGGCCCAAAACCGCCCCGAAAGGGCTGCCTCCACCTCAGCCGCTCCTGCCGCCGTGTTGAGCTTCAACATCACCGGAGGTCCGCCTAGAACGTCTTGGGCGTCCTTTCTGGACTGGTTTCATGGCTCACCACCACCCCACCCCAGAGCACCAGTTGGGTCGAGAACCGGGTCTCGACGCCTTACTGTGTAAGCTTAGAGGTGTTGTTCCAGGCCGATCTGGACCACGTCATCACCACAGGAAGGCTCGCACGGAGGAGGGGAAGAGATCCCGACCGGCGTCGACGTCTCTGGTGGCCGGAGCTCGCCGTAAATGTCGGGTCGGCCAGGTCCGGGTCGAGTCATTTTAAATTTTCGGATAGTGAAGGAACGCGCGCGCGCGTAGAAGGGGCGAAGAAAATGGATTATTTCCATTTTTGAAAATTCATCCTTTCTATTTATATACTTTCTAAAAACGGAAACCTCACTTCTGTTGACTGTAACTTCTCCACCCAGTATCTGATTCACACCTGCCGCGCGCCCCCGAGCTCGTATCGTCGAGCACTACAACTTTCGTGAATGAAGTTTTCCAAGATACTCGACGTGACAAAAAGTCAACCTTTGACCCTTTAAATAGGTCATTTCCGAGCGTCCCTTGACTACGAATACTTTAGCACCCTTATCGGAGATACGAATACGCACCAATACCACTAAACTTTCCAAACTACACTCATTAAAACTTCATGGAAACTAACAGCGCAGTTACAATCCTCTGTAACCCGCCTGATCCCGGTAAACAAAAAAATTTAGAACGGTGTGTTACATATTCAGATCAATTAACCGGTTTGGTTTTACAAACAGTTTTTTCATTGTTCGATTTCTTTTTCAATTTTTACCCAGCCCTAAGCACGAAGATTAATTTCCTAACATTACATTCCGAATTATTTCTCATACCAAATGTAATAGATTATCAATATCCCAAATGTAATGGGAATATAAATAGCGTCTCCAATACCTCCCTTAATCGAGGAATAGATTATCAATATCCCAAATGTAATGGGAATATAAATAGCGTCTCCAATACCTCCCTTAATCGAGGAATAGTTGCTTGCTTTTGACATAACAGTGCACAACCTCTTCCATCTTAGCCATTTCTGCAAGAAATTAACCAAGTCTTCCGTGCGTCAGTCGCTCCACGTCACCCCTGCGACAGTCAAATCAGAAGCTCACACGTTGCACTCTTCGTCCACGTCATCGTTGCTGAAAAAACAACGAACAGCTCTGATTCGTCTCCGGCTGCGCCTTCCTCCTCTTGAAAGATCTCCCAGATCTCCAACCCACTAGCAAGATCTCCAACTCCAACCCATCGAACCCGTCCATTAAAATCCTAAATTTTCTGATTCCCCCCATGACTTCCCCTCTAAACCAGATTAGGCTCCCGAGAAGTGGAAGGCGAACGTATACGGTGTGTTGACGGCGGCGCGAAATGGAAGGAGGAACGACGACGGAGAATTTTTTCGATGAACAGCGGCGGATTGAGCAGCAGAGGAGGAAGGGCACGTGAGAAAAAAAGTGTCATGTTTCATTTGACGCACATAAGACTTTCTCATCAATCAAATACTTAAGGAAAAACAAAGCACAGTGGGCCACTTGCCTCTCCCTCCGCGCATTCGGCTAAAACTGACGCCGAGAATGCCAAGGCTAATACGGACAAGGACTATCCGAGAGGCGAGTTTCAGTTTCGGGAGGCGAGCTCGTGGAAGAGCTTCGTCGTTAACCTAAGGATGCTCTTCGCTTATCCTTGGGAGCGGGTCAAGAAGGGAAGCGTGTTGACAATGACATGGTTTTTTATCCGTTCTCACATTTTGATTTTGAATTTCTGATTTTATGTAATTAATTTTGACAGTGTTTGGTGTTGAATTTGAAAGAGCTGTGGTTTTTGATTTCTTCAGATAGCTGATCAGTTAAAGAGTCGATTCTCTAGTGGATTATCACTGCCTCAATTTTGTGAAAGCTGCGTATGATCCAGATATTGTAGAGTGAGAAGGCTACTTTGATGTGTTTTGGATCCAGATATTGTAGAGAGAGTTGAGTGTGTCTAAACTTCAGAAAATTAAGGCCTTTAAATGTTGATAGTGGGATCTTTCCAATGGAACCCGTTACTGTTATCAGTCTCATCCATTGGACAGGGCTCTCAATTGTACAGTCATATATTAACCAATTATTTATACAAAATTACAATTTCCAGTCCAAATTCTCTAGATTTCCTTTTTTAAAGCTTGATTCCTTCCAAAAATAGACACTGCCTTTTACAGTAAAATAATGACTCAGAAAGAACAATAGCGCGACAATGAGTATAACTGTGTAACGTCTGTGATTCCTTCCAAAAATAGACACTGCCTTTTACAGTAAAATAATGACTCAGAAAGAACAATATTCCTTCCAAAAATAGACACTGCCTTTTACAGTAAAATAATGACTCAGAAAGAACAATAGCGCGACAATGAGTATAACTGTGTAACGTCTGTGGCAGTAACTAACGAGCTAGCCAGTAGCGCGACAATGAGTATAACTGTGTAACGTCTGTGGCAGTAACTAACGAGCTAGCCAGGGTCATGCTCAACTTTGAGCCTTAATTAACGGCTAACAAGGTAATGGTGGCTTTTTTTTATCGAGCAACTCAAGCAAGTAAGAGTCGAAGTAATTGCATGCCAAAATTGTAAGCCAGCAGAGCGCATAGATGAAGCAGGAGACACACTTAAACCACAGAGGAAATGGAATACAGATGGCTATGAAAATCGCCGTGACACCAAAGAAAATTCCGATCCCCTCGAACACATGAGCCGCTTGATCAAAGTTGGAGCGAATACATCTTCCTACAAAGAAGCAAGTAAAGGCAAGAATGATGGTTAATGCCAGGAAGCAAAAGATTGCAGGAAGCTGATAGTGAATCTGGGCGGAGAGGAGTGCCATCTCGATGGCCGACGCCGAGCTGAGCACAACAAAGTTGTTGCCCCAATAATCTAGCAGCTGGCGGTGGTTCCTTTGTTTGGCCTCTGCCGCTGCTGCTGGTTGAGCCATTTCTTCGTCAGGATGAGGATCAGGAACCAAACCAAGTTTTCTAATGACTCCGACCACAGATGCCTTTACATTCTCCATAGTACGTACACTTTATTTGGAGTTTTCTGGGTTTTTTTGGTCGTTGAGTTTTCTGGGTTGAGTATTTTGCGTGTACATCAGTAGTTAAATAGATGAAGATCAACTTTTTTATGCGGAAGAAAAATCCAAAGATGAAAACCTGTTCTACACTCTCTACTAAAGCGTCATGGTGTGTGAATTGAAGTTGCAGCGAAATATCCAATACAACCTTAAGTTCATTGGAAAATTCTATCGCAACTTTTATAAAGAACCAGTTACTATACAGTACACCGGCTCCCACCCATGATGCATACGATATTATGGGTTTAGCTTTGATATCATTGTTGACAATAGCGTCTTTGACGAGTTAATGACAATGAAATTATTAGGGTTGTATTGAATTTTGATTTCGGTATACTTTATTTAAGTGTTAGGAGTTAGAGTGGATTTGGGCCGGTAGGAGAGCCATTTTCGATCGCGGAGGCTGAGCAAAATACTATGAACATCTTTGGCCAATTCAAGTTGCGGTTTCCGGCCACCGGTGGTTGATCAACTTCTCTGAAGCACTGACACTTTTATTGAAAAAGTGTCGGAGTGTCAGACACTCCCCGACACGCCACGTCGTCGATTTGAGAATTTTCACAAAACAAATCAAAACCTAAATCGCAGAAGGCAGTAAGGCACTAAGCCGCACCTCACCTAAAACACAAATAGAGACACACAGAGAGGGAGGCGAGTTCCGACGCCCAGCTTCGACCTCCGCGCTCTGACGCCCAGCTCCGGCGACTAACCTTCGAGTTAGAACGGCCAGGTGAGACGTTCAACAGTAAGCCACTACGCCACACTTCACCTAAAACTTAAATAGAGAAACGCAAAGAGGGAGGCGAGTTTCGACGCCCAGCTTCGACCTCCGCACTCCGACGCCCAACTCCGACGGTCAACCTTGAAGTTTCGACGGCCAGGCAAAACCTTCGACCTCCGCGCTCTGACGCCCAGCTCCGGCGGCCAATCTCCAACCTCTGAGCTCTGTCCTCAAAATCTTCTTTGATCTGTGAAAACTCTTCCTGTAAGTTCATCACTTGATTCACTTCATCTTATCCTCTTTTATAATTATTGTTCCAGAATCTAGAATCTGTGGGGAATGTTTGATTGTGTGAACTGTGAAGTCATGATTTTGTTGAAGTATATGTTATGCACATTTGGACTTAATTAAACAAGTTTTTGTCCAACTTTGGACACATTTATTAATTCTCTTTGATGTTATTTGTTAGGATTATGCAATGGAATGGATTCAGAACATTATTTTGATAATATAATTGATTATTTCATATTTTAGTATATTTTGATGTATTAAAAATATATAAATATATTATTCTTTTTGTTGTGTCGAAGCCGTGTCGAATATGCAGTTTTTAGGTTTTTCTGTGTCGCCGTGTAGCGCCGTATCGTGTCGCAGTGTCCATGTCCGTGTCCGTGCAACATAGATCAACTTTTTCGTCGTCAGCTGGATGGTAAATCCAGCCAAGTTTTGTAAGAAGTTGGAGGGCAAATGCCTTCAAATCCATTTTGGTATACTTCACATTGTTGGAGTTGTAATACTCTTTAAAAAAATCTCATATGACAAGAATTAGACGATATCAACTACTCTATAACAGTTTATTGGATGACACAATATCTAATTTATCTCAAAAGAGAACTCACCGCCCGTTTTGTAATACTCGTGAGTTATCCTCCTTTTATAGTGCCGTGTACTTGTATTATGGTTTAGGAAACTTTGAGGAAAAAAATAGACTACTTGACCCAGCTTAATTACTTGCAGCTATGACAACAAGCAGCATCATATGTGACCATAATCATACACTTCATTAAACCAGACCCTTTCAATTTCCTCTCATAACATAATTTAACTGAAAAAAAAAAACTGAATTTAAAGTCAACAATTTCGGCGGACAGTCTTGGGCCGACGTTAGTGGCCCAAGTGACAGGACGCAAATCACCAAGGCACCAGCTTCCTCACATGCCACCCTTCCCCCACAATCCCCAATTCCATTTCTGTTCTCAAGTTTGACACTTGATCTGTAATTTAACACTCACTCTCAGTGCACTAGTATAGTGGTAACTAAAATTTGGAACTCTTTCGAGCATAAGCAATATTGGGAACTCTTTTGGAACTTTTTTCTTTTCCAAAATTTTTTTTTGGGATACAATGTTTACCAATGATCGGAGACAAGAAGATTGAACCGGATGACATGGAACTTCAATCAGGTTACCACTTACCACCCCGGCCTTCTACTATATGTGGTCATTTCACAGAATTGGTCTTCACTGATGTATGCTTCAAATGGCCGTGTACTTCCCATTTTGTGGCGGTGAGTCTACATATTTATGCTTTTGCTGATCCTAACATTAGGCTGCCGCTCTTAGTTTCTTAAACAAATCATAGAATAAGTGGCAAACATTAGTATTTGACATCTAATTCAACCTACGATATCTTAAGTGATGCACATCCGGCCAAGCAACAATGATCACTTAGTGTGGTGGGAACCCTCTTGACACTTGTCTTCAATGCTTACCAAGTCCAGTTAGTTAAATTTAGTTTACTCTTTTGAAGTTTAAGGGCAACTTCATGTTAGTCCTTAAACTTTCAATTTCATCAAAATGTCCTTTAAGCTTTCTAAATTTAATCAGTCGTACCTGATTTAACAAACTCTGTCCAAATTAGATGTTAAATCTATTAATATGGCCCATTAAAAGGGCTAGAAGGATCATTTTATTTCTAAGGAAAAAAACACACGACAATGCTCTTTCTTCTTCGACTCTCCCTCATAAAATCTTCCCAAATTGCTCTTAATGACATCTGAGCAATCTTCATCATTCTTCCCTTAATTTCAAATGTTATAATATTCATTCACCTCTTAAACATTACCTCTCTCGCCGGCCCCCACACTACCACAGCTAGATAAGAAAATCACACATGCAAGTTTGACGGTATCTGTTAAATTGGACATGACTGATTGAATTTGGAAAGCTTAAGGGGTATTCTGATGAAATTGAAAGTTTAAGGACTAACATGAAGTTGCTCATAAACTTCATAGGGTTAAACTGAATTTAATTCTAGAAACATTGTAAGCAGGAAATTGTAGGCAATGTAACTGCAATCACATCTAAATAGTACCTAGCTTATTTAGTGGTAGATGAATTATGCAATTGAATCACTTTATTAACTCTACAACCGTTTCAAACAAGGAAGATATTGTCAGGAAAAAACAAAGGAAGATATTGTGAAGTCAGAAGTGGTTTTTTTAATCCGAAAAAGTTTAGATAAGAGGGGGGTTTCAATACTTATCAAGGCTAGGGCAAACCCTGCGACCTAGGCCCGGAGGCTTTCGGATTTGTTGACTGGGGGGAGTTTCACCCACGTTTACTGAGAGGTGGCACCCTCTTCAAGAGCCCGGAAGCATTCCCCAAAGAGACCACACCCTCATCCAGCGGCTCAAGGACTTGTTACAGCCCAAGGATCCAGAGACATTTTACAGATTACCTACCAATGAGGGATTGTTGGTAGCGGGGATCAAACTTGTGTGGGTTTACACCTCAAGTCCTCCCATAGCCAACTGAACCAACCCTCTGTTGGACCGTTTGATGTTTACGTCATAGGTTTAGGATTTGTTGGACCGTTTGATGATTACGTCATAGGTTTCCGAAATAATTGTTTTGCTGTTTTTCGTTGTTTGTTTCAGTTAATAACTATCCTATGTATTAGGATCAAGCTGATAGGGTTTTACTGGAATTAGTCCTAGTCTTCAGCAAGTAAGATCTTGTTCTCCGGCTTGTTGGAGACTTGACCTATTCTCTTGCTTTTATCTCTTCTGTAAGGCTATTTAAAGCCATGCTCTCGGTTAATTCAGCATTCAAGTTTTGCATTGAGTCACCATTTGTTGAGCCTCCTTAGTTTATCCAACAATTGGTATCAGAGCCCCATCATCGGGGCCTGATTGAGAGTTAAGGAGAGAGGGTAAAACACTGAGAGAAAGAGTGTTTGAAAGGAAACAGGTGAGATGACAGAGAGCAGCAGCAGCAATGGCAAGTTCGTACAACCTGCAATTCCAAAGTTCGATGGCTACTATGAGCACTGGGCCAAATTAATGGAGAACTTCCTTCGTTCCAAGGAGTATTGGAACTTGATCGAGGAAGGAATTGACATAGTTCCAGCAGGAACTCAACCAACTGAAGCGCAATTGAAGGTAATGGAGGATCAGTTGCTGAAGGACAAGAAGGTCAAGAACTATCTCTATCAAGCCATTGATAGAGAGATAATGGAAACAATTCTCAATGATGACACTTCAAAGCAGATTTGGGATTCAATGGCACAAAAATTCAAAGGCTCCACCAGAGTGAAAAGAGCTCAACTTCAAACATTGAAGACTGAGTTTGAGTTGCTGAAGATGAAGGAAGGAGAGTCTGTGAACACCTTCTTCGGACGAACTCTCTCCATAGTCAAGCGAATGAAAGCATGTGAAGAAAGTGTACAAGAAAGGGAAATCACAGGAAAGATTCTGAGATCATTAGTGCCGAAATTCAACTATGTGGTGTGCTCCATTGAAGAGTCTAACAATGTAGACACACTGACTGTAGATGAACTCCAAAGCAGCTTGCTCATTCATGAGCAGAGAATGAGGAATGTTGCAAAAGAAGAACAAGTCTTGAAGGTGACATCTGAGGAAAGAGCAGGAAGAGGAAGAGGAGCATTCAGAGGAGGCAGAGGTAGAGGGAGAGGCAGACAGTCTTTCAACAAAACTTTAGTAGAATGCTACAAGTGTCACAATCTAGGACACTTTCAGTATGAGTGTCCTAGCTGGAATAAAAGAGCAAATTATGCAGAGCTAAATGAAGAGGATGAGATGCTATTGATGGCGCATACAGATCAGAATGAAAAGAAAAAGGAAGAGGTGTGGTTCCTTGATTCTGGATGCTCAAATCATATGACTGGCAATAAAGTTTGGTTTGAGAAATTGGATGAGGAATTCAGGCATTTTGTAAAGCTTGGGAATGACCACAGAATGGAAGTGCTTGGAAAGGGAAATATCAAGATTCAAGTTGAAGGTACAACTCAAACTGTAAGTGATGTGTACTATGTTCCTGACTTAAGAAATAATCTCTTAAGTATTGGTCAATTACAAGATAAGGGATTGACTACACTAATTCGAAACGGCACTTGTCGATTGTATCATCATAGTAGGGGTTGCATTCTTGAAAGTAAAATGACTGCAAATAGAATGTTTGTGGTGTTAGCTAAGATTTGTATGCAGCCCTCAACCTGTCTCAAAGTGAGTTCAGAAGAAATAGGAGATATGTGGCACAAGAGGTTTGGACATCTAAATCACAGGAGCATGAAGATAATGCAACAAAAGAAGATGGTTCAAGGGCTTCCATGCTTCAGGACCACAAATAAGATTTGTACAAGCTGCATGAAGGGGAAACAGCATCGTGAGATTCTACCAAAGAGAAGCAAATGGAGAGCAACGAAATTACTGCAACTCATTCACTCAGATATCTGCGGTCCCATAACTCCTATGTCACACAGCCACAAAAGGTACATCTTGACATTCATAGATGACATTACTCGCAAAATTTGGGTATACTTGTTGAATGCAAAAAGTGAAGCATTTGCCATGTTCAAAAATTTCAAGAATAGTGTGGAGAAAGAAAGTGGTATGTCTATATGTTGCCTAAGAACAGATAGGGGAGGAGAATTCACCTCAAATGAGTTCATGGAATTCTGCAAGCTTCATGGGATCAAACGCCAACTAACAACAGCCTATACTCCTCAACAAAACGGTGTGGCAGAACGCAAGAATCGTACCATCTTAAACATGGTGAGATGCTTGCTTGAGGAGAAGAAGATACCTAAGATGTTCTGGCCGGAAGCAGTGAAATGGACATGTCATGTTGTAAACCGAAGTCCAACTTCGGCAGTGAAAGACAAGACTCCAGAAGAAGGTTGGAGTGGAATGAAGCCAAATGTTGGCTATTTCAAGGTGTTTGGGTGTATTGGAAATGTGCATATACCTGAAGCAAGGAGATTGAAGCTGGATGCTAGGAGCAGGAAGTGTGTGCTATTAGGTTACAGTGATGAGTCAAAAGGATACAAGATGTATGATCCAGTTGAGAAGAAAGTATTTGTGAGCAAAGATGTTGTGTTTGAAGAAGGAGAGTGTTGGGACTGGGGAGGACTGAAGAAGAAAACAATAATGATGTGCTAGATTGGGGAGAAGTTGAAGGTGAGCTGTATGGATCAAGTGATGAAGAAGCTGAGGGAGAAGAAGTCCAAGAAGAACCTATAGTCACTTCAAGCAGCTCTAATGAAACAACAACTCCTCAAGATGTTGAAACTAATTCCTTGATTCAAAGAAGAATATCTAGAGTTCCAGCCTATTTACAAGATTATGTCACAGGTGAAGGACTCTCAGATGAAGAAGAGGTACAGAACTTGGTAATGTTTATGTCTTCTGATGATCCTACATGCTATGAAGATGCAAAAAGAAGCAAAAGATGGAGGGATGCTATGGATTTGGAGATAGAATCAATTGTGAAAAATAAAACTTGGCAGCTTGTTGATATACCAAAGGAGACTAAGGTGATTGGGGTAAAATGGATTTACAGAACTAAGCTGAATGAAAATGGTGAAGTGGACAAATGCAAAGCGAGGCTAGTGGCAAAAGAATATGCTCAGGAAAGAGGAGTAGACTATAATGAAGTTTTTGCACCAGTGGCTAGATGGGATACAATCAGAACTGTGATAGCTTTGGCTGCAAGAAATGGATGGACACTTTTTCAGCTGGATGTCAAGAGCGCATTTTTACATGGAGATCTGAAGGAAGCTGTTTATATAGCTCAACCACAGGGCTATGAGGTGAAAGGAGAAGAAAACAAGGTATACAAGCTGAACAAGGCACTATATGGATTGAAACAGGTGCCAAGGGCCTGGTTCAGTAGGATTGAAGGATATTTTCTCAAGCAAGAGTTCGAGAGGAGTAGTCATGAATATACTCTATTTGTCAAGAAGGAAGGGAAAGACAATATCCTAATTGTAAGTCTTTATGTAGATGATCTCATCTTTACAAGTAACAGTCCAGCTATGTTGGAAGGATTCAAAAGCTCAATGAAAAAGGAGTTTGAAATGACTGATTTGGGAGAAATGAGATACTTCCTGGGAGTGGAGATACATCAAGGCCCGAAAGGCATCTTTATTAGCCAGAAGAAGTATGCTGAAGAAATACTTGAGAGGTTTGGTTTAAAAGAATGCAATGGAGTCAAGAATCCATTGGTTCCTGGGAATAAATTATCCAGAGAAGAAGAAGGAAAGAAGGTTAATCCAACTTTGTACAAACAAATGGTTGGAAGTCTGATGTACATGACAGCCACCAGGCCGGACTTGATGTATAGTGTGTGTCTGATTAGTAGGTTCATGTCCAATCCCATGGAATCTCATTTGCTTGCAGCAAAACGAATCTTTAGGTACATTCGAGGGACAACTGAGCTTGGCATTTTTTTATGAGAAGGGTGGTACCAGTGAATTATTGGCCTACACAGACAGTGACTATGCAGGAGATGTTGATGAGTTGAAGATTACTTCTGGTTATGTGTTCATGTTGAGTAATGGTGCAATAGCTTGGTCCTCAAAGAAACAATCAATGGTGACACTATCAACCACAGAAGCAGAATATGTTGCAGCAGCTTGTGCATGTCAATGCATATGGATGCAGCAAATTCTGAAGCAAATTGGAGACACTCAAGGTGATTCAGCCACAATCCTATGTGATAACACATCTACGATCAAGCTTGCGAGGAATCCAGTCCTTCATAGTATAAGCAAACACATAGCTGTGAGGTACCATTTTCTTCGAAATCTTGCAAAGGAAGGGAAAATTGATATGAGACACTGTGGTACAAATGAGCAGCTAGCAGACATCATGACAAAGCCATTGCGTCTAGAAGTGTTCGAGAAACTCAGGACTGCACTTGGTATGAAGACTGTTGCTGAGGTAAACTGAAACTTGCTTCTAGCAGTTCCAGTTTAGGGGAGGAATTTGTTGGACCGTTTGATGTTTACGTCATAGGTTTAGGATTTGTTGGACCGTTTGATGATTATGTCATAGGTTTCCGAAATAATTGTTTTGCTGTTTTTCGTTGTTTGTTTCAGTTAATAACTATCCTATGTATTAGGATCAAGCTGATAGGGTTTTACTGGAATTAGTCCTAGTCTTCAGCAAGTAAGATCTTGTTCTCCGGCTTGTTGGAGACTTGACCTATTCTCTTGCTTTTATCTCTTCTGTAAGGCTATTTAAAGCCATGCTCTCGGTTAATTCAGCATTCAAGTTTTGCATTGAGTCACCATTTGTTGAGCCTCCTTAGTTTATCCAACACCCTCATTGGCATGGAGTCAGAAGTGGTTGATGTTATGAAGAGGATGCTGAAGCAGACTGCTTCAGTAATGTAGCCAAGGCATTATTGGACAAATATGTTTCTGAAAATGAGCTATTGAGTCACATCTATCCTTTGTTTGTTGTTGGTTGCTGAGAAGATAGTTTAGTTAATTTTGGGTTTGGCTTAGTATCTGTAATCGATCAGAATACTACAGTGAATTTGAGAACAGCTATACACATGCAGAAGGCAATTTCTGGAACGCTATATGCAGACGACTGCTTATACAAAAGTGTAATTCTTTATCAAACAGTTTATGCATACACGTTCTGTAACTAAATCAAATTTCTGATCCATGCCATTGGAAGAAACTAAAAACCAAACGTACACAGACAAACTCTGAAGGTTGACTTGGAACTGCATGTCGTCCCGCTGTTGGGTATTATTCTTGCTGCTTTACTTAACATTTTTGCAATTACAAAATCGTATTGCAGACCAGGAGACGACATAGATGAAGCACGTGAGATATCTGAACCAGGAAGGAAATGGAATGATGACGGCTATGAAGAAGGCAGTGAGTCCAAAGAAGATGTCAAGTCGTTCAAGCAGGTGAGCCGATTTTGGGTAGTTTGAGCGTATAAAACTGCTGACAAAGACACAAGTAATGGCAAACAGGATTGCCAAGCCGAGAAAGTAAAAGGTTAAGGGGAGTGACAAGTGAATGGATTGTAATGCTATATCAATGGCGGCTGCCCAGGAGGACACCGCAATAATCTTAGCCCAGTCCATGTCGCGGTTATGTCTTGTTGGCTCGGCTGCGGCTGCTTCTTGGTCAGGAGAACCATCAAGTGCGCCAGTTTTCTCGAGTAGTAGGATCAGTTTGGTAAACAATGGCATTGCGCGGCCAGGTTTTTGATCCATTCTCACATTTTGATTTTGAATTTGACATTATGTAATTAAATTTTTACAGTGTTTGATGTTGAATTTGAAAGAACTATGGTTTTTGATTTCTCAGATAACTGATCAGTTAAGGATCGATTCTCTTTGGATTATCACTGCCTCAAATCTGTGAAAGAAGTTTGTGAAAGCTGCGTATGATCCTTGAATTGCCGGTGTGTGTATCTTCAGGTTGAGAGCTTGAACTGTGGTTGGGGCAAAGTGGAAGAAATTCGGAGGCATATTTTGGACTTCCAGAAATCAGGTACCGACTAAATTATTTTGAGTTGCGATTATGTGTTTCGAGATTCAGTTTGTGTTTGAAAATGTGTGTTTGAGGTTGTGGACTGTTACAGGTAAGCTTGTTGTGGCATATGCACCTGCTTGTAGCGAAAAAGAATATTACGTTGCTTCTGCTTGTCAAGTCAAGAGATTTATGCCCCTCCGAGTGCTTATTTTTCTTTGTTTGGTCTCAGTGTTCGGGCATCGTTTGTAAGAGGTCAGTTTCTCTGGTATTCTTCTCACCGTTTATATATAAACGTTGAATTAGGTATGTGTTTTGAATTAAGTATGTGTTTGTCGCGATACTTATGACTGAATTCATTTACTAATTGTTTCAGGTGTTCTTGAGAAAATTGGAGTTGAGCCACGAGTGGACAGGATTGGTAAATACAAAAGTGCCGATGACCAACTTGCACGCACGACAATGTCTGAAGAAAACTTGAGATGCTGACAGCATTGCTCGATAACATATATGGGAACTGATTGGACATTATTTCATCTAGCAGAGGTCTTTTGAATCAAAACGTGAGCGACAAGCGTGACCCGTAGATCATTATTATATTGATATAGTCTTAACTTAACCATTTTTAAGGTGTTAGGTTTTATATACAAAAGGTCTCGGTATAATTAGAAATGATTCATCCACATATATGTTATATTTTATTTGTCATTTTCCGATGTGGAATGTCCCCTCTCCAACACTCTCCCTTATGAACAATATATTTACATACTTATTCTGACTCACGCCAACATTTTTTGAAACTTAGACGTAAAGCCTATATTACAACGAAAGAAAATAACAGTTACGACATGACTTACATGCAAGGGCAACTATAGAAAAAGTCATGTTATTAGATAGCCTGGAAGCAATCTAACGAAATTACTATGAAGTTCAACCAAACTTAAAACAAAACTAAAGAAACCAGAACCAAAGTTGAGCAAATGTGACAGGAATAGGCATGCCAACATTATGAGTTTCGAGCTTGTGAGACCGTCCCCTTCGTTGAGAGAGCTTTTAAGTGGCGTAGGGAGTACTTTGGTTGGAGTCGATCAAACGTTGAAGACACTACTGCAAGACTTGACATTTTTCAAAGGAGTTCAAGCTCGGATGGACGGAATCATGTTTCAGTCAAACAACGAGTGGCACGTGGATCATTCTTATACCGATATTGTCCAAACTTAACCACCTTTAAGGTGTTGGGTTTTAATCACAAAAGACCTCAGTACAATTAGGAATGATTCACCCACATATATGTTATATTTTATTTATTATGTTTCTGATATGAGATCTCTTTTCTCTAACACTCTCAACACGCCTCCTCACGTGCAACATGACACAAGGCTTGCACGTGATGAAATGGGACGGAACAAACCAAGAGACATTTGGTGACAATCCAATCAGAACTTTTCGATGACGATATAAGTCCATAATGAGTGAAGATAAGTAACCCACATATGACCTATGAGAGAACTGGGCGAGACATATAGCCCAAAAGAATCAGAGAAGTATTTAGAGAGAGACCCGCTCTGATACCAAGTCAAACGGTGGCAAACGTGACCCGTAGATCATTATTGTACCGATACTGTCCTAACTTAACCCCTTTAAGGTGTTGAGTTTTAATCAAAAAAGACCTCGATATAATTAGGAATGATTCACCCACATATATGTTATATTTTATTTATTTTGGAATCTCTCTTCTCTAACACCCAACAATTTCAGAAACTGGAGGGAGCTTCTAATGCCAAACCCATCTTCAACTTGATAAGAGATTACGGGCCAGTTTGGGGTTGCGTTTTCAGGCATATAATCACGTTTTTTTAACTTTTCGGAAGGAAGTTGTGTTTGGTAAGGAGATGAAAACCGGTGTTCTAAAAAAGTTGTGGTAATATATCTGTACTTATAGAAGCAGCTGAGGAGATGCTTTCTCATAACGCATATATTTCACCACATGCCGAGTGATTCGGAGCTGTATTGAAACTAGCAAAATTCTAATATTAACCAAAAATATTATGCAAAAATACTTATGTTTGTTCGATCATGGCCGGTAAAGCCCTTGATTTTCCTACAATTGGCTGGGTTTCTCAATTTTTCAATTTATTTTTTCTCTGTTTTTGCTTCTTTGATTCTTCAATTCTTATCTACCGATGAACCATTATCCCTCAATACACCATCGTCTGAAACCAATTAGCAATCACACTCTTCATTGTCCTCTAACTTCGATAATTGTCAAATATTTTCTTAATTCCTCAATTTTTTTGTTTTTGGTTTGGGCACCTATGATGGATTACTGGTATTGAATCTAGTTCTGGACATGTCAATTTGATCATTTTCTAAACATAATCGAACACCAATCTTAATTGTTTTCATGAAAGGTTCTTACCATTGGATTTAAGCAATGAATAGTAGGGATTGGGTTAATCTGGGCTTGCATGGATATTGAAGTTCTCTGGGGACATTTCACTATCAGGCATCAGTTGCTGCAAATTCACGTATCAGTTTAAGACCATTTTTATAAATATACGCCACCACTATTATTTTTCACTGATTTACCAAACACATTTGATACCACTTTTAATGTCGCAACAGTTTCATAAAATTAATTTACCAAACACCAAATCAATTTATTTGACTGCGGATTTTTCTCACAACTGATTTATTTTACCACTGATTATTCACGCCACAATACCAAACTAAGCCTACCCCGGTTCTCTGTAACACGATTTCTATCTTCTCTAGGCTATATAGAAAATTAAGGCCCTCGATGATTTGGGAATGGATTCTGTCCCAGACGATAGAGGCTCTCAATTGTACAGCCATATATTTATTCAATTTGATCTATACAAAATTAGAATGTTCCAGATGTTACTTATTTACTGTGCTGATACGGGAACAAAGAGATGCAAACAGTTCATTGGTGGAATAGAACAATGGATCTGTCTACTCATCAACTTTAGTTCATGTATTATTATAAGAGGGATTTGTCCATATTGGTTTGGGTTGACAAAAATCAGCAAGTGAAAAGTTGATTCATTCCCAAAATGACTTTGTCGCCAGTTACAAAGATGAACCTTAAAAAGGAAAAGAAACAGGAGCTCATACGAGCACGACGGGCGGATCTAGCCCAGGCTTGACTGGGCTGGAGTCTAGCTGACATTTCAAACATACATAACACAAACTTTGGTTTAGTTCAGTTGGCTGAGATGTTGCAGTTAGTTTCTTCTTTGCATGCGTTCGAACCTTATTGAACACAGTATGTACTCTTTTTTGCTGTTTCCTAATTTTGGTTATTCTTTTTTGCTGTTTTGCCAATTTCTTCTCCCAATTCCACTCATTTTTTTGTTCCTTTTACTCATCTTTTACATATTATTTCATTAGTATGTCTTAAAATCTCATAGATAACATGAATTTGAACTCCTATACTTTGTACTGCTATACCGAATTTTTTTTTGGCCTTCGATCAAATTTGAAGCCCATGTAATGTTTTGATCCTAGATTCGTCACTGCATATGAGAGGTTTTCTATTAAATGAAATCCTTTTGGTCACTTTGCTATACCAAAGAATTGAAATAATTACAAACCAAGTTCTTAAGCAAGCAGAGAGCACATAAATGAAGCAAGTGCCACATTTGAACCACAAAGGACAAGGAATGGGGGAATGATCGTATCCCTTCCCTTTTGTTCCAGGAATTGGTGATCGATTTCAGAGTAGTCCCATTGGAGGTATGCTAGTTGCTGTGTTTGGTTCTTCCAGAAAGAAGTTGAGAGAAAATAGTGGCTAATCTTGCAGACTTTGCTATGATCTTTTCAATTATACATATCTTTTCGTGAAAATGATTCAGTACACCGGCGGTGCACATGACTTGCCCTGCAAAAGTTAGCCCTTCAGACAAGTGGACAAAGGACGGAGGTGGCAGCGGTGGCATATGGAAGGGCGGACGTAGAAGCTGTGGCGTATGGAAGGGGCGTAGGTAGCAACGGTGACGAGGACCATTTTACAGCGACGAGGACCATTTTACAGTGGTGTCACTCTCCGTTAGGCGGAGTTGCACCAAATACTCTCCCATCTTTTCAAGTGGTTATAAGCATCAGAATCCAGATGGGGAGAGAGAGAGAATACATCAAGACTTTATTTAATTACTTCCTTCCTAGCTACTAAGAATGGAAGTAATTACAAGAGAGGATTATAATCCAGCAGAGTATATACATGAAGCAGGTGACACACCTGAACCACAAAGGAAATGGAATTGTGATGGATATGTAGATTGCCGTGACCCCAAAGAAAATGCCAACTCGCTCCAGCACAAGAGCCACTAGGGGATAGTTGAAGTGAATATTTTTGCTCAGGAAGAAGCAAGTAAATGAAATAATGATGGTGAGTCCGAGGAAGCAAAAGATTATAGGGAGTTCAGAATGGATTTGTGCTGATAGGAGGGCCATTTCGATGGCGGAAGCCGAGCAGAACACAACAAGTAACTTGGGCCAGTCTAGGTTGTGGCATCTAGCTGCTGCTGGTTGAGCCATTTCTTCATCATCCGGATAATGTAACAAGCAGCCAAGTTTTGTTAGAATTTGGAGGGAAAATGCCTTCAGATCACTTTTAGTATACATATTTTAGTATGCAAGTGCTGAAATTCTCTTTTGAATCATGTTTCTCTTGTACATCTATATATATATACACACGCCTATATATACAGTGAAGAATGCTGTCGAGAAGTTGACATGAAGTCATCCTCAAAGACGACAAGACATGTTATGACAAGCAGTGAAGCACCGCCTACATATCCAAACCCAAAATTACGAACTAGTAATACATATAGATGCCAGAGCAAAATAAGGAAATTGGTATATACAAAGATTGTTGCATAGAGAAAACCGTTTAACCTGAATGACGTTCAACTTTGACAATACCTCAGAACAATTTGTTTGTTGTGCCGAAGCAACAAAAAGTAGGAAGTACTGCACTATGAGAATATATAAATTGACAAAAAAATCTAAAAACAAAGATTCATGTGGTTCACCTCAAATTAAAGAGCATGCGGAAACAACAAGGAGATTCATGCCAAAGGAGATTACAAAGGTGTTAACTCAAACCCAAGAACCCTATCACACCACAAAATACACTCATAGGATAGAAACATCAAATATAAGAAGTTCTATAGAACCCTAAACTGTGACTCTTGTCTCTCTCACTCTAATTGGTGACATAAAACATATATTTATAGTACATAGACAAAACTCTAACATAATAGGATCATATTGATTACATGGGCCTATCAAAAGATAATTGATGTGCTTATTAATTTAAGCCACAAACTAGCAATCTCCATCTTAGCTCCAAGTGAAAAATCTTTTCTCAACGTCTCCTCCATCGAACCCCGAAGGGTATTAATTGCAAATAGCAATCATGCCCCAGCCACGCTTGAACTTGCAAACATGAACTATCTTGATCAAAAGTAGATGACTTTGACGAAGAGATTGAATTTCTTCACATAAAGCAACGTCGTAGAACCAAAGTTGCTTCTATTTAATATCACCAACAAAAACAAGCACCTCCTGACTAGGTTGAATGAAAGCGCAGACTGACACTTTCCTTAAAGCTTGAACAAGCTCCACCTGCTCACTAACACCATGGTCTAAAACTACATAAAGAGACCCTCCAAATATTATGGCATACTCTTCAAAGTTCATAACTTCGCCGATTACAAATTTGGGTGACTTAGACCGGACACACCACAAGTCATAAATATTCACCCCGTATGCAAATCCATGGAATACAAATTTTGTTCTCCCCTCAAGTTTACTGTCACTCATATGAACACCAAACAGACAACTATTATCAAAATAATCAGCATGAGTACCAAGTCATATCTTATTGGAGTCTTGAAACAAAATGCAGAAGATGGAAACCAATTAACCAAGTAGCAGGAATTAACAGATTCACCACCGAAGTCCTTAGACTCATCCAAATTAGAAAGCATGCAAAATACTTTCTCTATGAGGGATCCACAAATATGTTATGCAATTTTTATACGTGGTGACTTCAAAATAGTGTGGTGTCTCCCTATCCAATCTTTACAGAACTGATCAAACTGGCATTCAATAAATACACTTGTAATATCTGAATATGGACTCGATGAAGAGCAAACAAATGTAGCACCAATAGTTGTGTTACTCAAACTATGTTCTTGATTATCATTCAACCTGTCAGACACCTTCTTCCTTAGTCTTCTTGAACTCAAAGCTGCTTTTACATCTTTTAAAGAAATAGCCTCTCTTCCATACGACATGGTGTCGAAATTTTTTTCCACAAAATGAGGCAAAGAGCATAGCAAAATCAAAGCCTAATCTTTATCTTTAATTTTCACATCCATACTTCTCAAATAAGATATAAACTTATTAAACTCATCAATATGGTTTTGAACAAGTGTACCTAATTCAGACAAACGAAGAGTGTACAGTCGTTGCTTTAAATATAATCAGCTGATGAGGGATTCGGTCACATGTACCACTCCTTTCAGCACCTTCAATAACCCTTGTAGAACTAATAGGGCTTGCATCTTCAAACGCCAAATGTTGAAATCATTCCTCCCTTTAAATTTATCTATTTCATATTTCAGGGAATTAGAAAACTTCGTACTTGACAACAACCGAGATGTAGCCTGGGCTTTGATACTAATTTGTTGTGGGGAAGCAACAAACAAGTATGAAGTACCGAACTGTGAGAATAGATAAATTGTCTAAAAATCTAAGAACAAAAATTTACTTGGTTCACCCAAATTTTAGGTTACGTCCACGGGCGGAAACGATGAAGAGATTCACTAATAGCAAAAGGAGATTACAAAGGTGTTCACTCAAACCCAAAAACCCTATCAAGCCACAAAATACACTCACGGGAGAGAAACATCAAATAGAAGAATAACTTCTATAGAACCCTAAACTACGGCTCTTGTCTCTCTCACTCTAATTGGTGACATAAAACTTATATTTATAGTTTGATTATAGTTATAAAACATAGACAAAACTCTAACCTAATAGGATCAAATTGATTACATGGGCCTATCAAAAGATAGTTGATGTGCTTATTAATTTAAGCCACAGACCAACAGTCTCAACTTCAACAATAGTATCTGAGAGACATAGCGCGCATAAACTTATTTCTTGAAGTCTCCTAGAAGTTTATTTTCATCCGTTACGTACTATTTCACAGTTCTTTATAATGACAATTTATGTGGCATAACCACGTCATTTATAATGAAGTAATATGAATAGGTGGTGTTTATGTTACATAAACTAACACATAAGGTGAGTTTCTAAAAAGACAGTTCACCGGCACTGTTCTTTTATGAGAGTTTCTAATATCATTGTGCGTGGGAATGAAATGTGCAACATCAAAACTCCATCGCAATAAAATCTAGCTATGATTATAGTTATTTAACCAAGTTCAGTGGAAAATGTTCACATGACTCACGAAAAGGCTTTAGTCCATTCAGTAATCTAAAACTTGATTCTTCTTTAATAACTGACATTGAGGTTGGAAATATATAGTACAAAGTATAAAAGAGGAAACAATCACAACAATAGCAAAAACGAGTGTAAAGATCTAGAGCTTGTATTCTAGCTGGGAGACTTAGATGAGTCTTGCCGAGCAGGCTTTGTCTTTCTGTTGTTTTCTTACAAAGAATGGATGTGATTGCAAAATAGGATTGTCGGCCAGCAGAGCATATATCAAGCAAGTTAACACTTACATTTGAACCACAAGGGAAATGAAATAGTCACTGATATGAAGACTGCCATGACACCAAAGAAAATGCCTAATCGCTCGAGAACATGAGCCGCTATCGGATAGTTGAGGTGAATTCACTGATAGTGAGTCCGAGGAAGCAAAACATCGCCGGGAGCTTGGAATTGATTTGGTGGGATAGGAGATCAGCCATTTCGACCGCGGGCGGACGCCGAGCAAAATACAATGAATTCATCTTTGGCCACCGGTGGTTGATCAATTTCTTCTTTCGTTTAAATGAATACTCCAGCCAAGTTTTGTCAGAATTCGGAGGGCAAATGCCTTCAAATCACTTTTAGTATACTTCGTATTTCAGTATGCAACTGCTTTATAGACATAGTGACAGGAGTCGAACTACTGACGTAGAACGAGGATTGGGACTTAAACAGTTAGTATTGCTTGATTGCTCATTGCTTTTGAAAAGAAATTGGGATATTTTTTCCACATATGTTGGTGGGTTGTACTCTGATCAAAGCTAGATTTTGGAGGGAAGACTCTATGCCATGTTCTTATACTTCTTCATCCATATGGCCAGGTGTGAAGAAACTTTGGCTTGTCATAATAGAAAATGCTCAATGGCTAATTGGCTCTGGTACAAAGATTTCTTTATGGAAGCACAACTTCGAATTCATGGGGCGACCTATAATTGATTTTTTTGGATGCTCATGTCAATGTACGTGGATAATCTCCATGGTTATGTGGGAGACTATTATTAATGGAGCTTGTGTCTTTCCTGATCTCCTTCAATTTCACTTCCTGACGTTGTGTAATTTGATTGTGAAAGTCCATATTGCTGCTACCCCATTTGTCAAACATACAGTGGTTTGGTCTCCTAGTTCGGGGTAGCTCACGGCAAAGGTAGCTTATCAGTTTCTTCAATAAGCTCTTCCTAATGTTAATTGGTGTAAGGTGCATTCGTCTAAATTTTTCACTCCTACAATATTTTTGTCGGCCTGGAAAGTTTGTGGGGAAGAATTTTGTCTAATGATTTTTTGCAGAAAAAAAGGGTGTAGCTTTGGCTTTTAAATGTGGTATGTGTGGTAATTATGATGAGTCGTTAGTGCATATATTTATGTTGTGCCCATTCGCCAGTGGGGTCAGGGTGCCAAATTCTTTAATTGATTTGTTGAGTAAGGGGTTAGAGCATCCTAGTCCTCAATTTAAAGAATTATGACAAGTTTGGTTTGTTGGAAAAATAATGTTTTTCATCATTTTATTTAACCAATTTAAATATAAAAAAATTAAATAGGTTATAAGGTGAATAAGAAATAGTTACCTAAAAATGAATATCTTGAAAGGATTGTGGAATTTGTATTGTCTGTTGACTGTTTGAATTCTGAGAGCTGTAACCTCACAAATGTGAAATGATGTAACCTAATTAATATGAAAGGTTGTAGAATGTTAAGGGTTAGAATGCTAAGTGTTATAACACATCAATTAGAATTCATGACAATTCAAGTAGTTGAATAGTTTCTTCATATATAAATAACGACAACTTCTGTTGTTCTATACACACATTCGATAAACGTTTGACACATTCAGAAACACCAATTCAAATCATATCCTCAAAGAATGTTCTTTCGCTCTCCCTATATAGTTTTAGCTTTTTGGTGATGGAAGGTACTACAAGTTCGTCGGGTGTTCTTGGCAGCAGTGTAGCTTCAAAGCACAAGTAGTCGTTGTATCTTGGGAGACAAGTGTAATCAAGTATTTTGCATTGGTAGATAAGGTATAATTTGTCTTAAAGAAAGTGTGCGAGACACATGACTCGATATCAACACTTTTCTCTGATCCTACATCCAAATTGGTAACACAAAACGATCTTTATTTTTTTCATTCAAGTGTTCCAAGACACACAATTCGCTTTCACAAATCCTACTTCTCCTTCAATCAAGTGTGGTAACCAAAGTTGTTCACATTAATTATTTTCATGTTCATCATTTCATTATTTATAATTATTATTTAATTATAAATTAGATCTATGTAAAATAAATATTTGTAATATCTAACCTTTTTTGTTACATGTTTTACCACTATCCTGTGATTTATATAGTGAGCTAGGAATAAATACAAGCATGAAGGTTATATATTCCATGTCTCTCACATTTGTCACTGATCTCTGGGAATATCCAATCTACAAGTCGTATGGCTTCAGGCAGCATGCATAACACTGTGCATGATCTTAGGGGTTTGAAGTGTTTTGGTGTTCAATGCAAACCCCACCGTGCTCCAAAAATGATGGAAATCATTTGGCATTCTCCATCATTTGGGTGGATCAAAATCTACTTAGATGGGGCATGAAAAAGAGTGATTATTGGTTGGGACGTTGTGGTGTTGTCTTCTGTGATTATAGAGGAAATTATCTTGGTGCCTTTGCATCTAATCTGGACATACCAAGCTCAATAACAACAAAGGTAATGGTCGTTAGCAAAGGAATTCAACTTGCTTGGGTAAGGGATTAGAAATATATATGGTTAGAAATAGACTCCTCTATTGTTCTTGACTTCATTTTCTCTCCTCACTTGGTCCCTTGAAAGTTTTGTGTAGAATGGGGTAATTTTTTGCACCAAGTTTCTCAAATGCATTTCAAATTTTCGCATATTTTTCGTGAAGTCAATCATATAGTAGATACTTTGCGACTTATCGTGTTACCTCCTCTAGTTTCACATGGTGGGATTTGCCTCCAACCTTTATTCAGGTACAATGTAATAGTGACCGTTTTAGTCTACCAAAGTTTCATTTTCATTAGTTGTTTGTATAGTTGCTTTAACTTGGGGGATTTGATAGTATTTCCCCTCCCTTCTTGTAATCTTATTTTATTTTAATAAAGTATGAAACTAAGAAGGTCATTTGTCTTTTCTTAGTTTCTAGTTTCAATTAAAATTAAAATTGTTAAAACATTCATAAATATAATTTACCACTATTGTCAATTGAATGTCTAGTGGTAATGAATAAAAATTCCATTTTGCCCTTTTGTACTTGTTTTTCCTTTCTTTCTAAGATGGCTTCAATTATACACCAATAGGACAAGGGTTTACCTCATGTAGCCAAGCTTAAGTTGTACTCTGTAGTGAAGCTTTACATAGCTTCATTGTTTGGTATCTGAAAATCGGTAAAGGATCCCTTAAAGGGTAGATTTGGTGAATGAATAATATAAAGGCTGATTTAGGACATATTATCTAGAGAATGAGATAACAAATAGAATAGAGAATCATCATCATATTCATTGATAGGAGACTTTTTATATTAGGAATTACATAGCACCAATAGATGTTGTACAAAGAAACATATATCGATATCCTATCACTATCAGGGATCATAGTCGAAGACACACACAAATGTCGTATATTCTTCAACAATCTCTCTTGTGCCGCGTGTCATCTTGCTAAATAGTGCATACGGTGTTGCCTCCTCAAAACATTGTCAAGTAATAAAAAAACTCTGTGAGAAAAACTAAACTTTGGTCAATCGACAAAAGAGTACAGCACACTAACTACTATCTTGAGAACTCGTCATGTGATGCTCCTCCTGATGAATACTTCAATCAGAGAAACTTGATAAACACCGCATTCTAATGTTTTCCACATGTTTCTCAATAGTAGATTTAGGCCAAGACTTAAACAAGTCTATCATGTGTAATGATTAACCATAACCAAACACATTCATGAACAACCTCATGTTGATCAATGGTCTCTGCATGAAACAAGTGGTGCATGTAATATTGTCTTGTTGAAAACATTGCCAAGCAAAAACCTAGTGGGACAAAAGTCTTGATCTAAGGGAAAAGAGCACAAAATGGTTAATACGACAAAACCTCACGTTTCACATTTGATGATGACATGTATGTGTTAGACTTTCTCTCAAGTCTGCATCTCCTCTTTATTCTTAGTAATCACGAAAGTATCGATAACGTGACATATCAATGCTTTTAACATGTCTTCAAAATGTGGCATTGGATAATGATTTACTAAACTATGTCACACTATCCTCATTATTATCTTTCAAATATTGATCATGAGAACTCAAAACACAAGTTCACGCTAAAAAAACAAATTCTCGCGCAGCATGACATTCAGGGACTAAAACAACCATAACTTCATGTAGAAAATAGATACGGACAATCTGTAAATGGTTCTGGAAATTAGACACCGTACTTTTCCAACAATATGTCACACATTATCTGGTTTGTCCGAAGCTATCTAGAAAGATCTGTCAAAGTTACCTGATCAGAAAAAACCATATTTTTTTATTTTGCTTTTGATGCATCTTTACTCATGCATTGCTAGCAATGACGTAGATAACATCAATCCCATCATGAGGTATGATAGGTAGGGATTCAATATGCCCATATACACTTAAGTAGGATGTCCTTATGTCATTCTATTGGCGTTGCGTGGGCGCATAACTACAATTAGCTTTATAACGAATGAGATGTCAAGTCTTTCTTTATCGTCTCTCTTTAGACGAAACAGATATCTCTCTCTCTCTCCCAAATACACTTAAGTATTCATAGGATGTCCTTATATCATTTCATTGGCATTGCGTGGACGCACAACTGCACTTAGCTTTATAACGAATGAGATGACAAGTCTTTCTTTATCGTCTCTCTTTAGACGAAACAAATATCTCTCTCTCTTTGAGTAAATACTTTAACTAATTATAGGAGTATATGTAGGTCTCACTCTCATTAGAGCACCTAAGCTGATTGATGGAAAAATATCATAAACACACAATCATCGACTTTCTTTACGAGACCGATTAATGAAAAAACATCATCAATACAATCGTCGAGTTTCATTACGAGACTGTGTCTTTCCAAAGATCTTTTTTATTCTAACTTTAGATGTTCAATACATATGCATCTCTTGTGCATCAAAAGTCCATGTAAATCTGGAATCAACACCCAAGGGTGTTATTCACCATATCTCTTCCAAATCAAGAAGTTACTTAGTATGCGTTCCAACCTCTCTTGCAAACGCAAGCTCTTCTGGTCTGGAGCTCCTTGATTTGGGTCAATGAAGTCTCGTCCAAATTTTATGAAATTTTTACATGTTTCTTTCTTGTTAGTCTACAAGGGATCTGGAAAGTTTCAAAGTTATTCCTATGTAAATTGAACCCTCAGTGATTTTTTAAAGTTTGCCCTGCAGTTGGTAAAGTTCTGGAATGTTGAGTTTATCTCCTTATTTTCTGTTGAGCTTTGAACTCCCATTTGAACTATTTGATTTCTGATTTTTTGTATATTGTAGTTTGATTTGCGGCAACAATACTGTTGAATCTGATGGTTATATTCTCTATCATACCAAAATATGATTTCTGTCTACCTTGTTTTGATATGATGACTGAGACTTTGTTTAGTTGCCCATGTGTCCACTTCTTACCATTTGTTCATGTTTTTAGCATAGCCATGCTTTCTCCCATCAATTTAAATTTACAAACTCAAAGCACTTTTAAAAAGCTAATTTACCAAACAGTCTGTCTCTACTTCTATCATTCACAGCACTTATAAAAAGCCAATTTACCAAACACTCAGCAGCTTTGCTTGTCAGCTGCTTATTTTCAGAATAAGCCGCAGCCAGCTTATTTTCAGAATAAGCCGCAGCCAGCTTATTTTCAAAGCCACAGCTGTACCAAACAAGCCCTTAGAGGTTTAGGTAAAGCCATGTCTCTACACAAACATATATATATATATATACACCTTCATCGTAGCAGATGCGTTAACGTAATCACCCATTCACCCAACTTCAAAACAAGTGAATATGACAGCTTTGTTATTGGTCTACTATTTAGTGAGCCCGTGCGATGCTGCAGGTTATGTCGTCTAGAAATCTACTAAACAACAAATTAATCCAAGTGCCTTAAACACATGCTTTTGTATTTTTCAATATGAAGACAGAAAAACGGCAAGCTGGTTTAAGCTCAACGAATCTACATTTTAGACAGAGTCTAATCTCATCAACTTAGTACTTTCCACTGACAACATAAGCATTACCATCTACTGGAGAGCCCGAACAAATGAAATTAGCAACTAAACCTCTTTTCTTTCTTTGCTTCAAGTTTGTTCTTTCTTTGTTTCTTAAGAATCAAACAAATTAATAAAAGAAACAAACAAACTTGAAGCAGACTAAAACCAAATTAAGCTAATCAAAGTTGAAATGAATAATAACGCAATTACTAAGGCATTACAGTCCATAAAATTTTAAAACATCAGTAAAAATCTTGAAAAGAAAGCAACAAATTCCCAAATTAAGTACCTTGTGAATTTGAAGAAGTGTTTCTTTTCTTAATTATCTTCTTCAAACAGCAAGTGCACACTGTAAAAATTCACTACATACCGTTCAGTGAAAATAGATAAAGGCAAAGCATCAAATGTCTACTCATCAAAAAAGTAAAGTCCAATACAATCCTTCATGACAAAATATCAGTCAGCAAAGTAGAGAACAGCCTAGATCACACTAAATACCATCATTGCAATTATCATTTAGTTGTGCTTAGCTTTAGGTGGCGTGCCCGCGCGTTGCGGCAGAGCACTGGTCATCTTTGGTTTAAAATGTTGTTATCACCATTTCAACACATACCATACACTGCAACATTTTAACATATAAGTAGACATATATAGAGACAATACAGACTATGGAATCATCTATTCAAACAATGCAATGCCATGTCTGAAACCATAAAATGATTTATTTATTTTTTCAAATAACATCCAATAAAGAACTCATATCTGCCCTTATCATTATCCATCTAACCATATATAAACAATTATGCTACTTAGTTATGTTGCAATGTCATGTCATAAATTGGTTTCAGTTTTCTTGAATAAAACTGCAACCTCTGTATTAGTAAAATGACTTCTGCTATATTAAGATTCCTGAACATGTATAAACCTGGCAATATATTTAGGATATATTGGTTTCAGTTTTCATTTTTACTAGTATATATATACTAAGGTCAATTAAGTTGATTTAAATATAAATAAAAAGTTTGAAACGCTCACCGTAACATAATTTGAACATATAAATTTCAAGTTAATTTACTACTTGAACTTTGGGGTTAAAATTAGTTCAGTTTCTCTTTTTGAAATTCATCTTTTTAGTCCCTTTAACTTTAAATGTCTATACATTTGTCTAAATTTTCATCTTGGGCTCCAAATATGATGTTAGATGTTCATATGGAGTCGGCAATGAGGCTTTACATATTAGTATTAGATCTCAATATGTATGAAAATGTCTAAAATAACTCTTACAGATCATAAGGGAAAACAGTCATAGGGGTTATTTTTTATCGTTTCATATATTTTGAGAGTCAATACTAATATGTACGACTTTATTGACGGCTCCACATCAACACCTAATATCATATTTGGAGCTCAACATGAAAATTTAGACTAAGTTGTAGGCATTTAAAAGTTAATGTACTAAAATGATAGATTTTTAAAAAGATAAACCGAACTGATTTTAACTATAAAATTCAGAGTATTAAACTGAATTTTATCCTATTACTCTAAACTGTGTGTCCCGCTTCACTGGTCGTACATGCTTGACCACAGATTAATAAGTAGATTAAATAATCATCCTGACATTGTAGAATTGATTTGTATATTAGTTTTGACTGGAAAAATCACATGATCCCTCTGTTGCTTCAGACTAGCTAAGAACCATATGAAGGTCTCTCGATAGACATGCGAGTCCAATTTAAATGTTACATGCGTTCGTGGTGCTCTTATCTCTATCTTTGTCTCCATGTTCACGGATCATAAAAAACTAGCTATAATTTTTGGGGGATGATTATCGATCGTAGTTGAGAATTGAGATTTTTTTAGGATTTCAATTTGGTGGATTGATCTGTTTAGGCTACGTACTTGATTGGCCAACTTAATTTGTGATTTAACTGCTCGAATGTGGCTTTCAGCCTTTGACTAAACCTGGCCGGATAGCTTAAACGTACTTATCTTGATGAATAGTCTTCGACGTGATATGATTCATTGGCTTTTTAACATAATATTAATCATATATATGAATGAGACATACTAGCCTGGGCTACCTGTTCTAGAATAATTTTGATGTTAGATCGAGTGTTTGAGAGAGAGTTAACATTATTAAGTTAAAATCTCCTTCATTACTACTAGTACGTATGGAGAAGTTTCAAATCCAGTAGGTATTTAGCTCCTATAAATTAATATTCATTTTGTAAAGAATTATTTACCTGCATAATTGAGACCCCAAATGAAAACAAAATCAAACTCTACATAAATAACATATATAATTGAGAAACCAAATGAAATTAAGATCAAACTTTGAGATTGATCTCACACATTTGTTATAGGGGGATTACTACCAAATAACCATCAAGTACAATATAACCATTAAATCGTTAAACTCATCTCAATTATTCCTATATATTCTATGTGCATGCAATTATATAATTTAATAATTAAATTCAGTTTACCCCATTGAAATTTAAGGGCAACTTCATATTAGTCCTTAAACTTTCAATTTCATCAAAATGCCCCTTAAACTTTTCAAATTTAATCAGTCATACCCAATTTAACAAACTCTGTCCAAATTAGATGTTAAGTCCATTAATATGACACATTGAAAGGGCTAGAATGGTCATTTTATTTCTAAGAAAAAAAACACACACGACAATGCTCTTTCTTCTTCGATTCTCCCTCATAAAATCTTCCCAAATTGCTCTTAATGACATCTGAACAATCTTCATCATCATTCCCTTAATTTCAAATGTTATAATATGCATTCACCTCTTAAAACATTAGAATTAAATTCAGTTTAACCCCATGAAGTTTAGGGGTAACTTCATGTTAGTCCTTAAACTTTCAATTTTATCAGAATACCTCTTAAGCTTTCCAAATTCAATCAGTCATGTCCAATTTAACAGATATTGTTTAGATTGTGTGTGTGATTTTCTTATCTAATAGCTTTGGTAGTGTGGGGGCCGGCGAGAGATGTAATGTTTAAGAGCTAAATACATATTATAACATTTGGAATTAAAGGAAGGATGATGAAGATTACCCAAATGTCATTGAGAGCAATTTGTGGAAATTTTATGGGGAATGATCTAAGAAGAAAAAACATTGTCGTGTGTGTTTTTATCCTTAGAAATAAAATGGTCATTCTAGCCCTTTCAGTGGGCCATATTAATAGACTTAACGTTCAATTTGGACAGAGATTGCTAAATTGGGTATGACTGATTAAATTTGGAAAAGTTAAGGGGCATTTTGATGAAATGGAAAATTTAAGGGCTAACATGAAGTTATCTCTAAACTTCAATGAGGTAAACTAAATTTAATTTATAATTTAATTTCGATGCATACGCATGCTCTAGAGCCAGACAAGCTGAATTTGATCATATATATGGAAACTTTATGGTAGTTAGTTTTGTTTCGTCACATTTTGTGGTAGAGGGAGCAAGTTTTAGCTAATACTGATTGATCGATACATATAACAACAACAACAAGAACAGAGAATTAAGATAATAATTATCACAAGATGGTTGACAAACATAGCCGTTGTCCCTAATTAATGTGTCTGATTTTCTTAATTTGGATTTGAAAATGGATGCATGAGAATAAACAGTGACAACTCAACCCCAAATAATTAATGGAACAGTTCTAGTTAACCTTTGCCGTCGGCGGACCCTTATATATATGATGACCCACACTCGCGCGTACGACTCGTCGCATTGCCTTTGGAAAGTGAAACCCTAACCCTAGTCGATCGTCTCTCACGCACAGATCTCATATATATCATGAATAAAATCCCCGGCCATAAGAAAAACCAAACAAACATGTTTCGATCTAGATAGCTTAATTTGACCAGTTTTATTTTCTTTCCAACGATTTCATTAATTTACATATAAATAACATGTATGTTGGCACTTGGCAATGATGTAAATAGGACCTTTTAAGTCATTTTCTTGTCTGGTATATTGAGGACTTTTGTGCTTGTTTCGTATATTATGTATGCAATTATCTTATGCATGTTTTGTATACATATCATACAAGCTATCCAGACTCTTTAGTATGTTTGGTTGCCTACAAACACGTACTGTCTTTCATAAACAAGAGATATCTGCAGAAAAACAAAAAAATGAACCAGAGAAAGTAGAAACGTCCCAAATGCCAGTTTGCAATTCACAATTTTGTTTTTATTAAATGCACAATTGCTACAACACAGACTTCTCACTTAATTACAAAATAGATACTAATATCATTACATCAAACGGTGACTTGCTTTATTACCAGATGATTGCTCTAGCTAGCTAGTTTTCTAAACAATTCAATCAATCACTTTATGTATAATGAATTAAAAAAACTATTAGGTCAACACCCTAATCGCAAATAGTATAACGAACACTAGGATCACAGTAAACTTAATATCAGTTTCGATTTAAAAAAAAAAACAATACATAACAAACGATCCAATCTCAATTTTAGTGTTTTAAAATTTTTCTTATCAGTTTCTGTGTAAGTTTGTATTTATAAAAATGCTAGCTTCTGGTGTATTTGGAAAACAGCCATTGTTGACTAGAAGTTCCAGAACCACCTATATATACAAACAAATGGAAATATAGAGTTTTCCCAAATCCGGGCTTGAATGCTTGCGTGGCATGATATCACAGTGTAAGACCAGAAGTACTGGTTAAGAAGCAGATCGATGTGCCCCCCATCATTCATAGTCGAGGCTCCATTTCTTAGAAGTTGTTGTGATTTGAAGTATGTACCGAAATATGGGACGGTTCTCGATCTTGAATCAGTCACCGAAAAACAAAGACACCAAGATTTGCCTGCTTGCCATCAAAATGAGAATTTACCAAAGAAATCAAGATTTGGTTTGTCACATTAGTCCGACATTTCAATGTATAGCTGCCGAATTAGATTTTTACATGATAGTATTGCCAATAATTGAATTTGATTTGATTCTTCTCGCTATGCGACCATGAGGAAAAGGTTCAGGTATTGTTGTGTCTCAAATTTTGCAACTTCGATTCATTTAACATAATAATCTATTTCACCATTGTCATCATCTGCTTGTAATTTGTTATTAGGTGAGCCACCATGACACAAATCAACCGTATAATAGTATGTCAATTAAATTGATATATAGGAAGTTACCTTGCACTCCAATCTTTTTGTTACCAAAAGCTAGAATAAACAGAGATCATCAAGTTTATTTGTATTATATGGCGGACATTGATCAAGTTCTCCAGTTT
The DNA here is from genome assembly GCA_951800085.1 of Comarum palustre. Lineage (NCBI taxonomy): Eukaryota > Viridiplantae > Streptophyta > Magnoliopsida > Rosales > Rosaceae > Comarum > Comarum palustre. The sequence goes on along the minus strand of OX637576.1, from coordinate 21,941,403 downwards.
CTTGTATTTTTTTAAATTTTATCAACAAATTTTCGTTTAGTTCCTTCACGCTTATCTAAAAAAAAGAAGATATTATTAACAGTGTTTTCAATATTGTACATTCTCAAACAATTTGCAACCTACACCAAAACCATGAGTGCCCTTTTGACTCATTATTGGAGATTATATTCTCTTCCATCTGCCTTTTTGCTTAGATCTCTGCTTGTAAACTTCCACAGAAGCAACACACAATTAGTTCATTTTCCACCAAATTTCATTTCGAGCATACAATACGATTCTGTTTATATCCTAAAGAAGGAGACGACCATGTCAATTCTAGAATCCAAGTCCAAACAAACCAACTTGAAAGCACAAAGACTCTTTTTCTGTCTCCGAGTCAAATCCCCGAGCCGGTTTAATCGATCCGGTCAACTTCTGCGGCTCAAACTATCTTAACCAACCAGAGCCTTCAGACAAGTATAAATATTTTTCAACCGGTAATGGATAATTTAATGCATTTTTCACATATAATTTTAAAGTGTAAATGAAATAGAAGCAAAATTGAGAAGGACGTCGTTGATCCAAGTCTGTATATGCAGGCGCCTCCTCTGTGTCTTCAACGACATTCCACAAACATATTCAAACTTCCACATTTGATCATGAACCTGTAAATTCCTTATTTTTACGCACCCTCAATCCCAAATCATAATTCTTTCATTTTCGTTTAGCTTCTTGATCATAGTCGAGGCCAGAAAATCATGTACTCCATCTCGAAATTAGCTCATTCATGGCACTCAGTGTGGTGTTGCTCTTCCTTATTCTCCCTCATCATCATGATCACTGGTACTTGTTAATGTTGAAAAGTTGAAATACTTATCTGGGTTTTGTTGTTTTCGTTTTTTTAATTCAACCAGTTGATCATTTTCCGAGAAAGATCGAGAGATTTATCAAAACACTTGTCGGACATTGTCAGAAGTCTCGTAGTTACGTTTTTCGAGGTTGATTTTGTTTTTGTTTTAAATTTTTGATATTATCTAATACAGAGACTGCAACTCTGTTTTGATTGATATTCACAGCTGAAGTAGTAGCTGGAGATTCTCTAAACACAGACATGGAAGTTCTGCTGAGCCTTAAAGCTTTCCTTCAAGAACAAAACAAAGTAAACCAAGGCAGATACTCAGAATGGAACCAGAGCATTAGCCCCTGTAATTGGCCTACAGTTAAATGCAATGGTAACAGTAGAGTTACCGGAATATATCTCACTGATAGCAAAATCTCAGGTCAGATTTTCGGAAACTTTTCGGCTTTGACACAGCTTTCGGAGCTGGACTTATCGGATAACACTCTCGGTGGAGCTATCCCCGAGGATTTGAGTCAATGCCAGAGCCTGAAGTACTTGAATTTGTCACATAACATTCTTCAAGGTAAGCTGAGATTGCAGGGTTTGAGTCAATTGGAGGTTCTTGATTTGGCAGTGAATAGGCTTTATGGGGATATGAATATGAGCTTCCCTGGAATTTGTAAGAACTTGGTGGTCGCTAATGTGTCTTCTAATAACTTTACTGGTAGGATTGACCAGTACTTTGATAAGTGCTATAACCTGCAGTACTTGGATTTGGGCTCAAACAATTTCAGTGGTGATGTGTGGGTTGGATTCACAAGGCTTAGGGAGTTTTCGGCATCTGAGAATTATCTCAGTGGGACTATTTTGCCTTCTATTTTCAATGGCAGTTGTAGCTTGGTGAGTTTGGACCTGTCAGTAAACAATTTTTCTGGTGAAGTTCCAAAGGAGATTTCAAATTGCCGTAAATTGGTTACATTGAATCTTTGGGGGAACAGATTTACAGGGCTAATTCCATCTGAGATTGGAAGCCTTTCGAGTCTGGAGACTTTGTTCTTGGGAAATAACAGTTTTTCTAGAGTGATCCCGGAAGCCCTTTTGAATTTGAGCAACTTGGTGTTCTTGGATTTGAGCAGGAACAATTTTGGTGGGGATATGCAAGAGATTTTTGGGAGATTTACGCAGGTGAAGTATCTTGTACTGCACTCAAACTCATACATAGATGGTATACGTACATCTGGAATTCTCAAGCTACCTAATATTTCTCGATTAAATCTCAGTTACAATAAATTTACAGGTTCCTTACCGATTGAAATTGCTGAAATGCCAAACTTGAAGTACTTGTTCCTCGCCTACAATCAATTCAATGGTACTATACCACCAGAGTATGGAAATTTGACACAGCTCCAAGCACTGGACCTTTCTTTCAACAGCCTAACCGGGTCAATTCCTGCCACCATAGGAAGGTTGAGGTCTCTTCTGTGGTTGATGCTTGCTGATAATTATCTAACAGGTCCAATTCCTAGGGAGTTGGGGAATTGTACTAGCTTGTTGTGGCTGAACCTTTCCAACAACAAGCTCAATGGAACAATCCCATATGAGTTGAAGAATATTGGGACAAATGCTGGTCCAACATTTAAATCAAACAATGAGAAAGATCAGATTGTAGCTGGATCCGGGGAGTGCTTAGCAATGAAGAGATGGATTCCGGCAGACTACCCTCCATTCAGTTTTGTGTACACAATCCTCACTAGGAAGAGTTGTCGAAGCATATGGGATCGGCTACTTAAAGGAAATGGCCTATTCCCCATATGTGCTGCTGGTTCTTCAGTAAGGACATTGCAAATCTCAGGTTATGTGCAGCTGAGTGGAAACCAGCTTTCGGGTCAGGTCCCTCCAGAGATTGGTGAGATGGACAAGTTTAGTATGATCAATTTGGCTTTCAATCAATTAACTGGAGAACTCCCTGCAGGGATAGGACAAATTCCACTTGTAGTGTTCAACCTCACAAAGAACAATTTCTCGGGCGAAATTCCAACGGAAATTGGTAAGATCAAGTGTATGCAGAATCTTGATTTGTCCTACAATAACTTTTCTGGTACATTTCCTGTAAGCTTAAACAGCTTGACTGAGCTAAGCAAGTTCAATGTCTCATACAATCCATTCATATCTGGTGTTATTCCTTCAAGTGGGCAGTTGGCAACGTTTGAAAAGGAGTCCTACCTTGGAGACCCTCTACTTATTCTTCCAAAGTTCATCACCGACTCCCCAGATCATTTTAGAAACAAACCAACTGAAAAGATGAAAAAGCCTGCAAAGATTGCTACTTATTTGGTGTTTTTAGCGGTAGTGCTGACCTTCTTTATATGTGGAGTGTTTTCTCTTATAATGTGCTTACATATGAAGGGCTATGATGCACGGACACGGATACGTGATACGGGTGCGGATACGATACGATACGGGATACGAGTTTTTTTTTAAAATGTAGGATACGGGTACGTTTTTATATATTATAATAAAAAATTAATATATGAATAAATCTATTTAACTAAAAAAATTTAACAAATTAGAAATTCAAACTTCAAAAACATTGTCTCAACAAAGTTCAAGTAAAAGAAACAACAATAAGTCCAACTCAAGCATCATCAAAGATCACACCCTCAAAGTCTGGTTCATCAAGAGAGAGGCTGGCCACCTCAAGCATGCCACCATTAACCAAATCCATTGAATCAAAGTTATCTCCTCCGATATCCCACATGTCTCCACGCTTATATTCTGGAGTTTTTCTAGAAAGAAGACGAAGATTATTATGCACAAACACTAGATCTTCAGCTCTTTGTGGAGTGATTCTGTTCCTTCTAAAAGAGTGTATAAAGTTGTAAGTACTGTAGCACCCCGCACGTTTTAATCGTGGTTAATGGCGAGTTACTGAGGTTTAAGTCGTATTCGGTAACTTCACGAGTGAACGACCACGTTCATTTTTCGAGTTTTTAAAAGTTCTCCAAATACCTAATTTAATGACCCGATGTCATAGTATGTGTCGACACGAGTCTCCCGGTATTTTCAGAATATTTTTCGGAGCTTCCGGCTAATTTCTGTGAATTTCTGAAGTTTATGGTAATTCTAGATTACTATCCGGTAAAAAGGGATTTTTACCATTTAAAAAGGGAGAATTGATCTGGACCGTCCATTCAAGTATAAAAAGGAAGTTAGTTGGTTGACTTGGTCAAAACCAAAAAATCGGGTCAAACCCGAGTTTCTCTTCTCTCCCCCTTCCGCGACTCAGCGTCGCCATCTTCGCTCCGATCGACACCACCGGCGCGTCCGGCAAACCCACGCCGGCGCACCCCCACCAAACTAATCCTCTCACTCTCCTCTATAAAACCCAGTCACTCAATCAGAGTCGTCAATCGACGACGGAGATCAGCCGAGGAGTGCGACTGTTCTCGCCGGAAATCTGGCGACTCAGGCGGAGGTTCGACGAATTGAAGGTATATTCTTGCTCCTCTCCTTCTTCTCTTCCCTCCTATGCCTTGTTTCGAACGATTTGAGGCGTAATCGAAAACCCTCCTTTTTCACAGTGTTTCGGGTTTTCCAAACCGTATCCATCCTGTATCCAAATCGTATCCATCATGTATTCAAACCGTATCCAAAAGTCAAACTATACTAAATAGTCTTCGATACGTATTTTTGACTCAGGATACGTATATGAACCGTATCCAAAGCGTATCCGTATCGGATATGGATACGATACAGCATTCTATACTTTTAGCCGTATCCATGAATCACAGACAACTACACTGTACAATAGAATTCAAAGATGATAAGGCTGTACAATAGAATTCAAAGATGATAAGGCTGAAAAATAGTCCATGTATGCATGCACTTAGCATGTGTGTAAGCTTATGTATAAGCCCTTCTTTCTCAATTTTCTCTGAACTTAGCACACATGAGGTTAGGTATGGTACTATAATCTTAATACAAATTTGCTCTATCACTTTACTCTGAATATGGCTCTTGCAGCTCACTGTAATCTACTAAAATCTTAATGCAAATTTCTTGATGGCTTGACTTTATTTGGGAAAACTTTATCACTACCTTGCCCACCAATCAAACATTCATCAGAATATCAAGGTAATCAAACTATAATACAAAGCTAAGCATAAGACCAACTCCAGACCTCACTTATTCTATTTTAAAAGGACCTTGCATTCTAAATAAGGCCAAGCAATTATCAGTTGGCTTCTTTATTAGTCATCACAGTCAAGTCTTTATAAACATTTCGACAAAAATTATCGATAAAATTTTACTGTTCAGGTAACATTTTGACAGTTTGAGAACAAGCATTTCGACACGACTCATCACTAAATCATAATCATCCCAACTACAATATCGAACCCACACACTCCGAAATCAACAAACCTAACTCATATAGCAAATTCAAACACAATTCCCAAATTTTTAACCAAGGAAGTTCCTGTAAAGGTTTAGTGCACAAATTAAAAGCTCGAATGCATATCTCTGTACTTTATGATCAATGGGTATTGTTATCATATGTATATATATAAACCTTTTGTTAGACTTCAGTTTTGTCTAAGTAATGCATAAGATGCTCTAATACATACTTCATATATATTGTACTATGAAGTAATAATTTTTTTATAAAGTAGCATTCCTTATTTTTTTTCTTTATTTCTTCTGGTTTTCAGTTGAGTACAGAAGTATTGCTTATTCTAACTAATTAAACACTGGCTTTAGCCTAGCAAGCAATGTTCCAGTAGCCTTCTTGAATAAACCCTAAACATGCATGTAAATGTCTACACAACATCAGCTTATATGTCATTTTTATTATTATTTGTTATAGGATTGCCACGATGAGTGTCTATAAATTGTAACTATACAGACTCATTTCCCAAAGTTTATAAAGAAGTTTCTAAACACATAAGAAATAAATTGCAACTATAGGAGCACAAACCTGTGTAACACAAAGAAACAAAGTTAAGACATAACACCAAAGTAAGGATCACAACAGCCGTAGGAAGTTAAGTTGAACAACAGAAAGGGTTTGGAAATCCAATACCAAGGAATAGAAGATCGAACTGGTAACGACAGGAATAGGCTTCCAGCAACTTTAACTTAAACCTGCAAACAAACTAAAAATTCAGATGACAGAATGCAAAATTCAACCACCCATAATTTGACATATCTAGATACACAATCCTAAGAAGAAACAAAATACGTACTCAAACTGCTCATATTAAGAGATTCGAGAGCACTAAGCTTACCTAAAGCACCATTTCTTCATTGTCTAATATAAAAGTTGACTGACAATTAAAATGCAATAGAATAGTAAAAGGCAGCTATGAGAAATTCTTCATTTCAAATTGGTGTTTATTTTCTAATGCCAAATATTTTGTACTGATATGATATGATGCTTTCTCATTTTTTGTACAAAATTACAAATATATGTGTGTGATCACATGTTTTGAGCTATGGTCATTGTTATATGCTTTAGGATTTCTCTTATTGTTTAATTATATTTGACATGATTTGAACTTTGATCATCGTTGTTAGTTTCAGGATTTCCCCGGCCTACAGTTTTAGATTTGACATAAATACCATACAGATAAAGGAGAGTTGGAAGAAGTAGCATAGCTGTGTCAAAGAATCAAGTACTGTACAAAATAGTATGGACATAGAATTATACCAAAATAGGATCATCACAAAGATATTGAATCTCAAAAAGAGTTTACAGAATGTATTATACAAAAATAACAGATGATGACTTTGGGGAATTGAGTTCTTTTCTTTTGTACATACCAAATACGAATAGCATCATATCATAGGGATTGGCATCAAGAGCAAATAAGCTGTTGGGATCTGTAAATTAAGAATAGCTTTTAGCTTTTTAGTAATTACATAACACATTTCATATATGGTAATTTTTATTAATCCTTTTCCAATTTGCAGGTTCCTATAAGAAATAGTTACTCTGTACTGCAACTTATTTGCATTCAGGTGTACGACACAGGTGATTTCCAGCAAACCTGCAAAATATACACACACACACATACAGTAAACAAATTGTAAAGAATAGACCAAAAGAACTAATATCAAATTAGCCAACCACAGTATAGAAGGAAAAAAAGTAGAGATGAACTCTATTTTTTGAGTGGTAACCGAAAATAGATTGATCACAGTGATAATATTGGTATGATCAAAGTTGAAAAGTCCGATCATGCTATGACAATATGGTTTTTATTTTTTAAAACTTAAAGATTACATTTAATTTCTTAAGGAGAAGATAACATATGTATAGCTCATACATTAATGCCTTCTCTTCTATATACAGAAGAATTACTCAATTCTGCTACTCAAGTTAAGAATATTGCACTCGATTGCATACCACTACAGAAAAGAAAAAATAAAAACATGGAAGCATTTCAATAGAAATTAATATATCAAAGATGGCATCTGATAAACAAAAAGAAACATAATTAAGTAATTAAGAAAGTGAAAGGAATGCCTTGTCTCAAACTCCAAAGGATAATTTATTTCAAAGCAATCCATGTTGCTCGTGTGTACAGTGGTTGTAATCGAAGGATATTGATGACATCCCGATGTGAAATAGTAAACAGAGCTTATATACCTGCGATGCAAACCAAAAGAAGTCGATGATCGATTTCTGAACCCGAACCCATTTCCTCCTCATGGTCTTCGATTTTCATATCTCAATGCGGGCGACTTTGTTACTTCTTGGCCTTCGATTTTCACCTCCCCACTGGGTTCTTCTAGCTTAGGAAAGACAAAATGTTGCAGACAGTGCTCAAGTGTTGATTGTCCAGCGCTCTACCATGGACGGATCACGAATGGACGACGTACATTATTCCCGAGTCATTCATTTTTTCCATTTTTTCCATGTTGATTTATTTATGCAGATAAGGAATTACAAAAGAATATCACAAGCCATGTGACTACGTAGATGAAGCATGCTATGCATTTGAACCAGACAGCTGGAAAAGGAATAGTGACGGAAATGAAGAAGGCGCTGACGCCGAAGAAGATGCCGAATCGCTCGAGCACCTGAGCAACTAGAGGACAGTTGGAATGAACTAACTTGCTTGTAAAGAAACAAGTAAAGGCAAGCAAGATAGCGAGCTCCAGGAAGTAGAAGACTACAGGAAGTTGGGAGTGAACTTGGACTGATAGAAGAGCTATGTCAATTGCCGATGCCAAGCTAAACACGACAATTATCTTAGCCCAGTCTAAGTTCGGGCGCCGTGTAACTTGATCAGCAGGTGCCACTGCTTCTGGGTCAGGAGTTGGACCATGAAATGGGCCAATGTTCTGAAGTAGCTGCACCAGTTTAGTAATAGCAGCAACAGAACTCATTTTGCTTTGCAGGAAAAAAATGGAAAGCCAAGAACAAAGAGAGGAAAGTAATCAAGTGAATGTGAAGAAAGGAGTGCTGAAGTTTTGCTTCTTAAATAGAGTGATTAAGAAAAGGGCCGACGGGTCGGTCATCGCGGTGGGTCTTTGCATGTAGAAAAAGAAAACGACTTCCCGATCAGGGACGGAGCTACGTTCAGATCTGACGGGATCCGGACCCTCTTAAGTTTCCGGCAGATCTCGTTTTTTATATGTTACAGAGAGTAAAGTTGCTGAGTACGAGTTTGTTTCTGAATATGAACTCTCTCATCCAATAACATACTAACAGGTGTCAAATTCGAAGCCCTCTAACTGAAAATTCTGACTCCGCCACTGTTTCCGGTTACATGCATATATAATTTCCTGAAAGTCGGGTCTGCCTAGAACGAATTAATGAGGTGGTAGAGTCTTACCGAGTTCATATGAACCGATTCATCAACCACAAATTTTGAAAATAGACAGAAAATGACCGGCGAGATCGAAACAAGGCCAAACAAAAAAATAATATTTAATCCCTCAAAAACTAAAAAATTCAATTTTGTCCATGGTGCTACAACAATTTTCACAAATGAGGTACGGCACTCTTACTAAAACAAATGATGTGTTATACAATCTTTTCTTGAGAGCTGGCCTACGCCGCTTTTTGGATGACTTGGATATGCAGACATGTGAAAGGTGATTCGACAGTGCTACTTGCTAGAAATTAAGCATCGATGGTTCGACTCAAATCCTTTATTGGTGTATTCAAATGTAGAAAATTCTTCCACCATTTGACTTGACATGGCACAACAATTGCCATTTGTTTCTGTGTAGACTAAAATATGACTAACTTCAAGTTTCGTCTGTTAAAATTTGTTTGAACCTAGAAATTTGTGTAGAATAAGTAAAAGAAAGGGGGTAAAATTGGCTCCTGGTATAAAGTTAACATCTTAAATTTCTTTTTTGAAGAAAGCTCCGGTGGACACACTGGTCGGGACCTTCGGCCTTTAGTGATTTGATTTACAGTATTGACCGTTTGAATTGAGTTCTTAACATTATCGGATCAAGTTAAATTATTTCTCATATATGTATTTAATCATGATCAGACGATCGGATTTTCATTTGTGAATTTTTATCATCGAAATTACAACATACCTACTAATGTTGTATAATTTGTTTACCAAGTTTTAAGTAAATATTTCGTTTGAAATCAAACTCTACGTAGAACCGTCAAACACAAAACAGTCGTGAAATAAGATATGACCAGAATGGTGAAATACGTCTACGGTTGAACAATCACGTAATTCCAGTAAAGTCTCGGTGCCGATAGTTACGGTCAACGCAATTTACCATTCTTTCTCTCGCATCGATCGAGATTTAAATGTTAACGAAAATAAGTGAATTTTTTTTCTAAGTCATATTTAAGTATATTTATCACATCAGACGGTAAAATTTTCATTCTATAAATTTTTGTTTTTGGAACTACAACGTGACTACTACTGTGATATAACTTGTTTAGTGAGTTATATACAAGCTAGTGTATATATGTTTGAATCAACTATATCTAGAAAATAAAATTTGAAAATTCGACCGTAGGATATGATATGTAGAGTGAAATACAACTATTGTAAAAAATTCACATATCTTTGATCATATTTGGACCCTGATCAAGACGGTCAACCTTTGTTAAGCTTATGTTTCCCTATAAGGAATCCTATCGTCGAGATATATTTTCCCAAATTTTTATATGGGATGCTACGTCTTATATATGTGAGAATTTCTATGCAGAACAATTTACCAAAATAAGTCACAAAGTGATAGTTAAGAGTGTTTTCGTGTAATAAGTGGCGTTGAATTAAAATTGTCTGCGTCGATCAAAACTTAAATGTAAGCAAAAATAAGTGATTTTTTTTCCTATTAGGCATATTTAAGTATAATTATCACGGTCAAATTTTTATTTTGTAAACTTTTGTAATTAGAATTACAATGTGTCTACTAATGTGGTATAACTTGGTATATGTATATCTTTGTGAACCGAATAACAAATAAAATTATAAAAAAAAATCGGCCGATGAATGTAAACGATATAATAAAATTCAGTTACAAAAGTAGAATCACATATTTTCAATCATGTTAGGTGTTGAACTTTGCAATAAAAATAACTTTTTATTATTATTTTGCACAAAATTCGGTAACAAAATTCTACGGATAATATTTATGTTTCTTATTTTTAAAATAACACTTCATTATTAGTGTAATCAACTTGATAATTATATTTGATTCCTAACTTGTTAACTGTATTGGAGAATAAGAAAGTCGGATACATAATAAAATAAAGATATATATATATATATATATATATTTTAAAATTGAGCCAGCAGAATGTGTACGTGGCTTTACCGCTATTAAGCCATTAACACGTGTTGTTAGCTTCACACCCTCTACATTCATTCTCTTTGCCAATCCTTTAGAAACATGCTGGTCTGAATAGATCAAGTATTATATGGAAGATATGTGGACAAAACTCAAGAGCTTCGCCGAAATCAGAGTTCTCCACCTCCACCCATCTAATCAAGCAATTTAAAGTTCGAGTGGCGCGCCCCTTTTGGGGTGAAAAGGACTTCTCTTTTGAGTCTTTTCCCACACTACTTATCTGAGTCTCCCCATTAATCCTATCTACGCTAGTTATTAATTGTCGGTCAAACCAGCACCTAACATTTTTAAGAAATGATGTAAAACTTGTTAGAAGAAGCTGGTAATTATATTATTTATATATTAATAAAATAAAATAATAAAAATTAATTATAATTAATCAAATTGCATGAATATGAATAGAACCATAAAATGACAAATTAACAGCTTCTTCAAGAAGTATCTATCACGCTACTAGTGACAAATTTTGCGACAAAATCATTTTGTTTCCTACATTTTTAGTGACAAAATTTTAGCAATCAGTGACAAATTTTTTTCGTCGCTAAAAGGGTTTTCTCTTGTAGTGTCTTGTCAAACTCTTGCAGAACCAAACATGTGTGCAAGACCAAAATGGACACAATAATGAGAACAAAAATGTGACAGAGAGATTCTTGTGTGGGACATGCCATCATTTACACAAATGACGGATAGTTTAAAGACATCGTGTCTACTATTTAGTTAGTAAAGTAAGCATGTTTCTATAAGGGAGGGTTCAAAGGCTCATAACCTATCTATCATGTGCAGGTCTCGACCGTAGAAATCTATCGCAAACTCTATCGAGTCTTTGGTCGCCTATTTCATTCATGTGGGGAATTGTTGGAAAAATAGTGAAAATAACTATTTTATTTAACCAATTTAAATGAGAGAATTTAAATGGATTATAGGGTGAATAAGAAATAGTTACTCAAAGATGATTAATTGCTTGAAACCATGCATTATAGACTTTATATAGTCTATTGACTGATTGAATTATATGAGCTATAACCTCACATAATGTGTAAGGATATAATCTCACTAATGTGAAAGGTTGTAACCACACATTTATATGAAAGGTTGTAACTACATATTTATGTGAAATATTGTAACCACACATTTATGTGAAATGTTGTGGCTATAGAATGTCAAAAGTTAGAATTAATAGGGTTGTAACATATCAACCAGAATTCATGACAATTCAAGTAGTGGATGGTTTCCCCCCATGTACAAATAGTTGACACTTTCTTTGTTCTAAACATAATTGAAAACATCATCATTCGAAACACTCTCTCAATAGTCATCTCCTCCTTTCAAAGAGTTATTCCATCTCTAGTTTTAGCAATATGGTGATAGATTGAAGGTACTACAAGTTCGTCAGGTGTTCTTGACAGCAGTGCAGCTCCAAAGCACTAGTAGTCGTTGTATCTTGGGAGACAAGTGTCATCAAGCATTTTGCACTGGTAAAGGAGGCATAATTTGTTTTAAGAAAAGTGTGTGAAACACACGACTCGACTTTGTCACTTTCCTCGTATCCTGCGTTTGAGTTTGGAGTCATGATATGTTTTTAGTGTTCTGTGTACTAAGTGTTCCAAGATACATGATTTAGCTTTCACAATTTTCATTTCTTCTTGAATCAAGTGTGGTAACCAATGTTGTTCATAATAATTATTTTTATGTTCATCATTTCATTATTTAAAATTATTGATTAATTATAAATTAAATTTATGTGAATATATATATATATATATATATATATATATGCAATATCTAACCCCATTATTCTTACATTATATTTGATAAATGAGCTGCTCTACAGCTTGATTTTTTTTTCACAGACAATTTTGGTTATCTTTTATATTAGATAAATGAGCTGCTGTAGAAAATAATGCAAATTACTAATATTTTTTGTCTCCAATGATAAAGGAATCCAAAAAATATCGCTCCAATGGTTTTTCTTTTGTCTGGTCAAATTGTCGATAATAAGATCGGTTAGAACATGTCTGCATAACCAAAGTTGATTAGTGAAATTTGGGTTGTAGTTTGAGTGGCGGGGCCCCTTATGGGGTGAAAAGGACTTCTCTTTTCCCCAGACTACTTTACAAAATGTCCAAAGAAACGAATGGAAATTTCATAAAATGTCCAAAGTTCAAATCACAATCACAATTTCTCGTTTGTAAGTCGGTACTTTGTGGACCATTGTCGACTGTACATGTCAAAATCTAATGACATAATTCCATTCATAAGATAAGCACATTGTCGCATTCTCAGCCTTCTTCTTCTTCTTCTTCTTCTTCTTCTTCTTCAAATTATGTCACACTGTGTGTCTTGGGCTTCCACTGCAAGTTCATTTTGTTAGAAGATGTAATAATTATCAGGTGAATTACACTGCCTTATTATCTCCAGATATTATGAAGCCAAAAATGGTTGATTTCGATCATGGCGAGATAGATATGCTGCTGTTGTAATCTAACTTGGAGTACTAACATGGCTGTTTTAGACATGTCAGTGTAATCTAGCTTGAAATAGTTGGGAGTTTGAAGAAGAATGCTGGTGCATGCATGCATTTTTAGATGAGATTTGGATCAACTTGTTTGAGCGTTTTGGATTTGGGACATGCACAACAACTTAATTTACTCTTCTTAATTAGTATAGTGATCAAAATAACTATTACAATAGCCAACAGACCGAGATCAAAATCCACACAAGGGATTTAAGCCATTTAACACAAGATTTTACCCAACAACACAAAACGTACTGATGATCATACACAACACAGACGTATATATTCTAAGCAAGACATATTTTATTGATGAAAAATTACTTAATTTAAAGGTCGACTTTGAAACGCGCGGTAGTTAGTTGACTTGGATGATCGAGTTCGGTCTTTGTTACTGAGCATATTTGTAATTACAGACGAATATTGCGGACCAGGAGACAGCATATATAGATGAAGCAGGTGACAGTTCTGAACTTCAAAGGAAATGGAATGAAGAAGGCAGCGTGTCCAAAGAAGACACCGATTCGCTCGAGCGCGAGAGCTGCATGTTGTGGATTGTTTGAGTGTATGAAGTTGCTGACAAAGACGCAAGTAACGGCAGATATGATTGCAGAGGAAGTTAAGGGTCATGGAGAGAGTGGAGTGAATGGATTGCAAGGCTATATCAATGACCGCTACGCAGCAGGAGACGGCGATAATCTATGTTGCGGTGGTGCCTATCTGGCTCAGTCTCATCAGGAGGACCATGAAATGCTCCAAACATTTGGAACAACATTGATTCGGTAACAACAGCGAGCTGAAAGGCCATTTCTTTCTAATATGTAATGGCAAAGAAGACTGGTTTATATCGATACCACTTCAAAATCTGAAACCTGGATACAAGTGAAGTATGGATAACGAGGAACATGAAAAGATGGATTGAGAAATAGGAAAGTACAAATAGAAATAAATATTAAAAGCCCTTAATTAAGCCACTTCACCCTTGCATTACATACGCCCATATGCTTTGGATCATGTTTCTCTTACTACATCTATATATAGTAGTGACATCGATTAAATAAGCCATTTCTCATAAAGAGTAAAGACTGTAGTTCCCTAATTAACGTATCCCTGGACTTGTCCATGCTAGAACAGACCTCAAAGCTCAAGTTTTCTACACAATTAAATTTAACTAAGATGAAGATTTTTTTGTTACAACTAAAACACCACACCAAAGCAGCAGGTTTTGCAAAACCAAACTGGGCCTAGTAACCTCAGCCCATAACTTACATCATATTCCCTCCACAAAAGTCCATACGGACCAAGTGATGGGTCACTCCTGCAACTCCACTCCACCTCTTCAAAAATATCAAACAATGGCATCACTGGCACCACCACCACTCCCCTTCTCATATCATCATCCCAAACCCTCCATTTTCACTCCAAAAGCCTCGCTCTCTTTCTCTCCCTCCAATAACACCCTCCAAGAACTCACTCGCCTCTGCAACTCCGGCAACCTCCCCGCCGCCCTCACCCTCCTCCAAACCAACACCTTCCCCACCTCCCAACACCTCAAAGACGCCATCGGCGCCCTCCTCCAGGCCTGCGGCCGCCACAACGACATCCAAACCGGCCGCAAGCTCCACCGCCTCGTCTCCCAATCCACCCAATTCACCCACGATGTCGTCCTCAACACTCGCATCATCACCATGTATTCCGCGTGCAACTCTCCCTCCGAGTCCCGCCATGTTTTCGATGCCTTGCCGAGAAAGAACCTGTTTCAGTGGAATGCTATGCTTAGTGGGTACTCGAGAAACAATCTTCATGCTGAAGCAATTGATACCTTCATTGAATTGCTACGCGCCGCCGAGTTTAAACCCGATAATTTCACAATGCCGTGTGTGATTAAGGCCTGCGGTGGGGTTCTCGACGTGGGTTTGGGGCGGGGGGTTCATGGGATGGTTGTGAAGATGGGTTTGGTTTCCGATGTGTTTATTGGGAATGCCTTGATTGCGGTGTATGCGAAATTTGGAATGCTAAGGGATGCAGTTAAGGTGTTTGATAAAATGCCCGAGAGGAATTTGGTTTCTTGGAATTCGATGATTGGGGGGTTTTCGGAGAATGGGACGTGTGAAGAAAGTTTCGGGTTGTTGGTGAGGTTTTTGGAGGGTGAGGAAGGTTTGGTACCGGATGAGGCGACGTTGGTGACTGTGTTGCCGGTTTGTGGTGGGAAAGGGGAGATTAACATGGGAATGGAGATTCATGGTTTGGCGGTGAAGTTGGGGCTGGATAAGGAGTTGATGTTGAGTAATGCGTTGATGGATATGTATTTAAAATGTGGGTACTTGAAGGAGGCCAGGGTTTTGTTTGAAAAGAATGAGAGGAAGAATGTGGTTTCTTGGAATGCTTTTATTGGAGGTTATTCTAGAGAAGGCCATGTTAGTGGAGCGTTTGATCTTTTGCGGAAAATGCAGATGGAGGAAAAGGCGGATGAGGTCACTGTTTTAAATGTGTTACCGGCTTGTTTGAAGGTGTCGGAACTTTCGAGATTGAAGGAACTTCATGGTTACTCATTCAGACATGGGTTTCAAGATGATGGATTGGTTGCCAACGCTTTTGTTGCAGCCTATGCAAAATGTGGGATGCTGAGTGCTGCTGAGCAGGTGTTTTATGATATTGAGACGAAAACGGTAAGCTCTTGGAATGCAGTTATCGGTGGCCATGCCCAGAATGGAGATCCGAAAAAGGCTTTAGATTTGTACCTTCAAATGAAACAATCAGGTTTGGATCCTGACACTTTTAGCATTGGTAGCCTCCTTTTGGCTTGTGCCCACCTAAAAGTTCTTGAATATGGTAAAGAGACTCATGGGTTTGTGCTACGTAATGGGTTAGGTTTGGATTCATTTATTGGTATATCATTACTATCTTTTTACATCCAATGTGGTAAACTGTCAACAGCAAGAACATTATTTGATAGGATGGAACATCACAGTTCAGTGTCATGGAATGCATTGATCTCTGGTTACTCTCAGATTGGATTTCCTGCTGAAGCCTTGGATCTCTTTCGACAGATGCTATCCAATGGAATCCTACCTGGTGATATAGCCACAATGAGTGTGCTGGGGGCATGTTCACAGCTGTCAGCTCTGCGTCTAGGGAAAGAGCTGCATTGTTTTGCTTTGAAAGCACGACTTACAGAAGACTTGTTTGTTGGTTGTTCTCTCATAGATATGTATGCTAAAAGTGGCTGCATAAAACAATCGCACGGGGCATTTGGCAGTTTAACCAAGAAAGATGTGGCATCATGGAATGCCATAATTGCAGGATATGGGATTCATGGACATGGAAACAAGGCTTTAGAGCTATTTGGAGAAATGATAAGGTTGGGCGAGAAGCCAGATAGCTTTACATTTCTTGGAATTTTAACTGCATGTAACCATGCTGGGCTTGTTGAAAATGGAATAAAATATTTCAATCAGATGCAAAGATTATATGGAATCGAGCCGAAGTTAGAGCATTATGCATGTGTGGTAGACATGCTGGGTAGGGCTGGGCAATTAGAGGAAGCTCTGAACATCATAGATGATATGCCTGAGGAACCAGATACTAGAATTTGGAGCTCATTGCTTAGTTCCTGTAGGAATTATAATGATTTGGGAACGGGGCAGAAAATTGCTGAAAAGTTACTAGAATTGGAGCCCGAAAGGGCTGAGAATTATGTTCTACTGTCGAACTTATATGCTGCAACAGGGAATTGGGATGATGTGAGATGGGTCCGTCAAAGGATGAAGGAGATTGGCCTTCAGAAAGAAGCTGGCCGCAGTTGGATTGAACTTGGAGGGCAAGTGTATAGCTTTGTTGCTGGTGACAATTCCCTGCCAGAGTCAGGAGAGATTAGGAAGATGTGGACAAAACTAGAGGATAGAATAAGTAAACTTGGGTATACACCTAACACAGATTCAGTGCTTCATGAACTGGACGACGTGGAGAAGATTGACATCTTGAGGGGGCATAGTGAAAAGCTTGCAATTTCATTTGGATTGTTAAAGATGAATAAAGGTGCTACAGTGAGAGTCTGTAAAAATCTGCGCATCTGCCTAGATTGTCACAATGCAGCTAAGTTCATATCAAAGGCTGTCGAAACAGAGATAATCGTGAGAGACAACAAGAGATTCCATCATTTCAAAGATGGTATATGCTCTTGTGGAGATTATTGGTAAATGAATGAGAGCTGAAAATCAGACCATATTTTGTCAAGGGTATCAGCTTTGTAGATATGATTGCTACAGCTTTCTAACACATCGTCACGTATCTGTACATCAAGTGATAACCAGAACTATTTTCGGATATGAATTTTCATAGAACACCACAACTGTTTGTCACTGCACAGTAATTGGGATCTGTCTTGGCTAAATGCCACAATTATCTTTGCGGAATGCAGGTTCTCTTGCTTGGCTACTTGAACCACATGAGCAGCCTTGTTACAACTACGGGATAGATAATCCCAACTATTAAACGGAAAAATAACGCAAAAACTCTTCACTTCATCGACCAAACCTTGATCCACACTTCACTCTTCAAAAGGGGAATTAAGAGCTAAAAATACATTTTGGGCATCGCCATCAATATCTAGTCTAGAAAACAAAGTCTTCCAACACAAATGTAACCCATTGAGAAGCGATAAAAACTCATCACACAACACAGATGAAGCAGGTAGTGTATTTGAACCAGCAGGGGAATGGGATTGTAATGTGTACTCAATCACACAAAATTTATAAGTGAACTAGTAATTCACATTTCGTTCTCCTATCGCATTGTTCTTGATCAGCTCATTAAGTTCTCTTGATTTTTCCTTGAGTTTTTACTTCATTTGTTACATCTATTTTATTATTATCTAATGATTTAAATATATATAAAAGTAATTTATATCTGATAATGCCATACATGGACCGATGTTAATATGTAGAAATATGACATGATGTGAGGTTATTAGTTCGATTCACGCAATCCGCTATGTTGCTCAAAAATAGTAAAATTTTTCTTTTTCTTTTTCTTTTTCTTTTTCTTTTCAACAGCTAACTTTAGTTGTCTCGCTCTGGTTTAAACTCCAAAGCCTCGGTTCTTCTTCTTCTTTGCTGATAGCTGTCTCTGTTAGCAGCTCAGATTCTGAAATGGCGAGTCGGCCGTCTGCACCATCCTCTGCCTCCATCTCCGACCCCTCCACCACTCAACCCACCTCTCTCCCTCCCACGAATCCACACCCACAGCTTCAGGTTCACTCAACCTCTCTCTCTACATAAAATGGTCTCTGTGTAGTGATTTGTTCATGGGATTATGTTTTCATTTCATCTTCTTAATATGTAGAAGGCCGAGGCTGTAATCACCAACGGGATTCTCAATAATGTCGACGAGAAAAAACCTGCATCTTTTGAGTGAGTTCGTCTTTCCTTACATCTGTGAACTAGTCTCTTCACTGTTTACGAAATCAGAGAGATCAATTAAAGTACCAGTTAGTTTGTTGTTGATGCTGTTTATGAGATTGTTTATTGGGCAAAGATGAAGATTTCGAGAAGAAATAGAGTGTGAAGGAGAGGACTTTTGGACATATGCTTATTTATGTGTTTGTTATATTTTTGGTTAAGTACATATAATTTGGGTTTTCCGTGGAAAAAAAGTAGAAATAGAAAGGAGGAACTAAATCAAGCAGCTGGGTCCATTAAAGTTTTCATCTTTTACAATTTTGGCATAGGCACTGAAAATTAGCCTTATATTTGATACACTTAATGCAAATTGATGGATTGTATTGTAGAAATAACATATAAACCATGTTTAGTTGGATATGATTATTTTCAAGATTCATCAGAGATTTGGAATATCTTGTGTGAGGTGGTTGATTTTAGTAAGTAGTTGTACTACGCATGGTAATTCAAGCTGTTTCGTGCACTTCCGAAATTCAGCTGTGAAGCTCTATTCATCTCTCCTCTCCTCCAATGTGTTTGTCTGTTTGAATAATGTTTTCAAATGCCTTTGTCTGGTTTTCATAAGTTTTTGCTTCCATTTTACAGCATTTGAATTTTCAGGCCTTTTACTAAGTACTTTTATGCCTTCTTCTCTCCTTTGTACATGCATGTACACAGACAGAAATGGTACTGTTTTGTCTTATGCCAGAACAAAGTTTTCTAGTTCGGACTAGGGACTGGGGAGTACTCTCCCAAATTACATCTTAAATAGTAAGTCTCTAGTGATAGCCACTTGGACGTTTCAAGTCTCAATCAGCATAAATAACCACTCGATTAAAATAAGGTGCCAGGAATACTCATCTTAAGTTGATTGAGGATTTCCGTCTGATGGATTACATAATTACACCTCACATCCCAAATCCTCAAATATACATTGTACACGGATTTACAGAACTTGTCAGTAGGCTTGAACTCAATTAATTTATTCTTGTCTTGCTGTGATCTGGGGAGGTCAGAAACTTTGTCTTACCGCCTAGTAAATATAGATATTACTGTCAATTTATAACTAGAATTTGACCGAATGTATGTCATCATATTAGTACTTGTTTGTAGACCACCCATGGCCTAGATTTTGCATGAATTATCACTGTTCAAACTGTAGTTTGTTCGTTGCCTTTTTTGTATAGATTGTTCTCTGCTGCACTAGTGTTCTCAATAAAGCTTTCTTTATTTTTTTATCATCAACTAAAAAGTAGACTGTTATATCCTACGTTCTTTCTTTATGCTAGTGAGCTTCATACTGCAGACCACATCAATAAGTTCAAGAAGTATGAAGCTGACTACACCCGTTGGTTGACTGCAAAATACTTCTCCAAGAAAACTCTTTATGGAGGTGTGCAACAATTAAACTAAAACTAAACATCTTGTTATAACTAAGGTTATTTGTAAATCAATATGGAGGTGTGCAACAGTTATTTCAAGTCTAAGACAGCTTTTATAACTAAACTTCTTTCTTTCTTGCAGGCAACATATTTGATGGAAATATGACAATACAGGATCAGGTTATAAAGTCAAGCAGGTATAGTTATGAAAGCATGCAGTTTTTAACTAGACTTTCCAATACTTTTGCAGGACTTAATGGTTTTAGTTTTCTTGGTACAGGTGGCCTTGTACCAGATCATATGCAGACCCAGTGCAGGGATTTGAAGACCAGACCAGCAGCTGCTCAACTTCTACAACTACAGCTGAAACCTCGCCTAACTTAACAAATGGGAAGCATCCAGTAAAGTAGAGAAGTTTGTTTCATGATTGTATTCTTACATTTTTGAGGACCTATTAATAGGATTTTGTACATGGACAAATATGCTTTGCATGCTAACAAACCACTGTAGGAAATGGACCCAAAATACTGAGCATCTCTAATCCAGTTATTAGAAACTTCTTTTATGTATTATTATTTAAATTGATGCATTTCCATGAATATAGCTAGAAGTATTTATGCTTTTCATTAGGGAAAATTTTTAACAAGACTAGACGTATGAGCCAATGAAAATTAAGGTAAATATTCTTTACAAAACATCACAATGATACATGAGGTTCAAAATTTAACTCAACATCTATACATACCGTTAGTTTGACTGTTAGTCTATCTGATTCCGTCAATTTTATAAAGGCAAATTCATCTCTTCAGTAGTTACAATGAAAAAAGGAAACAGAAAAAAAAACATAAAATGGAGATAAGGGCTCGATTCATGGTTTCATTGTTCGGCTCCGAAGTGACCAAATCCTTTATCATCTTCTTCAAACACCAATCAGATTGAACACCCATCACATAATCCACTTCAATATTTGGTTTGAAATGGATACTATGATTTTACACCGGCAATGAATATAAATGGTAGATGATTCTCTGGTGTAAACATTTTTTATAAAAGTTTATGAGGTTTTGGTCTGAACAACGGCACGGCGAAGTTGACGACTCAAGCCGAAGGCTTGGACTATCATTAAGGCGAGCAAAGGGAGGCCGAACTCCCACGAAACTAATCCGGGCACCCTTCTCATCGGCTTCAAGCACAGACCTTGCAAGTAATCTCGGATCCTGAATCAAATCCAAAGCTATAAATGTCTCACCTCCCTCAAAAATCAAATTGTCTTGATCATAATTATTGAATCAAGCCCGACCCTTCCAAAATCTGGGTTTTGCTCAAAGAGGGAGAAATTGGGTTGTGGGTCGTTATAGAGAATAAAGAGAGGGATAAAGAAATTGGACAGTGGTCGCCGAAGAGAGAAGACTGTGGGTCTCAATGGAGAGAGATTGTATGTAGAAAGACTAAATTGTCTTTTTGAAATGGTTAATTTTAAGAAAGCTACATGACAAATGGTTCATTAACAAGTTTGGTGTTTCACGTTTTAAAACAATTAAAATGGTATATGGCGTTTAAAAATAGACACACTTTAGTACGTGCCGTTAGTAACACTGTTAACTTTATATAATTTCTTATTTTTTAAATAGCAGATTCAGGTTTTATCCATTTTTCTTTCTTTATATTTTCTATTTATGTATTTTTTCTATTTATATACCTTTTTAATCTTGTAAACTCAGACCAATGAGACCATATTCTCAAAAACTTTGTTGTTTTCTCATGATCTGGTTTCTTTCTTTACTATTCGTTGTTTTTATAGGTTACCGGGTTTGTATTTTTTCTACAGTTCTATACCTCGATCACCATTTTTGTGTATGCTAGGTTTGAACAGGGACGAAAAAAAGACAATAATACTTTTTCTTTTTTCTTATTTCTTTCTCCTTATTAATTATTAATTTTAATAATTTATTATTGCTAAATTAAAGCGTGACAGATTTGTCCCTCAAAGTTTAATAGAAAACAATTAGATAACGGAGAATTTAACGGTATGTACATATTTTCGGTTGAAACTACAAGTTCATGTACCATTTTGATTGTTTTGAAACTTGAAACACAAAAGTTGTTAGTAGACCATTTGCCATATACCTTTCTTAAAATTTATCCCTTTAAAAATTGATAATGACACAAGGGTTAATAGTGTTATTGACGGCATGTACTTAAAATATGTAAGATTATCAACCTCATGTACCATGTTGATGTTTTATAAAGTTGAGTAACCTTAATTTTTAGCGGCTCATACGTCATGTACTCAGGTTAAAATTTTCAATTTTCATTATATTGAGCAATATAGTGAGCTGCTGATACAAATTTTTGAAAGTTACAGGATGATATTAGAATCTTTGTAAAGTTTGAATTGACTACATGTGTAGTTAAGGGGTTACATCTATCAGATCATCGAAGGTGACTTGAAGGGAAGAGGCTTTCTCTTTTAGCTGAGCATTTTCCTGAAGAATCTGCTTGTTAACATCTAACTGTTAGATAAGCTTCTCACATAGCTTGTTGTTTGCAACGAAAAGCTGATCCACTTCATGCTGGAGATCTTGAATCTGCTTCTTCTTACGCATTCGCGACCTTCGTGCGGATTCCCTGTTGGAAGCCAGTCTCTTGAGCTTTCTCTCATGGTTAAGGCTTTGTCCCGCTGCAGCAGTTTCATCAAAAACAGTGTTGGTGTACGTAGGGAAAATCTGAGTATGAGGAATTGTGAGGACTTGAGATGGAATAGTTTGAGTGGCCAAGTAGTAGTGTGTCTTTGATTCATTTGGATCCATGAACAACTTTGAGGTGACTCCTACGAGGGGAGAGAGAGAGAAGTTTCAGAATAGGTTTGGAGGAAGAACCAAAGTGATTCTTATAGTGAGATCCTAGAAACTACATACGTAGGACGCAATGATACCAAGAGGTTTGTCGTTACATGAAGATCATGATCAAACCTTGCGTCTAAATGTAAAATGACTAAAGGTGGAGCATTTGCTATATATGTTGGATTAGGAAAGGCTAATTCATGAAGAAACTTAATGGTGAATTAGTAAGTCTAGTTTTGATCGATTCAAGTCTAGTCCTGAGGCTTATCAAATCAGAAAACTAGGTCCTGATGATCAACCATAAAAGATTGGATGGTGTTACCAATAAGACATACCTTTGCAGTAAATAGAGAAAATGGATGAAAATATGCAGAAATCATGTGCACCATTTTGCTGATATTGCCAAAGTTTGTTAGATACAGAGTACAATAAGTTGTATTTGTAGTTGGAAATATTAACATGTACCTTCAGACTCATCCAATGTTTAGACCATCATTAAACAGCTAGCGCCGAGTGTTGCATCGTCTCATAACTCTCAACTTCTGTGAAATGTGGGAAGCATCTTTCTTGAGGGAAAGGTTTCTACCTCAGATTCCAGGTTCTACTGGGACCTCAATTTCTAATGATATTCAACCTGTATTAATTTTCTTCACTCAGGATGTTTTAGCTGTTTATGAGTCTTAGTTGATTTTGATTGTTTTTGTTTCTGGGGAATGCTTGTTCGGTTCTGACAAACCTGATCAAACCTATGAATCCAGATAGCAGCGTAACCGTCTGCAAAAAATAGGTAAAACGCCTCTAATAAAAATGTAGTACATGCTACTTGTCATTGATCAAAACAAAACCACCTCGCAAAGAAAGAGAGAATAGTAATAACCATTCAAGTACTCCACAATGTTACTACATCATATGCTTGAACATTACAAGGAATCATCTTCCAGCAAAAAAACAAGCATAACAAATGTCTAAATGTTCCAAAGTAGTTAACATGATAACCATGAAAAATTACTCGAGTCATTGAACAACGTTATGCTACCACCAAAACAAACAAAGCATCACAAATCATATAATCCTCCCAAAAGATAAGTGCACTCTTCCTCTCTTAACCCAAGGAGAGGTCCACTCTTCACCACATCAGCATCTACATTTTCAAAAACCTAATGCTTCAAGAAAGATTTCAAAATCATATCTGTGGAAAGTTTAGTCCATTAGCAGTCCCCTGGCTCCTCCTGCGCTCATAGGAAGCGTCATCGGTAGGCAACTCATATCGACACACTGGACATGTATTCCTAATACGCAGCCATGGCACAATGCAATCGCCATGGTACCTATGTGCACAAGGTAACTTCTTTCCTTGTTCCCCGAGAGTAATATCATCCTTGCAAACAGCACATAGCGCATTACCCTTCTCCACATCCTCCTGAGTCACAACCACTGAGGCAAGAGTCTCGACAACAGACTTAGCAGCTGGAGGCCTGCCCATCACCGCAGTCTCATTCTCCGAAAACTGCCCAAACAACATATCATACTCGGCAGTGTAGATGTAGTCATCATGCTCACCAGGGAAATGCTCCGCATCATGATCCAGCTCCGGATTCGGCTCCCAGTTGCTGGAATTCAACAAAACCTCCCACTCCAAATTCCCCAAAGCCTCAACCCTCTCCACACTCACTTCCTCCTCCGGAACAGATAATGCAGCCGACATCGCAACGGGACCATTCTCCTCCTCATTATCAGGATCAACAAACATCCCGAAAACCTCATCCACTCTCCCATCAACTTCCTCCCACTCAAACTCCTCATTACTCTCTCTCTGCTCCTCCAATCGAAGCGAATCCCAGCACAGAGCAACCTCAGTCTCATCATCATAATCACCACCACGAACATCGTCCTCACCATACTCACCCTCCGAATGCAAATCGAGCCCAATCACACCGTTCTCATCCACATCACTCTCGGATTCAAATCCAACAAGCCCCAGGCAATTCTCAGATGACGTGGTCTCACCGGTCCTCCTCCCCACAAAGTAGTCATCTTCTTCATCATCAAAACAGTTCCTAATATCTAACCCTAAGCTCAAATCAAGATCCAGCCCATCATCCATATCGCAATTCCCCTCCACAACTCCGAAATCGGAGCCGTCGCCGGAGACCAAAACGGAGAGGGGGGTTACCTGAGACTGCTCGACGCGCTGCTGGAACAGATCCATGACGAAACTGACCTGGTTCTCTCGGTTGGGGTTGGAAATGGAGTTGAGCTCCGGAACGACGTCTTCGTCGAGGTGGTGCTCGGCGGTGTGGTACTGGGTGAAGATGTCGTCGTGGTGGTGGTCGTATTCGACGTCAAAGTCGCGGTCTTGGTTGACGGTGACGAAGTGGGTCGTCGGCGGGAAATCGGGATCGGTGGAGATGTAGAGGTCGAAGTCGTTGGAGGACCAATAGGGGAGGGAATCGAAGGGTGGGTTCTCTTCAAGGTCGTGGATTTGAAGGTAGGTGACCTCCGCCATTGATATTTTTGGTTTTGTGCGTGTGGAAATTTGGGGGTTTCTAACTTTCTATGCTCAGAGAATCTGAGACGGATTGTGAAGCGGAGCAAAAGTCTCTGGGGAGGTTTTAACGTAAGGGAGTAGGAAATGACGGAATTGTCCTTATGGTTTTTTGTGGAGTATATGGTTTGGTTGGTGGGTTTTTTCGTGTTCCGGGATGAGAATATGAGAGATTTGCCGCCGGGACAACAATGACTAATTATTTACTTTCCAAAAAGTCAAAACAACTACAAGGGTGTGATACACTCTTATATATTAACAAGCTTGAGGATTACAACAGTTCATTGTCCTCTTTCTCATGTTTTCTGTTGGCAACTCTCATAAGTAAAAAGAATTTGAAAACAATAAATAAAACTGATCACAAATTTTTATCAGGGAGGGATTACCTTCAATGCTAATTCCCTCCTATTTATCAGTGGCCATAATCTACTCACTTTATCAGTGATTTCTTGAAGGGATTAGATGGGCGGTGAGCTTTCACCTGATCTACTTCTCCCTTCTTCTCTATGTCTTGACTGATTGTTGGCTTTAGAAATGATGGGCGGTGTGACTGTTGTGCCTTTGGCATTTCCCCTACCTTGTTCATGTCACCTGCTGCATTATTTACCTCCGCAGCAGCAGCTTCCCTCTCAGTCGTCTTCGACTGCTCAAGATCATTCACTGTGGGAGTTTGCTTTCCTTGTGTTTTTTCTGTTCCAACAATAGCTTCTTGTGGTTTGGCTTTCTTTACAAACGTGGGGGCCGACAATTTTGGTGCTGGAAATGGAGTGTCATTCCCTGATAACCTACCTTTCTCGGTAGAGGATGAGGCATTGTAATTTGAGTTAGGGACAGTTTTTTGCAATGGTTTATTATCGTTGAGCAACCTTTCCTGTTTGGAGACAGAAGAGCATAGATACTGAAGAATCAAAATGGAAACATAGAGTTGCCAATGTGGCAAATTATAGTTGAAATATGGAGCTCATGAAAGCGTACCTCCAATATGCTATTGAACCTTTCGGCCAAATTAGGTAGCTTCAGGGAAGTAACAATCTTAATTGCACCCCTGACCGACTTTTCCAGGGATAGATGCTTCACAAGTTCAGTAGCCCTCTCCAGCTTATCTCCTAAAACAGCCACCAGAAGCACATCCATAACTCTTTGTTGGAATCAAGATTACTGCAAGACTTTAAAACACATGAAACACTCACCATGGCAGCAGGATCCAATAAGCCTCAATATACATTGATCTTGAGCTGTTTCCAATTTGAAAGCTTCGTCATCAAGTGAACTGGTGTCTAAACCAGCAGCATCCATTTCTTCTATTTGCTTTTCAATCTGTAATTTAAATTCATGCAATCATCTCAGCCAGTGAACAGCAGTAGGTTTAATATGTCCCCAAGCTAATGAAATCAGAAAAAGAATATCATCCCAGCCTGATGAGGCCTGGAGGGAGAAAAAGGACAAACCTCTACGAGATGCATGTTGTTTAGTATAAACGTATTTTCAAGGGCTTCTGCTCCTAGATCAGAGGATGCGAGAGGAATTGAAAAATTTAGTAGAGTGAGAAATGGTTTGGGCACCACCTGTAAATGGAGAATTGTCAAGATATGATTAACATAAGAAAATAAAATTGAGACAAAAAATAGTTAGCTATTTTACCTGGGGATATAAGTCAGGGCTTTTACAGACTATACAAAATAGTTGTCTTGCATTCAAACCTACCACCCAATAGTTTTCATCCGGCTTCTTGTCTTTACTAGCACTGTATGTCAGATATTTACATTAGATTAAATGCCAAACAATACTGTCATGGGAGAAATTTATACAAGTCTTTAGCTGAAGGATTGTAAACCTGAAGAGTGGGAACCAACTGCCACCATATTCACTTGTAAAAACTCTCAGGGCACCCTATGAACAAAAGAAAAGACAGACATATTTTAGGTTTCAAAAGAAATTTATTAGTCAAAGTAGAAGCACATTTTCAAAAGTAGAGTGAAAGTACCTTGGAGTCATAGGAGCTTAATTTCCCTTCTTCACTGAAGCCAAACCATTTTAAACTTGAACCAGGGGTCAGAGGCAGACGGCCTCTAAGAGGCTGGCTACTATTAGTTATGTTAAGTACCCTAAATTCAAGCACCTACATGTTTTGAAAGATAACAATTTTACATCAGAAACCAAAGTACAATTAAAAATAAGTGCAAGCCATAAGCCAATATAAATGTAATGTCCTACTATATACAGCTAATTAACAAGAGCACAGTTAATGAGTTCTACTTGAAGGTTATGGATTATGGAAATGGCGTCAACATGAACTTCATGACTCGATAAAATTGGATTCCGCTACATGTCTTGGTTAAAAATGGTGAACCGAGTCAGCAGTCTGATAAAAAGTATGACTTGAAAACAAACCTGCTCATTTGAGGGAAGACAGTCTGAAGCATGAGTGACAATGGCAAGTTCATCCTTGAAGCCTGATGCAGTCACCACTGGTCCATCGAGAGAAATAACATGTCTCTGCATTGAAATGCATTCAGCAAAATAGATATGTTGAGAAACTAAACTTACTACCATTAAAAATTGCTTTCCGCCAAAATGAGCTTAATTAATTGTGGTAAAATGAGTATAAGTTGTCAGCAAACCTGCAAACCACCAATGGTGAAGATGCGGATCAAGTTAAGACTAGTAATTGCTGCCACCCAAGTTGTACCAAGGGCCACAACCTTCACTTCTTCCCCTTCCAGTCGCATAGACCACTAATCTCACATCACATATCAAAAGTCAGAATATACAAAAACTATTAACATTCATCATGGCTTAGGTTGAAATTTGGATAGGCTGCATATTCAAACAACCAGAACATTGCATGACAATACTTCGGAATATAAATGTAAGTATCTAACCTCGCTATTGTTTGCCCAGCTAGTAAATGGGCGATACATGAGAGTGCTCATGTTCTTTTCACCCTTGGAGGGATTTGCAAAAACACTTCCATTCTCATTCAGTGAAGCCATTGTGAAGCCAAAATGGTCGGTCATTGATGGAACTCGTGGACCTCGGCTTGTGTCATGAAAATCTATCTGTATCCACATGTCAAAACATCAGTACGAGATAAAGGCACCAAGCTAGGCACTCCTTGTCCTGGAGTTCAGGCTAACAAAACAATCTCAATTCTCAATGAACGTGGCTGTGTTGGGAGGATGAGAAAAATGGGAGGAAGAAAGTTTAGTATATTTAGGGCACAGGTTACCTCAATGTGGGAGTACCCTTCATATTCAATCGTAGTTATAGCTCCAAGGATGTTGTAGCACAAAAAACGCCTTTTGCCAGGCTGCACAGGAGTAGCCCCTGGTTGAAATGCCTCCTGCATTTTAGACCTAGCAGATGACAATCTGCATCTTATACCCTCATTCCCATTATCAGTGCCTTCATTATGATGCCGGCGTGCTTTTTTATGGGATTCAACTTTAGGGGACAAACTAAAGTCATCATTATCATCCTCATCTAACTCTTTCAGAACATCATACTGCTTGCTTAGTCTTTTCCTGCTAAGTGGCTTAGACTCCTCATATGTATCTTCACCAAGATCACTTAAACTACCAGATGTACTAATCTCCTGACCCTCGACTTCGTCTTCATCAAAAAAGAGAAGACCATTACTGGATTGATTCGGAACATCTTCAGTAGGAGATTTCATTGATGAAGGAATCACTGCTTCCCACACACCATACCTGCCCATACAATCAATTACAGCTAGGACATTGTCAATTGGCTTCCAAGCCAAGCTAGTTATCCTCTCATCAAATTTATGTCTGCCAATATCCTGCTTTCGATCAACATCCCATATGAGAACCTGCTTATCCAAGCCAGAAGTACCCAAGTATTTCCCATTAGGCGACCAAGCCAAGGCACAAACAGGCTGTGTATGTTCACCTCTCAAGGTAAAGAGCTTCTCGGCAGTGTCTTTATCATACAACACAACATCATTTCGCACTCCCGGGACAGCTAACAACCGTCCATCAGGACTCCAGCTCAATACATTCATTACAGAAATATCTAAACCAGAGTTAGGAGCTACAGCTTTAAGGGTGTGCAATATGCTTCCAGATTGAAGTTCCCAGTATACTACAGTCCCAGTTGAATCAATGGAGGCCATGTATTCACTTTGGGGATCAAAACCTAAACCAGTCACCGGTCCTTTGTGTGCTTTGAGAACCTTCGAAATTGTACCATCTACTGTGTTAATAAGCTTAATGCCATCATCATCACCAGCAGCGGCCAAGAGTGTCCCTGACTTATTAAACGCAAGGGCACGTATTGGCAGCGTGAATCTGGTGATATTAGTCTCAAAGTCTCCACCTGACAATCCAACCAAAAATTACAAACAATCATAATTGAGACACCATATGACGATTAGACATTGCAAAAGTAGAAAATGCCACAAAACCCTGGAAATTTAAACCCATCATATGCATACTAACATATCTAACAGTGAAATATTTGCAATCAGCTTAAACTTTTTCAAAGATTCATGTTTGCAATTACCAGTGAGTCAGGTTAACCCAGCAGATCCATGAAATTCTAAACAATTCACACATCAAATTCAATCTACCAATCCAATTTGACTAGACAAATTTCCGATACCCTTAAAAAACCCAAATTCAAGAAAGCCCTAATTCTCAAAATTGGCCAGAAATGAAAGTTGAGTTGAGAACACTGACTGGGAAACTTGTAGAGCTTGACGGAGTGGTCGACGGATCCGGAGGCGAGGCAGGTGGCGTTGGGGCTCATAGCGAGCGCGGTGACGCCGTCGCGGTGGTTGCGGAGGAGCTTCGGTGGACATGAGGAGATAAGAGCGTTGTGGAGGGCGATTGAGGCGTCGGAGGAGGATGCTGTGACGGAGTGGAAGCCTTGCTGGTCCCACACGACGGAGCAGAATGACGGCTTTCCGGCGCTGCTCGCCGATTTGTGGATCTCGCGGAGCTTCATTTGCCGGACCTTCATGATTGGATCTCGGAGATTTCGATGGGCTTCTTCCGGTTTTAGATGCCTTTTTATTTATTAGTTTGTGAATTCTTTTTGAGATTTTTGGCTGAGAAAGGTCAGGGTTGGTTTTGGCGGGAAAATGGGGTTGGATTGGCGCGGGTTTCCTTTTGCTTTTGGGTTTTTCGCAAAAGCTTGATACA
Organism: Comarum palustre; assembly: GCA_951800085.1. Taxonomy (NCBI): domain Eukaryota; kingdom Viridiplantae; phylum Streptophyta; class Magnoliopsida; order Rosales; family Rosaceae; genus Comarum; species Comarum palustre. The sequence goes on along the minus strand of OX637576.1, from coordinate 21,910,858 downwards.
AAAGCGAGGCTAACGGCTAATTTGGTATCTGTGACTATTTTTTAAATTATTTTTGTTATAGTGTGAATATAATCTCCTCTGAATTAAAACAGTTTTATATTTGGTAGGTGTTACTTTTTTTGATCCAAGGACGTTAGTATTTTATTGATCACTACTTAAGAGTAAGTACAACATAAACATAATCCGCCTGCGAGGGCAATCATGTAAAATTACCTTGTAGATACTAAGCAATGTTTATGCTGAAGACCATGAGATGAAACATTATGATCAATCTTTCGTTGTGGCATACGGGAGATGTAACCAGCCACCGATAACAATGAGGAAGGGGCAAGTCATCAACCTATCATTATTGACTATTTTCGAGACCACCATACACAGAGGGGCTACCCTATAGCACCAACAATACCTTAATTAAACAGTTAAAGCTAATAACTATGAAAATGCTCTAAAGCCGCAAGCAGCTCGTCGAAATTTTTAAGATCCAATCATGGAGGTTCGGCAAGTGAAGCTCTGTGAGATCCTCAAGTCGGCGAGCATAAATCATAATAGGGCCCATCGAAATAAAATGGCATCTAAAGAAAACAAAGAATCTAAGCATAAATCATACTAAGGCCTGAAAGGAAACCGTAGCTCAATTTCGGCCCATATAGAGCCCAAGCTTGAAGAGTTAATCAGTAGGACTTGGCCCAACTCTCTCGGCCCAAAACCATTGCCTCACCATCGTCCCTCTCGAACCACCCTTGGTTGCCGAACCAGCAGTAAGATGTCGTCGCCGTCTTTCAAATCGTCATCAACGACCGTCCAAGACATCCACCGATGGCCACTAGTCGACTCCCCACGCCTGAAACTTCGAGAACCCAACCGAAAAACAAGACACTTGTCATACCTGTAACCAAATCCGATCAAATTGATCTAACTCAAGCTGCCTGAAACCGAGATCCACTCTCCTCCGGTCAACCCATCGCAACATACGGTGACCTCTAATGGCCACCCACAATCCTTGCTTGACAAGGTCTTCAACCGATTGAGAAAATAGATGAGTCTGCCAATCTACGTCTCCGAACCAAGAACTCTCTCAACAAACCCGTCCGGTCGTGCCCCACCAATGCCAACAAGGCCAGAGATCTTCGTTGGTGGCATGCACAGCCGGACAAGCGTTGTGATGATATTGTGTTTGCATCTCTCTTCTCTAGGGTTGGGGAGCGAGGATAAATCGATAGATACTTCTTTATTTGGTACATATTACTTTTAAAACTGTTGTCAAGATATTAAATGTTATTTATTAGTGTTTTTATCTGCAACAGTGTAAGTAAGCAACCTTAAAGACTGCTTCTAAAATTTGCTTTCTTTGACCTAAAACTTTCAAAATCACTATTTTTCTTTAATTTATCAAACACAATAAAATTTAAAAGTTACGATAAAAACTAATTTTTAAAAAAAATGAAGTTATACCAAACTAGAACTAAGTTAAGTACACACATAAAAATATGTGGACATATAGCACACAAAATTTAGAAATTTCATAATATTATGTTCTCTCACTAGTAAATTACGGGTTCTACATAGAATTGATGAATTTCATCAAAACCGTGAAACTAATTTTTGAGAATTCATGAAACTGAGAAAATAGGTAAGCTCACAATATGTTTTCAAATACTATATATGACACATTTAAACGCGTCAAACATGACAAAACTATCCCCTAGCTATATATGAGCGACAATCTTGTTAGAAAGGAAGACTGCTGCAATATATGATCGAAGCTTTCCGACCAATAACAAAACCAGTTTATCTGTGTTTTCTAGTGGATTGAAGCTCATCGTTGTCGGCGGGAAAGAATAAGCATCAGACCTTTTATGTTTCTCAGTTTCCTGCCATGCCTGGCCTTTCTCTTTCCTTTTCTTGCATTCATAGATATACGCCTACATTCTTATGTCGAACGATGCCTTGGTACACACACTCGTCAAATTTCAAAAAGTTGTAGTCCATATATTAAGGTTAATCGGTTCCATGTGACATGCTGCATGTTACAAAGGCAAACCAACTTCTTATTATTTGAATCCCTATGCATGTTTGAACGCCAGACTCGCGAAAACTTTACATATCCACATAACATTTCAGAATCCCTAAATTCTTGAAACCATTTTCCGTACATTTTCCAGATTCTTGATCAATACCAACTACCAAGCAGAGAAAAAACATGGCATATATATTGGTCTTGGAATCAGACTGAAGTTTAATTACTAAGTTAAGCCATAGCTAGCATTAGTTAAACAAAGCACAGGTGGTAGAATTGTAAAGAAAACACATGAAAATCTGCAGCTTGCACGAGGCAAGTCGGTCAAATGTAGAATATGATAGCTAGCTAGCTGAAGCAGCTAGCCTTGTATAAAAGTTAACAAATAAACCAAGAATAATCAACCTTTTTACACTTAAACAATTACATCTAGCATAAGATCGAAGACTACTGTGTGAATTGAGGTGTGGTGCATGTGATTCTCTTAGTTAAACTCACTTTTACCTGTTAATTTTACCTAGAACAAGAGCAAACCCTAACTGTACGCGGCAACCAAGAGTGAAAAAGCAGGCCTCGGCGATTGCATGCATTGCGGCAGATCGACAAGCGCTGAACACCGCATCCTCCACATTCCACGCGACGATCACAAGTTCACAACCCTTTAATTTGTCCTCCTTAACAAATACTTACAAACTCAGAGATCGAAGCCGGTCGATTTTATAGGATACATTTTCGGTTGAAAAAATAATCATTTTAATTAGATGGTTTTATGATGAATGAGAATAGTCATTTAAAATTAAATATATAAAACGTTTTTACATTTTCATATTTCATCTTCTATAACTGTTTGGATTTTATAATAACAACATATTTAATGATATGTTAGTAGAATAATGAAAGATTATAATTTATAATTTTTCATTCATTGCATTCAAGTGACTTCAAGGTCACCTCATGTATAAATATGTGATCTCTTCTTCATTCTCAACACATCAACAACAAACACTTCTTCACCAAAAAGCTTCTCCACTCCTCAGTTTTCTCAAAATTCGGTGATAGTTTGAAGACACTTCCTAGTTCGTTGAAGCTCTTGTTCGTAGTGCAACAACTTGAGCTTGATTGCCATTTTATTTTGAGAGACCAAGCGGCATTGAGGTCCTTGCACCGATTGGGACGCCGTAATTCTTCTTAAGGACACCGTTTGATACAAGGGACTCGATAAACTTCTATTGGTTGAATTATTCTTCTCAAAACCTCAATTTGTCATTTTATGGTTTTGTTCATATTTATACAATTTGATTAATTAGAATTAATTTTCGTTATTTCATTTTGTTAGTTTATAAACAATATAATTACGACATTTCTCTAACAATCTTAAAACGAATTACCGTTTATATTGTTTATATTTCTAAAAAATTATACTAACTTGTGTGTGTATTTTTCAGAAAAGAAAAAAAAGAAAAACAAAAAATGACTAACGAAAAAGGAAATGGCTTGGGTGCACTACCAGAACAACTACTTTAGCCGACGAAATTTTATTAAAATTCGTCGGCTATAGTAATTTATTTTATTTTATTTTATTTTTTATTTTTTTAACTTTAGCCGACGAATTTTAATAAAATTCGTCTGCTATAGTTATTTTATTTATTTATTTATTTTGTGTACTTTAGTCGACGAATTTTTATAAATTTCGACGGCTATAGTTAGTTTTTTAATTTTATTTTTTTCTTTTTTATTGCTTGTATTTTTGATTAAATTTTTTTTTTTCGTTTTTACAATGGTGGTGAAGCAGGAGATGGAGGAGAAGAGGAGGAGGAGAAGAAGGCTAGGAGAGGGAGAGGAGTTGGAGGAGAAAGAGAGGAGAAGAGGAAGGAGGAGTTGGAGGAGAAGGAGGAGTTGTTGCCGCCGGAGGAGGAAGAGGAGGAGGAGAAAAATGAAAGATATAGAAAAATTTAAAATTTTCGGCGGGGATTTTGAAAATTTTGAACTTTAGCAGACGAAATACCCTAATTTCGTCGACTAAAGTTCAAAATTTTAGTTGGAAAAAATTTAAAATTTTCAAAATCCCCGCCAAAAATTTTGAATTAACTTTAGCCGATGAATTTTAATAAATTTCGTTGGCTATAGTTATTTATTTTATTTATTTATTTAACTTTAGCCGACGAATTATCCTAATTTCTTCGGCTATAGTTATTTATTTAACCTTAGCCGACGAATTACCCTAATTTCGTCGGCTATAGTTATTTATTTTATTTATTTATTTAACTCTAGCCGCAGAATTACCCTAATTTCATCGGCTAAAACCCTAATCCCTCAACACAATTTTTCATTCTTTCTCCCTAAAGTAGCCCTATCTCCGGTGGTTATTTTTCATAAATTTTTTATACCACTGGTTGCGTCTCTTCGATTTGAAACTATTTTCAGTTGAAGGTTCGGGAAAAATACTTAATTTAGACAGTCAAATGATGGTTTCCGTGCGTTAAGGGGTTTGACTTACGGGATTGACTGTAAGGATCGAGCCATTAACGTTGTCGGATCAAGTTGAATTTTTTATAGACATATTTATATATAATGATCATATCAGACGGTCGAATTTTTGTATCTCAACTTTGATCATCGGAATCACAACATGCCTACTAATGTTGTATAACTTGTTTACTAAGCTTTAAGTAAATGTTCCGTTTCAAAAACAAACTCTACATAGAAACTTCAAACGCAAAAAAGTTGTGAAATATAATATGACCGGAATGGTGAAATACATCTACGGTTGAAAAAAATCACTTAATTCTGGTAAAGTCTCGGTGCCGATAGTTGCTGTCAAAACAATTTAGGGGTTTGACTTACGGGATTGACCGTCTGGATGAAGCCCTTAAATTTATCAGATTAAGTTGAATTTTTTACCATAGACATATTTCAACATATTTACGATATCTGATGGTCGTATTTTTGTTTGTGAATATTGATGACCAGAATCACAACATGTCTACTATTTACCATTATTTATTCATATGAGGAGCCCTATTATCGAGGGGTAAATGTCACAAAATTTTTAGATGGGTAGTTGCGTCTCATCATGGTGATAGTTTGTTGTGTTGAAGATTCCATCAAAATTCCTTATATAGATGCAGATATATGTGTTTTTCATGTGTTAAGTGTTTAGAAAAGCTGCATTTTGAAGCTTTAAACGAACTCGGATGGCCAAAAAAGCTCATATGTCATGGCATTAGTGATGAGTTTGACTCGTACGCCCGTTCTGTTTTCAGATTTGTATCACAATAGTCAATCGGACACTGAAATATCCGTAGTGCAATTTTGTAACTGAAATGTACTTAAGTCGACGAAATACCCTAATTTCGTCGGCTAAAACTTTTCAAATTTCGTCGGCTAAAGTTCACAGACCTTAGCGACGAAAAAATTAGTTTAGCCGACGAAATTTTTTTTCGTCGGCTAAAATTCCACTATAGCCGATGAAATTTTAACTTAGCCGACGAAATTTCGTCAGCCTGTTTTTGGTCATTTCGTCGGGTAAAGTCTTTTTTCTGGTAGTGGTGGTGACAATGGTGGTGAGAATACCATACAAACGGTGGTACCTCCAACTGCATTTGCTCCTGCACTACATGTCTCTCATGCTGAGAAACCTGAGAAGTTCACTAAAGTGAATTTCAAGAAATGAGAAGTAAAGATGAAGTTCTACTTGATCACCTTGCACCTTGTAAGATTACTTACTTAGACGGCCCCTGTGCTCACTGATGAGAAAAATCGTGACTTGTAAAAGGTTGCTGCGTGCTGTGAATGCATGGAATAGCTCTGATTATCTGTGCATGAATTACATCTTTAATAGTTTGTTTGATAATTTGTACAATGGTACATTTATTCGGAGACCGCTAAAGGCTTGTGGGAGTCTTTAGAGAAAAAAATATAATGCTGAGGATGTTGGTGCCAAGAAGTTCATTATGAGCCCCTTCCTTGATTGAAAAAAATGGTGGACTTTAAAACTTTGATGAGTCAATTCTCTGAATTTCAATTGATCATGCATGAGATGCAAAGTGAAGAAATGGGCCTCTTTGGACCAGTTCAAGTAGCATGTTGCATTGAGAAGTTGCCTCCTGCATGGAAGGACTTCAGGGACTACCTTAAGCACAAGCGAAAGGAGATGAGCTTGCAAGACCTGGAGGTCCGTCTTTGGATTGAGGAAGACAATCTTGGGAATGAAAATAGGAGCTGCATGAACACTGTCAGGGTCAATGTTGTTGAACATGACCAAAGTTCAAGGACCAAGAGGTTCAAGAGCCAAGGGTACAAACTTGGCCCAAGAGAAGGTGGTTTCAAGAAGCCAAGGTTTAAAGGAAAGTGCTTCAATTGTGACAAAGTTGGTCACAAGTCTGTAGATTACAATAAGAAATTAAACAAGAAGCGTGAGGCTAATCTGTTGGAAGCTGTCACCAAAGATGCTGACGACATTAATTTGGGTGCTATGGTGACTGAGGTGAACATGGTGGACTCCAACCCCAAAATTTGTTGGTTGGACACTAAGGCCATTGAGCATATCTGTGCTTACAAGAATATGTTCTCCACCTTTGAGCATGCTGAGGAAGGAGAGATTCTGTACATGGGGAATTCTGCTACATCTGCAATAAAGGAGAAATGAAAGGTAATCATGAAGCTCACATCTGGAAATGACTTGACCCTGAACAATGTCTTGTATGTTCTGGATATCTGCAAGAACCTGGTATCTGGTGCCTTGCTAAACACTAATGGGTTTCACATTGTCATAGGGTCTGACATGGTTGTTCTATCCAAGAGTGGTATGTTTGTTGGTAAGAGATATCTCTATAGTGAGATGTTCAAATGAATGTAATGACAATTGTCAACTAGAATAATGGCGTTGGAGCTTCATCTTATGCTTACATGATTGTGTATTTCAATTTGTGACATGGTAGACTAGGACATGTTAACTATGACACCTTGAGAAAGTTAATTAACATGGAACACTTACCAACGTTTAAAATCGACTCTAACGATAAGTGTGAAACGTGTGTTAAAGCTAAACTCACTAGAACCTCGTTTTAAACAGTGGTGAGAAACAATGAACCCCTAGAGTAAAACCATCATACAGTTACGTGCGAGTGTAAGGATGTTTGACTAAGGTAGCTATCCCTCCATCTAAGGTAGTAAAAAATGGGCCAAAAACGGTTGATTGTACGTTCATTGGATATGCAGAAAATAGCAACGCGCGCGTATTGGTTCATTGTGAAAAAATCTGAAGTTGAGGATATACACAAGAACACGATCATAGAATCGAGAAATACTTCATTTTTCGAAAATATATTTACAAAGAAATATGAGGAAGAATCAAGTTCTTTTAGAATTGAGTCAAATACTCAAGAAAATCAGGTACAAATAAATCCTGAAGAGGTAGAGCCTAAAGAGGTAGAACTTGAAGAGGTAGAACCTAGACGGAGCAAAGAGCAAGGATAGAAAAATCTTTTGGCTCCGATTTTTTGACATATATTTGACGATAAACCTCAGACATATATAGAGCAATAATGTCAACTGATGCGCCGTTATGGAAAGAGGCGATTAAGATTGAAATAGACTCAATTTTGTAAAATCATACTTGGGAACTGGTGGATCTTCCACCGGGGTGTATGCCCTTAGGTTCTAAATGAATCTTTAAAAGAAAGATAAAAACAAATGAGACCATAGACAAATACAAGGCAAGACTTGTCATAAAATAATACAATTAGCAAAAGAAAGCATGGAATGACATATACAGAGGCAATAAGGTTTATTGATACGCCATTATGGAAAGATGTGATTAAGAGCATCCGCAGCGGAGGAGGATTTGAGCACGAGCAGCGTGGATTTCGGGTGGGCCAGCCGGAAAACAGCACGAGCAAGCGAGAATTGAGCGTGCAGCGGGGGAGGTGGAGGCCGGCGACCGATCGTTGACGAGGAGGTCGAGCGCGAGCACGAGCAGTTCTTGCTCGAGCTGCTGCTCGAGCAGTCCCGGTGGAGCCCAAGAGGTCCTGCTTGCACTTGATCCAGATCTTGGCGATTTTCCGATGGCCCAGCCTCTTGTGAAGAAGGACGACGATAGCGACGATGAAGGTAATGTTCGTTTCTCTATCACCCGAATCAATCTCCAATTTGATCTGGTTTTTTCCGCTCCCAATTTTCGCTTAGTGTTTGAAGATGAATCAGCGATTCCTTTGTCCAGATCTCTGTGTTTTATAGCTAATTTGTTTGAACTGGCTGTGTATTATGAGGCGTATAGATCAGATTTGAGTGAATTTTGGTGTAATTGTTTTTGATCTGGTTCGGTTTTGGCTGATCTGTTGTGATTCTGAGTCGTATGTCTCAATGCTGATAGTAAACTCGTTCCGAATTTGCTATACATTTTGGTTTGATTTGAATCTTGTAGTCTTCGTGTAATTGGTGCCGGTTATCTGATATTAGCAATGTTCGTTACGTTATTTGCATAGTAGTTAGCTGCTTACTGAAGCTAAAATTTTCAAACTGTTGGTTTGCAAGAAGAGTACTCTCCATTTCTGGGGATTGAAAAGGGGGCTGTTCTTCAGGAAGCTAGGGTCTTTAATGATCCTCAGCTAGACGCAAGAAGATGCTCTCAGGTTATTCTTTTGCACCACCCAATATTGCTGTCTGATTTCGTTGCGTTACTTCTTATTTGTTATGCAGATACTAACTGTGTATGTTGTGTTGTTTGGCACTTTCAGGTTATCACAAAGCTTCTTTAAATTATGTATTTTCATTATGTACGTTACATTTTCAAGTAATAAAATCACACCTTCTTTTCGAGTCATGAAATTTTTTTTTTAAAAAAAATCAATGAATAGTAATAGGAGGTGCTATTTTTTTCTACCGCTGCACGAAAACACTGCACTGCACCTCCTATTACTCAAATAGTAATAGGAGGTGCTCAAATAGTGCTTGCTCCTCCTATTTTGAGGAGGAGCAGGCCCTAAAACGGGTGCGGATGCTCTAAGAGTGAAATAGACTCAATTCTGTAAAATCATACTTGAAAAATGGTGGATCTTCCACTAGGGTGTAAGCTCTTACGTTCCAAATGGATCTTTAAAAGAAAGATAAAAGCAGATGAGACCATAGGAAAATACAAAGCAAGACTTGTCATAAAAGGATACAAGCAAAATGAATGTTTGGACTATTTAGACACATATTCTCCTGTGATGAGAATAACCTACATTAGGATGGTGATTGTCATCACCACTTTGCGTAAGTTGGAAGTACATCAAATTGATGTGAAAACTGATTTCTTGTATGGGGATGTAGAAGGGGAAATCTACATGGAACAATCTGATGGTTTTTCCGTCCTAGATCAAGGGAAGAAAGTGTGCAAATTGGTAAATTCTCTGTATGGCTTGAAACAAGCTCCAAAACAATAGCATGAGAAATTTGACAATGTCGTGATCACCAATGGTTATAAAATCAACAAATGTGACAAATGTGTGTATGTGAAAGATACACAAGACAAACATGTCATCTTATGTCTATATGTGGATGATATGCTCATTGTGGGAAGCAATGAGAAGGTGATCAAATCCACTAAAGATATGTTGCGATCTCGGTTTGAGATAAAAAATATGGGACTTGCTGATGTGATTTTATGGATAAAAATTACAAGAACGTCAAATAATCTTGTGTTCAAATAAACACATTATGTGGATAATATCCTTGGGAAATTCAACAAAAAAGACTCTAGAATTTCCAAGACACCGGTAGATGTAAATTTACACTTCTCCAAAAACAAAGGGGAAAGTCTCTTTCAGTTAGAATACTCGAGAGTGATTGGGAGTCTGATGTACTTAACAAGTTGTACAACATCAGATTTGGCTTATGGGGTGAATAAGCTAAGTAGGTACACGAGTTATCCAGTGGTTATGCACTGACAAGCGATTGGAAGAGTATTGAAATACTTAAGATATTCCCGTACTTATGAGCTGCACTATATAATGTACCCAGCTGTCATAGAAGGGTTTATTGATGCAAACTGGATATCTGACATGAAAGACTCAAAGTCTACTAGTGAATATGTGTTCACACTAGGTGGTGTAGCAATGTCGTGAAAATCCTCAAAACAAACGATCATAACCATATCCACAATGGAATATGAGTTTGTCGCCATTCGTTGAGGACTTTCCAAGGTGGACGAAACCTGTGCCTCCAATATGCATACATTGTGATAGTCAATCAGCTATTAGCACGACACAGAACAAGATGTATAATGATAAGTCTCGTCACATCTGACGACGACATAACACCATTCGACAACTAATCTCAACTGAAATTATTTCTATAGACTATGTGAAGTCTAAGGAAAACATTACGGATCCGCTAACCAAATTGTTGAATGGAGAGCTAGTTGATAAATCATCTAGTGGAATGAGACTAAAGCTTATAAAAAAATAAAATATTTACAGTGGATACCCAACCTAGCTGACTGGAGATCCCAAGAACTAAGTTTAAAAGGGACAACTAAATTGTAGAGATTATGATGGATCACTGTGGAGATTCGCCCCATGCCCATTCCTATGATGAAAATAGTAATATCCGTACGGAATAAGGTTAAGCTAAAAAGCTTTTAATGATTCTTATGTGTTGGTAAAACCGAGCGGAGTAATGCGAGTTACTCTTAATCAAGAAATCACCTATGTGAGAGAGAAGTGAGACCGCTTCTAAGGGATTTTTTGAGGGCACAACTCTTGTCAAACTTTTACAGAACTAGGCATGTGTCCAAGGCCAAAATGGACACAATAATGAGAACTGGAATGTGCTAGAGAGATTTTTGTGTGGGACATGTCATCATTTACACAAATGACTGATAGTTCAAAGAAATCACGTATACTATTTAGTTAGTAATGTAAGCATGTTTCCATAAGGGAGGTTTCAAAGGCTCATTACTTATCTATCATGTGCAGGTCTTAACCGTTGAAAACTATCACCGAGTCTATCGAGTCTTTGGTCGCCTATATCATTCATCTGGGGAATTGTTGGAAAAATAATCATTTTAATTAGATGATTTTATGGTGAATGAGAATAGTCACCCAAAGTTGAATGCATAAAACGTTTTTGCACTTTCATCTTCCATCTTCCATGACTGTTTAGATTTTGTAATAACAACAGATTCAATGACATGTTAGTGGACTAATGAAAGGTTGTAACTTATGATTTTTCATTCATTGCATTCAAGTGGCTACAAGGTCACCTCATGTATAAATAGATGATCTCTTCTTCATTCTCAACATACTAACAACAAACATTTCTTTTTCTCCAAAAAGCTTCTCCACTCCTCAGTTCTCTCAAAATTCGGTGATAGTTTGAAGACACTTCTTAGTTCGTTGAAGCTCTTGTTCGCAGTGTAACAACTTGAGCTTGATTGTGGTTTTATCCTAGGAGACCAAGCGACATTGATGTTCTTGCACCGATTGGGACGCCGTAATTCGTCTTAAAGACACCATGTAATACACGAGACTCCATAAACTTTCATTGGTTGAATTATTCTTCATAAATCCTCAATTTGTTATTTTATGGTTTTGTTCATGTTCATGCAATTTAATTAAATAGAATTAATTTTCATTTATTTTATTTTGTTAATTTATAAACAATATAATTACTACATTTTTCTAACATTTTTCAACTTTCGTCAATTTGAATGGGGCTTTGTAAATTCTTGGCCTGGGTTTTTGAACTTGCTGTTTCGGGTTTGTGGGTTTTGACCCTCGTCCCCAGGTAACCACACTCGCCTGCCATACCATATGTTTTATAAATAGGCACGGAGAAAAAGGCCGGTGTTGATACTCGTAACTTTGACCTGGGTTTTGGCGTTGACGACTCTATATAGAAAGAGAGGATGCTCGTCTTACCTTTCATACAATTTCTTTCCCTTTCGAATTAAACTTTGTAGGTATTGCTAGCTCAAGCTCATAAACGAACAGCATATATCAGCACAAATATGGTGTCTTCAAGCTTCAATATTACCACCTTTCTAGCAGTAACGGTGCTTCCTCTGCTACTTGTAACTCAGTCAGCGAGCACTACAGGTACTTGATAAAACGACATGCTTATTCACGCATCAGTTGTGTGTCTCTTTTGTTTTCAAGTATATATGCATATAATGCACTTAGTTATTTCTACTAATGAACTGTCCGCTGTCCGGTGTACTCATCTCTATAATAAACTGAAATTACTCTCACCTACTTCGTAGATATGAGTGAAACTAGTAAACTAGCAGTTGTGCCACGAATCAGCACCCTGAATCGGAATCAGGTACCTTATTATTACTAACATTCCAGCTGATTTTAACAGTCTCTCCCTGCTGCCATGTCTGCAGGTTTTTGTTTACTAAATTGTTAGCTAATCCAACAACTCTCTAATAAATATTGTCCCATTTGCAGGAAACTTTTGAAGTTTCAAACAAGAGATTTCTGGGGAGGAAGATGGTGTCTAAAAGGCTTCTGGGAATGGTAAAAGCGGAAGTAGTATACGTAAATGGAGGACAATCTTCCAGGAGTACTATAGCTACTACTCCAGTTAAAAACAGCATCAATAGCAATACACAACCACAAAGATTGACAAACATAAGTAAGGGACGTCCTCATACTCACCGTCGTGTGAAGGTGAAAGTAGCTGGTAATTTTATACCTTTGAATGCCGATTATCATGTTCCAAGACCTCACCCGCCCAAGAATAACTAACTCGATTAAGAAGCCAGTAGTCATCAGAAAACAGTAATTAGTATTGTAGGAAGACTAGAGAAAGTTTTGTTACACACTTCATCTCTTAGGTTCTTCAATGTTTTGCTACGTGTATGATTATCAATAATTTTGACATAGGTACTTGGATCTTGATTGTCATACTTGTATGTACGGAGTAGCTAATTAAAGATGGACGTTAATCAAAGATTATATATTTCATTTTAATGTATTTGTTTTTCGTCAATCTTCAACACACGAAAGAAGCAAACATTATAAGCGTCTGTGAGTTCTGTCTAGACTAGTCAACAGACAAATGAAACTCTCCAAAGAATAATCATCAATAATAGAAACAAGAAACTGTTTTAAAACACTGACATATGACACTGCTACAAAAAAAAGTTCTCTAAGGTATGAATTTGTATATGTTGTGGTTTCTCCTTGTCTGAAAACATTAATTTCTCCAAGAGATAATTAGAGAAAAAATTAAAAAATCACCCTCTTCTAAGATAAACCCTTTCACTTATCTTCTAAGATAAACCCCTTCACTTTTTGTTTTTAAATTTACACCTAATACAATAATTTAGCTTGTCTTATAGATTTTATTTCATAAATTTAAATTTATGAAATTTTTCCACTGTCATTTTTACCCTTCTGATGTTCATTTTGTTTTCTATCTTTAAATTAGGTTACAAATAGAGGAATTGAGTTTTGGGCATATGATTTTAAGTTAGGGTTTAAGATTTAGGGGTTAGAATTTATGGAGGAATTGAGTTTTGGGTATAGGGTTTTAGGGTTTAGGGGGGTTAGAGGTTTAGGGGTTAGGGTTTAGGGGTTACGGTTTAGGGTTTTAAGGTTTAGTAGCAAATCTTGCAATTTTATTGTTGAATATGTTTTATTTTTAAGATTAAATATAAATAGATTTTTTAATAAATCAACCTAATCAATAGGTGAGTGTATTTTAAAAGAATGTAAAGATGTGTGTTTAATTTAAAATAGGCTTAGTAAATTAGGTGTATTGTCAAATACCCCTTTCTCCAATGATTTTCTTCACTTGATATTTGTTGTCCATAAATATATATCAGCTAGTGTTACAAAAGAGGGCTTCCTGTAAAATGGCCGATGAGAATCGCCTGCCAAGCCACACTTTTAATTACCTCCAACATCTCATATTATAAACATCAAGATTACATAATTCATTATATTTTACCAAAATAATCTATTATTGTAATGGCTATAAAAGTACATCAATATGTAAAGTCATATATATGCATGTATCATGTAGCAATGAAATACAGAAATGAAATGAAGGTGAGACCGTGAGAGCAGTATGTACATTATCAAAATAAAGGTTGGTTTCACATGAGCAAGAAAGGTTGATCTCGCATGAACAAGAAACTGAAGAAAGCTTGATTTTGTAAACAAAGTAATCACTGTTGAGCCTGGTAAAAACTTAGGGTGGAACAAATTGATACACTATGGATTTGTTATGAACTTGCTTGCCCGTCTTGATCGAACTAATTCTCTCCTTTTTGGTGAACTTAAATGGAGGAGTAGGAATTGCATGTAAAATATGCGCATCGGATACAAAAGTGATTATGACCCTTCACGCACTCTATTTCAGCACTACTGTAATGTGCAGTCGAATTTTGATGGAGGAGAACAAATTAAAGAACATAAATCAAGGGAAATGTCACAAAAGAGTAGAACACAACACCGACAAAACTATGCTTCTAGATTCATGATAGTTGAATTATTATATAAAAATTAACTTTTTGCTTCAATTTCCATTTTGCTTGGCTTGCAAATTATTACTGAAAGTTGTTTGTAATATAGCCAAATGATCCACCAACCCGTCCAAACCCTTCACTGAACTCCCACCCTCTTTCACAGCCGCTGATGCCGCTTCCCGCAGTGCCTTCACTCGCTCTCTCATCTCGACATTCTTCTCACTCACCGAATCCGCCACAGCCCTTGCCAACACGTCCGAGTCGGGCACGGTCCGTGCGCCCTCGCACACCCTAATCCCTACCTTCAATTGTTCCACCAACAATGTGGCATTGCTAAACTGGTCCGCTCCCATCGGCCAACACAGCAACGCCACACCCGCCACGACCCCCTCAAGCACCGAGTTCCACCCGCAGTGTGTCAAGAACGCGCTGACGGCCCGGTGCCTCAAAATCGCCACTTGCGGGACCCACCCTCTAATCACGAGCCCCCTACCCGCCACTCGATCTTCGAACCCTTGCGGCGTCACCCGATCCCCGGCCTCCACGTGTCCTCCCTTGGTGGGCTCCTTCACACACCACACGAATTGAACCCCACTCTTCTCCAACCCCAACGCCAACTCCCTCACCTGATCATTAGTCAACACCGCCTGGCTTCCAAAGCAGACGTAAACCACCGTCCGATCCTCCCGCGCGTCCAGCCACGACTTTATCCCCTCCACCGAAACCGAACTCGACCCGCCCCTCTGTACGTGCCGGGACGGGTCATCATTATCCGGTGGAGGAAGCAACGGCCCAGCAGCCCAAACCCGGTCGTGCCCCAAGTCCTTCCTCAAATGCTCCAAATAAACTCCCTCCAACTCGGTGAACGAGTTCACCACCAACCCCCAGCTCTCCATATTCCCAACAAACCCTTCTCTAATAAATTCCGAAACAGGGTCGCCAGCCACGTAAGACCTCCACACGGTGGAGAGCTGCCACCAGGGGTATTTCGGACAACTCGGAACCTCCGGGAACGAAACGACCTGACTCTCATCATTAGCGTTACTTTTCTTCGGCGTGTTCAGCCAGAGAGAGTCAATAACGGAGAGCGCGTAAGCCCCGGACGGCGAGAACTGGAACCTCTTGATCCCGAGCTCGAGAGCGAGGTGGTGGGTCCAGCCGAGGAACATGTCGGAGATGATTGCGGCGGGTGGATCGGGGTGGGACCTGAACCAGTCGAGTATGGGGCGGCGGAGATCATGGAGGGCGCACATCATGGAGACGAAGGCGTGGATGGGGAGGTCCTTGACGTTTTCGATGCCGGATGGGATGGAGGGGTGAGGAGGGAAAGGGAGGACTAGGGTTTTGATGGAGGTGGGGTGGTTGGAGAGGATGGGTTGCAGGATGGGGAGGTTTTTAGGGGTGACAAGGATGGTGATGGCGACGTTGCGGAGGGCGAGTTGGTGGGTCAGGTCGAGGAGAGGGAGCATGTGACCTTGTGCAGGGTAGGGGAACACCAGGACGTGGACTTTGGAACTCGTCATGGTGATCGGAGTTGCTGTGTTGATGTTTTTGGTTGTGAAATAGTATTTGAGAGAGAGATGGAGGAAGGTTGGGTTTCGGTGGAAGGAGAAACGTTCATGGAATCATGGAAGTGGAGCAATCGGTGCTATATATTCGGTGGCCTGGGTGGCCTAGCTCTTTTTGTCGATCACTTTCTCTAATTTTGGGGTCAACAAGGGTAAGTATTTGATGTAGTATTTCGATTCTATTAACGAATATAAGTATTTAAGTCTCAGATTTGACTTGCCATAGAAAGGAAAATTCTGAGCTGCATGACCATAATTATGATTAGTAACGAATAATATTAAATGTCTAGAATATCGATGTGCAGGGATACATTTGTAAAAAGAAAATACTTTTTGTTGTATAAAATTTTACTGATTTTATCGCTATATTTATACTATATTATAATGTCAGGTTTTCTTTGATGTCATCAGTTTCAGTTTCATTAAATTATTGAACTTTTAAAAATAACCCAACGAGATACCAAAATTACAAAAAATAGAAAAAATAATATACATAAAAATTAATAAGATAAATAACTAAAAATAGATAAACAAAATAAATAAATATATAAATAATTGTGAAGATAAACATGTGGGTAAAGGGGTGAGATAGTAGGAATCAAATTAAAAAAAGATCTTTAACAGGGGTGAGATAGTAGGAATCAAATTAAAAAAAGATTTTTAACATCAAATATGTTTGCACGGATAAAACCGTAAAGGCTAGTATATATAATGATAAGTACTACTATAAACAGAACATATTAGGGAGTTATGCAATTTAACCTGGTAATTCAATCCGTTACTCGTTAGCCGTCTGCTAATTGTCCGTTAAAAATCCGTTCGCTAACTGTCCGATTACATAACGTGTTAATGGGTTGTCACCTGCTAGTTAGCGGACGGAAACAGATTATCCGTTTGAACCCATTTAACCTATTAAGGTATGCTAAGGAATAAAAAATAAAAATAAAAGGGAGAAAACCTTACTAATCCATTTTCTTCTTCTTTTTTTTTCTTTTATTTTTTTAACTTTATTTCATCTAAATCGTTTGAACTTTCAACCGTTGAGGATTTTTTTGTATTTGATTAATATATATATATATATATATATATATATAAGAAAGGATAAAAAAAATTCTTAGCGGGTTTCAACTGGTTGAACTCGCTAACTGCCTAACCCGCTCATTTGCCAGATTGACATGCAATGATGCAATCTCCCTCAACTTGAAAAAAAGTTATGTTGGCATATGGGAAACAATCAGATGCTTGCAAGAATGGAAGAGTCTATCAGATCGATCCGTGAGAAAATTAATTAGAAGACGTACGTAGCTTATTCGTGTTAGGTCCAAAAGTAAATGACGAAAGCTCATTTATGAAAGCACAAGTGGACCGATACCTGCGGTCAGGAAGGTCAAAGAATGCTCAGAAAGTAAAATGCGCTCGCGAGGAGGGCACTAACGAAACACGCTCGCGAGGGAAGATAGTTTGCTCGCAGGAGGAGACGCGCTTGCGGAAGAGGCTGTGTATCATGGAAACACGCTCGCGGGAGGAAAAACGTTCGCGAGAGTATCAGAAGAGAGAAAACACGTGGCCACAAGAGATTGAGTTACAAACAGAAAAGTACTGGGCTTAGAGGATTGGGCTTTAAGAGGTTGTCTTGCATTACAAGGAGGATTCCTAAATCCTAGCAGTATGGTGCCATATATATAAAAGGACTTGAGGATCAAGAGGAACAACGACATCTATCAACAAACATACAACAACTTCGCCACGCGAACGTCTTTAAGCCTCCTCGGAGCAACCAAGCCTGATCCGTCAGCAACTGTAGCCTGATCCGTCAGCTGCACAAGGGACTCAATCCGTTAAGTCTGACAGATTTCAATCCGTTGAAGTCTCACTACTCCCCTGTTCAATCCGTTGAGCAGTTTTACTCCCGCAACCAGTTCTGGAGAATCCGTTCGCCAGTCCATATCCTGCATATCTTGATACCCGCTGCTTAGTATTCTTGCATACTAATTCGGCCATCCGCAAGGGGTGGAGAAAAATCCTAGAGGGACTTTTCCCTTGTAGGTCTGAGAAGAGAACCCAGCACAAAGGAAGAAGATCGGCGTCTGTCACGATCGCTGTGAGAAGAAGTCAGAAGAGGGACGCGAGCAGCATCCAACTTCAAGGTTGTACCTGACCCAAAGGTACTGGCACGCCTAACACAATATACAAGCCGGTTATTTGAAGAACTGCAAATTCTAGACCAAACAATTCGTTGATGACTGCATTTCAAATGGCTTTGCTGTGAAGCGAGTGTCGCCCACAACGCTGCCATAGTTTGCCTTCCATTGTCCTCTAAGGGACAGATCTATCTAGCTAGCTCTCAAAAACCAGCTGGTTTTTGAGTTTTATGTAGGTATTTGGTTTATTTCATTATTTCCTTTCTGCTATGACGTCCTATCTGGATTTAGCTTTGTTTATCCTACTTATATGAAGTTTGACCAAGTTTAATCTCTCAATTTGATGTCATCTGGAAACAAAGAAGAAAACCCAGCTTTTAAAAAAAATTATTAATAACTCACACATCCTATATATGTCAATAAGGTTTATGTGAGACCCCGCACGTTCTTACCATGGTTAATGACGAGTTACTAAGGTTTAAGCCGTGTTCGGTAACTTCGCGAGTGAATTTTGAGTTTTTCAAAATTCTTCAAATTCCTCATTTAAGGACTCGGTGTTGTAGTACGTGTCTACACGAATCTCTCGGTATTTTTGGAATATTTTTCGGACCTTCCGTTTATTTTCTACGAATTTCTGAAACTTTAGATAATTTTATAAATTACAATTTTCTGATTTTAAAGTCAACTTTTAATCTTGGCCCTTGATCTTTATCCTTCATTATGAGCCCTTGGATCCAAGTTTATAACCCAAAACCTTATCTCTCTTCTCCTTTCTGTCGAGAGAGAGAGGGATTGAGTCAGAGAGATCAAGACAGAGGGTCTTTGTCACTGTGCTTTGCCGCCGTTGTCGTGGCCGTGTCAGGCCGCCCTTGGCCGTCGCTCCATCTCGGTTCGACTCGCCTTGCTCTCCTCTCTCCATCCATGTCCTCAATCTCGACAAGCATCCACTTATTTCTCCAAATCAAAACCAATTCGAAAACCCCCAAATTGATCCTTGTGTTCAATTCTTCTTTCCTTGTCCTCTTTGTGCTTCTCAAAAGGTAAACCAATCTCTCTTGTTTCGCTCATCTCCTTATTGAGCTTCAATTTCCCTGTTTCAAACTCACTCTCACTCCCTCTCCCTTCTCTCGGTATCTGGTTCTCCGACGAGTCCTTCTCGGCCGCAGCGACGTCGCCGGAGCACGGAGGGGACGCTGGAGCAGCAGCTCAGACCAGTCCTCAGTTCTGTGTTTCTGAAGAAAAAGAAGCTGAAGAGGATTGGATGAAGCATTGATTAATTTAGGTAAGGGGTTTGGTGTGTAAGTTATTAGATTTGGTTTTATGTTGTTGAGGATGTTTGAGTTGGTTTTTGGTGTTTGAATTGGATTTTGGGAATTTGACTGAGATGGGCTACAAGGTGGAGGTTCGGCAGAGAGGAGGCCGAAGGATCCTTGCTTCCCGATTTTGGGCGGATTAGAGGTGAGCATCGAGTCTTGGACGAGTAGAGGTGAGGAGGAGTGACTGCTTGTGGATTTGGCGAGCAGAGGGGTATTTGGGCTCGAATCCCCTCTTGTGGATTTGGGTGAACAGAGGATAAGGTCTGATTCCCCTCTTGTTTTCTCTACTGTATAATTGTTGTGTTGTTGTTGAACGTGTTGTTGTTGAGGTGATGATTTAATTGATGTTGTTGATTTGTTGTTGTTTTCTTACATGTTGTCGATAACTTGCAGGCGAAGAAACGAGGAAAACTCTGTCGATTTTCCGGCAAGTTGACCGGAATTCGGCAGGAGATTCCGGCAAGTTGCCGGAATCCGGTGACCGTTCTCTTAATGGAAACTTTCTCAAATTAGTAGGTTTCCAAACTTAGAAAGTTTCCTAAAATGGAAAGATTTCAATTACGGTTAGTTTCCGTTTTAGTACGTTTCCTTATACGTAATTTCTGATTACGACTCTTAACCCAACTAAACGGAAACAATGCACTTTAAAAATAAGTTGAAGATTACCTCTTGGCATTTCTACCGGTTTCACTACATCATCGGATTTTCGGTCAACTTGTCAGAATTTCGACAGTTTCCCTCGTTTCTTCGTTTCCAAGTTATCGACGTACATGCAGGAAAACAACAAAACAACAACAATTCAACAACAACGACACAACAACATAGCAGCAAGAACACAGTTCATAGAGGGAGAATACTTACCCTCTGCGTCTGCCACTGCCCCAACCCCTTACCACTGCTCCAAAACCTCGCCAGCTGCCTCCAACAGCCCTAGTCCTTTGCTTCTAGCTTCACCTGAGCTGGAGAAGCTCACCAGAACTCTAAGAACACGGTCGCCGGAGCAAGAACGAAAAACCCAAAAAAAAAACATAGTAAAATAGGGATTTTAGATTTAGGGCTCGAATCGAACATCCAAGGGCAGAAAAAGGAAGAAGAAGAAGAAGAAGAAGAGGGGAGAAGGAATATACCGTTCACGCTCCTTGACGCCGTTTGGATAACCGAAATCCGCCATGTCCCTTCTCGGCTGATCTCCCTCCACAGCGGTTGTCTCAGTAAGCTGAAGGTATGGATGAGTAGAAGAGAGAAAGGGAAGTCGAACGGTGGTGGTGCGCGGTCTTGTGGCCGCCAGACGGTGGTGGTCCCCGGAGAGGGTGACTGGCTCGGGAGAAAGGAGAGAGGAAGGGTTGACCGAGTGAAGGGGGTTTGACCGAATCAAAACTCTCTCCCTATTTATAGGGAAATGAATGGCCCAAATCTGATATGAAAAAGATTCAACGGTCCAAATTTAAAGAAGATAAAAAGTGAAAGGTCAAATGGTAAAAACTCTTTTTACCGGATTGATAATTAAAAGTTACCGGAAACTTTGAAAATTCACAGAAAATAAACAGAAGCTCCGAAAAATATTCCGAAAATACCGGGAGACTCGTGTCGACACGTACTATGACATCGAGTCATTAATTGAGGAATTTGAAGAACTTTGAAAAACTCGAAAATGAACGTGGTCGTTAACTCGCGAAGTTATCGAATGCGACTTAAACCTCAGTAACTCGCCATTAACCACGGTAAGAACGTGCGGGGTCTCACAATATCCAAGTACGAGAAAATTATTGATTTATGCTCTCCCTTGGATTTTCCAGAAAATCATGTGCACGCCTCGTTAGGAAAGAATCTCAAATAATCCTTTCGAAAAACAAATCATCACTTGTCAATCTCATTGGTTTAAAAATCAACATTAAAAATAGGGGAAAAAGTTTCACCATGACGAAGAGTCTCCTAGACTAGGTTCGAAACCTTTAAGGCTATTAAGTAATATGAAGACTCTTCATGGCAGAGAGATTTCACCATGACAATGAGCCTCTCAGGCTAGAGTCGGAACTCTCTAAGCTACTATTGCCCCGCTCCACTTCCAAAGTGAGGGGGGCCGTATGGTTAGCTAGCATCTTTATATATATGACGACCTTTCATTGTGATAAAAACAAACAAATATGAAAAGTCATTATTATATGACTCCCCCTCTGTAAATTAAAACATGCATCTCATGCATGAGACACGGTTCCCCAACCGTCCTCAAAACTATGGTCATAAAACAATGTCTTTCCAAATATAATCGATATAACATAAATTTTCAGCCGTCATAACACATGAGCTTATGAGAGGGGAGCAACCCACCTTCCTGGCCCCATCGGCTCATTAAATCAACAAAAAAATCATGTTGTTTATAAATTTTCATAAATATTTGAGCATGCATGGTTTTAAAATAAAAAGTCCACTAACAGACTTAGGCCTTAGCCTGACGAAATCAAAATCTCTTTTCAAGCGAGAACTCCTCATCTCCTCTTCGACGAATAAAAGTAAATCTTAATTTGCCAAATGAATAATTATTTAAAATTGGGAATAACGTACCCTCGGTCAAAACTCTCAAATTTAATCAACAAAAATCCCCAATCTTCAACAACAGCTTAAGAGTCCTTAAAATATTTCTCAAACCTTAATCGGCAATAATCGATGGCCGGAATAATATTTTATTATCCGTCAATATTAAACTTGAAAAATTCTAAAACATAACCAAAACTCCTCCAAAAATTATCAAATTTAAACCATAGACTCTTCTCATTTTATATTTTTTAATGGGCATGAAAAACTGTCAAAAAAGTGGCGGCACAGCCGCCGGCAGAAATTTCGGCCAAAATTTCGGCGACATCCGATTGCCACCAAATTTTAACAGTAGCTTCGCCTCATCATTTGGAACAACTTTCTAGTTCAACTGGAAGGCCAGGTCGGCCTCTAACTAGGTCAATCGAAGAAAAAAGTAAAAATTTGAAATATTTTTAAAAACTTCAAAAACTCGATTCTCCCTCCACACTCCAAATGAATTCACCAAACTTTAGGAGGGAGTAGTACTCATAAAACCCACTCCAACCATATATAGAACTCACAAATTGGTGGCTTGAGGAGGGAGAAATCTGATCTAGATCTTCTACTGTACACTCGGTAATCAAATTGAAATTTCTCTTAAACCAAGAGGTGATAGGTCGAAAATCTTACCTTGAATTGAAGTAGACTCAAAGAAGCTCCTTTTGGGACTAGTGCGGCGGCCTGGGATGGCCTGGATCGGTGGCCGCGATGCTGAGAAGCTGTGGCAGATTTTCTGCCCGAATTTCTGATTTTTGGGCTATTTATAGCCATTTTTGTGAAATTATCCATATGCCCCTAACTTCGGATCCTTATAACTTCTTCATACGAACTCCGATTTGAGCATGCTACATGTCCATGAACTTATATTGACGTCCTCTACAAATTTCATGAAGAAAGTTTTCCCAAATTCTCAACTTTACGAAAAGTCAACTTTACGGTCAAACGGTTACTTTAAATGGTAAAAAGGTAAAAGTAACCAACCGTAAAATAATTTAAGGATCGTAATGTAACATAAAGGGCTATGGAACCCAATTTTCCAAAAGAAGTATCTGAAGAATGACTTTCTGGTGGACAACTATAAGAAACCACACTCTTGTTCTCAGACATGATCTAGCATTCTTTTTGGTGTTGATCTTCTTAAAATTGGAATGAAATGGAGATTAGATAAAGGGGAGAGCATTAAATTTTGGTCTGATAATTGGTCTCCTTGTGGTATTTTGAGTGACATTGCTCTTGATCAAGACCTTATTGACTTAAATGTTGTTAAGGATTTTTGGATAAATCAAATGTGGAACAAGGAGCTCCTGCTCAGCTGCCTTCTGAGGTCTTTGATATTATATGTTCTGTTCCTTTTTCCATTGTTGGCTCTCAGGATAGAGTGATATGGAGTGGTACCTCAAATGTGATTTTTTCTGTAAAATCTGCTTACATGATAACTTGCAGTGAGCATGGAGAAGAAACGTATGTCTGGTTGAAGAATTGGTCTTTGAATATCCCTCCTAAGTTTAAGTTGTTTCTTTGGAGTTTTGTATCAGGGAAAATGCTTACTAATTGCAAAGGGCTCATAGAAATATGTCTGCTTCTCCCTACTGCCAGGTTTGTCTTGACACTCCTGAAACCATGCTCCATCTTTTTAAAGACTGCCCTCGAGCTAAGAATGTTTGGAATTATTTCAGTATTCCTCATAAGGTTTTGCCCACTTTTAATCTTGATTGGAATGGTTGGATTTTTGCTAACCTTATTTAGTCTGGTTATCATTTAAGTAACTTGGATTGGAATATTCTCTTTATTTTCTGCTGCTAGTTCATCTAGAAGTGGAGATGCAAATATGCTTTTGATGAAACCTTTCAGTACCCCTATAATATAGCAGATGTCATCCTCAACTATGCTTCTGACTGGTATAAAGCTAACTCAAAGCCTAAGCTGCTTGGAGGTAGACAGATGGAATTGTTGTATTGGATTAAACTTGATCTTAGTGTTGTTAAATTGATTGTGGATGGTTCCAGGAATATACAGGGTGGCATTGGAGCTGGAGGTATCTTAAGGGACCATTTTGGAGCTTGGCAGGGAGGCTTTATGATGAATATTGGTGCTGGTGAAGTGCTTCAAGATGAAGATTGGGGTATGTTTTAATGTTTTATGGCCTGCAGCTTGATTTGAACTTAAAGATAACTAGACTGGAGGTGGAATTTGATTATGTAGTGCTTGTTAACTTGCTGTAGAGTGATAATGTTAAAATGCACCCTTTTGGAACCATTGTGGTCAACTGTAAATTTAACGTATAATTTTGAGCTTGTGGCTGTGAAGCATGTGCATAGGGAAAGAAACATGGCTGCAGACATGTTGGCTAAAAACAACACTGAAAATGCACATGGTATATTCTACTTGAAGGACCCCCTAACCTTTGTGATTGCTATGCTACTTGACGGCATTGTTGGTATTGGTAGAAGTAGGGGTAGTTTCAGCACTGCTGGGTAGTTTGTTTTGGTTTTGGTTTTGATTTTTGGCCTCATTTGTATCAAAAAAGAAGAAAACCCGGCTAACAAATAAGAAAAAAAAATTGATTCATATGTCATTTAAAATACATAAGTTACTACAACCTATAAATATTACGAGACATAGTAGCATACCAACCTACAAATATTATTAGAGTCTAAGAGAAGACATTATTCACCTTATTTTAAGACAAACAACATACAATTTGCATGTTGAATTAGTTTCCTTTATTCTTTTGCTACTTTTTGAGGTAGTGGTATGCCATTTTCGTTTGTTGTACCAAATTGATTTAAGTAATAAAATGTCCTCTATGTTTTTGACAGTCCGATCAATTGTCTCCAATCATGGCCTTCAATCAAATCGTGAGTTTGAGATTCCTAGTCGCTATAATACCAGAAAATAACTATATCTTTGAAATTGTTGGAAGGAAACATTAGAAGACAGTAATCTGAAAATCATTCATCTTCATTCATTATTATGAACCTATTTATATGGAGGATTACATAATTCTTATAACTATGTAGAATGAAACATAATCATATACTGTCTAATAAGCCTATCACTACATATGGATTAGAACTTATATTCATTTTTTTTGAAGAAATGAAACTAGATTTGATTGATAAACAAAAACCAGAACAACGTCATATAAGAGCCCTAAAAAGAAGACAATTAAGCACCATTATATTGAACTCTTACGCTCATGTCAACATGAACCTAGGAGAGATTAAAATATCACTATACCATAACAATAAGATTAAAGTCTGCTGACTCTAACCCAACAACTACGCTGGATGTCTAGAAATTTCTAGATAAATAGAATGCACACAAGTGCTTAATATCATAAACGGATTTATTGACGACAAAAAGCCGCTTAGAACTAACAAAACTAATTTAACTAGACATAGGAGATGTAATGGGTCAAGAATGAGAGCCCACCACCTAGTCCATTCGGCTGATTCCATCACGATCTATCTCTCCCATCGACTGTCGCCATACCAATCTCGTCAAGTTTTGACTGCCCAATCTGTGTTGCTTCAGCCTCGATCGTGTCGAATCTAGATTGCCGATCAACAACCTAGAATTTGCAATTATGCTACCATAACACATCACACAGATTACAAACCAACTCCGCCCAAGAAACACAACCTCATTCGCAATCCGAGTGCAATACTACCAGGAAGGATTTCATATCAAACTTTCATCGCCAGATCTGAAGAGCATGGTATACCGATTAATACAAAGATGACATCATAACCTTATCGATCCACCTGGAAAATCATGATTGATCAAACCCCTCTTGAAACACCAAAACACCTATTTGGATAACCCGTCCAGCAGCATATCCGAGATCAACGAGGCCGGAGGCCATACACTGACCTGGATGCCGTCAGACATGTTGTTTTTGTAGCCTAGGGCTTTAGGGTGTTGCTGGAGAGTTTGGAGAGGTTACAGGTGAATACTCTACCAGATGATTCCTTCACTGTTTTTATCAGAATTTATATTCATATTATCAAGACAATAGAATAATAGTTTCGATGAAACAAAAACCAATTAATTGGGCCGTAAAATAATGAGCCCAGCCCATTTATTATATTAAAACGCAATTCTGCTTTTGGCGCAGACTGACTGAGCTCACAATGGCGCGTGAAACAGACGACTCCTCCTCCCCAAACAAACGCCTGAAAACCCTAAATCCCCAAATAGAATCCCAATCGGATCCAAATCAACCCGAAACCCCATCGGAAACCGACGATTCACCCCCCGACCGCTGCGCTATTTGCTTCTTGGACGACGAAAAAGCCGCCCGAGGCAAAATCGATTGCTGCGACCACTACTTCTGCTTCTTGTGCATCAAAGAATGGGCCAAAACCGAGTCACGCTGCCCAATTTGCCGCCGCCGGTTCAATTTCATCCGGCGGCCTCCGAAAGGCGGCGTCTTTATTCGTGAGCGCGTTGTTAAGGTTCCTGTTCGAGAACAGGTCAGTAAATTTAGTATCAATTTTTACTGTATCAATTTGTGTTTTCTGACTTGGGATTTTTGATTGCTGAATTGTGTTTGTTATTTTATGTGTGTTTGCTGAATTGGGTTTATAGTTGGCTAAAAGTGTTTAATTTTAATTTGCAGGGGGATAAATCGGGGCATGTTGATGCTTATGAAGAGGTAGCGTGTAATGTGTGTAGCTCTATGAGAGATGATCATTTTATGTTGTTATGTGATTTATGCGACGGAGGGGCACATACTTACTGTGTTGGGCTTGGTTATACTGTTCCCGAAGGGGATTGGTTTTGCAATGACTGCATAGTTTCTAGGCCGGAGCTTGCTAATGGGAATGGTGAGGATGAATGTGGTATGATCCCCACAGAAGCTGTGCCTGTGCCTTGTGTCTCGGCCTCTGATATTGTAAGAGAACCGAAATTCTCGGTTGTTCAAAGACCATTAAGAATCACTTCAAATTCAAATCAGTCCTTGGTTGGTGCTCAAGTTGGCGGGCCAGCAAATCCCCCACCTAGGGTTGCCAGTATATCAGCTGAATCTGCTGCAAGAACATTGGATAGATGTCGAAATGTGCAGACGTGCATATTTACACTTCGGGAGAATTGGAACGGCTTCCGCAGTGGTGCATTGAGCTTCCCTGCTAGTTCATCCAAATCGAAAGCTGGGTGCAGTAGTCAAGGAAATGGGGTAATATCTCACGAAAGATCAGGCCAAGCAGAATCGTTATCATCTCCAAGTCGTCAGGAACTGGAAAATCGAGGAGGTTGCGACCCCCATGATATTGCCAAGGCATGGAAAATGCTGGAAAGGGCAAAGTCAAAACAGTGTATACATAAAAAGAACAGCAGTGGGGTTCAGTTGTTGCAGTTCTCAAAACTTCCTTTTAGCAGAACAAGGGCTTCAAAGGAACAAACCAGTGCAAATCCATGTCGTGATAGATCAGGTCAACCACAATCCTCCTTTTCAACTGGTTGTCAGCAAAATGAAGTAGGTTGTGGCTCGCGTGAGATTGACAAGGCATGCAAATTGGTGGATAGGGCAAAGTTGAAACAACATGCTGATGATAGCACCGGCAGTGCCCTGAAGCTTCCATCTAGGAAAGCAAATGCTTCATATGAAGCAAGCAATATGAATTCAAGTTTTGACACACTTAAAAGCCAACAACTTGGAGCTCTGAATCAAGGACGACCTGAAACGGAGAAGGTATACAAAGGTAAGGAAAGGCATTCTAGGGTTACAACACAGGAGGCTGTAGAGTCAATCCTAGGCATTTCATGTAGTAATTCGTTACCAGGATTATTTATAGCTCCATATCCTTGGAACATGAATAGGTCAGTTGCATTACAGAAAAATCAGGCTGCTTTGACTATGGTTAATGAGCAAAACGGCTCTTCTTTTTCAATGTTGGAAGGAACTTCTAATTCGTTTTGTGGCAAACCCGAGCTCAGTGCATCCTCTTCCGGGATCTTTGAAGAGGTCTTTGTGGAAAGCAGAGCAAGAAAATTTGATGATGAAGCCAAAAGTGAGATCCAGTCTCTTGTCAAGATGAACTTGAAGCTTCTAAGCAAAGACCAGCACTTAGGAGCTGATGCGTTCAAACAAATTGCAAGGGCTGCCACACATACTGTCTTGGCTGCATGTGGTTTAGAACATCATCCCAAATCTGCCGTGTACTCATCCTCAAGCTTGGTTTGCCGCCACACCGAGCAGCTTCAGCTGCCACACAAATCTAATCTTATGCGTAAGGCCTGCCGGGATTGCTTTTATGGGTTTGTGAAAGATGTTGTCAGTTCGATTCTGCACAATCATGATGGGTTCCGACTGCGGTTTTCCAGTCACAAACAGAAGTTGTAGCCAGGTTTTTATTTCGTTTTTTCCATCATTGGAGCACCATGTACTAACTTGACCACTTTTTATCTTCATGAATTGCATAAGCATGAATAAGATAGGATTGGTTTCCTACATCCTAATTCACACATGGTCCGTTGCTAACTTGGATTTCTATATACGCTTAAAACATGTAAAAAAAAGAGATGCCCTGGTTATAAACGTACCAGTAATTTCTCTCTTCAATTTAAGTCTCGCAGGTTGTCCCAAATATCTGAAATCGCTATTGGTTGTACTTTGCAAGAGAATGGAAATAGGAGTTAGCAAACGGGTCAAAGCATTCTCTTCTTTTACCAACAAAGAAGTAACATTAGTACCGTGATAATCAAGATCTCGTGAGAGAAATCCTGTCAAGAGTACCTGTCAATTCTTTAGTTAAGTTTAAGTGCGTATCAAAAGAGTGGTTTGCTCTCCTAAACCAAGTTATTATTCTGAAGAGCAATCATAGATTACTCTACGTGCACAATTATTCAGGTGGGGACATCATCATCACAAGTTCTCATTGCTTGGCAGAAACGTCGACGCACTTTCGTGCTTAGAGTCACCTGCATTTTTCCTGGATCAATCGATTGAGATCGTACATATTGCTGGACCTGATAATGGTTTGATCTGCCTTCATCTTCTTGAAAATGGAATTGAAACGGAGCAAATCTTCGTATGGAACCCAGTAACAAAACAATATAAGAAACTGCCTAAGCCCTTGTCTTTGGAAGGGGAAATAAAGGAGCAAAGAAGTTTGAGGGCACCAATTGTAGGCTTTGGATTCATTCAGGGCCATGGCATGGATATCGATTACAAAGTGGTGAGGACTACACTACGGAATTATAGAAGACTTGTAACCCAAGTCTTCACCCGAAGTTCTAAATCATGGAGAGTACTCGAAGACAGTAATCTATCATGTTTTGGGATTGAGAAAGAGTCTTCCATTACTTTGAATGGAGTGTTGTATTTCTTGGCATTGACTACAACAGATGAGGTGTATTCGAGGGGCCTCAACGACAACAGATGGAGAGTTTTCTCATTCAATCTGCATGATGAGGTGTTTCACAGCATACCATTACCGTCTGATAACAGTGATGACCACAGATCACTCTTTGCATGGAACGATATGGTTGCTTGTTCGCTATGCTTCTACAGACACAATACCCAGAATACATATGATGTTTGGGTGATGAGAACAGAATCTGGAACTAGCTGGAACTGGACTAAACAAGTTACTATGAAACCTCCTGATGGATGGATCTATTGTTATCCCAATGGAGTTTGTGATAATCAATTTATTCTTATCAAATACACTGCTCGTCACATTGGTGAATATCGTTTGAAACATCTCTGTGCGTATGACCTTGGAAATCAGAGCGAGATGATTCTTATCGGACCAGAAGGGCTAGATGGTTACCGTCATCAAGTGGTAGTTTACGACGAGAGCCTAGTTTCAGTCTAAGCAAATACCAACGAATCCATTGGTTGCATGTATGCAGTACAATCCCAATGCTAAATTACCATGTAATACACTGTGATCGTTTCTAGATCGCGGTCTAGGTTATGATAGAGTCAATTCCTCTATGCAAGTGTTATCGTGTCTGGTCTGGATTATGTTTCCTGCTCCTAGTTAGGTTATATTTCTAGTTCAAGATGGATTATTCATCTTCCTAGTTTTGATAGATTAATTGTTTTAATTATAAATAATCGACTGGAAAACATTAAAACTGAGGACAAATAACACTGTTTGTGATTTAGGGTCTCTTACAATTTGATATGGTGTCTCAAAACCAGGCTTCCTTTAAATCCAGGCAAGAGTATCGCAAGAACATCGAATTGGAGGAAGCGCGTAAGGCTGGGCTTGTACCTGCTGAAGTTGACAAGAATGGAAGAGAGATCAATCCTCATATACCCAAATATGTGTCTGACACACCTTGGTATATCAAAACCGACGATGGACCTAGTCTAGAGCATCAAAGAAAGCCATAATCAAACGTAAATGGCAAGAAGAAATCTCAGTGTGACAGAGATGCCAAGGTAGTCGAGGCCATTAAATATAGGAAGGGTGCGTGTACCAACTGTGGATCCATGAATCATGATGCCAAGTCTTGCATTGAAAGACCGAGGAAAGTTGGAGCAAAATGGAACGACAAGCACATTGCCCCGGATGAGATGTAGAGACTCTTGGACATCTCACGTATGATGAGAAACGTGACCGTTGGAATAGATATAATCCATCAAGCTATGATCGTGTTCTTAAGAGATATGAGTTGCAACAGGAAGCTCGAAACAAGTACTTGAAGGAAGAAAGAATCAAGAAATTAGAAGATGAAGATGTTCATGATGATGATATGAGGGTGGATGAAGCCAAGGTTGATGAGAGTAAGCAAACCGACTTCGCAAAGGTTGAGAAGCGTGTGCGCACAACGGGTGGTGGAAGCACTGGCACTGTCAGGAACTTGCGCATTCGCTAAGACACGGCAAAGTATCTTCGGAATCTTGATGTTAACTCTGCGCATTATGATCCGAAAAGCCGGTCCATGCGTGAGAATCCTAATCCGGATGCGGATCCGAACGAGCAGTTTTATTGAGGTGATAATGTATGGAGAAACACAGGTCAAGCTCTGGAGTTTATGCAGATGAGCAAGCATGCTTTGGAAGCATTTGAGAGGGGACAAGATGTACATATGCAAGCAGCTCCATCCCAAGCTGAGTTTCTATATAAAAATTACAAGAAATTAAGGAGAGAATGACTACGCATACCAATTGCACTGTTCTAGAAAGATATGGCAATGCAGCCAGCGGACTTCCTAAGGAGCTTCTACTGGGACAGAGCGTTAGAGTTGTCGAATACGATGGAACTGGGAGGATCATTAAGGGCAAGGAAGAAGCGGTGCCGAGGAGCAAGTATGCAGAAGATGTCATTATCAACAACCACACTTGTGTTTGGGGTTCATAGTGGAAAGGTCATCGATGGGGGTACAAGTGTTGGAAGCAGTTTATGCGAAACAGTTATTGCACAGGTGCTGCTGGAGTTGAGGCTGCCGAGGCTGCAATACATTTCATGGATCCCTAAAATCACATACTACATTATCAGCATTTTATGTGTTACTTCAGTTCATTCTATATATATATATATATATATTGAATTATTGATCCCTATTGATTCTCCGAATATGGATCATTGAATGCATTATCTGTTAATTTGAATCCGTATGATTGAACCATTTTGTCGATTTTATACAGTAATTGAGTGATCTTGATACATCTGTAAGTTATCCGTTTAAGTTGACACCATATATATGACTGTGTTGAAAGACTACGATGTTTAGTTGTGTAACATCATTTCCGTTTGATTGATGTTGGGGGATTGTAAAAGTACCTAAAACAATTTAATTCAAAAAGACAAAACCCTTAAATTATTTCGTCCGAAAGTAAAATGAACATGGTTCAAAAGCACAATCGATCTCTCAGCCTCTCACCCAAAAATTGTAACTTTCTAGTCTCCTACACCCTTAAAACCATGATTTTCAAGAATTGTCAAAGTGATGGAGCTGAAAGTGCAGATCTTGAGTGATTAGGGATTTTCTTCCCAACATAACTTGGATTACTTATAAGTCTTTACGTATATTTATGTGTGTGTTGAAAGAGTTGTTCTCATAAAAAGCTTTGGCTTCACTGTTATCAGTGACTGACCAACAAATTTAAACATAAAATGGATAAAGTTATTTTTAAATAGAGTTGTTTTGTTTTCAATCTTTAGATGTAAATCTAAAAATCACTGACCATAAATTTCTTAGTCAGTTATTCGTCATGTGAACGCTACTCGCACTGTCATTCACCAAAACACCTTCAACCCTTGAATCCTAATCTCTGCTTTGTCCATGGTCACACACTCACACCTTCCTAAAAACAAAAACGATATATGCTAAACCCCATAACATTTCAATGCATGGCAAAGAAGATACACATTTGGTGCCATTAGATCTGCCTGAACGTGACCAAAAAGAATTTTATGATAAGTTTATACATATTGCGTTGCGGGGTCAAGCAATGGTCTAGTCTGCCTTCATCCTCTGGACACTTCGAAGAGCACTCTGTACACTTTGGAGGACAAAATCGTCCTATGGAACCCAGCAACAAGAAAGTATAGGTATCTTCCTCGACCCTTGGCTTTAAGGGTCAGAAGGAGATCAGACTGTTCTTGATCGACCAGTACAGTTCGGTATTGGATCCATCAATGTCGACATTGGCAAGAACAATGCTGCAGATTACAAAGTGGTGAGGATTTCCCGCAGCATGGAAGGTGATGCTGATGGAAAGTTTACATATCTAACCCCAAGTCTTTACCCGCAGTGAAAATTCATGGAGACAAGTTAAAAACTGTGTTCCGCAAGGTGATTATCACTTTGAATCAGACTATTCCATTACTTTGAATCGGATCAACTTTGTTTGGTTTGTTTTCACGTTCAATCTGCATGATGAGGTAGTCTACAACATGTCAATGCCGCCTCGTTATAGTCATTTCCCCTCTTATGACTCTTGTTATCAACAGCTCTTTACATGGCAAAATTCGGTTGCATTTTTAACCTATGACGAAGACCGGTATGATCTATGGGTGATGAAGAAGGCATCCGGTACACAAATGCCTACATGGAATTGGACTGCACAGTGTACAATCAAGATTCTCAGAACAAAGTCCTTCCATCCGGAATGTTATGGATTTTCCATTCTTTGGTGTTGATTTATATCTGTTTGTCAAGATGCGCCTCAAAGCTGGACAAGATCTGGTTACCTATGATCAAGCTACAACCGAAGAATAGTCTTTCGAACTTGCGACAGCGAGTTCATACCATCAGGTGGTAGATTACATGCCGAGCATAGTTTCAATATTCTAAATGCACTTCAACTGAACTAATTACAGGCTGACTCAGATGAATGGTAGCAATTTATGTTTTTCAAAGGGACCTAAATCCAGTGCTGCAGATTTTAGACAACGGGTATGTTTTTATAGTCAGATTGAGCAGCATGGTTTCATGGCGATCAATTGTGAAAGAAATAATAGAAAATTCCCTTCAGTCCTAATTTTAGGATTTTTTTCCCATCAACACAATAAAATTTTAATATTCTCATCAATCCTATAGTCTTATAGACTTGTTCCCTCTAACAAACTAGAACCACTTTACCTATT
Source organism: Comarum palustre (assembly GCA_951800085.1). Classification (NCBI taxonomy): domain Eukaryota; kingdom Viridiplantae; phylum Streptophyta; class Magnoliopsida; order Rosales; family Rosaceae; genus Comarum; species Comarum palustre. Next base: position 21,877,227 of record OX637576.1, on the reverse strand, counting down.
TTTGTCTGACAAAAATACCCCTAAATTTCTATCTAACCTGACATCGTCGTCTTCTTTCTTTTTATTCTTGAATTTCGATTTCGAGAGAAGCTTCAGGTTGCGCACGAAACACTCTTTCTCGCAGCTCTGATTCTCGTGCTCTAGGCTATGTTTATGCTAGACGAAGCTTTGGTTTCGGTTCGCTTTGCTCTAGGCTCTGCTTCTGGTTAGATCAGAGGCTCTAATCTTAGTTTTTTTGTTGTGATGGATCGGGTTTTGAGCGATTCTCCTCGGTGTGTGATCTTCTTGATTCCTTTTTCATTTTGATTTGGCATTTTGAACTTGATTTGATGTACTGTTAATCGTTGTGATTTTTTGCTCTAAATTTTTATTTTCATTTAGATGTAGAGATTAAGCTTGTTCTGAATTTGTGTTGAGTACGTTTATCGTTTTGTTCCAGCCTTAGTGTTGTGTGAATTGAGTTCTTCTTGTTTTCTGTGTTGCATGCCAAATTTAAGTCCTATTGGGGGCAGTTGACGCCAACTACTGGGCGCATATTATGTGTGATTTTAGTCCATGTTTTCCTGTAACAGTTCCTACTGGGGACAGCAGGAGCACCTATTGGGGGTAATATGTGACTCCTTTTTAATATTTTTTTGTTTTCTTTCTTATTTTTTTACAGACATGTGGATGCTACTTTGGTTGTGAGGTGTCTATATTCTAGCAAAGGTTTCATGTTTGTGCTTCATCAACGTATGAATTATACGTTCTTGTTTGAATACATTTGTGAGAGGATTGGGTTGTCTTCAAGTGATTTGGTTGAGCTTCATTATTCAATTCCCAGTTGTTCTCTCTCCTTCCTGCATAATGATAATGATTTTCAAATGATGTTTGTTGGGGCTAAGATTTATAAGTTGGATTGTGTTGAGATAATTATGGAGAAAAATAGTGGCTCTTCCGGCAAAAAAACTTATATTTCATGTGAAGACAGTTGCACTACAGTTTTGGATGAAGAAGATTATTTGACTGAGGGCTATAGGTCTGAGGTTTCAAAACCATTGTTATAAAATGAGTGATCTACTTACATTCAATGTGTAGGGTAGAAGTTTCATGGTGGTGTTGCGGAATTCCGAGACAAGCTTCCTAAATATGCCATTGAACGTGGTTTTGACTTTGTCTACATGAGAAATGATTGGTATAGAATAGAAGGAATATGCGCCAATGTTGGAACTGAAAAATGCCAGTGGTATGTTTTTGGTTATTCCGAATGTGTTGATAGTTGTTTATATATTGACGAGTTGGACAATGTACACACTTGAAAAGGTGTTCTTCGCACCAAGAGGCATAAACAAATGGGTTCAAAGGTTGTGAAAACTTGCATCCAGGAGGATATTAGCTATAGTATGACAATGCGTCCAAAGGATATAAGGAATAAGATGGAGTCTGTTTATGGTTTTGAAATATCTTACAAGGTTGCTTGGAAAGCAAAGCAAAGCGCTAGGGATATGATCTATGGTTCTGATGCTGATTCTTTCAACAAGTTATCCTAGTTTAAAAAAGTTGATCTATCGAGTAACCATGGTTCTGTTTTTGTTTTAGAAGTGCATCCTTTGACCAACCAATTCCATAGGCTTTTCATCGCCTATGCATGTTGTATTGAAGGATTTAAGTATTGCCTACCGATTGTCTATGTTGATGGCATTTTTGGCAAGAGTCTTTATAAGGGGACTATCTTTTGTGCAACTGGAAGGACTGGAAATAAAGGTTAATTTCTATATTTTATATTCTTCCTTTTTTCTGGTTATCTGTAACAGGCCCTAATGGGAGCAGTATGACCGTATTAGGGGTAGTAGGACCTCCTACTAGGGCAGTAAGACCTCATACTGGAGTCAGTAGGTTCTAGGTACTTGTCCTATTAACATTAGGACCTCCTACTGGGGGTAGTAGGTCCTCCTACTAGGGGCAGTAGGCACATATTAGGGGTAGTATAAGCACCTATTGGGGGTAGTATGGTGACTTTTTTTTTCTCTGTGTAGGTTGCTTTCTTTTGGCAATGTGCGTGTGTGATTCTAAAAGTGATAACAATTTGTGCTTTTTCTTCCGGTAATTGAAGGATTTGCTTGAACCCTAAAGAAGAGTGGTTACTTTTATGAGTGATCGTGGTAATGGATTACTCAGTTCTTACAAGAAGGAACTTCCTGGTCATCCTCACTTATTCTGTTATATGCATTTGTCTGCTAATTTGATGGGTAGATATGGTGGAGTGAGTGTTGTTGTGAGGAATGTTGTGAAAAATAAGTTTTTTGATTTGGCTTATGCATCTTCTCCCGCACAGTACCATTTTCATTTAAGAGAGCTTAGAGAAATAGGTGGTGATGGAGTTATAGACGATTTTCTGAAAGATATGCCACTTGAAAATTGGTGTCGTGTATTTTTTCCCGGATCACGTTATGGCATTATGGCTAATAGCACATGTCTGAGTCTTTTAATGCTGGGTTTTCTAATGAGCGTGAGATGCCAGCATATTCAATGCTTGATCAAACCTATATAAAGTTGATGACTCAAATGGGAGAGAGGAGGGATGCTGCCCAACATTGGACCACACCACTTACCCTTAAAATGCAGGATCATTTGAATGAACGAATTGGTGTTGCTACTCAGCTTATTATGGTTTACTCGACCACAAATATGTATGAAGTTCGAGGAAAGTATTCACATGTTGTTGATCTTGGTCATTTTTCTTGCTCGTGTAGAAAGTGAGAGATTGAATGCCTCCCTTGTGCTCATGCTCTTGCTGCAATCCAATCTTCCTCCGCAGATGTTTATGCATTCATAGATCCACATTTCTTTGCTGGCCACTGCAAAAGGTGCTACTATATTCCACTTTTCCCATTATCTATTGTTGATATGACTTCAGCTGAATCTGTTAATGATGATTTTATTCATCCTCCACATGTGAAGAGGCCTCCGGGAAGGCCAAAGAAAAAGAGGCTCAAGTCAAGTGGTGAAAGTGAAAATAAGCTTATTCGTTGTGGTCGATGACAAAAATTAAGCAATCATAACAAGACAACCTGCAACAAACCACTTTGAATTTATGAAATTTTATATACAATTTCTGCCCCTTTTTGTGACTTTTTGTTGTACCAAACTGTCTTGACTATTTTTATCGGTCATTGAGTGGACGGTTCAATATGTTGCTAGTCTTTTTCTCTATGTTGTGAAAACAATTTGAATGTTCTGCAGCTGTCGTATTGCCCTCAATAGGTGCTCATTTTGCCCTAAGTATGTGGTCCTACTACCCCCAGTAGGACCTGCATTGTCTAACCAGGTTCTACTAACCACAGTAGGTGCTCCAACTGCCCCTAGTAGGTGCTCGTACTTTCCCGCATAGGACCACCTATTGCCCCCAGTAGAACCTACTTCTTACCCAAGCAGGTTCTGCTAGCCCTAGGTGCTCCTATTGCCCCCAGTAGGTGCTCGTACTTTCTCGTATAGGACCACCTATTGCCCCCAGTAGAACCTACTTCTTACCCAGGCAGGTTCTGCTACCCCTAGGTGCTCATACTGCCCCTAGTAGAACCTACTTTTAACCAAGACAGAATCTGCTAGCTCCTCCACTGCCTCCAGTAGGTATCCCTACTAACCCCATTATGGATCATAATAAGACATAATAATAGAAAAAAGTGATGAAAATGAAAAGACAACAAATCTGTTCTTCATTCCAAATTCCAAAATAACAAATATGTTCATACCATATATTAGAATTAACCAAATATGAAATATGTTCAAACCAAATGCGAAATACAAACTACGAAACCTTACACTACAAACAAACAAGTACTTATTTTCAAATTTAGCTTCTTTTGAGGACTTTATTTCTTATTTACTTTAGATGCCCCTTGTTTCGTTTTTTTCTTTGTCGACCTTGTTTTAATAGTAAGCTTCTCAGTTATTTGTTCTTCTTCATCTTCCTCGGTCTCAGACTTAGAGTATTGTCTTGTTCTCTTTCGTACCATGTTGAGAAAGATGAAAATGAAATTAGTGCCGACCCCAACGAAATCAGTAAAATGAAATATGATATCTATTGATCCAAATACAATGTCTTATTACCCCCAATTGAGGCTCCTACTGCCTCAATTGAGGCACCTACTGTCCCCATTGAAGTCATCCCTCGATTGAGGCTCTTACTGCCCCCAATTGAAGCATCTAATGCCCCCAATTGTTCCCTAGATTTTACAGATTTTTCAACAAACGGAGTTGCTATTGTTCTAATTTGAGAATTTCTAACATAAACAAGTAGAGAACAATTATAAAACAAACTAATTATACAGATCTTGATTCAAAATTCAAAGTAGATGAATTCGAGAATTACCTGGCATAGCACAACGGAGTACACGACAAGGAGGTGAAGATTTGAGCGAGACGAAGCGAATATGAGTGAGAGGGAGGAGTTGAAGTGGGTCGGGGAAGGAGACGAAGTAATCTTGTTAGGTGGGTTGAGATCGGGAGTGGTTGGCGAAGATAAATGAGTTGGTATGAGACGGCCCCGCAGGGGAGTAGGGCTCGAAAATGCAGCCGTAGAGGAGAGGTTTGTGGTGGTGGAGAGAGTAGATCTGGTCCGAGAGTTTGTTTGTGAGGATTGGAGGAATCGATTGTGGTGCAGCGTCGAGTTTAGGATTGAAGAGTATTTTTAACTTTTTTCGGTTAGTTGGCTAGTGAAAATTTAGGGATCTCTTTTTGTTTATGAGAATAATAGTGAAATTTTAGACAAATTAACCCAAGAAATAACTGAACAATTATGTAAATGAATCATATATTTACTTTTTCCCCGTGTCTGTTCTCTTTCTTTCTTTTCCGAGTTTTCTACAAGTTCTTGACAAGATCAAAACAACTAATAATTCGCAACTTCCCAAATTGAAGATAAGAGGGAAACTAAACATAAGATCTGACTTCAAAACAATATATATATATATATATATATATATATATGTTCTAAATCATAGAATGCTTCTTTCCGCCATGGCATTGTATCTCAGTGCTGCACAACTTTGTAGACTCTCACATACATGTAGTCAAAACGTGCATGATGTTCCGAGCCTCCTTCTCTGCCCAATGGTTGTAGACCTTCGTTTGCTGAAGGCAGGGTAAAGAAGTTCCCTGAACTGTTCAAGGAACAGAACCCATTCCTCCTCACACATATCACCAAGTTTCACAAAGCTTGTCGAGGTGGGTAACTGGTCATCTGCACTTCTTCTGATTCCATCTAGGGTACCCATCCGCTGTAGCTGGCATGTCTCATCCACATTTAACTTTTTCAGAGACATGGACAACTTGGAAACTGGTTTATACCACTTTGGCTGGGTAACAGTTCTCTTGGCTGTGACTGCCCTTGTACCCACGTCAACATTACTCTCTTCCAGACTCTCATCTACCATAGGCAGTAAGTAGTGACTATTAGCACCTTCAGTTCCAAAGGGATAAGAAAACTGGTTGAAGAGGAAACTAGGGATGTGAGGAGGATCAAGCCCAGATTTATCGCACTCTATATCAGACAAACCCCCATTGTTGTCATCATCAGCTACACAGTTTGGCATGTTCCTATCTGCTATTATCCTCCTAGTCTCAAGGCATGCAACCTCAAGTTCACTTGGCTTCTCCTCTTTGCTTCCAAACTCCCTGCTCATCATTTCACCTATCTCAGCAAGGCAAAGTCCAAAGGCAGCTGCTTCCTGGAGGAATATTGTGGAGAGGATCAGAACTCGAAGACATGCCTCACGAATCATGGGTAGTTCCATCTTGAGCATCTCAGAATCATGAATTGGATCAAGATTCTTTATATACTCGAGCTCGTACTCTGAGAAAGGAACCGAAGCTTGAGGCCAATGAATCCATTCGAAATAGGGATCTTCCAAGTGCTCAGGCAAACAAAGGCCATGATCAATGGGAATGAGCTCCACCTCACCAAATTCCCCATCAGGCATTTTAACCAGAATATTCCCTGCATGCCTGTCAGTGTTAAAGATCCTAATATCTAAGATGCCTATTCTGTGAACACCAGCTACAGGAAATCTTGAAGTTCCATAGTCACCAGCATCAAAGTCATGAGGGATGAACTGCTGCAGAGATGCAATTTTGCTAACCTTCTTCTTCTGCTGAATCTTGTCACCATTAACACCATAATTAACATTGAAGATTGAATGTGTAACCTTAACAAGAACAGTCGGAGGCACATTAGCATAGTGATTGAGATCCAAAAGATAGGCAGCAACTTCTCGAAATCCTGTTTCCCCAACTCTCACTGAATGCTTTAGTCCTGGCTGCCCGAGAGATGTACCAACAAACCCCTTAGGATTGTTCGGTGCATAAGGCTCCTCATCTGTTGGTTTCACAATGGCAACACTCTGACCCCTGATGTTCTTGAAGTAGTAAGCACCACCAAGCCCACTATGAACAGGTAATGGTTCAATGCCCTTCTTGATAGCCACCACTATGTCCTTAATCAATTCATCAATACTAGCAAAGTACTTTGAACACCCTAGAATCTCAAGAGGACCACTCCGATCCCACTGTTGAAGATTGTTCCCAGTAGGTGAGAGACAAGGAGTTGAGGAGCTCCTGTGCATGACATTCCTTGCAAGTAGTAGCGGGGAATGATTGCGGATGGCACTTAGATCATTATTTAATATTCGATCCCCAAATGTCAAAGAGCTATGGTCAGTAGGTACATTGAGGGCAAGCTGTAACTTCCTTTTAACAGTGTTGGCATTGTCACTCCTTTCCAACTCCATTCCCAAAACACAGCCAGTCTCCGTCTGCACAAACACACGCCTCCGAGCAAGAATTCCTCTGGTGCTCTTACGGCACTCACCATTGAGCAGACCACTGACAAGACCCACAGCCATCTGCGTCTTAACAGGACTCTCCAACTTCGTAGGCATAACTAATGCTGCCGATACCAATCCCAAGCAGGATAAAAGATGACAATCCTTCCGCTCTCTCAACAGGTGCCAACGACCGGCACCAATTGAATGAGAGGGACAAAAGGCTGCGAGTCAATCAACCATAAACTACACTACCAGTACCCTCACAAACCACCATATCGTAACTGCAGGCAGAAGTTACGTCACTACATCAGGAAATTTTCAGTTTGATACTACTAGATTCAATCCCTTCCAAGAATGTGTAAATCTACATAAGAAGAAGTAACACAGAGTCAAGAAAATACTTCTAAAAAGATTATCATCACAAATAACCCCTACTATTGTATCCAAACCTTGAAAACATACCACAAAATCACAGAATCCTGTAACTAATCTCACTATCCATAAAGCAGACACCTTACTAGTTTTACATATAATTCTGTAATGACTTAGGTTACGTCTACTTCTAGTATGCAAATAAGGTTCCACTACACGCTCATTTCTCTATATATTCGATGAATTAGCGAAGACTGCAAGTAATTAAAGGCAACTAGCAGAAAAGGCACAAATCAATCAATATGATAGCTTGTTCTTGATGATCAGCGACTAATATTACAGAAAAGGCACATCAGTTTCTCATAAACTACTCGTCTACTTGCTAAAAGACGAGCGTAGATATATCCAAAAATTTGAACCGAAAACGACGAAGACCTAAACGAAGAAAAGAGCACGAAAACCTAGATTCAGGCTCTAAATTTTACATTATTGCAGTGAAGTAAAGGTTTCAAGATTCAAAAGCTCACCGGTCGTCAAATCTTGGAGGCCAAGATCATGGCGAGAGAGACGAGAGATCGAGAAACGAGTCGGATCGGAGGCGTCGACGGAGAAGAATCAACGGCTACGATGAAGCTAGCCGCCGATCAGGCTCTTCCGGTTTCCGGCGAGTAACCTTCAATCTTCTACTGCTGCTTTTCTTCTTCCCCAAACTCTCTCTCTTTCTCTCTCTCTCTCTGTTTTGGAATTTTGTCTTCTTTTTAAGAGATTTACATGAGCGGAGTGGTGGAGACCGGCCCTTTATGTTTTGTTAATTTACGATAAACACCTGTGTTTGACCGCCCCTTGAAAATGATCAGGACCGCCGTTTTCTTCTGCGATTTCCAAATTTTGTATGATGCAAAAGGAGGACCGTTGGATGGGAAGAGAGACGTGATCGTAGTGTTGATTGGTGATGCGGTGGAGGTAATAGGTGACAGTGGTCGTTGTCAGCATCTGTAAAAGGAGAGCGCTGCGTATAATTAGGTTTGGCTTATTTTGATTGGTGATTTAAAATCGTTGAATTGAGTACATTATCTTGTCATCCTCATCTTTATTCTCTTGTTATATATTTATTTCATGTTACCATCATATTATATTTATTTAATTTAATAATTTTAAATTATCTAAATAATTTTAAGTAAAGAATAATTAGATCTTTAATTATTCGTGAGTTACTTTCAATATCTCTCTTAGGCTTGTGTTGAGTTTAGTTTCAATTTCAGAAATATGTATAACCCCAATTCTACTACGTGGCCCAATGCCCCAATGTGGCTTCGACTCAGAAGATAGTTGTTGTCTATTGTTTTTAAGCTCTAATCATTACACAAGTTATGATTCACTAGTTCTTTTCTACTCCCGAAAATAATTATTTTCAATTATTGATTTGTTCTCGTTTTTACAGTGCTGCTATAATGACCATTAAGCGTGGTTTGGTGCTTTTGTTCTATGACATGAGAGTAAAGTTTGTTGTTATCTAGATATAAGGATGTATTGTGACTCATGGTTAGTCTTAGCAGTAGGTTTGGAGAAAATAAGGTTGAGAGCACTTGTAAAGAAATAGAAAACGCATGGGCTTGAGAAAAATTAGCTTCCAATGGGCCTTTCATTATGCACTAAAATATATGGGCTTTGTGAGGAGAACTATACACGGGGTAACCTAAACAACCCACAACCACTTCAGGATCTGAGGAAGCAATAATATAGGCCCAAGCTCAAATGGTCTTGTTAAACCCGCATATGCCCATTAGAAATGTTAGCTATCAAAATAAACTATACAAATATCCAACCCCCAAAGCTCAAAGATTTTTTATATTAATTATAGCATGTGTGACATGAAATTAGAAGGTGGTGGTCCTAAGTGCTTAACCATAATGTGCAGAAAACAGTGTCCCAAGATTGAAGCAAGTGAAACCCAGAACGTTTTGGATGTACCGTAGTGCACTTAAATCAATTTAAATGAACGATTAGAGTGTATTTATGATATTATTTATTTTTTAGATAAAAATTAAATATAATTTTTAACGAATTTTTTAATAAATATTTAATTCATTTACGTTTTGATGCACAGAAGAATATTGAAACCAAAGGCCATTGCTAAGCTAAACTAAGCTATCCAAAACAGGGAATATGGAGAGCTCACTCACATACAACCTCAGCCTGCCACGTTTGACGCGGACACTTGTCCTACCTCATCCCGTCTCCCACAATGGCACGTGAGTGCACCACGTCATTCCCAGCCCCACCTCCCACTCACATTTCATTGACCCATAAACGACAGGTCAGTTGGGAAAGGCAAGCACATGCCCCCACTCATGCTCTTGTCACCCTTTTTTTTAACCTTGTCCACTCTCTCGCCGTCGGGACCCACCTCTACTCCCACGTGACACCGTCACGAGAAAGAGAGGAGTCCCCACACCGTCTAGCACGTGCTCTCACGAACCACTACCCCTATAGCCCTCTCAACCTACACGACCCCTATATTTGCCCAATTGCATGCTCACTTTCTTCTTCTTTATACTCCTCCGAGGTCATTTTCGACATTCAAGGCCTCCAACGGCATGACGTGATGGTGATGCGGGGATAGCAAAGGTCCGCGAGACGGCACAGAGTGGGCGGGTTGGGCGCACGTGAGAGATTGCCTTCTCACGTATGGTGCGTAGTTCTCGTTCTCTATCTCGATCTCTTCGGTAGTGGGACCCGTCACGTCACTGTAGAAACATACGTATGCAGTATCACATGGCTGAACTCGACTACAGTATGCACCCACCAAAAACCACTTTTGAAGGTGACCAAATCCGCAACCCTACATCAGTGGTCAGTGACTAAACGACACCGTCTAATATTTCAAACGATTTATCGCGGTACGTGACTTAACGGAGAACAGTGACGGCGTAAGAGAGGGAAACCGGTTTTTCACGATCCCGAAACCCACCTTCAGATTATTAAAGAGAGAAAACGGGATCGCGTAAAATAGTGGGGTGGGAGGGGGTGTGGGGGCCCGCCAACATCTCACGGTGAGTTGGCCACGTGAGTTGGGAACGATGTGGTAGGCAGACATTTTCTATCACGTGATGGGGTTGCGGATTCCACGGTGAAGAGGACACGCGTCCACCCGGAAAGTCGTGTGGGTGATAAAATAATTAAGGGGTGCGTCTTAAGATTAGTATTATGAATAAGTAATTGATTAATTCCATTATCCTGACACGCAGAAACGATTTGTTAACTAATCCCTAAACGGATTCCTTAAGAAGGGAATGTCCATGTTACGCCGAAACACCCTGTGTGCTACTATATAACAAAATCACCACCATCCAATTCCATCTTTTTATATTAAACCCTTTATATGTTCTGGTAAAAAAATGTATTACAACTTTATAAGTTAAACTCACAATTTTTTACTTATTAAAAAAATATTATGTTACTACATTAAATGATATTAAGTTACATGTTTTAGGTTTAGGGGCTAGTTTTGACTTCTTTTTCACACAAATAAAAATATTAATTGTTTTACGCTTTATTTTGTTAATCTGTGAATTATTTCATTATATACGAGACGTGTTGTAATATGATATTGTCTCAAACAACACGATAATTTTTATTCTGTAAAAAATAATGTTTAACGGTGTATTTGCTCGTATTATATGACTAATATGAGTGAGGCGTGTAAGGTTTCTGATAAAATTTTCTTACATTTTTCGTTAGATCTATATCGACTAGGAATGCATGCATGAACTATTTCTTTGACAGTATGTTATTGTTTATTGTTATTGCCTTATTGGCGTGCAAACGGAAATGATTTTATCAAATGAAAAATATATAATATATAGAGTAAATGTCCATTTAGTACAAATTGTTGAGTCTTATTGCCCATTTTATTGAAAAACATTTTTCATTGCCCATTTCAATGTAAGGAACATCTTTTGAGTCCAAATAGAAATTTTTTTATTAAAATCTTAATAAATCATATTATTTTTTAAGACAATCTTGTCCTTACTTCTTAAAAAATATAGAGAGAGCAAGTGGGAGAGAGAGAATACTTGGCTAGAATCTTACCGTATTCCGGACACCGGTCGCTAGACTCCGGTCGTCGGATTCTGATCATCGGTTGTCAAAATTTCTAAGGTTACCGATTAGTGACCCCAATAACTCATATTTTATCTGATCGTCGAATTCCGGCCACCGATAACTTCATTACCGACTCCCAGTAACTAATTACTTACCCCCAATAATCAGTTATTGACCCCTAACATTCAGATACAGAGACCCAGTAATCAATTACTGACCCTTAGTAATCATTTATTGACCCCCAACATTCAGTTACCGACCTCCAGTAATCGTTTATTGACCCCCCAAAATTCAGTTACCGACCCTCAGTAATCAGTTATTGACGCTCAATAGTTAGTTACCGACCCCCCAGTAATTTATTATTGACCTCCCACAGTCAGTTACCGACCCAACAATTAAATCAACACTCAATCTCATTGTTCAAACAAGCTCACTCAAAGAAAAAACACACAGAGCTATACTTTTATCTTCTAAAATGTGGGAAGACGATATATGCATAAAAAAATTGAAAAACATATGGAGGTGAGACCTGGATGAGCGGACAACTTTGATCAAAACCACTAGAGCTTCAATTCCTAAAATCCAATCAAAATCTCACATTTTTCAGAAGAATTAAAGCCCCGACAAGCCGATTTGCAATTCATCGACGACGAGACTAGCATCAGCTTCACCGGCAACGACGACGTCTGCTGTATCCTTGACGTTCCTTCCCGATTCTGTGAACGAAGCAGACGACATCGGAATCCGAAGGAGGAGATCGCAGATGGAGGTCGTTGATTTCCTACAGCGGTGAAGGTTGTAGAGGGAAAATTGGAAGATTGCGGCCAGTGTCTTTCATCGAGGCTATACAGGCATTGGTGTTAGCATCGGATCGGCTTCAAGTCACCTTGGTGTCGTCCACGAGAGAGAGAGAGACGTGATGATGAAGCCGGAGGCGTGAAGAGTTCTGGAGGCGCTAAGGGAGATGATGTGGCTGATGACGGTGGAGGATTTGGGGTTTGGGAGTCGAGAAAGGCAGATCGGACGGTGGTGGTGGAGATGACGGTGAGCGTGATGTAGAGAATGGCGTGTCAGCAAGTGTTGTAGGAAGAAGACGTCGTTGTTGATTCTGATGATTTGGTGTAGTGTGGTGTGGTTGTTGAGAAAGAAAGAGCAGATCGGGAAGAGAAGAGAATGAGAAATATATGAGATATGTATGGTTTTAATTATATAGGACAATAAAATCTTTTTGATGAGATTGATTAGAATGAGCTAACTTGTTAGATATTCATTCCAATGGGCTTTAAATTCTTTTTTTTGTGCAAATTGTTATTAGCTCTAATATATATTCATGTAGAATAACATGCGCTGGTTTTTCATTATTCAAGTATTGGAATCTTTAACACTTTATTGTAAGTTAATTTAATTTTCATACACACTTTGGTATAAAATTGTTTAATATATGTTACCTGTAGGTAGGGCAATAAAGAAGTGGTCACTATAAGCTATTCATATTCTTTCAAGCTACATGGCGCCTTTCAAATATGCTGGATTTTATTATGTTAAGCATTTCTGTAATTTGTATATTGCTTGAAAGGGTCAATGAAAATGTCCTTTGGATACTTAACTAATTAACTATGCAGCATCGCCTTGTTCATGGCTTACGACATGAATTACTGGCTGGTAAGTGTTTTGTTAATATATATTTTTTTGGCAAAGGTGTTTTGTTAAACTTCTCAAAAGGCTAAAAGTTTGGATAAGAGGGGGGCTTCCCTACTTATCAAGGTCAGGGCAAACCCTGCGACCTAGGCCCGGAGGCTTTCGGATTTACTGACTGGGGGGAATTTCACCCACGTTTACTGAGAGGTGACACCCACTTCAAGAGCCCGGAGGCATTTCTCGAAGAGACCACACACTCACCCAGCGGCCCAAGGGCTTTTTACAGCCCAAGGATCCAGGGACATTTTACAGATTACCTACCAATGAGGGATTGTTGGTAGCGGGGATCGAACTTGTGTGAGTTTACACCTCAAGTCCTCCCATATCCAATTCAACCAACCCTCATTGGCGTGTTTTGTTAAACTTCAAAAGTGTTTAATTTGAGTGAGGTAAATGTGAGATTAAAATAGCCGGGTCGGGTGATGATGATGACCGGGAACTGTAGGGGGATTTGATGTTTGAATATGCACGTGAGGTAGGGGGTCAATTGAGGTCGGACCCGTTTGCTCCGGTGAGTGACGACAGCCTCGAAAGTGACTGCACCTCACTTTTTCAGGTCACATCTTTGGACCGATAAGATCTCCAGCGGATGGTTGTGACTTGAGCCACTACCGGTCAAAACCACCCATCATCCTAATATTCTTAACCCCTAATTATTGTTCTTAATCACTACACTAATTGACTATTACATCCCACTATTGGAGGTATTTTCCAAAGCGGTTAATTATGGTTTTATTCAGTGTGAAGTTGTATATATATTTCTCTTCTATCGCACCAGGCCTCGTTGGGTTAGAGTCAGTCTGATCCTAAATTTTAGGGTTTGAAGTATGGTAAGGCTCGGTCAAAATCAACAAAATTTAGGACCGGATAGGGTAGGACTGAAGCTTGAATATGTAACCCCTAGCCCGTTCTAGCAGCCCATTTTGTTAGTGCTAATAGGGTCGGGTAGGGCCGGCCTTTAAATAGTGCTAAACATGGCCGAGATGAGTTTGTTATTTTTTTTTCTCATAATTTAGCTTTAGAATTATATGTAATGAACCTTAAAATTGTTATATTTAACATGCATGCATACACATTATACTTAATTTAAGACATTTATCTATAAAATGCAATCGTTAATCAACAAAACAAAATGAAATCAAAGGAACAAAGCTAGCAAATCAACTACAAAAAATATTAGTTGTATTGTATCTAAAAATAAGAAACATATTAAAACAATACAAAAAATAAGAAATTATTAGGGCCTAAATGACGGACGTTTAGGATCGGGCCGGGTTCGGCCCTAAAAGGCTCATTAGAATAGGGTCGTAGGGTTGAGTTTTATTTGCTCAACTCTTATCCTACCCTACTCGAGAAGGGTTAGGACCGGTCCGTTCTAATGGAGGGCCGGATAGGATTTCAGCCCTAAAGAATAGGACGGGTTTTACAGCGAGTTTGAGTCGAAGGCCAAATGATGAGACCTATCTCACAATAACAGGTTTTGTTCTAACACATTGAGAAATGACACACTAAAAGAGATGTGACATCTCGATGATTTCATCCTAACTTATATAAAAATTACAAAGATGTCAGTCACTATAAGTTTCTTTAAATATCAAAATAAACTTATATAACGATCGACAACTCGCTGGGAGTCGTTAGCCTTCCACAAATCATTTATACCCCTAGGACTTTTATTGTGGCAACTAAAGTAACCCGTATAAAAAGTTTTGGCTAACTTGATATGTTCTCTGTTGATCAAGGCAATTATATACAGACTCTTTTTCTGTACACCACAAAGTCTAAGATCATTAGAGCAAATGCACCCCTATAGGCAAAAGGCAAAGTTTGGTCTCCTATTTGTTTATTTTTACCTCTGCCTCTCAAATTTTACATACACTTTAAAAAAGCAAGGTCAATACCTCTTAATCATCCATTATTTAATTTAATGGTTCTTGTGAAATGATATTAATCCAATGCCTTTTTTATGTAATGAATTTATTTTATTTATTTTTCCATTGTATCACTGTATCACATGTATTGAAAACAAATATCATAACATACCATGTTTGTTGAGGATTCTTTGGTTGCCTCAAGTTAACGGAATACAGTAGAAACGGTAGTGCACATATAATTCAGTACAGTGTAGATGATTGTCGAGTACATGATTGTTGACCAACTGTTGTACGGGAATATAAAGGTTCCATCATTGGTCGCAGCTTTACTAAGGACGTTAGTTTACTAACAGTTACAAAAAGAGAGCATCATATGATTGAGATCATCGTTCTTTTGCCTCACGACCCTCACCTGTTGTTGCTTGGTTGGCGATGATGATTTTGTTCCTTTGTTGCCATGTTAGTTGAAGTTACAAAAAACAAAGTTCATGTTAGTTGAAGTTACAAAAAACAAGGTTAGGATTGAAACATGGAATGCAGTTCATAGACTAAGTTTGTGTTTATTGCAATTTTATTAAAGTTCGATGGTCAATTTTAAGAGAGGTGATCATCAAATTGATTTTATAATCAATTTTCATCTTTATCAATGTTCAATACAGTAACCAACAGTTAAAAACAATAATGTAGATAACATTGAATCAAAGGCTACTATATCAAAGTTGAATAAATGCCAAAATTCGTCAGCAGCTGACTACGTAGACTTCAACAAAACTACGTGGACTTCAACAAATGTAATCTATGAACTATTTGTTGTGAATTTATGAAGCAAGTTTTAATATAGCTTTATATTTGATTCTCAAATCCTATAAAGTATAAATCCTATACAATCTATTATAAACAAAACAGAATCCTACATAAATCAAATCTGTTTGATATACAAATAGATTCTATACACTTTTCAATACTTCCCCTCAAATCTGTTTTTTGCTAAGGAATTAGATCCGATTGACTCATAGATGTCATCAATAGTAATAGACTCATAACAAGGTATGATAGTAGAGAAGCGAGTGGAACAATTTTGTCAACCATCAGTATTTATCCAGTTATGTAAAATTTTATCTAGTTGAATAAAATCGTTTCCGGTTCTAAAAAGCAATTTATATAAGGACCGACAACTTTGTAATTTCAATATAGATATCATGTATTATGAATTTCAAACTAAAACAACAATGGTATTGAATCGTAATTACGAGACCATTGATGTTATGTGTAAGACAAGACGGCATTAGATGCCATGTGGGGATCGTTTGTTGTCCATACATAATTTTATCCTATCCCTTTGCTATTCCTATTCCTATTCCTATTCCTATTCCGTTCACGAGTGCAACTTCTTTCTTATTGTTAACTATAATCCCACTCAGCAATTGAAAAAAAAAATTATATATAAAGAACTAATCAAATGTTTAAATACAAAAAAAATCACCTTTAATAATTTTTATACAAATTAGGACACAAGTCTCATGGCCATAACCAATACTCACAGATCTGATCCAATTTGTCATATCAAATAACCAAAATATCCTCATTTTACAACTACAAATTATTTATCTAACTACCCACCAAGCTATCTTTGTTATCTAACCTATTGATCTGGTTCACTTTCTCTCTCTCAACCTCTTCATCATTATGGCCGTTTCACTGCCTCACAGTCGCCGTTGCACCACGTACACCTCACGTTATCATCTACGACATCGACTGGGGATGGGTCCCCGTCTACTATACTCTCCCTATCGCTAGCAACAAGAAATCAGAGGAATGTGACGCACTGACAACGACGAATGCGACGTAGCTGACACAACTTCTCGTGGAGGTCAGAATTGATTTCAATTTCCACATCGGGCAAGATCGGGATTTGATAGTAGCAGAGAGATCAGACATGGTAGTAGTAGAGAGATCAGACATGGCAGTAGCAAAAGGATATGAATTCAAACATGACAATAGAAGAAAGTTCAAATATCGTCATTTTAGGCAACCGAGGTACGTCGGCGTCGCCGTCTTCAAGAGGAGCTTGCCTCAAGCTACATGGCAGTAGCAGTACACTAACTTTGTCAAGTCTTTCGTTTGAATTTGAGGGTGACATGATTGGCCGTCATATTCACAGCCTAGAATTTGAAGTGTTAGATATGCTAGAATGAAGCTAGGTGCATGGATTCGATCTTCAATGTGCATGATGTTCATGTATTTGATCTTTAGTTGGTATGAGATGCGTGGTTATATATCTAATTTCTCATTATCTCTCATATGTCTCACTCAGTAGCAGTGGTATTTGTAGACACTAGCAACATCTTTGTAGGCAGTAACATCAATAACATTGTCCTGTTTTATAGTAGCAGTTGCGAGCATTCAAGACAGTAACACCTTCATACTCGGCAATAGGCAATAACACATTAATACCGGTAGTAACACCTTTATACTCGGCACTAGGCAGTAGCACATTCATATTCGGCAATAGCACCTTCATACTCAGCAATAGCATCTTCATACTCGGCAATGGCATCTTCATACTCGGCAGTAGCACCTTCATACTCGGGAGTAGCACCTTCATACTCGACAGTAGGATTAAAAATGTCAAAATGTCATGAAGGGTAATTTGGTAAAATAAAAAGTGACACATGACATGTAGACATCAATTTGTCTTAAAATGTAATTATAGGTAATTTAGTAAAATATATAGTGACAATTTGTGTCCTTAAAAGTGTAAATATTGTCTAAATTGTTTATTTGTAAACAAAAATTTTGTTGATAACTAAATTGTAGTTTATTATTAAAAAAAACTATAATCCCACCAACATTCACTTGGTAAATTCTACCACAACACCATGTAATGCATGTACTTCATCTCTTAGCAAGACCAAGAACACTCGAATAGGAATAGAAATCCATTTCCTTTTTCTTATAAAATGATTTATCAGCAGCTACTTCAAAAACAATGTTTAGATAATGATAATTCGAAGGTTATAAAACGTTAAGGCTAGGAAGATAATATAAGAATAACACATGATAAGTAACTTATTTGGCGCACCAAAGTTGAAAGGAAAATCGGAGTTGATCCTAGCTTAAATATTTTTTGAACAACTTTAATGATGTATCAATTATATGTGTGAACGGGAATAGATATTCCTAACAAGAAAACAGGAGTAGTGCACTAATCTAATTCTTAATTGTTTATCACACCTGTGACTTTCACTAATTAAAGTTTTATCAATTTAGCATCTCCTTAATTAGGTGGGTGCCACGTTACGAAATTGATAATCTACTCTAGGTACCTCACACGTCATGTTCCCTCAAAGTGTATAATTATCCAATATACTTCGAAAAAATCTATGTTTGGGTCATTATTAATATTTTAGGATAATCTAGTTATATTTAGGAGAATCCAGTTATATTTTGGAGAATGAACCGGTATTTACGGTTTAAATCTTGTATATATATATATATATATTTTTATTTATAAGTAAAATATGACAAAATATTTACGAATCTGTCAAGGATCTATTCATAATATAGTTAGGAAAGATCATTTCCCAATTGAATTAAGAGATCTAATATTTCTTATTTTGCAAGAATATGAGCACTTAGGTTCTCTATATAAAAAGGTCAAGACGGGTGAGAAAAGGCCAGTCAATTCAACATACTAATTATTTGCTCAACGCAAATATCAACCCTCCCATGGAGCAGCCATACAGAGGAATCCATGCTTCCTCCTATAGCCCTTACAAAAGTATCTTTGCTGCTTTTGTAGCATTTCGATCCCCGTTCGAAGGTTATTTACCTTTCGATCCCTGCTCAGAAGCCAACCACCATCTGATCCCTACTTAGAAACCACAATTTCTCTAAAACCATTGTTAAGGTGTAAAACCCTTAGCAAATATCTAATTTTTGACGTAGTTATTGCTCTGCTTGGCCTTTTACGGGTCAAGTAGAATTTGACCATCTACATAGATGGAGAAAAATCCTAAACGAATCTGTTACGGGTTATTCAGGTCCAAGTAAAGAACCTCGTTACAGGTTTGATCGCACTTGTACTCAATTGCTTAGAGAAGAAGAAATAAGCGCGCAAGAGAAGAAGATCCATTTTGCATTTGACTCGATGGGTGTTGGCACGCCAACAAAATCTTACAATTAAAAAAAATGCAGCAATTATTTGGGAAAATTAAAGTAATAGTACATCAACTTTACTCCACTGATAATTAAGGTATATGAACTTTGTTAAATAACACATTAGTACATGAACTAACAAGTTTGATCTATTTTTTGTACATGCTATTATAACACAGTTAAAAGTTTTTTTTCCTTTCTTTCTTTTAAAAAGGATCAAAAGATTTCACTCCTACTTCCATGATGGCTCGAACCCATAACTTCATCAATAGGTAGTGGATGCGGTTGAGATCTCTCTCTCTTACCAATTCTCTAATTAACCTTTCTTGCTCTCTTACCAGCAAGCAGCTACCCAAAATTCTCTCTCCATCATATACCAGTAAGTAGCAATCCACAAAACGGATAATAAATTGTAACCAAAATAATTTTTCTTCTAGGCGTCAAATCGGTTAAGATATTTAATCGGTTAACATATGTATCAGGTAAGTTGTATAATTTCATACATTTTTATTTATGACATACCTTTCGTAAGAATATTAGCAAATAAACTTTTACTACCTATGGAAGCACATGGACATAATCATTCTTACAAACAATGTATGAGATTATACAGCTTACTTGAAACATGTGTTAACCGATCAAATATGCTAACCGTTCAAATAAGTTAACTGATTCGACACCTAAAAGAAAAATAATGTTGGTCACAATTTATTCTCTGTTTTATGGATTGCTATTTGCTGGTATATAAGGGAGAAAGAATTTTGGATAGATGTTTGCTGGTAAAAGAGCATGAGAGGTTATTAAAGAATTTGTAAGAGAAAAAGATCTCAAACACATCCACTACATATTAATAAAGTTATGAGTTTCGGTCACCATAAAACTGTTCATGTTTTTTGAGAAACCAACTTCATGACAGATGGTCTTGCACATCTCACACACGACATCCATTCTCAAAATATCTAGTTAGGGGTTCTTCCTTCTCAGCTGCGCAACCTTACCGGCACTTTGTAATTTTATTTTTCTTCTAAAACAAACATTTACCGGTGTAAAAACAGGGTGAAACAGACGACGAGCCTACGTAATGCTGGGCATGGGGAAGTAGGGTAGGACAGTCTCTCATCACGCTCCATGCACGTGCACTGGGTCAATCCAGAGCATACCGAAGCAGTGTGCGTCTATGCGTTTAGTTCGTTGAAGTTAGAGCCATAGTGACCTGACTCTACCGGAGAAGAAGAACGAGGCACACAGTACTATAGAGTCACGTGACAGAGAAAGGGGTAAAATAAAGGTTGACTATGGACTGTAGAATGTTGACTAGCTTAGTAAGCTGGGGCAGTCACATTAATTAATTACGGAATCCTGATCTGATCCAGAATGAGAGAGATGGGGCTTAATTGATTAGTAGTAGAGGCTCTGCGTCTTATGATTAGAGCACATATCCCTATTAATTGGCTTTTCACACCATAAATATTACTGTTCATCTTCTGCATTGATTTCTGTGCCCAGAGAGTTCACAAGCTCTAGGCCTGTTTTTATGGTTTAGGACTTGAGAGTGAGAGAGTCGGCCGGCTTAGGGCACGTGCAAATAAAATAGAAACTTATGTTTAATTTTAATTATTGTAATTTTGAAGGATGTGGCTATTTTCACCGTATAAGCTTTTTATTTAATCTACCCGTTTATTTTATTATATATTTTAATTTTTTTATATTAAGTTCACTT
Organism: Comarum palustre; assembly: GCA_951800085.1. NCBI lineage: Eukaryota > Viridiplantae > Streptophyta > Magnoliopsida > Rosales > Rosaceae > Comarum > Comarum palustre. The sequence goes on along the minus strand of OX637576.1, from coordinate 21,856,498 downwards.
TACACACATTTCGTTTTTTAATAAGCGACAATTACACATAAATTATATTTGAGACATTTTTTATCATTAAAGTCCATCAAAACATTTTTGTTCATATAAATCCTCCTAAGCTTAAATAGATTTTTAAATTAGATATTGAAGATTAACAAAATTACAATCTGTCATCCAACTTAAAAAATTAGATCTTTTCTATTTATATTTACAAAAATATCATTCATTTTATGAAAAGTCTCTGACTGATCTCTGATGAATTTTTCAGCCGACCACAGATGAATTTTTCGACTGACCTCTAATGAGGATTCAAGCGACAATAAAAAACTACTATCGCTGGCAACAAAAGCTATTAAGGTTAACAATAAAAACTACTACCACAAGCAATAAAAGCTACTATTTCTAGAGTCAAAAGTTACCACTAACATAAACAAAAGATACTACCACCAACAATAAAAGCTATTACCAGTGGCACTAAAAGCTGCTACATACTACTACAAGAACCAAAAGCTACTACTGCTAGCACCTAAAACTACTATTGCCGACACCAAAACCCACTACCCTAGCTAGAAAAGCTACAACCACCGACTACAAAAACTACTACTGCCGACACCAAAAGCTACTATTGTCAGCAATAAGAAATACTATCGCTAGCAAATAAAGCTACTATCGTCACCAGCAAACACTACTATCGTTGATACTTAAAGCTACTACCACCGGCACCAAAAAACTATTACTACTACAAGAAACCAAAAGCTATTACAGGCAGAACCAAAAGCTAAATTAGTAAGAACTAAAGCTATTGCAGCAGACACCAAAAGCTACTACATCCGGCACCAAAAACTACTACCGTCGACACCAAAAATTACTCACCAAATAATTCACCAAGTTTATAGATACAGGAAGAAATGAAACAAGAATAATCTATGTGGCAAATTACACTATCGCAATGTTGAGAATATACTATCGTAGTGTAGAAAATATACTATTACTGTGTTGAAAATGTACTATCCTACCATGATGCTGACATATACAATCAACAAGTACATACATATTTTCATATAATCGTATGAAAATCTAGTGTTTTGTTTACAAATTCTCAAACCAAACAAACAATTCCAGCCAAATTACAATCTCATCCTACCAATGCCACCTCTAAAGGGAGATCTGGATCTTCATGCCGCCTTAAGATCTGGTACGTCTCATTCGTCGACCTAATCTTGTACTTATCCATCAGAATCCGTCGACGTGATCTTGTTCGCCTCCAGCCACTACGAGCGTCGAGTGTCTCTAGGGTCGAATAGCGTCTGGAAACCGAGGGCAAGGATTAGGGGTATTCGTCGATGTGGTAGAGGAAACCTTGACTTCGTCGATCCGATGGTATCAAGATCTAGGCGTCGTTAAGCCGACATCGTAAAGGTCGAGCCGGCAATGTCGAGGTCCAGGTGTTGTTGTCGTCGATCGATTAGCATCAAAGTAGATGGGTCGGGATCAGAGGTGAATGGAGAGAGAGATAGACGATTTGGGTGGTGTGAGAGATGGAGAGAGAGAGATGTTTTGGGCGGTGTGAGAGATAGAGAGAGAGAGATATTTTGGGTGGCGTGAGAGATGGAGACAGAGAGGGAGAGATATGGTAGATAGATTTAGGAGCCTAAGAGTATTTTAGGTATGATACACATGTAATTTGTTGGATTTGGATCACAAGGTCAATTTGCATGAACAAAATTGTTATGGTGGACTTATGAAGGATAAAATATTTAAAAGGGGATTTCCATGATATTTTCTATTTCAATAATTTCATATATATATATATATATATACATGACATCAGTAAATTTAACAAAAATCTATCACAGGTTCTAAAAAACTATCACAACCTAAAACAATAAAAAAAATCCTAATAAAATATTTACATAATTTATTTCCATTTTAGCTCTAAATCATTTTGTTTTGTTCGTCGATCCATTCTGATTTATGTCAAAAAAAATTCATACGGTTGTGACTTGTGAGCAATGAATTGAGAAAAAATTGATTATATATATACATAATATTGTGTTTTATGTTTTTACTTTCAATGTTTGAAACAATATTATAAACATTTTGATTAAGTTAAAAGTAATGAGTTTATGAATTTGATAACGTATTAATGATGATAAGAAAAAGAAAAAATTGTAATCGATTCAGATATGAGCGGAGAAGTGTGAGGTTTAATCACTTTAATGACATATTAAATCTGTTTGTTTTGTATTTAGTCATTTGAGATTAGGATTTAGTTCTCTTTTTTTATTCCAACAAAAAATTGGATATTACAAAATCAGTGTACTTATTTATTCATTTTACACTTGGGTAATATAGTCTTTTAATAATTTTAAATGTTAGTAGGGTGAACAAAGAAGATGGTAGATTGACAATAGTCTTTGTTAGTTTTACCAAATGATTGTCATGTACATTTTCGATCATGCACATGGCCTCTATATCTGTTGAGAAGGCTCTCGAGAGAGACCAGAAATATGTTAGTGTTAGAGGCAAGGTTCTAAAAGTCGCTAGTCGGTCGGCCGGGCGGGGACTAGCGAGTAGAGGAGTAGTCGAAGGAATAGTCGGGGAGTACTCGGTTTTTAATTTTTGGATTTATTTTTATTTTTAAAACATATAATTAAATATAATTTTTTTAAAGGTATTATAATGTCCAAAATAATAAAAATAGTCAATAAAATGCCGAGTTTGGCCGATTTTTTCCAAGTTGAACCGATTTTTTTACCGAGTTGGGCCGATTTTTTACCGAGTTAAGCCGATTTTTTCCGAGTTGGGCCGACTACTCGGCCGATTTTCTTCCGGCCGACTTTGTACTCCGATTTTCTTAAAATCGTCTCGGAAGGACGCCGAGTAGCGAGTACTCACCAAGTACTCGGCCGACTAGACCGAGTTTTAGAACACTGGTTAGAGGAAACATCACGTGACTGTCCTTTGGCAAGGACGGAACGTGGTAGTACTGCTCCTGGGCTGTAGTCCATGTTGATTTTTTGCTTTTGTCCATTTTTGTCGGCATAATTAATCAATAGCCCATGTGGATTATCTTCAAATATTGGAAGCAAAGTTAAATAAAAAGTAAATGCCAAAATTAATGCGAGTCAAATTATCCTAAACAAAATAGAACTATTGTCAAACCATGATTATTTTTAGATGCTTAAGGAAAATCATTAATCAAGTCAAACAAGGAAAAAATTATTATTAGACAAAGAATCGTAGACTCCAGCTAAAGATTAGGTAGATAAACTTAATCTTTTGTGTATTTGACATTATCAGCTCTTTATTCGTAAACTGTTTGATTGGTTACACATTTACGAAATCCTGATACCGATCCCGACCGTCTCTTACCGAACACGATTGGGTCGGGACACAAAGTGAAAAAGTGTTGTCCCGAACCGTACCGAATTCTGAATTTAGTAATCGGTACTGGATCGGTATGAGCCAAATAGATACCGAATGTTCCGAACTGTCCCGAATCCTCCCAACTTTATAATTTTACTAGTTTTAAAGAAAAAAGTATGTATTTATAATGAAGAATTAATCATCTTAAAGTGATGAAGTCACCTAATTATGTTAGTTTGTTGATTTATGTTAAGAAAAAGTGTTAAATATTGCATAAATATAGTATAAAAGTTATTTTTTAATTTATAGATATCAAATCCTAACTTAAAATTTTATGTCCCGATTTGTTCCAAACTTGTCCCGAATTTTTCGAAATCGAGATGGTTTGGTACCAAGCCTTAAAATCACATATCATGTCCCGTACCGATACCGAAAAAAAAAATCGAGATCGGTATCAGGATAGGTCAAATCTCGTACCGTACCATATCGATCCCACCCCTAAGTAAATGTTTTCACAATAGCGTGATATCCATTCAGGTCACTTGCATGATAAGGAATGTAACAACTAATGTATCCCAAATTATCAAACTGCACAGAAGCCTCAAATCTAGAAAATTCTCAAACCCGACTATACTTGTAACAAATATAAATATGTTACGAATATGTTATACTTGTAATATAATTATAAAGGTTTGTTATACTCGTAATATGTTAGCCTCAAATATAATTTACTCTTAATAAATTATAAAGGTTTGGTATTAGTGTTAGTCTCCTTCTTCTCTCTCTAGCACACTAACTAGTCTTTCCCATCTTTGTCCAGCGACAGTCTCATCTTGGCTGGCTTTACGGCTTTGTCGACATCGAGATTTGCTGCCGGACGAGAATTCCTACATCCTATTTAGTCTCTTGGAACGTATTGGCTCGAGGGTGGAGGGTTCGATTCAAGATTTCTTTTTGGGTTTGTGCAGGTTGTTGGGATAGGCGTTGTTATCGCTTTCAATCGTTGCGGCGACGAGGGTCGTCCAGGTGTACTAGACTGTGCTGAGATGCAAGTGTTTGTAACGCTTAGAGCCGACTCGAGAATGGTCGCAGTGGTTGTCTGCAAGTCGACGGTGACAGAGGCAGGTGGTGGTGGAGGAAACAAATCTTAGGTCTTCTCTATTGGACCTTAGGCTGGGCCTATTCCATATTTTGGTTGTTAATTAGATTGTTTTGTTTTGTATCGTCCCTCCTCTTTTGAGGGATGGTTTAGGGTTTTGGTAGGGTGGTGTTGTTGTGTCCATGTGTCGTGGAGTGAGCCATGTTTTGGTGTCGTTTTCAGGGGTTATTTTAATGTCGGTTAGATCTTGTTGTTAATGTAATGGAGAAGTTACCTGTACATATATGTCACACCCCGGTCCTGACGTCGGCGGGATTTTACCACCGGGCGCCGTTCTTGAGGCATGAACGAGTGTTACAAAGCGGAATGTAAATGAAAGTAAAACTTATAGGCTTTTCACTCTAGGCTTGTTGTCTATCTCGTTCCTGACTTGGTCAAATATGTCACGCCCCGACCCAAGATTTCCTCCCTAACCCTGGGTTAAGACGTGCGGGACCCAACTCAAGTGAGATTTACTCGAAATCCCCCTTGAGCCAGGATAACCCTAATCAAACAGTCCAAACGGCACCGGAATAAACCTCAAATCGGAGGTTATTCTGATTCCTACATTTGGATCTCAAATATGCCAATTAAAGAACCTAGGGGTTCTAATAATAGTTGTGACTGCACCTGAATCCCGGTCAGGCTGCCTACGTACCCTGTCTTTTCAGGGATCAAGCCACACGTAGCTCTTGTGTAAGATTCACCCTAGCCGGGCAGAATCCCGCTTTTCTAATTATTGGTCGATTTATTAGTATGGATATCAAACATCTAACGCGTATCCGGAGTTTAACCCCTCCGCTAAGGTATCCACCGACCATCTATCTGTCGGGACTATCCCAAACAATCCACCATACAATTATACAACAGGATTTCACAGCAATCGTAAAGATATAACAACATGCACACACAAATATATAGTAAAACATAGTGGCAACCACGTAAATAAACCAAACCACGGGCATCTAAGATATTTCCTCCTACTTGGCATCCCTGAAAATAACTATCATTACCAGGGGTATTTATGGAATTACCATCTCAATGGCATTCCTGTAATTAGCCCAAAACTGTCAGGGTAATATGGACAATCTAGCCTTAATGGCAGTTTCGTAATTATACACATCAGTCAGGGTTATTTATGTCATTTTGGTCTCAGTGGCTGCTTTGTAAATAAACAAAACTACCAGGGATATTTCTGGGATTTCAACCCAGGTGGCACCCCTGTAATTACCCTAACTTTCCAAGGGCAGTTCAGTCATTTTGCCAACACAGTAAATCGGTAAAAATACAGATCTACCGCGGTAAAACCAGGGTTTTTACCCTTGATTTAACCGATCGGCTGGTTTGCCGGAAAACGAAGCTTTTCCGGCCAAACCAGCCTCTAGCGCCTGCCTAATCAGTTTCCACACCATTGTCAACAGCATAACAAGCTACCAGTTTAGGAAAGGGAGAAGGTTTTCTTATACCTCCAAGGTGCAGAACACAGCGCTCCGGTTCCCCTCTCCGGTGGCGCTTCACTCGTCGCCTCCTCCCTCCTCCATGCCCATGGCAGCTCCATGAAGCTCCCCAGACCACCCTACCTCCTCATCTCGCCTGGATTTGCTTCGAGACTGAGTGAACAGTCCTCGAGCTTACTCCCTCATCTGCCAGACGAGGCTCACGGCAACGTTGGCACGGCTGAGGGTCAGAACATGGTCGCCGGAGCAGGGCGAGTCCGCCTGTGGGGGCGGTGAGACGCGACGCGCGCCAGTGGCTCTGGTGAGGAAGAGGCAGCGAGTAGAGAGAGAGTGAGGAATCGAGTGGGAGGAGAGAGAGAGCCCCCCCACTGTTCGGTCAACCCCTTATTTAAACGAAAAGTCAACGGCCCAGATTTAATCTCAAGAATCTGACGGCCCAGATCTGTCAAAGATTAGTTACTATGAACAGTAAATAGGCATTTTACTATTTACTCTTACCGCACGGTAACAACACTTTATTCCGCATAACTTTCACATACGAACTATGATTAATTCATAGGACATACCCACGAGTTCGTATTAACGTCCTCTACATCTTTCCCGAAGAAAAGTTCCACGAATTCCCGACTTATCGCAAAGTTATCTTTTTCTACGGTAAAGTAACTTAAGATTTGTTACTTCCGTAAATTGAATAAATTCGTAACTAACAACTCGTAACTCCGGAAAATCTTCCGGACATACCGGGAAACTCGTAATAACATAATCTACTCCACGGAACGTTAATTCCATTTTCCTCCAGAACCAAGAATATCTCGATATTAATTCAGGGAAAATTAACAATGCGGTTACCATTCTCTGTAACTCGCCTAATCCCGGTAAAAATGTTAATTTCGGGACGGGGTGTTACAAAATATAAATAATTATCTACAAAAAATATTAGAAATAGGTGGGTGAGCAAAACCACGCGCTCAGTGAGTAGACCAATGTAATATGCCCGTAAAACCATGTCATTTTACACACACTATAAAATAATATATATATATAAAATAATATATATATATATATATATATATATATATATATATATATCATATACACAACACAATTCAATCAATTCATCATACCTCATCCTTGCTTCTTATTGGTTATCCTTCATTTTAGTCTACCATGAGAACCTAATGATCATCAGGTCCTATACAACCGTGTGCCACATCATTACTTCGGAATAACCAATCAAAAAGTTCACATGTTCCATGACTAATCAAACAATTGATCCAACACATTATTATAATATAAATCACAACACATTTAACAAATTGACATGCTTCACTATAAAATAGAGGGATATTTATAAAAAGATCAAAAGTATGTTTTTTGACTAATTTAAAAGCATATAAGAATATTTTAAACATATTACAAGAATCCACTCACCTCGATTTTATCGAAACCTCACCGAAAATACCGATCGTAAACCGAGCCTCATATAACGGGTCATCTAAAAAATATTACAACTACCTTCTAAATCTCAAGGGTTGGAAAGAGGGCCTCGATACGAACTTATAAGCATCAGACAAGTCACGAACTTATAATCTGATGCGTTATGATCCGTCGAAGTTTAGTCGTAACTCTTAAAGAGACAACTTATACTTGCAGAGAGAAAACTCTCTGAAAATGAAGGAGAAGTCTGATGCGAGATCAGCCTATTTATAGGCTTAGTTGACCGACAATAAGAGTCGTTTTCAAAGGATTCGGCCAATGAAAAAGAGACACATATCACTTGTGTCATGACAACACCAAAAAATTACACATGTTCCGCCACATGACACATCCTTCTTGGTCCATTTTCAACCTCATATGACACTTGCCTGCATGCAGTAGATTTCTTGCGTGGGTCAGCTGCTGTGCGTGGGGACCAAGTCAGAAAATGGCCCAATAACGTTACGCCACGTCACCAATCGTACTAGCTTGTGGAAAGTTCGACAAAACTTCATAAAATCGTTAAAAATAGCTCGATTGTCTGAAAAAATCATCGAAAAATATGGTGAACTCGTGACGACCTATACTTCTATTTCTAAAAAGAAAAATCAATTTTGAGAAATTTAAAAATTTTGGATGTTACAATATATGCTGTTAGTTTTGACATGTAGTATTTGAAAGGGTAGTTTCTTCTTAAGGTTGGCTGTAAGGATGTATCGATACTTCTGGATTAGGTTTAGGTACAGTTGAACCCTTATCGGTTCTTATCCACTGTAACCGCTAGTGTTTTTCAGGTAGGTAGGGTGGAGAGTGAAGATTTTATTTTACCACCGGTGTCCCTCATAATTGTAATATTGCATTTCCGATTAATGTAATTCTTGATATTCTTTCTAAAAAAAATTATAAAGGTTTGTTATACTCATAACAAATATGTTTTTGTTGGCATCTATACTTATAATGTCTACATTGTATTTATATTTGTATACAATCAGAAACAATAAGAAATCAATTTTGAATCTAAAATGTTTATTATGTTTGATGAGATGAATAAGATCCAATTGTTACCGTAACCAATTAAAGTGTAAATCCTATTATTTTCTTAGAAAATGGCAAAAAATCCAGTTTCCTTTCATTTTCATCGGTGGACATACGGACATAACATAAATCTATGCAAAAGAAAACTAATAGTTATCGGGATTGCCGAATCCATTAAAAATAAAAATAAAATAAAAAAGGGGATTGCCGAAAACATTAAAAAAATGAATAATTTAGTTGCTTGAAGAACAGTAGTGCCTCTTCCGAGTCGTCGTATAAGCATCAGACAAGTCACCCCCTCCCGTTCCATCGCAATAACGCCGTTAAGCCCGCCTCAACGCCGTTATATAGACGGCGGTTTGAATCTAACGGAAAACAGCCCAAACCAATTATAAACAATTACTTTAGGCTGTATATAACTTCTCCAGCCAAAGCACTCCCAACACTCTTTCCAAAAAAACTCAGACTCAGAGAGAGGTCAGCCTCCATCCTCCGGCATCCAAATCCGTCGCCGATTCCGAACGGTGGTGACTGCTGCGAATATTCTGGGTTCGGAAAAGCATTTTCTGCCGGTTGTGAGCTGAGGCTTGAAGTGAATTGCTTGTGATTCGATTCAGGTTTGAATTTTTCTCTCTTCTTAATTGTTTGGATGATTTCGATGATGCTGCAACCTTCACTTCGGGTCGTTGCCGGATCCATACCATACCCGAGATGAACACTGTTACATAAAATGCTTCTGATGACACCGAACAGGACTTTAGGAGCTGCAAATTTTCGAGCTTTTATATTTTTCAATCTCTCCTTGAATCAGTTTTGGTTCTTGACGTGGGTTTCCTGTACTTCTTCAGTGAAAATATCTTCAAATCAACTTTTAACTTGCTGTTATTTTGGTTTGTTCAGTTTCAATTCAACAGTAGATACTGTTCAGATTTTTGATGCTGAAATTACGTGGTGGTGGAATATTTTCAGGCAAACTAACTGTTCAGCCGGAAAAGGTTTGGATTTTGACGACGGTGAATATGTGTCCGATCTTATTCCGGAGGCACTGAAGTTTCCCAAAGGCTGTGCACGGATCTGTGAACAATTCAATCCAGGATTATACCAACTCCATTAATTGGAAAATTTGTAGGCTTGATAATATTGTGTCCGTACAAATCATGGAGCTGCCTCAGCCGCGGCCGTTTGGAGGCGAAGGTACTCATTTTATTTTCAGAAACAAAAATGAAAATAATGATGAAAAACGTGTTTTACTTCTGAACCTTGATTTCAAAGCTATGGTAAAACAGGAAGAAAACCAACGCATGACTTTCTGTCATTGTATAGTAGCCATTCAACTCCCCAACAAGATCCAAGACCACCTTCTCAAGGTATCCCTTTCCCCTCCCTTTTAACTCCCTTCCGATTATTCATCGTCCGTATTTTTTAATTTTCAAAACGATCTAATTCAATACCATTTAGTCTAGTGAGATAAATAGAAGTATGCACATGTAAACTTCAATAAATTATTACTCGATAAATTAATAATTTTTTTCCGGTCATGAATAACGTGACAAATTAATAATTTATTAAATTTATAAAATAATACAAAATTTATAATTCATATAGACCCATCAAATATATAAATTAATACATTTTTATTACATAAAATTTATTATTTATTTACGAGGACTTTGTAAAAAATTTCAGCATATTTATGTTTTTGATATGTTAGAGTTGTATCTTATTCATTGATTGAATCACATGATACTTTCGGATATATAAAAGGAAAACATAATCTTATTCTAACATGTAAACCTATTGCTGTGTCAAATATAGATCTTAATCAAATAAAGACAATATACACATAACAAAAATTATTAAAACTATTATTTATGCTGAAAAAAAAATATTTAAAAAATTATAATATTTGAATAAATTAATAAAGTATTAATTTACTGATTAATTAATATTTCATTAAATTAATAAATTTTATGAGTTCAAACGATATTAATTTATAAAGATTTAAACTGTATTTGGGGTTGTTTGTTATCGGACGGGGGTGTTGGTGATCAAAAGGAAATGGTTAGAATAAAAATAAAAAATAAGTTGAGAGAGAGACGGGGGCGTCAAGGACCTCAGGATTATGCATGCACGTGACCAGAATTGAAGGATGGATCTGGGCAATGTAAGGGCCAGGCCCACGAATAGGCCGCTGAAAAGGAGCGGACTAGCATTTCATGGGGGAGTGCTGGGTCCCACGAGAGAGAGAGAGGCACATTCACTCACATCAAGCGTGGGCTGTGAAGTGATGGCTGGATCATGTGCGTTTAGTTTAATTAACCGCTTTTGATTAATTTCCTCTTTATAGGACAAAGGGTCTGGTACTTTGTCGCATTCATTGAAATCTTGGATCCGAAAACTATGGGGTAAAAAACAGATACTGATAATTGTAAGGAAATGGTCCCATGCATGTTTTACTATATTGTGTTGCTTCACTGATTTTACGGTTAAATCTTATACTGTGGTGGAAGCTGAGCAAGAAATTGTAGAAATGAAAAGTTTACTGATGTAAAAAGTTCAAAAAACTACCCACAATATCTGTATTTGCAAGCCTAGAACCAATTGGTCTAGCGGCATAGTCTCTGAGAGGTCGTAAGTTCGACTCACTGTATTGTAGCACGAAAAAAATCTGTATTTGCAGTGTTTCTGTTGGATCCAGTGCTATATCTAATGAATAGGGTGTTCCTTGTGTGATATTATCAGGAGGTTTTCTTGAAACTCATGACTTCCTACAGCCGCTTGAGCGAATGGGAAAGACTTGTGCCAAAGAAGAAACCTCGGTTGAGATTGTGTCACCGAGTAGTAGTGTTGAGAAGCCGGTATGTGTGGCGCAACGGCCAGCTTCTGTGGAGCACATTCTTCCAGGTGGGATTGGGACTTACAGTATAAGCCACATTTCGTATTTCAATCAAAGGGTTCCTAAACCAGAGGAGAACGCATTTCCGGTTGCTCCTCAAGCAAGTAGTACTCATGAGAGGAATGATGAAAACTCAAACTGCAATTCTTATGCCGGAAGTGGTTTCACTTTGTGGGATGAATCTGCAGTAAAGAAGGGAAAGACAGGGAAGGAGAATGTGGCAGAAAGACCAGCTATAAGAGGTAAACTTTGCATATCTGCATGCTATCTTGATCGTTTCGTTCCCGCATGACCATCAAACATAAAGGATTCACATGTATTAATATTACACACATAGGGGAGGAGAATATATGTTTTCATTTTGTTTACATGCGATGCAGATGTATGACGTACCTACTTGAATAGTCAGATTATGAATAGAAGTAGGGTTATCTTATTTCTATAGAGGGCAATACATGCAACCAAAAACAAATCTATAGCAAATAGCATGAAACTCATTGATGCTACTGGCAATTTGACAGGGCAATGGACGTCGTCCGAGAGGCCATCACAGTCATCTTCCACTAACAACCGCAACAGCTTCAGCAATCAGTGAGTTTTACAACTTGTTTGTGAAATGGTCATAGTACTAATTCCGAGAAACGTGTATTTGATTATGGCTTTGCTGGAATTTCAAACAGGTCATCTGGGCATAAGAACCTGAGCTTCATGGAGATGATGAAGTCTGCCACCAAGGGTTGCACCAAGGAGGACGAACTTGAAGATGAGGAAGAGTTTGCTTTGAAAAAGGAGATGTCTACCACTACTACCACTGCCGCTACCCCCTATAACGGTATGTCTCACTCTTAGCTAGTGATTCATTTTTCTGATTCATTTTTTTAAGCATTTTAAGGTCATAGCTTCTCTCTTTGTGAACGTAACCATGCTTAATTACTGAATGTCACTATTAGAGGCTTTTGCTAAAAAGTAATTGGTATACCTTACAGGAGAATTAAGGGTTAAAGTTGATGCCAAGAGCTCTGATCAGAAGGCTAACACGCCACGATCCAAACATTCTGCCACTGAACAGCGAAGGAGGAGTAAAATAAATGACAGGCAAGAATTCTTCCTTCACAAGTAGTTTTGATAGTTTGGATCTGCTAAATCAGCAGTACCATGTTTCATTCGGGTACAACACTCATCCTTTTGAGAGGATTTAGATGTGCAGAACCCTGAGAAATGCCCACTTTTGAGAAGTTTCCATGGCTTCTCCAAACTTTTTTTTTGGTTCATTGACATATTTTGGCTTCTTTATTACTACTACTGTCTTCGAAGTACTTGGATTTTCAAAGCATCTATTACATCCATCCTTAAATAATTATTGCAGATTCCAAATGTTGAGAGAGCTCATTCCTCATAGTGATCAAAGGAGAGACAAGGCATCATTTTTATTAGAGGTATGCCACATATTGCATGTCTTCAATCTGTCCTTCACCTTATATCACAGGTTGGATAATTGGGTTTTAATTTTTCTCCTGTCGCTTCTCAGGTTGTCGAATATATTCAGTATTTACAGGAAAAAGTAACCAAATACGAGGTTCCATACCAAGGATGGAACCAAGATCCAGCGAAATTGATGCCTTGGGTAAATCCCTTTTAGTTCTCTTTTAAAATTATGTTTTCTATTGTGGAAGCATAATCTCTGATGGGAGTTAAACTTGTAGCTAAACATAGATTGGTTGACATTTGTAGCATGGTATTGAACAGGGAAACAATCAGAAACTTGGTGAAAGTTACTGTGATCAATCTCGAGGTATGAATGGTGTACCAGCTCCTTCACTAGTGTTTGCTGCTGCAAAATTTGAGGACAAAAGTAATTCAGTGTCTCCTCCTATCCCTGGAAGTGCTCAGAACCCAGCAGAATCTGATACGAGTACAGAAACAACATTCAGAGCCAAGGATCACCATAGTGGAATAACAAACAAGGAAATTACCTTTCCCTTGTCAATGCAGTCCAACTTCTTGACTCCTGTCAGGAGTGGCAGTGCGGCACCTCCATTTCCACTCAGATTGCCATCTGATGCAGAGAACACATCATCTCATCCTCACTCGATGCTGTTACCGAAAAAATCATGTACTGCTGATGTTGGTGGAATTAGTGATAAGCTAAAAGAACATGAACTTACAATTGAAGGAGGAAGAATTAGCATCTCGAGTGCGTACTCTCAAGGGTAAGTTTGCTTTTGCTCTAATTTGCATTTTCAATTAATCAATCATAACATTTTTTGGGGACTATTTATAGTTCCATGATCTACCAACAGACCTTTCTGCAATTGCAATAACAATAAAAATTGACAATATGTTGTAGTGTGTAGTTGATGACTTATAAAAGCTTGAAGGCACGATTTTGAAAATGCATGTCGGTATACGAGTGAATAACATACACGGATATTGGTGTTGTGCAGGCTATTAAATACTCTCACACAAGCCCTGCAAAATTCTGGTGTGGATTTGTCGCAGGCAAGCATCTCAGTGCAAATCCAGCTTGGGAAGCAAGCATGTAGTAGAATGGCTATACCAAAAGCTATACCAAAATCCATTTTCAAGGTATTGCATTCATGCATCTGTGCTATGTCATGCCATTCATTAGTAATAGCTTTTTTCCCACTGAAGACAGTGAATTATCATTAGCACAAACTCATCTAAACCATTTGTCATTCTACTGTAGGAAAATGAGATTCCATCTATGACTCCAGGAATTAAGCACTCTAGAACTTCAGTCGGTGATGACTCAGAACAAGCCCAAAAGAAACTCAGGACAGGCAGAAACTAATATGACAAGTCTAAAATTATATTCACTATTATTATTTATAATTTTATATAATTAATTCATTTTTTGGGAGCTCCCTTTGATTTCGAGCAAGGGGTGCTGTACTCTTGAGTCATCTGCTGGTTTATAACCTACACAGTGGAGACTGAGATTGATTGTAAATGTAGAGTCTTACTGCTACAGTTAGAGTTTGTTGGGATCCATATATAGATTTTCCAACTCAAGATCCTTCTGTTGTCCTATTTTGTAATCACGTTACTGAGAAGCTGCTTTTTCTGTTTAAGGCTTCCTCCCTTGGTATAAATTTCTTGCAGTCATTAACTCTATTAATAAACTATCACAGAATTATTCTCTGTTTTATGACTTTTCGAATTTCTTGGGATTCAATTTGGTCATATTTCCATTTCTCATAAAAAGTTGCGGACCATAGCACACGAAGTTTTGGGCAAAACCACTTTGTTCACAACAGAAATATCTCATTTGCAGAAAATGATTTGATAAAGAAAGTTTAACTAACTTGTAATACAAGAAATCAACTGGAGTCCAATCTCTAAATTAAAACAAGACTCAATCCGAGATCGCTTGCGTAATTATCAGCTTAATTTGTATACCAAACCAACTCGGTAAAACCAAGGTCAACAAAACTAATCAAATCGTTGGATCAGGTGCTGCTACAGATCAAGACATATTGGATCCGGCGAATGAGGTCACGATTACCTAAGAGCTTGGAAACCTTAAAAACCAATAGAAAAACTTCAATTTGCTCCCATCAATTAATATATCACTACATATATGTATCACCATCAGGAAATTATTGTATTCTTGACTTAGAGTTCAAGCAACAGGTTTTGCTGGGTTCCTTTGTTTATGTTATCAGCACTTCAGCAGCATTCGTAATTTCATACCCATTGAGATGGGAAAGCTGCTTTAGTTAAACTTCAGTCAATTCTAATGAATTTTCATGAGCTCTTCATTCAGTGTGGAATGTGGTTTTCTTGGATCATCCATACTAGCCTCTTGCCCTCCGCTTTGCCCATGGTAATTTGTTTTTTTTTCAAATAAATTAGCAATAACAAATAGATCATTTAAATGGGGCATTTTAAATTAATTTTGCTGAATATTTTATATTGGAGTTATAAAAGTAGTTACTTCAAATTACCATCTATTTTTGACAAAAAAAACGTGTACTGTTCTATGAATAATCTAGGAGTCAGGTTTGGTCTGGTTACTTTCCATGTTTGTTTTTTTTTCTTTTTTTGTTTGATTTTTTAATTTTATATTTATTGAATTACCATAAAAACCTTTAGACTTTAATTAACAATATTTTATAATATATAAATATAAGGGCAATTCTAGTGGTTTAAAAATTTAACCTTGGACTTTTTTTCAAAGCTTTATTAATAGTAGATATTGGAAGTCATAAACAATTTAGGGTTTTATGTAGGCATCTCCAGCGCCAATTGCACATGCTTTATCGATACGAGACGAAATAATAATGTTTATAACTGTTAAAATGATTAAACTTTTCTGCTTAGCAAGGCATTGAAACAAAGTTATTGGACAAGGGTTATAATTAGTAGTACATTTTGTACTATTTAGGGCAATAATTGTGATAAAAACCTGGAATGATAATTCTAATCATCAGAAAAGACGGTTTTCTTAATTATCAGTACCACAGCTCATGAGTTTCTGGTTTCTAAATATAGTGGAGCACATACTTTGCCTTCTATAAAAACACAAACCAGAATGACACCCCAAGTTGAAGAAAAAAAGGAGAATTACAAAATAGTTCCTAACTAAATATCAAAACATAAAAAATCACATCTAATATATTTTAGACACATGGGTTTGAGACCCATCATCTTTAATATTAAGTCTGCTCCAAAAATGCAATGCAATTGACAAAAATGCCTACTTCTGATAAATTCCACATAGCCTCCAAACCACCTTAAAAATTGATCAGTGGTCAGGTGCAATTGATCAGATGTCTTAAAAATGTGAAAATAAATTTTACACCCTCTGATGTACTCAAAGTAATTAAATAGGTCTACTGAAAAAAAAATTCACTTCATTTTATATTCATTACGCACCTTATCGAACCGGTCAATTTTTATTCACCTTCATTTTTTACATGAAAAGTGGTTGACCGCGAATGTGCAGACCCCTATTTTTTCATGTTTTCACACCTCAAACTCGAATATATGTGAGTGCGGATCCCATGAGTTTTTTTTGTTAAATTGACCTTTCGGTAGTTAGACACATTTTAGGAGCACCTAAGCGTAATTAAAGCTTACAGTTATAATGGAGGCCGCATCTTTAACGAAAAGACTTGAAATTTCTACCATCTTCATATTTCATGCTATTGCTCCCATCGTGCGGGTGGGTTTTCTCAAATTTTAATTGTATCCCGAAATTAGTTCATAATGACACACAAACACATATAACCTAATAAACAAGTTGCACCATTTTAATAGCCACGTGCAGATCCGATGTTTTAAAAATTGAGAATTAAAATTCCATCGTATGATGTGATCAAGATAATTAAATAGGTTAACTGAAAAAAATTCACCCCGTTTCAAATTCGTTACGTCCAACATCAAAATGGTCAACCTTACCTCAACCTCATTTTTTACACCCCTTTAGTGGCCACGTGCCGAATATATATATGGAAAAATCAACATGAGAGTTTTGTGTGTAGAAGAATCAACCAAACTAGGTCATATAGGGTTGGTAAGAGCGGTTTGGTATGGTAAAGCAATGTTGAATTGGGTTGGCCGGTTTGATGGAGCCCTTAACATTACCGAACACATAAAAATCTTGAGAAATAAGATGTGATTGTTATGGTGAAATACAGCTACGGTTAAAAAATCACATAATTTTGGTAACATTTGGTCCCAAGTTAGTGAACCAAAGCATGCATATCAAATTCAAAGCATCACCATTGCAGACCAAATTCAAAGCAACATTCAACAGGACCGAAGTTAGTGAAGTTACATATGTACAGCTAAAAACTATTACAGCAGAAAAAACAAATTCATTAGGCTCATCTGAGGCCAAGTACAACTGCCAGAGACCAACAAGATAACAAGTAGATGGAACAAGAGCCAGGTTAAGAACCAAAGTCACTAACATATGCTTTCTCTAATGTACTGAACCAAAAAGATATTAAATACGCTTGGCATATACCATTACAGCTTTCTTGCACATGGCAAAGATATAAATATATGCAAAACAGAACCATAAAATGGATCTTATAAAATCCACCTATGACCAATTTAAGTCATGCATAATCATCGTCAACATCTCATTTGGGACTGCTGAGAATGATGGTCTCCTTTCATCTTACAAAGCTAGAATTCAATTTCAATTTATTTGTAAAACAAAACTTGACAAACATAAAGACTCACCTTCTACTGGAAACAATGATGTTGTTCAGCCAAAGCAAAACTAATGTCATTTTCACAACGAAGCATAATGAGAAATATTAAAACAAAAAGAGACTTCAAGGATACAGTAACATGACCATGAGGAAGAATTAATACTAACCCTTAAATCACAACCTAATCCTACCCTTAAACCATGATGAATTGAATGGAACACTTCTGCTAACACAACTACAAACATACAACACTCATACAAACTAAACTTTCAGTACAAACAATTTTACAAAACACTAAAACAATACCTTATTTTTTGTTTTTTGATGTATTCCTTCTTTAGCTTAGATAAACTACTCATGTTCTCAGGGGAAAACAAACCTTTTTTTTAAATTCTCAGGCCTCTGAATAGATCTTTTAAGCTGTTCTTTTACCTGAAATATTCAATAGGATAAAAAGAAAGCAAAACTGTGGATTAGAGAACAGGTAAAAAAAACTGTAGATTAGAGAACCGGTAAAAAAGAAAAAGAAGATATACACAGCATGACACTCCGCAACAAGAAATGCTAAAATTGTTGGTACTTGCGTGATCATTGAAATCATCACTTGAATGGGATAGAAGCTCCCTACCATTTCGGTAGAATGAGTTTGAACAACAGCAAAAGACCAGAACATGATGAAATTAAACTCTATTCGAATGCCAATTACTACACTATTGATGACAATGTATCATAATAAAGGGAAGGTGGCTGCAATGTTCATACATAAGACATAAAAATCCTAAAAACATTCGGATCTATTTGGTCATGAAAATAGGAAACATTTTTCTAATAGTCAACATCCAACATGCAATTTCAAACACCAACAGATTCTCATTTTTTTAAGTTTTCTTGTAATGGAAGGCTAACCACAACAATCAGAATCAATAAGGAGAAAAACTTAAGTGCTTACATAGATTTTAAAGAAATTTAACCTACATATGCCATATGTTTACAATTAAAAACACAAACAAGAAACTCCACATTCATGTGACAATAATTGCAACAATTTACCTAACACAGCTACCGAATTTAGCTTTACAATTGCCCTGTTTGCGCAATCTAAATGTGAAGTTAATTATTACCTGTTCCACCTCCTCGAATGTTGATCTCTATCATTTTCAAGAATATCTATCCTTCTCCCCCTCCCTATCTGATTCCATAGTTCGATTTCTTTTTGCCCAACCCTGCTCATGGCTCCTACTGCTTCCTTGCTCAACATCTTCCAAATGCTTACTCATTATCTCATGATCACTAACTCCACGCTCGTATCCACCATCTCTTTCCTGCTCATACTCAACAGACCGCCGCTCCCTCGACCAGACCTATCAGTATAGCTCTCCCTAACATCATTATAGTCTATCTCATGCTCCATACCCCTAGTCCCCCAGATCCTCCCTCTCTCGACATCCCGCCGAAAGCTTTCCCTCCCTCTCCCTCCAAGTGATTGCTCCTACAACAAATGGATCAGGAATAACTAATTCTCAGTTTGGGTTTATCTACAGAAACTAAACAACATTCACCGTAGTTCCTACTGATGTCTCACATTTAACAACTTAAGTAATGAAATTCTTTTACATACGAAACACACATTCATAATCACAAAAAAACAAAATTTCAAACACTCACATGCTCTAGCACAATACATAAACCATATTTCAGTGTTCGATGTAGAGTTGTTCATGTTAATCAAAATTGCAAACCTTATCATATTCAATTCAACTAGTCGTAAAAGAGAGAGAGAGATTCTCAAACGTATTTCATCAAACAGATGGTGAGCAAGAAACATAAAGGGGATCAGAAGGTGTGTAGAACCGATGAAGGACATAATGACGGCACGATGTAGAGCTAGAGCCAAGCCAACGCCGGTGCTGACGAAGTAACAAGCGATCAGTGGCGGAGAGGGACAGAAAGAAAGAGGCAGAGGAGGCAAGTCAAAATTAGACGATGGCCAAATTATAATTCCAACTGAACTTTAAGAAAATAAGAGTGATCATAGCTACCTGGAATATGGGCAATGCGAGGCTAAGAATAATGGTCATTACAGACCACGACAGCATCATAAACCCCATCAAAATGCTCACCTCTCTTACTCGTAGTCTTGACCTCCCATTTCCCACCCTCGACCAAACCCACAAACACCACTTCCCTCTCAAACCTCACGCTCTCACAAGCCCCAATCTCATCAACACCCCGACGACCACGGTGGCCGAGAGAGGCAGAGGAAATTAGTCGGTGACCGATGTAGATAAGCAATTGACGCCTCTCACAACCACAAGGCGAGAATGAGCATATTGAGTGGGAATCGATTTACTTCTTTCAAACCCAAATCTCGACCACATGGTTCCAGCGCTCGAAACTAACGGGGGTGTATTCAATTACGATTTTAATTGATTCTGATGGATTTACTATAATTCATGGATTTTAATTGATTCTGATGGATTTATTAGAATCCACAGATTGTCATGGATTTAAACAGATTTTGATGTATTGTTTTAACAAGATTTGTTTGGATTTGTTTGGATTTCATAAAACCATGAACCCTTGAAAACTATCACACCACCATCTCATTGACAGTTTATAAACCAAAAACCTTGCAAACGCAAATTCTTTGTTTGCTCCTGGAATACAAACATGTACATTCCTAGTTGATCATATCAGCTCACACATTGGAAACTCAATTAATGCTAAACTAGGATTCTAGAAAAATGAGAACAACTGATCTCTACTTCCTCTCATCTCATAATCAAAATTACATTCTTAAAAAGCATGAATAACAAAGTATGAGAAACAAAGTACATTACATTCTTAAGAAACAAAAAAATTAAAAAGCTGCATATTCATCCATTCCAACCTCATTATCGTCATAATCTTCATCTTCATCCACATCTTCATCTTCATCTTCATCCACATCATCCATATTTTCATTCTCATTGGTGTCCTCTTGACTTCCATTATGCATATTCATCCATTCCAACCAGAAGCCGCAGAGGCGACCCCCTCCCTTTTAATCATCTTTTGGAAGCAATCTGAGGCCTTCTCAAGATGACCAGCTACACAATATCCCACAATCAAGGACGACCATGCCTTGTAACCCGGATCAGTGCCAGCCTCTAGCAGAATATTAATAATGTCATTTGCATCATCCTCTTTACCAGCACTACCAAGCTTGAAAGCAATTCTACCCTTTAAACTATCACTAGCCACAAGCCCACCTTCCTGCATCACTTTGAAAACCTTATTGCAAACTCATAAAATCCCACAGCATCCTCAATCAGTGGTGCCTGCTTCTTCAGAAATCTCACAAAACCCTTAACATACGTCTTTGTCTCCAGTTCATACCCATTGCTCCTCATCTCACCAACTACTTTCCAAAACCTATCCAAACAATCTTTCCGTCCCAATACCCTCGCAACCGCATTATAGGTCTCCTGATCATGCTTGAACAACCCAGCCTCCTCCACCCACCGGAAAAAGATCAACGCTTTTGTCGGCTCTGTTTTAAGATTCTCCATCACCATCTTAACCAAACCACCAGAAAACTCAACATTCAACTCCCGTATCTGCCTCTCAATGTCATCACTCCACACCTCATCTCTTACAATCTTACACACCCTATGACAAACCTTCGCTGCCGAACCATCAGTAGACCCGGATGCAAACACAGCTCTCAACTTCTCACCATCACTCCCCAAACCATCCTCCACAAACTTCTCCAAAACCCTATCATGAACCCATCTCGTCACGTCATACCCTTTCTTCTTCATCACATTAAAGACCTCCCAGAACTCCTCTACAGCCCCATTAATCCCCAACACACACAGCATCTGATTATACGATTTCGACCCCAATCTCTCACCATGATTCACGAAAACCCAATCGAAAACCCTCCTGGCAACATCAGGGCTCGATTCCAAGCTCTTCAACACACTCAATACAACATCATGTGTAAACTCCACATTGTTCAATTCCAATTCTTTCCTAATTTCAACCTCATCCCTAGATCTAGAGAAAATTTCAGCTATAACGGAGTCTTGGGTTTGGATTTCCGGCTCCGACGAGAGGCGTCGGGAAATGGGTATTCTAGGGTTTAGTGGGTGGTTCAAAATTGGGGGTAAAGTTGGAAGCTTAGGGTGGAGAGTGTGAGTGTGGAAAAGCGAAAATGAATGGAGATTGGATTGGGAGATTACCTGGGAGTGAGAAGAAGACTGTGAGAGCACGTGAGGCGATGAACGGAGGTGAGATCGGAGACGAAGCAGACGCTGCCATGGGTGTCTCATCGCTCTGAAATTTGAAATTTTACGTCTTCTTGAGAGAGAAAAGAAAATGAAATACGTCAAATTCTCACGGGTGGAGGCCTGATTTCTGGGGTGGTTTGGTATTTATACCAAGCACCCTAGAATCCTACAAAATCCCTCACTTACTCAAATCATTCAAAATCCGTGAAATTTTGAATACCACCAGATTTAAAAGGAGTTTTTAAAATCTGTATTGAATACCTCAAGATTTTAAAGGACTTTTAAAAATCTTAATTGAATACCACCGGATTTCAATGGATTCTCGAAATACAAAACAATCCATTAAAATCCTACTTTGAATACACCCCCTAAGAAAACCCTAGATTTTATTTCATGTGAGATCGATTCGATCGATCCACAATAACAAGCTTGGAGAAACGTGCTGCACAGTAGACAGTAACACCATAAGTTACGGTTGTTCAACCGTATCCATACTTAAACCCCCCCAAACAGAATACTAACAGATACCCAAGTGGACAGTACAGAGACAACCCAAGTAATGGAGCCTTTGGGTAGACTCCAGAATTTGCCATCTTTCTATCCTCAACAAATTGATTTTTTTTTGAAAAATAACTGTCTACTAAAACAAAACAAAGTGGCTACAAACATGGGAATCAGTCACACATGAAACAAGCAGATCCCACCAAGGCCGTAGAACCAAACCACCTTAATCATCATGATTGATAACAAACAATTTTGGATTGACTGGGCTTGTTTACTAGACTTGTCATTGTCATATGAGGTTTCCTCAAATCACAAGTATAACATTAGCCCAAAAATAAAAATAAAACACAAAAAACTCGAAGTGAATCAGCCAACTATTGGACATAAATTTGAGTAATGTGTAAAAATACATAACCATCTCTACCAGTCATTCTATCTGTGCAAAAAGGAAATCTGAAGGGGTCTAGTAGTATATATGCTAGAGAATCACAACATCATCGGTCTAGGATCTAAAGGAAACGAAGAGTACAAAAAAATTTAAGGAATATGACCTTCGATGTTTTGCAGAGTTCCCAAGTAAACCAAACCTAGTTGCA
This sequence comes from Comarum palustre, assembly GCA_951800085.1. Classification (NCBI taxonomy): domain Eukaryota; kingdom Viridiplantae; phylum Streptophyta; class Magnoliopsida; order Rosales; family Rosaceae; genus Comarum; species Comarum palustre. The sequence continues at coordinate 21,833,574 of OX637576.1, read as the reverse complement.
TTCCTCCACAGATGCAATGCAATGCAATGCAGTTGCAGTTTAATTTGCTCTCACCCTGAATGGCAGGGTACAGTGGGTACCTTGGCTTCTATACATGATGATTTGGATGGATTATTTTGGCTTATATTAAAAAGATAAAAGAAAAAAAACATGTCTTCTAGTTGAGATACCATAAGATCCTCGGTAGGGCAGGGCTTTCTTCAAGTTTTGATACCCCACGATAATCTTTGGGCCCTTCATCTTCAAATCAAAGTCCATTATTCACTATACCTCCCCTGTGGAGAACTTTCTTAGGACTGGAAAAATAGCCAACACTGCAGAACATTTCATGGACTCCACAATCTTCTAACCAATGTATAATCATGTACTACTCAAACGCCCATCTGATAATTCCTCATCATCTGACAATTGCAAACACTCTTCTGGGTTGGCATAGAAATAGTCCTCCTCTTTAGGCCGGTCTTGGATCATCAACCTTTTAGTTGGATTACCCATGCGTCCTGCATGAGCTTCCTTCACTGCAGATGAGAATTCATCCCAATTCAATTCTCCACTATTGTACTGGTCTATCAAATCAACAAGAAGCCTTCTGTCCAGCAAAATTGTCTTCTTGAACCTGAGAAATCTGAAGGAACATCAAAACACAAGAAGCCTTTAATGACAATTTTCACCTTGAATAAGATTTAAGGGGCATGCACTTGGCACTAAAATGAGAAACATATCATGACTCAAATCCCAGCAGACAATATTATTAATCTATTGACCTTTGATGCCATGATCTTGATATAAAAAATCAACAGTCCAAAGCACAAACTACCTGCGATGGCCTTCAACAACTTTAGCCATGTTTCCATCATATGTGGGAACAAAGATATCACTCTCCAATGAGACGAGATAATCCAATGCTGCCATTTGGGAGGAGTGGTTTTGAAAGAACCTGAGGTCTGACGGTTCTAACAGTGTCTCCTTTCTGACCTGTTTAAAGAAATCAAAAGACACCATAAACAAAACAGAAAATACAAGGTGACCAGATACTACATAGAGAAGGTGACTTCAGATACTCACCAATTTTGGAAAAGCCTTTGCAAGACTTGCCATTCTCCTCTCTGCACCGTAGATTTCACCAGCGGCAATATAGATCTGGATGTTGGGATCAATTTCAAGTGCACTCAGAGTGAGAGCAGTTTCTTCTGGTGTCAGAGGACACAGACCATCTTTCCTTTTCAAGTCAGAGTTTATTATTTTCTCTTTCCACCAGGGATAAGCATATCTGCGGAAAAATGAAACCATAAGAGAGATTAAAACTAAGTTTCGAATGCATTGTACATGCATATATTATCAAGAAAGTATATGCTACCTCATCCTTGTCAACTCTTCCACCTCCTCAGTGTTGCAACCTTGGGTACAGCCAGAAAATGCCAACATGTCCATTTCATATCTAAGATGAAGAACTAGGAAAGGACCATTTGCCCTTAAAAGGTTTATGACCCTTCTACCCAACTCCTCTATTTGAGAAGTGAATCTCAGAGCACTAAAATTTACTCGGCATCGAAGTCTTTGAATCTCCAAAGGTTGTCCATTATTGGCAAGTCTAGCATCAGTTCTATTTAGATGTACAATTTTATATTTTTGTATCAGAGGAAGAATCTGTATTAAACATAACATCACAACGTTAGAGAGAAGAAGCTTCACAAATACAGTAACAAAACATAGAGCTTTATGGATGTTGAAGAATTGCAAGATAGACCTTCTTGCCTAGCTATATAGAATGAGGGAAAAGACCGAAAAACTCACCTGGTTACGATAATAAGACATATCAGACCAACTAACTGGTGGCATGGTATACACCATTCCTAGTTCCACTCTTCTCTTAACCCTGGGAGGCAACTCTTTCAATATCCGAACCTCATCTCTCAAGGATGTGATGAAGTGATCCACATCAAATATGTCTTGAAACTCACTGCCATACCAAGCACCCCAGAAATTAGGTAAATACTACAAACTAGTGGTAATAATAAGTGCAAGAAAGAATTGTTAACACAAATAAACCTGCGCACCTGGGATCAGCCCAAAAGGACGTTTTATCAAGTTCGGGAACTACAAGAGTGACATTCAGATATCTTGCAATAGCAACCATGTCGCATATCTGCAGACATCATCACCAACAAGCAAATAAGAAACCAATAACGTAGTCCGATAAGCAAAATTGAAGTCATTGCTATTATGCAGAGCCGAAACATTGCCAACAACAACTCACCGCTGCTCTCATTTGATTGAGTCCACCATTGCACGAAACCATCAAGTAGCCATTGTTCTTGTACACCCCTAATGTCAGACCACACAAATTCAGATTCAACAATCCAAACCAGCTCAAAATAAGACCATACCAAATCCTGTACCTACTCACTATGATAGTTTATTAATTCAACATCTTAAGCACTAAATCAGAAGAAAAAAAAGACTCACTCTTTGGAGGAAGAACTCTGGCCGGAACGTTAGTCGTCCGGTCCTGCAAAACCGAGGAGGCCACAGCACTCTCCTGAGAGAAGCAAGACGGCCATCCTTTCAAAACCCTAGGCCCCCACATATCCCCTAACGCCGTCAATTGCACAATACACGTCCACAGCAACACCGACGTCGTCGCTCTTATCATCCACAGCTTCATTCTCGACCTCGAAGACGACGTCGTTTGCAGCAGCGAGCTCTTCAGCTTCTCTCCTCCCATCCCCTTTATCCCCATCACTCCTCTTCTCTCCTTCTCCACTTTGCACATCAATCTCTTTCTCTCTAAAACGCTGCGTTTTGCGATCAATGCCGGATCCAGAAAATCACCTCCTTCCTTTTTCAGCTCCTCCTCTATATTTAGAAAGATCCAAAACCTGTAACCGTTACCTTTACCACATTCCACCTCCAAAAATATCTCGCCGCCAAAATTACTGGACACACTCCGATCTCCGGTGACGCTCAAACCGTAATGCCGGCCGGAATCCTCCCCCAGATCCAGCCGAATTCTCCGGCCACGCGCTTCGACGGAGCTCCTCGCCGGCCGGCGATTATAAAAAAGAGGTGGAGGATGAAGAAGAAGAAGAAGAAGAAGAAGAAGATGAGAGCGGTGGTGTCATGGTTGTGAAGATAGTGAGTGAGAGAACGAAAAGCAAAGAAGGCGTGGTGAGGTGAGGTGTGGGTGACGTGCACCGACGGAGGTTTGTTTTTTTTGGGTAAAGAGGTTTGTTTTGGGCTTTTTATTACTGAAACGGGCCCAATAAATGACAGCCAGCTATTATATCATACCACCGGCCCCACGAGATTTACGTCCCTTCCACACGTGTCGTTCATCCCGGTGGACTAGACCGGACCTACGCCGACATCATCTCGCGAGAAATTGCAGGATTAGTCACTAATCGTGGATTAAAGGTTCTCTAATTACTATGAAGGATTGTAATCTTACTAATCTTTGTTGAGATTACGGCGTCTCCAACGTGTGTTGCCCGCAAAGACCGTCCTGAGTGTCGGTTATTGAAACGGCGTCGTTTTGGAGGCCTGCGGTGGTACAATGTCGGCTACGTGTCATGATAAGGAGGCGGAACAAGGAAGGGTTGGGTCCTGGGTTGCGTCGGAGTGTACAATCACAGTTGGGGGATGTGGAGGATACACGCGCCGGTCGTGGTCACGGGGGGCTGGTGGCGACTGGAGCGTGGATGCACGCGATTCCGGTGGTGAAAGTTTGTTGAAGAGGTAAGTTTGGATTTTGTAAAACCTCTAAAATCTAGAGGAATGTGAGAATGATATAAAATGAATTGAGGAGATAAGAATGATTTTTCAGTAATTCATTTGGGAAGGTTATAACCTAAGTAGCACGCATATGAATACGTGTGGTATTGGAAATGATATATGATATGATAGGCTGACATGCAACATGATATATGATATGATAGGCTGACATGCAAATGTTAAAATGACAGGCGAACACGTTAATTAATTTTGTTTTATTAATATATATATATATAATTTTTGAATTAATAATTTATATATTTACTTATTAATAATATTAAAAAATAATAAAAATTCCACCACACCTTTTTACATGGTATCTTCTTCTCTCTTTCATAAATTGTCGTCGCTCTTTCTCTCCCTGAAGCTCCATACATACGTGAGCACCTCTCTCCTTCAACTCATCATCATGTTCTTCTCTATCTTCCTCCTCTTTGACGTCAATTGCTTCTCTATACTATCACCCCACCATATCCACCACTAATCCTTACCGTCATAAACACAGACTCCTTGAAACCCAAAATCTCATTTCCTTGATCTTAACTCTTAAAGTTCTCTATGACCCAAACCTATCACCTCTCCACACTGCCTCGATCCTCCCTCCTCCTCATCATCATCAATCAAATCAAACCCAACCCTCCTTTGAAAGAAAAAACCCAGAAGAGGAACAAAGAATGAAGATGAAGAATAGTGAAAGAGGGAGACACGGGTGCTAAACCGTATCCAACAGTGTCCAAATCGTTCGCAAATCGCGATAAGCGTGTCCGAGCGTATTGAGCCGTATTCAAGCGTATCGTACCCCCAAGATACAACGACTGTTTGTCCCTTGAAGCTGCACTGCTACTAAGGACACTGAACGAACTTGAAGTACCTTCGTCTATCACCAGAACACAACTTAGAGAGGGAGAGACAGAACTCAAGTAATGCGAGATGTTTTGAGTTGGTGTGTTGGTGTGTCTAGAATGAGGGATGTAGCCACCTATTTATATTGGTGGGATTGGAGGAAAACTTGAATGTCATGAATAAGGTTACAACCTTTTATTAGCCCACTACCATGTCATTAATTCATGTTGTTACAAAAACCAAAAGACGAGGAAGTTGAAAGATCAACCATTACATGTATTACTTTGGTGACTATTTTCCTTCATTTTTAACTATCAAAATGATTACCAAAATCTTTTATTTATATCATTTTTTCAACAATTCCCCACATGAATGAAATAGGTGACCAAAGACTCGATAGACTTGGTGATAGATATCTACGATTGAAACCTGCTTAGGATAGTTAGGTTTTACCCTTTGAACATTTTCTTGTGAAAGTATGCTGACTTTACTAACTAGACAATAGACGCGATGTCTTTGAACTGTTCGTCATTTGTGTAAATGACAACATACTTCACACAGGAATTTTTCTGGTACTTACAGTTCTCACTTTTGTATCCATTTTGGCCCTAGACACGGGTCTGGTTCTGTAAGAGTTTGATAGGTATTGAGCCCTTAAAAAATTCCCTTAGAAGTGGCCCCACTTCTCTCTTACATATGTGATTTCTTAAGAGTAACTCGTATTACTCCGTTCGGATCTCCGACGCATAAAAATCATTAAAACCTTTCGCTTAACTTCATTCCTTACGGGCATCACTGTTTTCATCATAGGAATGGACATGAGGAAAATCGCTACAATGATCCAGCATGGTCTCTACAGTTTGGTTGTTCCTTTTGAACCTAGATCTTAGGATCTCCAGTCAGCTAGGTTGGGTATCCACTGCAAAGATTTTTAATTCATGGGATTTAGTCGTATTCCCCTCGATGATTTATCAACTAGCTCTCTATTTAACCCTTTGGTTAGCGGATCCGCAATATTATCCTTTGACATCACATAGTCAATAGAGATAACTCTAGTAGAAAGTAATTGTTTAATGGTATTATGTCTTCGATGAATATGTCTTGACTTACCATTGTACATCATGCTCTGTGTCCTGCCAATTGCAGATTGACTATCACAATATATGCATATTACAGGTGCATGTTTTGTCTATCTTGAAATATCCTTTATGAATTGGCGTAGCCATTCTGTATCTTCCCCACATTTGTCTAATGCGACAAATTCAGACTTCATCGTGGATCTGGTTATAATTGTCTGTTTAGAGGATTTTCAGGACACTGCTGCACCTCCTAATGTGAACACATACCCACTAGTGGATTTTGAGTCTTTCATGTCAAAAATCCAATTTGCATCATTGTATCCTTCTAGGACAGCTGGATAATTAGTATAATGTAGCCCATAGTCTCTCGTATACTTTAAGTACTTTAGTACTCTCACAATTGCTCGTCAATGCATAGCTCCAGGATTACTCGTGTACATGCTCAGCTTGTTCACAGCATACGCTATGTCAGGTCTTGTACAACTTGTTAGGTACATCAGACTTTCAATGACTCTAAAGTACTCTAACTGAGAGACACTCTCATTTATTCTTTGAGAGATGTAAATTCATATCCACCGGAGTTCTGACAACTCCATAATTATCCTTATCAAATTTTCCAAAAATATTGTCCACATAATGAGATTGACTCAATACAAGCTCATTTGATGTTCATTTGATTTTAATCCCCAATATGACATCAGCATGACCCATGTATTTCATATCAAATCTGGAATTTAACATATCTTTAGTGGACTTGATCATCTTTTCATTGCTTCCAACGATAAGCATGTCATCAACATATAGACACGGGATGATATATCCATTTCCTGTATTTTTGACATACACATTTATCACATTCATTGATCTTGAAACCATTGGTGATCATAGTGTTGTCAAATTTCTCATGTCACTGCTTTGGGGCTTGTTTTAAGCCGTACAATGATTTCACCAATTTACACACTTTCCTTTCTTGACCAGGAGCAGAGAAACCCTCAGGTTGCTCCGTATAAATTTTCTCTTCGACATCTCCATTAAGGAAAGTGGTCTTTACATCCATTTGATGAACTTCAAGATTTCGCAATGCAGAAATTGCAATTATCATTCTGATAGATGTTATTCTCGTCACAAGAGAATAAGAGTCGAAATAATCAAGACATTCCTTTTGCTTATAGCCTTTAATTACAAGTCCTGCCTTATACTTGTCTATTGACCCATCTGCTTTTAATTTTCTTTTGAAAATCCATTTGGAACTTAAAGGTTTATAACCTGGTGGAAGATCCACCATTTCTCAAGTGTGATTTTGCAAAATAGAATCAATATCACTCTTGATAGCTTCTTTCCACAAAGGACTATCAGTAGAGTTCACCGTCTTTTTAAAGGTACGAGGTTCACCTTCAAGCATATATGTCAAAAAATTTGACCCAAATGATATTTCTATCCTTGCTCTCTTACTTCGTCTAGGTTCAACCTTAGACTCAATGTCTTGATGTTGACTGTTTTCATTAGCAGCTTGGCTAATTCCAAAATGGCTTCTCCCCACATGTTGGGTGGTAAACTAGAACTTTGTAGCATTGCATTCATCATTTCAATCAATGTATGGTTCTTTCGTTCAGCAACACCGTTTGATTGTGGAGAGTAAGGTGCGGTTCTTTCATGAATAATATCATGCTGAGTACAAAATTCAGCAAATGACGATTCATATTCACCTCCTCGATCACTTCTCAATACTTTTATTTTCTTATCGAGTTGATTTTTCACCTCACTCTTATAGAGAACAAACTTCTCTATTGCCTCATCTTTGTTCTTCAACAAATACACATAGCAGTATTTCGTACTGTCATCGATAAAGGTAATGAAATATTGGTTACCATCTCTTGACTGTGTTGGTTTTAAAGCGCATACATCACTATGGATTAAATCAAGAGGTTCATTGTTTATTTCAACGCTTTTAAAAGATGATCTCGTTAGTTTTGCCTCTACACAAGTCTCACACTTATATTTCGTATTAACTTGTAATTTTGGTAAGTGTTCCATGTTAATTAGCCTTTGCAAAGTATCATAATTAACATGTTCTAGTCTACCATGCCACAAATTAGAAGAGTCAAGCATATAAGTGGAAGTACTAGCTTCATTCATATTTTTGACAATAGTCATTTCATTCAATTTGAACATTCCACCACTCATATAACCCTTACCCACATACATTTCACCCTTAGACAAAACAATTTTGTCAAACTCGATCACATTACGAAAATCATGAGTGTACAGCAGTTCACCAAAGATAAGGTTTTTGTGGATATTAGGAACATACATAACATTGTTTAAAGTTAGCTCATTTCTAGAGGTCATCTTTAGAACCACCTTGCCCTTGCCTTCGACGACAGATGTGGCCGAGTTCTCCATGTACATTATCTCCCCATCAGTTCTGGGTTCAAATTTGGAAAATATCTTCTTATCAGCACATACATGGAGAGTTGCTCCGGTGTCAAGCCACCATTCCTTTGGATTTGAGCCCACCATGTTCACTTCAGACACCACAGCAGAGAGGTTCATGTCAGAGATATCCCTTATGACTTTTTCAATCATGTTGGCTTTATTATTCTTCTTATTCTTTGGCTTGTTGCAGTCAACAGCTTTGTGACCAGTCTTGTCACAATTGAAGCACTTGCCTTTAAATTTAGGCTTCTTAAAAATGCCCCCTCTTGGTCGGAGCTTGGACCCTTGATTTTTAAACTTCTTGGTCTTGGAGTTTTGACCATGTTCCATAATATTTGACTTAGCAGAGTAGCCACTAACCCATATCTTCTTTTCAGATCCTCGGTTGTCTTCTTCAATGCGAAGCCTGACCTTCAGATCTTCCAAGCTCATTTCCTTTCGATTGTGCTTCAAATAATTCTTGAAGTCTTTCCAAGCTGATGGCAATTTCTCAATAACACATGCCACTTGAAAGCTTCATCCATTTAGCGTATGCAGGATCAACTAGATTTCTGAGAATTGACTCGTCACAGTTTTGGAATCCACCATCTTATAATCAAGGAAACGGCCCACAATAAATTTCTTGACACCGACATCCTCAGTTTTATATTTTTTTCTCAAGGGATTCCCACATCTCCTTAGTTGTTCCCATGCTAATGTACACATTGTACAAAGAGTCAACCAAGCAATTCATGATATAGTTTTTGCACAGATAGTCACGACTATTCCATGCATTCACAGTTGTAATTTTTGCTTCATCATCTTGCTCATCTTCTTTGAGCTCAGGAGCTTTCTCAGTCAGGAACCTTGCCAGATTCAGAATGGTCAAATAAAATATCATCTTTTGTTGTCACCTCTTGAAGTGCAGCCCATTGAACTTCTCAGGTTTCTCACCATAAGACACCGACACAGGTACATGAGCAGCAGCAACAACAGGAATGATTGACACTTGGGTTGAAGAGCTACTCCCGTCAACAGACTTCTCAGAATTAAATTCAAATTTTCTGAAAATGTTAACAATACAAGTTAATATTGATTCATATCAACAATATTTACAATTGATAACACAAAATAAAGGCAACATCAATATTAATTTAGTGGAGCAGGTAAGAAGATGAAACTTTAGTGGAGCGTGGCTCTCTTAAGAACATTGTCTCAATAGTTCTAGCTTAGACATCATGCCAAACTGAGTACGCCTAGTTAGAAAGATTCATAAACAAAAGCAATATTAACTTGTCTTAAAATTGTTAGAAAATATGTCAAATATTGCAAATATATAATAACATCAATTCATTATAATTAAATAAATAATTATAACTAAAAACTCATAAAACAAACATAATGATGAATACCAATGTTACCAATTCAGATTCAAGGATAGGAGGGTGTTGAAAGAAGTCGAGTCGTGTGTCTCACACACTTTCCTTAAGACAAATTATACCTCCTCTTCGGTGCAAAGGTTTGATGACACTTGTCTCCCAAGATACAACGACTGCTTGTCCCTTGAAGCTGCACTGCTACTAAGGACATTGAACGAACTTGACGTACTTTCGTCTATCACCAGAACACAACTTAGAGAAAAAAAAACTCAAGTATGGATAGATGCTTTGAGTTGGTGTGTTGGTGTGTCTAGAATGAGAGATGAAGTCACCTATTTATATTGGTGGGATTGGAGGAAACTTGAATGCCATGAATAAGGTTACAACCTTTCATTAACTCACTACCATATCATTGATTCATATTGTTACAAAAACCAAAAGACAATGAAGTTGAAAGATCAACCATTACATGCATTACTTTAGTGACTATTTTCATTGATCTTTAACTATCAAAATGATTACAAAAATCTTTTATTTCTATTATTTTTCCAACAGATCAGCTATGGTTCCTCTTTTATTCTAAGTAGACCTCTGAAATTATCCACATCTTAGAAAAGCGGATCAATTATTCAGACCTCTGAAATACAGATCTATTTGACTTGCAACGAGGATCAATTAGAAAAGCAATGACACACTGAAGAAACTTCGAGGTTCTATAGATCTTCTCTCTTGATGAAGCTTTTGAATGTCAACTTTCAACTGGTATACAATAGTTTGGAGATGACAACCATAGAGATCAGTATATCAACAACGGACTAGGGTTCTAGGGAGAGAGTGAACGCGAGAAAGTAGAGAGAGCGTATGGGAGTTGTGCTTTTGCTATGAGGGATTGTATCCAGAAAATACCGAAAACAAGAAAAGATCGTTTCCAAAATTTAAACGGTGGTTCGAAGTTATACTGCGAGAACTGTTTTCAGAATCTATATCTCGCCGATTGCGTATCAGTTTTTTAATCAATAATACAAAAAAAACGAAAATGAAGTCAATGTCCACAGAATTTTAACCAAATTTTATATTGTGTTGGCCACGCCATGATGTTTAATGTATGCTTATTTCATGCCTAACTTACAATTAAGAACCACTATCTATCAAATTTATCGATGAATAATATTCGTTACTTAGAGCATGTGAATTTCGACTTATATAACAAAAGTCACAAGTTTAACATTTATTAACATCACAAGTTGAGTGCGCAAAAAAGACATTATCATTTACACAAACGATCCCTTAGAATTTTGAGTTAACAATGAAAATGAAGTCAATGTCCACAGACTCTCGTAGCTGGCTAGGTAAGACCATGACAACTTCTATCATTCCCTTCTGGGTCATGAAATCGAATAATATTGATATGGCATGGTCTTGAGGACCATTTGGACAATTGAAAATGTCAATTTCATGATGTTTAAGTAATTATTCTGTGTTAAAATCAGGTGCATGATTTCGTCATTACGAATTTAAGACAACTCTCTGTGTTAATCTGTCGAACTCAATCACTATCTCTAACCTTTTTACCATCTTAATCAAACGGTAAATTTCTTTCTGCTTCCACAATAGTCAATTCATAATAGGGTGCTTCAAAAATAAAAAGGAATCTACATTCCCAGCCCAGCCTAGTATGCCAACTATGTTTCCGCATTGGTATATGACAGCAACGAGTCGAACCAAGATTTTCTTCAGATGCAAAATCACCATCTGAAAACAAAAACGAAATAACGAACAGGACAATACTACATCAAATTCCAATTTCCAAACCAAAATGAAGAACTGGGGACCCTGAATTATTGGACTGAAGAATTAATATGCATGGTTATTAGTTGGGGACTTTTAATTGACGAGTAGTGAACGTAATCATCAACTAAATTTAGAAGCATTTTAGACCCAGAAATTGATACTGATCGACCAAAGTCACCTCATATAGAGAAAGAACGAAGCAAAACGGCCATTAACTAGCTAGATAGCTACCGTTGCTGAGAAAGATCTAGCTGATTGCAACTAAATTTAGAAGCATTTTAGACCCAGAAATTGATACTGATCGAACAGTCACCTCATAGAGAAAGAACGAAGCAAAGCGGCCATTAACTAGCTAGATAGCTACCGTTGCTGAGAAAAATCTAGCTGATTACACTCTACATGATATAGAGGTTTTGCCAGAATTCGGCTAATCTTTAATTCGATCGTAATCTTTGCTAATTATTGGAGATAATTAAGCATGGTGCCGCCTAGTTTGGATTTCTCATTACTTTCTCAACCTGTATTATCTTGCTGCGAGTTACTTGGTTGTTGAGATTTGAGAAGCCTGGAAGCTTTCATTTCCGCCAAGCAAACAAGGTCTAAGATAGGCACATTGAGCAGTTTCATTAATGGATTCAAATTTACCGACCAGTAACAGGTAAGATACACATTTCATGTCATGCTTGGAAAGTTCTAGTCATGCGTATGGACCTAGTAGGCAATGAAGCCTCTTTTTCATCACCAGATCATGATGGACGTTTAACCGATTACATTGTCGGATCACCTCGACGATCGTCGGAATTGTTTTACTCGGAGAAGTTTAAAATGTGTATTGCACGGTTGGAATGACCAAACGGAATTGTTGGTTTCTAAAAACTAGTGGGGAATCCTACTATATTATTGATCATGGATCTTCAATCACGTTCCAGTTCGTTCTGAAATCTGAATTATTGTCCTTTGATTTCTCTGACATGCTGTATTATTATCTCGTTTATAAACCAGCATGCTTCGAAGCTTTACTTGTCTTCCACGACTGGACTCTATATATATTTGTACATGTCCTTGTGTTCATAGATTGAAAGCGACCCAAACCTGGTTTTACCAGCTGATACAATTTTTTTCAGACTTGATCTCGGTAGCGTAGTCAGAAATCTCACTTAGAATTGTCAAATTTGATTAACGAAAAAATTAAATGATCTTCGGTTACTCTTTAGCAACAATACGATATTGCTTAAAAAGTGACACAAACTTAATTTCAACAATGTTTTTTAATTATACCAATTCAAAATGAAAAGCGCTCTCGAACAAACCATTAATTCATCTTCAATAAACTTCAGATTTTCATAATTTCAATATGTTATTTGTGAGACATAATGTACGTCAATGTATGATAAACATCAATGTGTTATTTTCATTTAGCTTATTTATAAAATAAAATAAAATAAAAATCATAAATAAAATTTAAAGCATTAAATTACATATTAGTAGGGATCAATAAGGTAAGAAACCCTTGACACGATTTGTATTAATTAGATTAAGTATTTAAAATAGTATAAATTTTTATTTAAATTCTTATTTTTCATTTAGCTTATTTATAAAAAAATAAAATAAAAATCATAAATGAAATTTAAAGCATTAAATTACATATTAGTAGGGGTCAATAAAGTAAGAAACTTTTGACACGATTTGTATTAATTGAATTAAGTATTTAAAATAGTATAAATTTTTATTTCATTTTATTATTATTGAAGAATATTAAAGACTGATCAAATATTTTTTAAAGGAGAATAATCAATTTATATTTCATTTCATTTAATATCCGATACAAATTAAGAGTAATTATTTTAAAAAAAATTAAGAAAGAACAATGACCCTTTTATCCTCTTCCTAGCTAGCTACGCCCTTGCTTGATCTCACTCGCCATTATGGTTAATAGCGTTCGTGCACGCGCATTGTATGGTTATACACCTATACGTGCTCACGGTGCTATTCAATCTCATAATTGTTAGAATCTATAGAAGTCTATGACGTCCTAGTTATCAAGGCTAATTTTCAGTGGTTGATTGGTCTTCGTCATCTGGTAGCTTAAGCAAATCAAGAACAACTGAGATGTAAACATCGAATCCAATCTATGTCATTTATGTTCACATCAAGAACGCCCCGACTCCAAATCGTTCAAGAATAATGGCGTCGAATTTCTCGACCCACTGCTTATTGAAGTTCCATATCTGCATGAGAATAGTATTGAAAACATGGGAATGGTCATGACAGTGTACTGATGCATTGTATTACAATAATACATCTGGAAATTCATGAATGACTAGCGACCAAACAGAATAAAATCAAAGTGCAGGTTAGACATAATTAGAAGTAATCTTCACATTAATAACAATCCAATATATTAATAATACAACCAATACTAATCTTCAGTTGAATGAATTTTTTTTGATATAATTAGAGAAAACTCACAAATTAGACCCTCTTTGAATACAAACTCATTCACATTTTCTTTTTTAATTTACACCAAATACATTTATTTTACTTGTCTTACAAATTTTAATCTCGAAAATTTAAAATTATCAAATTTTCTCTACTGATCATTTTGCCTTTTAAGTTAGGTTAGAGCATCTCCAACATCTCATGTATAATTTATCTATTATAGAGAAAGAAATCACAAAATTCTTAAAAGAAAATGAGCTCAGCTCTAATAGTTCTTCTATTTTATCGTACAAAATTAAATGTTTTTCTGTATAATTTATTAATCTATATAAATATTATATATTTATTTAGATTAAACCTCAAATTTAATGTTAAATGTTTTATTTTTATGACGTTTTACTTTTTAGAGGAAAGAAAATGAATTCTATAAGAAACAATAAATTTTAGAGATTTCTAGATGAATATACAAAATTTGAGAATTTTATAGATATAGAAGATATGTTTATCTTTCCAATTTTTGTAAAATAGAGAAAACTTTACATGATCTGTTTGAGCCAAAATATGATGTTTTTCCTTTAAAATTGAGAGAATTCTAGTTTTGCATGAGCTGTTGGAGATGCTCTTACAAATTATGAAATTGAGTTTTAGGTATAGGGTTTTAGGGTAGGAGTTAGGGTATAAGGTTTAGGGGTTAGGTTTAGGGTTTAGAGTTTATGGGACTTATAGGGTTTAGTAAAGTTCACAATTTATACATATCATTCCATCGCAGATAATGTTTGTCATAGGTTTTATTATCTTTATTAATAAAGACAGATAAAGTCAAAAGGTTTTTTTTGACTTTGTCAACCCAGTTAAATTTTTGAACTACCTATAATGTCATTGATTTATTAAAACTTTAAAATATATCTTCTAATAGATTAAGGACAATTAGTAATTGTAAATATTAAAAACAAGAAAAAAGAAGCTTAAAACGTGGGACGTGTGAAAGAAAAATGGGAAGAAAAATCAGACTTTGAGTAAAAAAAAGAAAATTCACACACGTACATGATGCGGGTGCAGATGCTAGTTTATATTAAATAATATGTTTATTTAGTTTAGACAAACCTAATTAATAAGTTTATTTTAAGTATGAGTATAAACTAAAATGCGTGATATAATATCAAATACCCCATTTTTTTTTCTTCTTCGTTTCAAGAGAATAATCGTTGTACATGTAGAAAAGCTTTAACATAAGTAACCGCAAGAGTACGAAAACTACTGCAACCTCCACCACCAAAGGTGTTGGCAAGGACACAGTCTGAAGCTAACACGACTAAACAAAGAGGGGGATATATGGCCAAACACAGACAACACAAGTCATTGTGACTTTTTGTGAAGGACTTCAATATGTCGGAAAGAAATAGGTACCTCTTATCTTAGAAGAAACTCTTGCAAAGCTCCGGACCTCATTAAGATCATATTGGCATACTCTCCCAAAAAATAAAATAAAATAAAAAACGAGCAGACCGCGTTGAAGTTGAGGGAATCTCGGATCATAAGGATCTAGTCTCCTCCTTGGAAACAAATTGAATTGACTGTTAAGCACACCTGTACAGATATCACCTCCAAGTTCCAAGGAACCTTCCCAGAAAATCAGAAAACCATGTAACTTGTATATTTGAAGGTAACTGGAAAATTTGGTGCTGTCAACTAAACTCACTTCACTTGCTAATCTGCCTTGTGCTTGATGACAAGGTTCTTAGACAAGGATCTAGTATTACAACAATTTACCACGTAGAGGAAAACCAAGCTCTAAAACTTACAAAGATCACGATTAAACGTCATTAGCATTGAGTTGTAAACTGAGGCTGAGAATGCATACCTTCCTACTTTCTAACTGAATATATACATTAGATCATAATATATACAAAAAAGGGACAAAGAAAAAGGAAAAATTAATGAGGGAATCTAGGAGGCTATGATGGACCTTTATTCCATTTCCTTGAATAGCTTGAAGCATCCAATACACGTGATGTTGAGTCAAGCTGACAACAGTTTCATTCTTTACAGATTATGAGAGAGCCCTTCATTTCTCTTCATCCTGCGGTTCCAGCAAGTTTGAAAGATTCGGCATTAAAACTGAACGAATAATTAATAGATGTAAAATCCAAAAAGAATTTTGAATTGCCATCTTAGGCTGGTGAAGGACGTATTAAAATACACTATGATTGCCCAACAGATATATGCATGGTAACCTAAACTAAACTCTTGCATATTATTATCATGCATCAAGTATCATGTATGTCTTACTTCAAGAATTAAGAGGAGGAGGATAGGGGGGATACTTAGAACTTCAGCTTATACAAGAACACTCTTTTACTTCTCCTGAAAGTGGAAAACGTTCTCATTCGGCAAGATACACACTATCTTAAGAACTAGAAAGAGAAATCTTTCCAACTATTGGGGAGCTGATTTTGAACTTTCACAAACTAGCTACAGAGGCACAATATACAGCTACTGAGTAAATAATGCAACGCTAAACTGGAGCTACTCATTTACAAGCAACAAAATCCCAAAACTAGGGAGATGATAGCTTACCAATCCGTCCACGAATTTGTCAAAATCATCATCAACAGTCCCATCACCATCATCTGAAAGATACCAGATAGAATATCAGTGATTAGAAAGTTCACAAAAAATTTAAATAAATACTAATCCTGACATTGATCACTGCCGCTGCCCTCTTAAGTCACACAAAATTATATTGCAGGTGCAGTAGTACATTATCAGCATGGGGATTAACTACAAGTAGCATGGCAAATCAGTACTGCCAAACTACTTTCTTTGGTCATACTGATCCTCTAACTACTTGAACAGTGGTGTGATTGTCATAGGACTTGAAAAAATGAACCACAAATGGAAACAAATAAGTTACCTGGATCATCATCACTATCTCCCAGGAGAAATGCATCCAAGTCTTGCTCTGTAGTTGACAAGGCTGAAGTTTTACTGTGATTTTTTTCTTCCTTATTCTCTGCTTTAGAAGATATTTCAACTTTAGTAGGTTCCTTTACTCTGTCATCTGGAAACTGTTCAGTTGACTTTAGCTTAACATTATCCAGGTAACGCTTCTCATAGCTACAAGGAAGCATATGATAGGACAGTTTATCACTTGTAATAAGTAGAGAACAAATAACCTAAGAAGTGCAGTAGAGTGAGACGGAATTTCATAAATATTAGGGTTTATGCCAAGACATGGTTACTTACGGTGCCACATGATTGTTAACTAGTATGAAATATATCCTCCAAAACTTCCTTTCTGTCATAACACGAGGACACAATTCATATCTTAATTTTGAGATTCCCTGCAAACAAATACAGTCAAGTGCATATATATATCATTGATAAAGAATTAAAAAAGAAGAAGCAAAAACTGATACAGCCAGAAGCTCATCAAATAAACTAGTTTTCGGATATAGTATCAGTTGTCATCTAATTCTTAAATCCAAAAATACTTTTTTCTTATTTCAGTGCTTTCAATCTCTGTGATTCTTTAATTCGTAACAAGAATGAACTGAATGAGGCTACCTCAACATTCAAAAGAACCAGATGGGCATGCTTTTCTTGCCACTCTGTAAGGTCCTGCCTAACATTTGTGACTGTTGGAACGTCAGAGAATTTTGTATCATCTACACAGTGCAAAACGACAATAAGCAATGATAAATACAAGAATCTAGTGTTTGATCTCATCACAAACCATTCATCACTCCACAGTAAACACCACAAAGAAAGTGCTCTGGATATTCCAATGCAATTAGATATCAATACACAAATGTAGTGTTTGATGACTTTGATCTCATCACAAACAATTCATCACCATACAGTAAACATCATAACAAAAGTGCTTTTGATATTCCAAAGCAGTTAGAAATCATTTTCGAAAATCAACAGAATCATCCTCGACTTATATTCAGAGTGAATGTTACATGAAGTAAGCCGCAAGAAAAGTGCTTAAACTATGCTTTGAACATGAGCTTAACCCACCACTGTAATTTGACAGTAAACAAAACCAAAATTCACCAGCATTTCCACACTACACATCAACAAAATTTCTGCATACCTATGCAAGTAAAAAAAAAGTTAAATTTTTCCAAGCAAAGCAATTTTCTTATTAATTTCTTCACTCTTGATTAGAATTAAGCCAAGTATATTTACCTGGAATCGGAAAATCTTTGAAGGTGACCAAAGTGATTCCGTTAGCGAAGTCTCTCAACTCCTCGGTGATTCCAAACGCTTCCAGATCCTTCTCTTCTTCTCGTTGAATCTCCCCCGCTGGTGGCATCTCCAGCGACGGAGCAAAGGCGTCAGCGGCTAACTGCTTGAGGTGATCAGCTCGCTTGGAAGCCTCGGCGGCGATGATCTCCCTGGAGCGCTTGGCAGTGTCGGAGAAGAAGTCGGAGAGCTTCGACGCGCCGCCGATCGTGAGGTCCTGCGATCGCTTTGCGGCCTCCTCGGCGACGCCGCGGGCTCTGTTCCATATCTCCATCGCGCTCTGACTAAGGCTCCGAGGGAGTTTGCAATTTGGTTCCAACTGTTTTCTGTTTATCGAGTGCTTCGAGCTCAGAGAAGCTAAGTTGGGACATCCATTGATGGAGTCGACACGTTGGCACTATGTTGTTAGCTTGACACGTGTCGTCATGAAGGGTCTTGGAAAATAGACTACAATCCTAGCTCATATATTATGACTCCCCTCCAAGTTCAAAAGAATAAGTTTAAGTTTTGGATTACGTTGTTCAAAAAAAAAGTTTTGGATTACGGATTTTTGTTTTTTGAATTGATGCAGCATGTAGTGTATTCAAAAAGGTACAATGTCACATTTGCTCATTCTAAAATTGCATTTGCTCATTACTTTTTTTTCAATGAGTTTTTTTAATGCATTTTTGATTAAAATAGGTACAAATGGAGATATAAATGTGTTATTGATGATTGTTTGCATGTTCCTCAAGATATGTCTTAAAAAACTTACTCAAATATGAATCAACAAACAAGGGTGTTCATCCTTAAATACTTAAATATCCGACTGCGATAACATTCGTGCCAAAATGACTATAAAAACTACCCAACACCTTTTTTTATCTTCTTGAAGCTCATGGTTCTTATGGTTATTTTATGGTTCAGGACGATTTATATAAAAATTTAAAGTAACTACAGATGGATTCATATTTATGGTTGTAGGTACGTTTCAGAAATTACTTTAAAAATGTCTACTTCCAACCAATCATGGTGTTATGTGTTCCAATCATGACTATTATTCCAATGTTGTTGCTATAGTGAAGTTGTACTAGTCATGAATGCAATTACACATTTAAATGAATGTGACCCTAAGACAATGGTGTTTTACATTTCACAAAATAGTGTACCCTTAATTTCTAAAAGCTAGGCTTTAATTTTCTCGAATGTCTTAACTAATCGATGCTATGCATACAGTCTATCTAAAAATCATTTCTCAATAGTCGATATATGCTCACACAATTGATATTCATCCACGACTATGTTAGTGTGATTCTTATATTCATTCAAACAAGACTAGAATCAATTATGTTTTTGTTAACCAAATACAATCATCATAATAAATTCATACTGTCAAGTAGATAGATGAGTGAGGTAATCGACAAAGTATACAAATACATAACACTCGTGTTCTGCTTGTTCCATAGTTATCCCAGTTAACAAACAAATTACAGCACAAAGCAACCATCAGGAAAAGTGGATGAGTTGGTAAACAAATCGAAGACACTAGTGTCAATGGCAGCTTCTATGAGAGTCCAGTTGAATTGGAGAAGCAGTATCACCATTCAACATCACCAGCCCGGTTTGCGTCTCATCAACGATTGCTTGGGCTTTGTGAAAATGGTTTCAGTGCCTCAGATTTTTAGTTGGGCTTGGCTAGGAACCATTGTGTGGGCGTAGTAAAAATCTGCAGAATTTGTAACCTCTATTGCGAATTTGTGATTCGTTCCTGGTACCGAAAAGAAGAAGCAGAGCTGCCTTTATAACCTTGAGCATATATGTAACAATTCCAAGTATTCCAAATCATAGTGAGAAATAAGAAAAATGACAACCTGCATTTCATAGCAAACAAATGACATGCATTTAGCCAATATGACGAGAAATTAGTTAGAAACAATACTAATAGATCTGAAAGTCTACATTGTCCACTTTGGGCAAGTAATAGATCTCCACTCTTCGAAAATGGGATGATACAAATTCCATGGAAAGAAAAAACAAAAGGAACACTAGTAGAAAAAAACCCTTAAGCGACGAAACTAAAACGTCGTTTAAGACCGATTTCCCGTCACGTAAGATCTTAAGCAACTGAAGCCGTCACCTAAGGCTGGTCGCTTTTGCGTATAACGACAAAAATGAATATTCATTCGCTTAAGGCAAGTACCTAAGTGACGAGAAAATGTACCTATGCGACGTAATGTTTCTGTCGCTTAAGTGTGTAGATTTTTTCAATTTTTTTTGTCGGGGGAAACTAAATCCAGTTTTCGGCGAACCCGACAAATTCTTCATTTTCTTCATCATCAACACCACCCTAACCTATTCTTCTTCATTTTCAGCTTCATCAACACCACCCTAACCTATTCAACTTCATTTTCTTCATCAGCAACACCACTCTTCTTTTTTCACTCTCGCTCTATCTAGCTTCCTCCCTCTAACTCACTCCTTCATTCTCTCTCTCTTCCTATCAAGCTGCTCTGCATCCATAAGAGCGCAGCTGCTCTGGGTCTCGAGCTGCTCTGCTTCTTTCTCTCTTCTTCTCTTCCTCTCGAGCTGCTCTGCTTCTTTCTCTCCTACTCTCTTCCTCTCTATGTCAGCCTTGGTTTTTGACAAAAAAGCTTGGAGGGTGGTGGTGTATATAAAATTTTAAGTTGAAATTTTGACAGGGAGTTTGAAATTTTGCTTAAGCGAGTGAAACTTTCGTCGCGTAAGCAAATAGTTTCCGTCACTTATGTAAGTTTTAAATTTTAATTGAATTTTTTAGCGTCAATTGATGAAAATTTTGAAATTTTGGCAAATAATTGGGGTGTCAATTTTTTCCGTCGTATAGGATGTTCTAAGGCAACGGACTTAAAGTCTTAAGCGATGGTAGGGTTTTCTGTCGCTTATGAGATGCTTAAGAGACTAAATTTTTTTGCCTTAATATTTCTATCGCTTAAGAGCTTCTTAAGTGATTGAATTTTTCTGACCTTGAAAAGTTCTGTTGCTTATGAGGTTTTTTCTAGCAGTGGAAAGAAGCAGTGAAGCACAACAAATGTTGCAGAATTATCCAAAAGGGTTTATAGGGTTTAGACTAATGGGCTGGGCTCACATCACTGCATGATAGGTTTCCGACGTTGGCATGGGACAAATTGAGCATATGTCCATGTTCCAACCAATTGGGCTGTATAAGCCAAGCCCATTGCGGGAGCGACAACAAACAACGTATACCGAGCGCTAAACTGATTAGATGAACACGAATGTCAAGTTGAGATTCAATGTTGACATGATACAACGTATTATAATTCACAATTGCTTCTTATAATAATAATAATAATAATAATAATAATAATAAAACTTCCGTTACCTCATGTCCTTCATGTATGTTGAACATGCACAAATATTTCGATATAATCATGTCCGAGCGACTATAACGGTGGCACATCATATGATGATATTATCTTTAACACACAAATATTTTGATACAACGATGCACCATCATGTCCGAGCGGCTGCAACGGTGGTACATCATTCACATATCTCTCATTTACGGTATCTTACACAATCTTAAAGATTGTGAAAGGTGCGTAGCAATATGAGAGGACCCCAATGGGTTAACCTAATTTGCATCTATTCCCAAACGAGGGTGGCTTCCACTTGTATAGCTTCCTCCTCTCCTCTCCTCTCCTCTCGAGTGAGATAGAGATGTGGACAACTACCAGAAGACCTAATTTAGTAGGGACAACACCGTCCCACGAGCATGTGAAGCTGTTCCCATCATCATATATGTTCGCTCTCTCTGGCTCTCAAGCAAGTTCTAAGCAATCAAAATCGATCCCATTGTTTTCATTTGTTTCAATTCTATTATTGGAGTTCTAGGGTGGAGTGGTACTTGCACTAGAGCAAAACTACAAAACGTTACCCTCTATTGTTTGTACTAACTAGCTAACTAGAGAGCCAGAGATATTTCCAATTTTGAGTTATACAATGCACTACCTAGATAGTTTATGTAACTGTGTGCGTACCATTTAGTCCATTCATTTCCTTTCTTGTGTGATCCTTCCCTATCTACGCTCCACTTGACGAATTGACATGTTTCTTGTCACTCCCTTGATATGTCGGATTGCACTGCTTCGCGACCACACTCTTGAACGAATTGCGGAGAGTGTTGGAGTACAGTTGACAAGATCATGATTAACTGTTTATGATTAACATATATGCAGTGTCCCTAGTTAAATCGTAATAATGTTATGTGAAACATATTTTTGAGAAACTGTTCACCTAAAGTTCACCTTACATATCAGCTTCTATGACATTGTCACGTCGCTTAATAAAACATTCTTATTGAACGGTGTACATGCCAGAGTAATTTTTTTTTAAAATTTATTGGATAACCTAAAATGTGATTAAGCTAGCATTTGTAAGTTAAAAAATTTATTGGATAACCTAAAATGTGATTAAGCTAGCATTTGTAAGTTAATAACAGTTGATATTACGTATAAGATAGTGATTAGCGAGTACTATTAAAATTACGAGATACTTTAGAACTGATGTTTTAAAAATCTCTGTCTCCTGATTAATTCTCTCTGTGTTAGTCATCGATTGTCGGCCGGACTAACGCCTCACATTTTTAAGAAATTATTTAAAACTATGGATGTCGTAGGTACTAGAGTGGCATTAAGCTCAAGAGTCGGCACACTGTTGATTTTGTGCTATACCTATCGAAAACACAGTTATTGCATGTAGCTAGAGAAAGACCTAGATAGTTAATTAAGATTGTTCATGGTGTGACGTATGGATCGAGAATGGAGTGTAGAAGAACACTGTGAGTTTGTCAATGGAGGACGGTTTGTATTGTACTACGAGTGAGACTGTGTTGGGGCTCCACCGCTTGAATGGTGGTGGTCATGGCATCCGATGGCGGTCCGTCGATGATCTGCACCGTACACATAATTGACATAAACATTTGCTTCGTGCAGCACCAGTAGCAAAATATAACATGATTAGCATGCATGGGGCCTTAAGCAATGAACATATATTGTAGCTTAGTCCTTACAGCATCACACACCATAATTATGTAATGTAACGCATCAATTCGTAGAACAAGATCGAGCATATCTATATGGCATGATTATTTGATCGGGTGAATGATGTGTATGAACTAAAATTATTAACTCGCCTCTCCCACTCGGGGATCCAGCCCAGTCTTAATTGAACTAGAACATTGAAAGCTGAAAAAAATCTTACATTACACATAGCTAGCTAATACATTTGAATCATTCGTATCACTTCATGGTTTCAAGCGTTGGTTAAGGCAGTTATGCTCCTTTTTTTATTTTAAAAACTTTTTCTTGCTGTTTTTTAATTTTTTTCCCATTTTGTTTCTCTTTTTCTCTTCCTCCTTTACTCATATTTTTCTTTTACATGTTACTTCATTAACGTCCCTTTTAGTTACCCTTAATTAAGTTTGAACTCCACAACTTTTTCACTCAACCTCAAGTCTCCAGTTCCAAAATCTACTCATCTGCGCCTACCTCCCTACTTCAATGACCGACTACTCTCAATGACGTCGAGTTACTCTCTCGCCGACTATATCAATTTATACAAATGTGTTTCGGGGTCAAACTTGCTATAACCTCTTATGTAACTGTTTGGTGTGAAAATGGATTTTCTCGAACAATTAAATTTGAGGCGTGCCAGTATATATGGGTCAGGTACAACCTTGATATTTAACGCTTGTTCGCCTTCTGACTTTTCTTCAAACGACTGTCGTACAAGCGTTGGTCAGGCCTACACTTAGGTTCTTCTTAGACCTAGCTGAAAAGCAACTAGAATTTTTCTCATGCTCTAGCGAAGCGGACGTTTCTTATTCAGACCGGAGTGGTTGAGCAGAGCTATAATCAAGAATTACGAGGCATTCGCCAAAGGTTCATCTGACAAACTAGAGATATTTGCTAAGGTTATTCACCATAACAATGGTTTTGCGGGTATTCGCAACGGATCAATTTTTATGAAGTGGTGATGGACTGCTCGCTCACGGATGAGGCTTGGTGAGTAGAAGCGGGTAATGCTCACGGATGAGGCTTTATTGAGACAAAAAGACTCGAGGAATCCTTCCGGTAGAGGTGCTCCAGAGAGGCTTGTTTTGCAATGTGCAAAAGTTGTGTTTGATTGATTAATTGGAGATTTTAGATGTAGATGTATCTTGACCCCTTTATATAGTGAACACTGGGATTTATTCTTTCTTGCAGGTCAAGGTAAATCAAATCTCTTGATCTACTAGGAAAAGAATCATCCTAGCCGACTAACAAATCTTCTGTATTCCTGCAAATCTTCACCAAGCATGACCTCAAATGAAAAGAAAATATTTACAATTACTTAGACTGTAAGAATCAGTCTAATAGGCTCGAGAAGTTAGCATTCGCCAAGAAATATTATTTTGATCCAAACAATAAGTGTGTAATTATATATATATATATATATATATAAATATATATATATATATATATTTATATAATTAGTAAAATTGCAGGCACTGTTAACATCTATTGATTTTTGTGTGTGTTACAATTAGTCGAAGTAAGACTTCTATCCTGGTATAATTAGTAAAATTGCAGGCACTGTTAACATCTATTGATTTTTGTGTGTGTTACAATTAGTCGAAGTAAGACTTCTATCCTGGATTCACCACTGACCTCTCCTAGCCATATAGACCATTGATATATATATATATATATATATATATAATTAGTAAAATTGCAGGCACTGTTAACATCTATTGATTTTTTTGTGTGTTACAATTAGTCGAAGTAAGACTTCTATCCTGGATTCATCACTGACCTCTCCTAGCTATATAGACCATTGACAATAAGAAAGTAACACATCATAGTTCATTTACTCTCTTAGCGTGCTTGTTTGAACTTTTAACTATACCTTCCCCCTCTAGTCCAAGGTGTATTTATGTTGATAAATCTCCATATAACAGAAAGGGGTTAGATATTATATATATATATATATATATATATATATATATTCATATAAATCTAATTTATAATTATTGAGCGTGCTTGTTTGAACTTTTAACTATACCTTCCCCCTCTAGTCCAACGTGTATTTATGTTGATAAATCTCCATATAACAGAAAGGGGTTAGATATTATATATATATATATATATATATATACAGAAAGGGGTTAGATATTATATATATATATATATATATTCATATAAATCTAATTTATAATTAATCAATAATTATAAATAATGAAATGATGAACATAAAATTAATTACTATGAACAACATTGGTTACCACACTTGATTTAAGGAGAAATGAAACTTGTGAAAGCTAAATAACATGTCTTGGAACACTTAGTATATAGAACATCAAAAAAATATCATGACTCCAAACTCAAACGAAGGATACGAGGAAAGTGAAGAGGTCGAGTCGTGTGTTTCACACACTTTTTTTAAGATAAATTATGTCTCTTCTACCGGTGCAAATGGCTTGATGACACTTATCTCCCATGATACAACGACTACTAATGTTTTGAAGCTGCACTGCTGTTAATAACACCCGACAAACTTGTAGTACATTCAATCTATCACTAGAATGCTATAAACTAGAGAGAGAATAACTCTTTGAGAGGAGGATATGACTATTGAGACAGTGTTTCGAATGATGATGTTTTCAATTGTATTTAGAACAAAGTGTCACCGGCCTCTTTATATATGAGATAAATCATCAACTACTTGAATTGTCATGAATTTTGGTTGATATGTTATAACCCTTAGCATTTCAACATTTGTCATTCTATAGCTACAATCTTTCACATAAATGTGTGGTTACAACTTTTCACATTTTGTGAGGTTACAACCTTTCACATTCTGTAAGGTTATATCCTTTCACATTATGTAAAGTTATAACTCATAGAATTCAATCAGTCAATAGATTATACAAAGTCTATAATGCATGCATGGTTTCAAGCAATTAGTCATCTTTGGTGACCATTTTTTATTCACTCTATAACCCATTTAAATTCTCTTATTTAAATTAGTTAAATAAAATAATTATTTTCACAATTATTCTAACAATCTACGCCTTGTATTAGTTAGATCTCTAGTTAAATAGTTTCTAATTTGAAACCAAGTTTAAGGTTGAATATCAGGGCGATTTTCATTCGTATATATGATTGTTATTTGAACAGATGAGTTGCATTTTTTGTTTGATCAATCGTAATCGACGACTCTTGTTTTAGATAGTCTACTTTTTAGCTTTATTGTTTATGTATGTTATGGGTTTGGAAGGCCCTAAATATAGAGAAATTTTTCAGTGTTGCCGTAACATCACCTGATAATATCTAATAGTGTTACATTCTAATCAGATCTAGACATGTGGATTTTAGCTATTTTGTTAAAGACCATTTTAGGTTTTTTATTATTTTTTAAAATACTAAACCTTATACCTTAAAAGGCTAAAACCCTAAACCCTATATCTTATACATGATATCTCAAACCATATACCCTATTTTTGATACCCTAAACTTTAAACCCTAGACTTTAGTATGAACTTAATAAATACCCTTGAATGTTATTTAATAAAAGATAAAAAATATTAGTTTTTATTTTTGTTGTAAATCTAATTGAAATGTAACACCATTAAATATTGTCATTTGGTGCTACGGTAACATTGAAAAATTTCTTTTAAATATAGGTACAAGCAGTACTAAATAACAATTACCATGCAAGACAATTTGACATTATTAGAGTTTCAATTGTTAGTAAAATTTCCGCCCTTCATCTTATGTGCGCAGGGCCGGGCTACCTTATGCCATGAAAGGGTTCAGACCCTCTAGCATTATATATTTTCATTTAATGAGTGAAAAATTCTTAGACAATTGTAGTAATTTAGTGTTAATTTATTCATGAAATCCCCTCTTAATCAATGATAATGACAACTGGTAAACAAAAACAGAGAACTTAGATTAACAGTATTTAATGTGCACTAATTACATCTAATTTATAAAAAGAAATACAAAAATATGGTGTAGATCTGTAATATTATGCAACTAATTATCATTAATGTATAGCTTAGTTGATTGTTTTATTTTTATAAAAATTAATAAAGGGTCACATTTAATATTATTATTTTGTATATTATCATATTCTATATATCGGCTCCTTTTAAATTCAAATCCTGCCAGTTTCATCACTGAATATATTAAAAGTACAGTGCATAACAATACATATGACTTGAAATGATACAATATCCGGAAGAGTGAGATCCAACTAAAACAAAGAAATTCGTATATAAACAACAATATTCACGTTTGAGGGTTTATGTCCGAGATTTTGGATAGAATTTACACTCAGAATTGTTGACGATGGAATGACCAAATTCAAGGCACTTGAACCAATGAAATCTCCATACAAGGATTATATTCGTTCTCAGTTCTTGAATTTAGGCTCTTAGGGTTAATGAAGCCTCCATGCAAACTCTGTAAAATTTTTATCAGCATTGGTATCTGAACTTATGTGTCACGGTTATAGTAATACACATACTTTAAAAACTATCAATGTGGTACATGAACTCCATTTTCACTATCAATGAAGGGTACGTCCACTACCAATTTCCGTCACCGCGTCGTCTATTTGCTGACGTGACCGTGATGGAACCCAACTAAAAAGACAAAATTACAAAAATAACCTCAACCTCTATGTGTCTTTCTCGATCTCCATCTATCTCGATCTCCTTTTCTCTCCTCTCTTCCTCCATCTCCCCTTCTCGAGTACTGCCTCCGCTCCATATCATAGCCGCCCCAGCCTCTGTTCCCAACCTTCAACAACAAAATAAGGAGAGAGCAAGGTCGGGACTAAAGCCCAATATCGACTCCATGTGATGAATAACCAGGACCTATACTTGCACTGAGGAGCAACCACCATCATACCCCAACAACAACCCAACCCAACCCAACCTAGAAAACCGAGATAGCCCAAGAAACAAGAAACAAAAAGCATCAGAACCTGTTGTGCCAGAAACTGCAGAACAACTAGGCACAAGTGGTTGTGCAAAAACACCTTCGCCCTACTGAACTCCAAGTCGGGGACCTTCCCAACATGCAATCTATGATACCAACACAACAATGCCTCATTCAAAAACATTTACAAATTCGTCCGTAATGCAACCAACTACATCAAACTCGAAACCAGCAAGCAACAAAGCCTGAATTTACCAAAATCCGAAGCGGAAAACCCAACATTCCCAAACAAACCCACTGCATTTCGAACCTTCCCATTCTTGTTCACAAGCATCCCACCCAACGAATTGATCCACAACAAAACCGTAAACATAATCATCACATGATTAACATAAAGAACCATCCTACCAAACCACTCATACGTAAGCATTGACAAATATGACCTAATCTGCCAGTCCCTAGCCAAAACGCCTTGGCACTCTTCGCCGCCGGCATGACCAAGAAACCGGTTAAGCACTCCATCAAAACCGCAACAAACAGCCTCTCATTCCCATCAACCATCTGAAATCAAAATAAAAAACCGACGGACTATACTTAAAACATAACAAACTTGCCACCACTAGTCCTATAACACCGAAAACCGTGCTCAACTGCTTCTCAAACATTCTAGTAGCTGATTTCTCTGTCGAGACTTTGCCTAAAACCGCCACCAGCTTTGAAACCGCGACGAAAGATAGCAGTACCAGAACAAAACTCGCGTCAAAAATGGAGGAGAATCGGATGTTGAAGAGGAATCATAATCAGGGTTTAGGTAGATTTGAAGGGCGAGGGAGGAGACGACGACAGAGAAGTTGAAGGCGTTGTAATAGTCCGGGAAGTAGATTCGGGAATGGAGGTGGGACTTGTCGAGTTTGAGCTAGAAGATCCGGGCGTTGTTTTTATCGAAATCTGAGGCTTTGTTGTTCTTGAATTTTGACTTGGGTCGTTTTCGGAGCTCCGGGTTGGAGGATTCAGAGTCGGGTTGGAGGATGCTGGCGCAGGTAGAGCCGGGAGGGATGTGATCAAGGTGGATGTAGGTGTGGAGGTTGTAGAGGAAGAAGATGGGGAGTTTGAGGAAGGTGAGGAGAAGAGTGAGAGGTGGAGTATGAGATTCTTGTAGGTCAAGAATTGGTGCAGCATTATTTTGGGGTTTGAGAATTTGAGTAAAGTTTTTTTGGGTTTTGTAGAGAGGTGAGGGAACTGAGTTTCCGAGGGAGGAGGAGAGGTGAGAAAGGGAGATCGAGAGAGATGACCGAGAAAGAGAGATAGAGACTGAGGTTATTTTTGTAATTTTATCTTTTTTAGTTGGATTTTATCACGGCCATGCCATTAAATTGACAACGTCATGACAGAAATTGGTCTTAGATTCTTCGTTGATAGTGAAAATAAAATTTAGATTCCACATTAATAGTTTTTAAAGTATAAGTATCTCAATAACTGGAGAAGTACAGTTGGTTGGGGTGATAAAAACTTTTTATGTAAAACGGGGTGGGCGCACCGTAGACAGTCACTAGACAACCTTGCGTCAGCTGCGTCACACAGAATCCACACCCACCACCAGTCACATCCCTCGACGTGGCGCTCCCTCCTCCACTTACAAAATCCCATTTATCCGGACGATACCACCCTCCTCCGTCAACCAACGGCCCGATCGCTATTCGACCCTCCTTCCCGCTTTCTTGCCGCGGCAGACTGCCCAAGGGTAGTTTCGTCTTTCCCTACCCTCTACAGCGTTCAGTGTCGTACTGTCATTTCCTGTTGACGTGGGGGTAATATCGTAATTCGCAAAACCAACACAGAAAATTCGAGGATATTTGTCGGTCGTTTAGATTTTAGAGCCTCTTCCATTTCCTTCTTCTCCAAAATTTTCGTCTCACCCCCCCTCTCTCTCTCTCTCGCACCACTGAAGCAAAACAGTGTTTGAGTTAAGAGAGATACTGATATTCGATCTCCGCAAATGTGAGATTGGTTTTGGTTTTGGTTTTTCAGCAGAGTAGTTGGTACACAAACAACTCAAGTACGCGATCGGATATAATTCTCTACTTGAAATGCAAGACATTCAGTCGATAGGAGGGCGGTTCTTCGGCTGCGCCGGAGGCGGAGACAGGAGGCTAAGGCAGCACCAAAACCACAACCACAACCACCAGGCCTTGAAGTGTCCACGATGCGACTCGCTCAACACCAAGTTCTGCTACTACAACAACTACAACCTCTCTCAGCCTCGCCACTTCTGCAAGAGCTGCCGACGCTACTGGACCAAAGGAGGCGTCCTCCGCAACGTCCCGGTCGGCGGAGGCTGCCGCAAAACCAAGCGTTCCAAACCGAAGTTATCTGCTTCATCGCCGGCCTCACCGCCGCAGCCGAACAGCGAGCGCAGAGCCAGCTCCAACTCTAGCAGTGAAAGCTCGAGCCTCACCAACACTACTGCCACCCCAATGGAGGCTGTCTCGGCGCCGTCTTCCACGTCATCAGCTTCAAATCTTCTCAACGTTCCGGACTCCATGTTTTTTCACGTCAGCGGCGCAAACGCGAGTTTCGAGACTACTACTGCAACCATGCTCGAACAGAGCGTCACGGCTGGAATGTTCTCAGATATGGGAGCCTTCACGAGCTTGATCACGGCCTCGAATGACGTGCCGTTCGGGTTCACCAGCATCAACGATATTTCCGTCTCGCCTTTCAGGGTGAACCAACAGCAGGTTGAGCAAGGCCTGTGGGAGCAGCAACACAACAACCAGAACAGCCAGGAAATGAAGTTGCCGGAGTTGACCGGAGGAATGCTGGATCATCAGAGGGCTCATGTGGATTTATCGGTGTTCCAAACAAAAGCCAACGGCGGAGGGGGAGGGTTTGGGTCGCTGGATTGGCAGCCGGCCGGTGATCAAGGTTTGTTTGATCTCCCCAACACCGTTGATCAAGCATATTGGAGTCAGAGTCAATGGAACGATCAAGACCGTCCGAGTCTCTACATCCCGTAAAAAAATATGCTCACTTTTAACAATCTCAAATTTAATTTAAAAAAAAAACTTGAGAAAATTTCATATAAAAATTATGAACATGACTCTTTGCTTGTGTACGTATGTAAATTTTTTATGTATAATTTCTTGGTTTCTTGAGGGTTTAATTTGATGGTTTTGGGCTTTGTTCTTGCCTCAAGTTAGTTTGATTTTTCGGTTTTTGTTTTCTCTAATGTATCTTGATTTATATTAATCAAATTATAGTGCTTAACTATTGTGCTTATGAGATGTGGTGGTTGTTATTAGTTGGCTATTCTAGTGGGGATTGTCTGTTATATCGCGCTCGACATCCGGTGTGCTGGTTTGTGAGCCATTAGATCTGCAGCCGCATACTATACCGCGCGGAATCTAGAGAGGTCTACTGATTAATTAGGTAATTTAAGTGCGTGCCACGTCATCAGGGAGATATTTATTTTTATTATAATTTTCGTACGGACGCCGTGGATCGTGCGGGATTAGGGGGCACACGTGGCGGGAGATGATGGGGTTGGACACGTGGGAAAGGGGTGATGGGCTGGGTCGGTTTGTCGTGGGGCGAGTCGTATTCAGAGTGGACAAGTAGGAGTACACTACTAGTAAGAGGGTTTGGTGGGGCCCGGTGTTTTCCGGGGGCTGGTGGTGGTGGTGATGATGGTGACGTGGAAGCTAGGGTTGGTTTGGGGCCCACGGTTAAGAGAGAGGAGGGGGGTTGGGTTGGGTGGAGATGTGGGGACTCTTCTGAGAGCGGAGCTTCAAGCTCTCCCCGTGACTCACTCGGGTTCGGTCCTATCGTCTTTAACCCTAGTTTCCCTCCGGATTAATTGTATAATGTATTCTCCAGCGAAATTAGTAATGAGTATGTTTCTTTGCATGGAACCACCAAACGGGCCAGACCTATTTGATTTCTTTGATAAATGTATGAAACAAACTGCTAAAAATATAACAAGATCAGAGTTAACAAATCAGTGCCAAAACGTATTGAAGGGATGTTGGTTTGGCTAAACACATCAATAATTGGAAGAAAAAAAAACAGTTTTTAGGAGCTCCCAAATGAAACTCAAAAGTGAGTTCTTGGAAACTCATGAAGCTGACGTTATCTGAGATTTGATAGAGATGAAGCAAAAATAATGAGTTAGCTATATACACACCAACGCCAACTAGCTGGTTAATTTCCCTTGAAAAATCCTTGAAGCTGCTGGTGATTTTGATGTTCATCATCTATTTTGGTTTTGGATAATACCAGACTCGGTGGACTCCAGCCTACAGGGTCTCATTCACAGAATCAATCACAATCTGGGGAAATAATGACCAATTATTGGTGTTGCTTCTGTTTCTTAGCTGATCTAACATTCAAATCTCTGGGCTCAACTTATAATCTACCACTCTGGGGTGGGAGCAATTTAAGTAAGACCACTCCTCAATAGATGTTTTTCACAAGTTAGACTTCATTTTACCTCGATAATATGGTATTTAGGTTATATAAATATATATTTATATTTTAAAAGAAGAAAGGAATATGTATATATATACTTCATCAGCAGCTTTCCACATAGATGAGAATTTGAGAGAGATTGCTTGCTCGGTAGCTAGGCATGTGCAAGCTGAAAATAAAAATTGGTCCAAAGCCACCACAGTTGATTAGGGGAAGATGAGGAACTGGCCTAGCTAAGAGAGGCTTCATTGCCTAATTAAGAATGTCATTAAGGTCTCAATTAAGGTCTTGATAGGTTATGGACCATGGTGGACTGGCATGGATTGTGAGTTTGTGACTACATTTTCAAGATTCAATCTCACAGTTGGGTAGATGATGGGGTCATATGGGGGGGGGTTGTTTGCGGGTCTTTGTTTTGTATTCTGTTGAGGGATATCATCATCATCATCATCATCTTCATTTTCATCATCGATCATCATCATCAACATCATCATCATGAAGCAGAAGACTTTTTCACCGGTTGGTATTCTGGTGTGGAAAACTCAACTGTTCAGCCCTGCATACCGTGCAGACCAAACTTGTTTGCCAGATTATAGGCACTTGCACCATTTATACTTGTTTGCTAGATTATAGGCACTTCCAGTTTGGACCAAACATTTGGCAATAGAACTTGCTGAGGCTGTTTAAGAATACTGATGGGTACAAAGTACAACCATAGCTTTTTTTTTGTTTTGACCATGTACTACAACTTTATGTGTCGAACTCACAACCTCACACTTATTAGAAGGAGACTATGCCGCTAAACTAAACGGTATTTGACAAGTACAATCATAGCTTGATGGCAGAGAAATGAGGTTTTTTTTGGTATGATATGGAAAAGGACTGGGGATTAAAACAGATAATTAGGTAAACGATTCATATATCATCACATGAGGATTGTGTGTATTAAGAGTAAGCTTGTTTCAGTGGATGTATAAGTCAGGCAAGTTAGGCAATTGGACCCCAAATACGTACACTGTTATCAAGTCTAAGCAGAAACCCAATTGCATACCTTTGTACAAAGAATCACTTTCTTCCACATAATCTCCATCTCTGATACTTCATTTTGAAGTAGAGACTACTATCCCATTATAGGGTGATTTTTTTCGCACCTCACTGTCGACGGCCTACAATTTATCCTCTGAGATTTGCTCTATCACATGAACTCTCTTCTGCTAAAGCATGTGCAAAAAGCCATTTACATCCTGCTAAAGCATGTCCTCAGTTTGGTAGTTTGGAAACTCCAAGGTTTTGATCTAAACTTTAACATCCTCTTCATTTTTAAGTACTGAGAAAATTAGATGGACTAAACTTGTTACTATTATGATGTCATTTGGTGTTTATATAAGGCATGTCATAAATTATATAGCTAAAGGCCATTGAGAAATGGATTTATGGATTGATTATAATGGAAGATCCACACTATGATCGAGGGTGTACACCAAGACAAATGTAAGTTATGTATAGGTATTAGAAGGTACAGCACAGAAAGCGCATCCCCCAATGATGATGCCTTCGTAATTGTTTTCTATCAGCTTCAGCCATTCTCACTGGACTGCCGGTCCATTCTGTGGATAATCTGTTCATGTGAACAAAGCTTTGAACTATCAAACACCATTACCAACAACTGAGAAAATAACTATAATACCTTGAAGGAGGGGAAAACATGACTTACATGGGAAAAGAAAAAGACCTAGAGCTAGTTGTACTGCCCTTTGATCGGAAAGAGATGCTACCAAAACTTGGTACGGCTTTTGAGTGTATCGCTAAAGGTCCTGAAACTGAGGAACATGATTCTCCACGGAGATGTTGTTGTGATTGGCTTGATTCTGTTACACTATCTGACATACTGTCTTCGGATGAATCCTGAGGATGACACTCCACACTTACATGCCATGCCTCTCTCCTTTCATCCTCGCGGCAATGCTGCTCTGATCCTGTTATGCTGACTGACATCCAATCTTCTGACGAATCACTTTGTGGAAATACCTCATTTCTTCTTGCATTCGTCCTGCAATGTTGCTGTGATTGACTCAATCCTGTTAGGCTATCCGACATCTCATCTTTGGAAGAATCACTTAGTGGAAACATATCCCTTCTTCTTGCATTATTGCCGTGTTGTCGTAAATTCCGAGAATAACTTGGAGGAAATACTTCAACTCTTCTTGCCTTCTCTAAGGCAGTTTTGAGAGAGTAGTTGCTTCGTCTATTCTCATAAATTGCCTCAGTTGAGGATAATACCACTGAATCTGACAAGACTGCCTTAGCCGGATCCTGTAGAATATGGACACAAATTTAACAGACCAATAAGCTAAACAGGTATGCTTTTCTCTAATCTGCAATCTCCAATATGAATATGACTGAATTTATATATGCACAGGAAATCAAGCATTGATGACCGTAATGGGAGTTACAAAATCCGGAGAACAGCAAAGATATATAACATCATAGATTCATAATGATCTGGAAAATAAGCAAAAGGAGACTTTATACTCTCCTATTTCTTCAAGGAAAAGCATTCGACTTAAATTATACACAATGAGTGTTTTAAGCTAAATTTGCTAGGCACCGAGTTGAAACAGGCAACATTTTGACATCTAAATACTTGGCATTATCATGTCTGAAAATTATTCCATGCACCAGACCTGCATGGTTCCCATAAAAGTAAATATCTTGAAAGGTATATAAAAGCATAATCTGAGGAAAGCAAGAATAAGTTTACCTGTCTAATCTGAAGTAGTGTTTCAGATATAGTCTTGGTTGAATGATCACTTGAAGTATCATCTTTTTCTCCAAAATTCTCTCCATCTTCAATTGTCAAGTTCTTGAAACCACTTAGCTCGCTTACATCCTCCCACAGTTGGTCGAATATATGTTTCAACACAGTTGAGTCCGATGACCCTGATGAGTACTGAGATTCTACAGTTGATTCACTACTACTTTCGGCATCAGAGATAACCATGCAGGAGACATTATTAAGATCCAAATCACAGTTCTCTTCCAAACGTTTATTATGAGAGGGCACAACACTGTCAATGCCGATGTCCTTAACAAAAGGGTAACCACTATCTTGAAGGAAAGCAACAAATTCTGGTAAGTCATAGTTCATAGCAGCCTTCCATTGCTCATCTGGATGTGGACTTTGAACCACCTTGGGGTCTGCACTCGTAGGATTGGCAACGAAATCATTGTAGTCTTTCAAACTGGCATTCCTTTGGACCTTCAGTCCTTCCATAGGTTCTGATGAGGTTTTGAATTTGAAAAACTTGAAAACAGGCTTGAACACCAAAGTGGGATCACCATCCATTGATTCCATATTTAACAAGTAATCAACCCGAAGAAAAGATTAAAACTTGTCTGCCTACACAATGAGAAACTATTGGATGTAGGATAGTCTCTACTCAACAATATGATGATTCAATGTCATACACCATACAGCAAAAGAAAACAATAATGAAGATGAAAAACCGTAAATGAAGAGCATAATCTCTTCACCAGATTTGAGAGGTATCATAATCTTCCATAACCATCATTCAGGATTGTAGTTTTTGAATCTCAGATTTTGATATCTTTTGTTATCCAGCTTTTCTTTCTCTGTTTTTTTTGAATTTGCAAAATTATTGCACCCCTTTGGATGTTTTAATTGAAATTAGATCCTTTAATTCAGGGTATCTAGCCATGAAATAAAAAATTATATCCACCAACAAGAACCATTTAGGAAGTGAACAAATACTCATCTTGGAAACAAAAGTAAAAATGGTAATTTCTCTCAATTTCCAAACCGATTGGTTTTGAACCTTGACCAAAGTCAAATGGAACCCAAACACAAATGTAAAAATCATTAATCAGTCAAGAAAAATAGGTGGCTATGAACCTTGTAATCTTGAATTGGGGGTCTACAGTAAGAAACAAATAGAACCCCAAAAGCTTATTTATTTCTGTTCAAAAACCCTTGAACTAAATTTGATACCCTAAAGTCATGATTCAGTCTTTTAATTTAAACTGAACAATTCAAACCTCATTGTTCTTTCCTTCTTAAGGATTGATATTACATCGTAAAGACAGACAATTTTGAAAAAGGTGAAGCATCAAGTACCTTGAAGCTGCATGTCCTTATTGAGGAAGTTGATTTCCTTCAACTGAAAAATGAGACTGGACCTTCATTTTAGAGTGTTCATGTCAAAACAATGCAGATACTTATGAGCCCAGCCTCAAGTGACCTGCATTAACAAAAGCATAGTGCTTTTTAGAGCTCTTAAAGATACAGACTCTATAAAGCTCTTTCCTTCAATTAAACACTTATTTCATCTAAGAATCCACGTAGCAGAAAAATAATTTGGGAAGAAGGAGAAGCAAATAAACTCACCAAAGAAACTGCAGATTTTACTGAACAGGAGTGTGATATAATTATAAGAATCTAGGGTATGAGATTATGACCCTGACTGCAAAATATGAGATGAAACGTCATCGAAGAACATCTGTAGTATAACAAAAGCAGAAATGCAATAAGTATTGAATCTGTAGAGACTTAATTGTGTGACAAACCCAATCAAAGATACACACAAATGCATGACATGGGAAATAATGAATTTGGGGAATTAGATGACATGTATGTGTCACATACTGACATACTGTTGGGGTTATCATTATATATAGTTTTAGGTAGTGTGATTATGTCTAGGTAAAGCAAGCACATCAGATCAAAACCATGATTCAGATCAAAACATCAGGTAATATTAATTCCAAACTCAATTTTTACCTCTCTGTCTCCCAAGAACCTAAACCAAGTTCTTGAATATCAGCTGCTCCACATAGACTGCTTGAAAAACCCAGACAAGTCATGAGTATGAAGAAGAAGAAGTAGAAGAGAATGAGAATACAAAGAATGTGGGTCACGAGGGATTGTGGTTTATATAAAGCATTTAGCTAGAGAGAGCAAACTGACCCATGAAGTGATAATTAAAGGACAGTTCAAAACATTGAAGAACCCATGAAGCAGGTACTAGTGAAGCTTTAGTAACTGAACTGTCACCTCACTAAATACCACCACAAATCTTCTAGGTTAGGCCTCCTTTCGCTTCTCCTTTTCATTTTTGTTGGGGGAAGTCCATCTGTCATGCTATTTTTCCAATCTCCTTTCAATTATTTATAATTAGTCTCGTTAATTTACTTTCTCATTTACTAATATAATGAATTTTTTATCAGAAAAAAAGATAGAATTTGGGTTTTATGTTGTTGTGTTTTTCATATTGTAAATGTTATAGCAGTTTTTATTGCAGTTGGCAGCCAATACTTCCATATTGTGGTTTTTTGTTCTTTTTCTATTTTTCATTTATGCATTTATCAAATTACACACAAAACCTTTAGTAACTAAATTTTAATTAAGTAGATGTAATAAAGTAGGTGTAATTCGTGTATTTTAAAAAATTGGTAGTCTCTCATTATAGGAGTGGAGATTACCCCGAGATTGTTAGAAAGGAGTGCACATTGTTTTTGAAAATTGAAAACAAATAAGTATTGAATGGAAATGAAGGGGTTCATCCTTCATTGAAAACAAGGTAGTTTGGATTTTCACCTCAATTTCATCTTAAAAATTAACCTTTGACCACAATAACTGAACCGGCCGATCAAAATTGGTCCAACTGAAATCACTGACCGGCCCCAAAAGATTAAAAAATAGGGTATTGCTATTAACACGAGTTCATAGGAGGTAGATGAACTGATGAAGACATGCCTCTGTTGATGAAATCTGGGTTTGAAACTGTTGAGATATATATCACATATCGGGAATATGAGACCTTGCCTGTGGGTTTATAAGGGTTTGGGCTACTCTCTCTATTGCCAATTGGTTTTGGAGTTGAACCCCAGACTACTTTATCATGGTATCAGAGCGGGTTGCCCACGTACACGTGTGAAGCCCAAATGCCACACAAACTCCACGACCACCCAAGTTGTTGTCCACGTGTTATGCTTAAAGATTCGTCACACGTGCGGGGGCGTGTTGAGATATATATCCCACATCGGGAATATGAGACATTGCCTGTGGGTTTATAAGGGTTTGGGCTACTATCTCTATTGCCAATTGGTTTTGGAGTTGAACCCCAGACTACTTTATCAGAAACTTCGAAGAGAAAAATAAGACGAGAAAAAATTGCTTAAATTATTACTCTTTTTTTGTTAGAGTTAACAGAGAGAAGAGTTTTGGGGGAGTGATGATGTGTCGAACGCTTATTTGTGGCACAGGTTTGACACGGGATTTTGGTACATCGGATTTGCTTCCATTTCCCATTTAATTGGGAAGTTTTTGAAAACACAATCTAGAAATGTTGGGATGAAAATTACATTCCAGAAATGCCAATGGTGTTGGTTCAGTTGGCAGCTTGAGGGGTGTAAACCCACACAGGTTCGATTTTCGTTACCAACAATCTTTCATTGGTGGGTAATCTGTAAAATGTCCTGAGCTTTCGGGCTGCTGGATGAAGGTGTGGTCTCCTTAGAGCATGTCTACGAACCTCTAACGGAGGGTGCTACCTCTTTTCAAATGTGGGTGAAATTCCCCTCAGTTGTAAATCTGACATCTTTCGGGCCGAGGATGTAGGTCTGCCTTGGCTCTAGTAGTGTAGGGAAGTTTTCCTCTTACCTAAACTTTTATGTACCAAAAAAAATTACATTTCAAAAATGAAGCGGTGAAAAAAAGTCCACTCACTCACTCCTCTCATACTCCTTCCTATTGTGCTCTTCTCGATTCTCTCAAATTTTTAGAGGCGGGCATATTCAGATCAGACCGGTTTTTTTGTCTAAACTGTATCTAATCTGAATTATTCAGATTTACAAAATCTTTATTCGAAACTAAATTTTAAAATTGAATCAACCGTTATTCGGATCAACCGAAAACCGGATCGGGTTGGATCAGTTTCAAATTTGACCAGAATTTAAAACAATAAGATGTGACATTTTACAAAATTTATTATTTTGTCTTTTTTCTCTATAAAATTAAAATGTATATAGTTCTAGGTTTTCCTATGAATTCTTTTTCATCACAAATTTACAATCATGGTTAGATTAAATGTCAAAGTACATGTATTTTTAATGAGTGAGTTCATATGAGTGTGTATACAAATACATATAATTTAATAAAATTTCTTGTCTTCCTAAAGTGACACATGATAAAAATTATATCGACTAATAATAAAGTGTCATGTATTTAAAATAATATATATAAAACAATATATACAACTTTTGGTTAATTTTGACCGAATTTATTCTAGACCGAAAGTAATCTGATTTAAACCAATTTAAACTGATTTACATTATTTTTTAACCCGTTTTAATAAGTTCGGTTTTTGAGATAGTTTTTTGGTTGTCGGTTGAAAATCGAATTTATGGCCGCGCCTACAAATTTCAAGCGAATACTACACGATGCAGCGTTTGCTGGATTTGCAGGACAACCCGACCCATTTCGGCGACCCGAAATGGGAATCCAACTCGTCCCAGCTGACTCAGTCCTCCTCCTCCGCCGCCAACCCCAACCTGGACCGCGTCCTCTTTCAGGATTGTCCCTCTCGTCCAGTTCCTCATTGTAAGCCCACCAGATCCAACTGCTCAGTTTCTCAAAATTCAAAGCTTTTCGATTTCTGAATTTTCAATCTGGTGATTCAGGATCGGAAATCTAGCGGCTCATTCACGCGCCGCGGATCCGTCACCTACACCAAGAATCCAAGACACCTTCCAGAGAATCCCTATCCAAAAAAGTAATTCTCTTGTTCTCAAGTTTTGAATTTTGAGTTAATTTTTACTGTGTTAGCTAATTTGGAACGGTGAAATGAAATCTTGAGGTTAAATTTTGGTGCTGATGAAGTAAATGTGCTTGTTTTGTAACTGTAGTAATTGAATTTGTAGTGAAATTGTATTGGCAGTAATGAGCATGATGTTTTGATCATCACGTAGCAAGAACTGAAATCGCTTATTTTCATCTGTTTCGAGTCATTGGGTCTTTCTTAAGAGCCTATTGAACCCCTTATTACGTTAGCTCCACTTTCTTTCTTTTTTCCCCAAATTCAGAGTACTGGCTTCACACTTGTTTGTTAGGAATGTGTTATTTATATATAACGTAGTAGAGTGTGGTATCGTATCTGATTCAGTATGTCAGGCTTACCATCAACACTTGGTAGGCTGGAGCCGTCGTTACAATGCTGTATCCTAGTGATTTTGTATTGTCAATTACATCTAGAGCATGGTTATGCAACCTATGCTACTGCATTTGCATAATCCCCATACTTACGCTGTACTGATCTATATCTGAATCGTTACGGTTCCAGTGACCTTGTAACAGTGAAGCGATTGTTTTTCTGATTTGCTAATCTGAAAGAGTGGTACAAGTACTGCAGAACCAGAAAGAATGCTGAAATGAAAATCCTGAAATGTTTAGCAATGAAAATTATCCAATGTTGTTCTGATATCGATATTGAGTGCATCCTTATGATCAACCAGTAATCAAATTATGGAAACGCCTCAAAGCATATCAGCCAGTAATGAATAAGAACATTAAGGTCTAACTTGCTGTACAATTATGAAAGATGAGGAACATTGCTCTCTGTTATTGCTATTGGATAGAGACATGAGCTACCAAGTTTCAGAATCTACAACACTGAAACTGAAGGCCTATACACCGAGCCTTGTGCTTTCTCAAGTCCAGCCCTTCTGGTTTAGGCATGTGCACAGGACTCCCCGACCATTCCACAGCCAACCTGCATTCATGGATCCAATCCTATGTTAACTCTCTCTGTGTTACTTATTAGGAAAAGCAGAGGACAAATAAAATAAAAATATTTAGGGTCACAAGGACTTCCATATCTTTCAAGTTGAGAGAGATAGATACATAACAGAAGTATTTCACAAG
The DNA here is from genome assembly GCA_951800085.1 of Comarum palustre. Classification (NCBI taxonomy): domain Eukaryota; kingdom Viridiplantae; phylum Streptophyta; class Magnoliopsida; order Rosales; family Rosaceae; genus Comarum; species Comarum palustre. The sequence goes on along the minus strand of OX637576.1, from coordinate 21,792,236 downwards.
GAAAGAATGCGGCTACGTACACAGGGAATGCAAAAGAGGCTGTGCTGCGAGCTGATTGATTCGAGTCACTTGATTCAATAGAGACCTCACCAATGCTACAAGCAGCAGTTGCTTTTGTATCCGAGCATACGTTCTTTCCTTTCTCACGTTCATTCTTTGAAACAAAAAAAGGAAAAAAGGACATATTACATATATGGAACATACGAGTTTTTATTTTTTGTACAAATGCTGCAATCTTAAGAACACATAAATTCCATCTAGCTACCTTTTGGCCAAATATAATGATAAAATTGCCATCAATGGTAGGGCAAATATTAATAGATTGCTGCATTTTCCAACTGTTTTTGTATTGTGGTAATTATTAAGCTGTTTTTATCAATGAAAAGCAAATTGTAACTCGTAGCATTTTCTAATTCAATGTGAATGAAAGAAGAACTTAAAAACAACATGGTGCCTAACCTTCCGATTGATCTGCTTCAAATTCTTTGATGAGGTACTGTCCCTGCAATTCTGTCCTTCCGGTTTGACATTTTTCACAACTTCAAATGCTCCATCTTCTTTGAAGCAGAATACTATGTAGTCTTGATCTTCGTCTGCAAATTGTGGAAGCTGCCTGCAGCTTGATTCTTCATCACTACTCTGGTATTGAACTCGGCAAGTACTACTGCCAATATTAGTGCTAGTGCTAGTAGTAGAAGTCTTCATAACCTGTTTTGAATTTTTGTGGCGTGAGGGTGACGTGTTCTTGTTCCTAACACTCTCATTCCTCCCAGAATCGCGCTGACGGTCGAAAGCCATGTTTCTTATTGGCAACTGAGGTGTTGTTGTAGCATAGCTTCCACGGTCATCAACTGCTTCATCATCTGAAAGATTTAGAGGAAATTGATAGACCAAATGATGGATAACAACGTTTTGAAATAGGCTAATAATAATTACGCAGAGGAAAGAAGCATGAAGCGGAGTCCTTCAGCAGCTTTGTTAAGAGAAAAGAGAGAGGCAGTAATTATTTGTGGAGAAGAAGAAGAAGAAGAAGAAGAAGAAGAAGAGGCAAAATGAGCAAATTTGAATTTGAAAGAGAAACTAAGGAGTTACAATACTGTTAAATCCATAAATGTTTCTAAAAATATGAAGTTGGGAGAGAAAATTATAGCTGGAATTATAGGTGGCATGGGGAGCCAATCCGTTTATTATTGCCAATAACAGACAATAATTCCTTCATTCATTACTAAAACGAAAAACACATTTCATTAATGCCAGCCTCCAAATTCTGATTTATGTCTACAGTTTTGATTTATATCTGAATCAAAATCAACAAGCTGTCCAAAAATTATGTGGGGAGTACATTAAAAAATGTCACTGAAAATCATGAGAAATTTTTCAATACTACCGTAGAACCACGTGGTAATACCTAATGGTGTTATATTTCAATCAGAACAAGACATGTGAATTTATTACAATTAAAATAAAAACTAATATTTTTTTTTTATATTTTGTGAAATGACATTCAAGAGTATTTAGTGAGTTCATACTAGGATCTAGGGTTTAAGTTTAGGGTATCAGGTATATGGTATATGGTTTAGGGTATTAGGTATATGGTATAAGGTTTAGGGTTTAGGACTTAGGGTTTAGTATTTTAAAAAAATAAGAAACCCAAAATGATCTTTAACAATACAGCTAAAATCCACATGTTTAAGTTTAATTGTAATAAATTCACATGTCTTGTTCTCATTAGACTGTAACACCATTAGACATTGTCACACAATATTATGTAGCACCGAAAATTCATTATCAAAATTTCTTTGTAGATCTTAATCATCTTATACATTGCTCAAAAGAGCGAGCTATTCACTTTAGACGTACAAAAAGCTTATAAGAGCATCTCCAACAACTCCTACATAATTTCTTTATTATAGAAGAAAAAAATTACAAAATATTTATAAAGAAAATGGCTAAACTCCAGCAGCTATTTTATTATACTCTACAAAAATAAATGTTTTCTCGTATAATTTAATGAATCTATATATTTATCCAAATCAAATGACATGTCACATGCTTTGATTTTGCAATCTTCCACTAAAGAGATGTAGTGACATTTTCTTTTATTTTTTAAGAGAGTGAATTCAAAAGAAAAACACTAAATTTTAGAGAATTCTCCATGAAATATACAGATTTTAGAAATTCTACAAATATAGATGATATGTTTCTCTTTTCCTGTTTTTTCTATTATAAAAGATGCTTTACATGAATTGTTGGAGCTAAAAGTCATGTTTTTTTCCTCTAAAATAGATGTAATTTTAGTTTTAAGTAAGCTATTAGAGATGTTCTAAACCTTCAATGTTTGATCTAATAAAAAAAAAGAGAGACTTCAGTGTAGTAAAATGCCCGCTAGGCAGTTTTTAGGAGTATCTTCAATATACGGTCGTGTATGTACACGATATACGTGAACGGTTGATATTAGAGGAAATAATTTTGATACATAGATGATCAAACATATGAATTGTTATGAGACCATATCCAACAACCTCTCTATAATGTATCAATTATAGAGGAGGAAGTCACAAAATCTCTAAAAGAAAATGAGCTCAACTCCATCTATTTTATTGTACAACATTAAATGCTTTTTTTGTATAATTTATGTATCTATATAAATATTATATATTTATTCAAATTAAACCACAAATTTAATGTTAAATTTGTTAATTTTATGAAGTTTTTCCTTTATTAGAAGAGACACAATGAATTCTATAAGGAAAACAATAAATTTTAGAGATTTATACATGAATATAAAAATTATAAGAATTATATAGATATAGAGGATATGTTTCTCTCTTCTCACTTTTTGTAAAATAGAGGATGCTTTACATGATCTGTTGGAACCAAAATATGATGTTTTTTCTCTAAAATTGAAACAATTCTAGTTTTACATAAGCTGTTAGATGCTATAAATAACTAAGATTGTGTCGTGTATGTACACGGCCGTGTAATTTCTTAGTTTTTTTAGGTGCAAAGAAAAAAAAAGCAAAGGAGTATATCGTAAGTTTTTTTTTGAGATTGGAGTACGAATTTCGTAAGCTAAGGGATACCAAACAGTATAAATACCCCATAACCATAAAACTGAAAAAGAACAGGAATGAAATCCCCCGCCAGATTCTCAGCAAACCCTGAAACTGAGAATTTCAGACCTTCTTCTTTCTTCTCTGTGCCAATTAGGTTATGGCAGCCAGTCGGATTCAAATCACCGTCCGCACAGTGACCGGCGAATCCACCACCGTCTCAGCCGCCGTCAACGACACCGTTTCAGACCTCAAGCTACTCCTCAACCACTCCTTCCCTCCCGCCACCAACTCCCCCAATTTCCACCTCTTCTTCAAGGTACCAATCCTTCTCTTAATTCTCAGTTTTCAATTTCAAACTTGAAATTCAAAATCAAAAAGCGTATAATGAATCAACCGAATTGTTCTAAATTGATTGCGCTAGGGTTTTGGATCTGAAATGATTTTGGTTTATGCGGTTGTGGTGTGTCAGGGTGAGAAGTTGAAGTTGCAGAGTCGAATAGGTACATGTAGTATTGAGCCCGGTGAGTTTCTAGTGCTGGTCTCGTTTGTTAAGAAGGATCGTAGCAGAAAATGTGATCAATCTGAACCGTTTTCGGTGGCAACTTCTGCTAAAGGCTCCATGTCCAAGTTTGCGAACTCCATGTGGAGTGATATGATGCAGGACTTGTCGTATTTACGCGATGACTCGAGTAGTGGAGCCCCAAGTGGGTCTAATATAGGGAGTTTTGATGTTGGGGATGGAAGTGAGGATTGCTCTTGTGAGGCGAAGCGGAAAAGGGGTGTCGGTTGTGATGACATGATATTGGATATGTTGCGAGGTAGTAGAAGTAAGCGTGTTCTTGATGAACAAAATTTTAGAAGGATTGTTGAGCTTTTGGAGTTGGTGAATTGTTTATCGGACCCATATTCTGGGGACTGCATGTTGTGGAGAAGAAAAGCTAGCTTACATGGCTGTGGCTTGGGGCTGCATAGTAGCAATGGTAATTCATGCTTGTGTCCAGAGTGGTTGAAGAAAATTATGAAGGCTTTTGCTTTCTTAAACAATTTTTCTGCACTGGTTCAACTTCAACAGGAGAGGACAACCTCAACTCTATTGGAGCAAGCACTGGAACAGCTTGCCACATTTGGAGTTAAACTTGGTATGCAGGATGTGCAGAATCTTTCGTTTATTTCCCCCAAGGTAATTTATATCATGCAAATGTATATTAGCAAGAAGCATTTTTATTTGGTGAAGTATAATCATTGCTATTTGAGTTCCAGGTAGTTCTTTTTTTAAAGGAGAATGCAGAGGCAACTTTTGGTAGTGCACTTGTTATAACTGAATTGTCAGCAGAACAGAACCATGGAGACAGAAATAATCATGGATCTGGTATAGTTGAATATGCCTTTTTCTTTTCTTTTTCTGCTATGCATTTCAGAGTTGATTTAAGTATATGGGATTTTAACTGGAGAATTTCTTTCGTTTGGCCTCATTTAAGATTGCAAACAGATGGATGTATCAAAGATTGTCAATGAATTGAAGATGCATGAAAGTTCTTTCAGAAGTAATTTGTGGGAGGCTGTTGAGAGCCTAATGGTATGTCCCAATGTTAGATCGCTGCTAGAGACTATTTGTTAGTTTATGAATATATTCTTCAATCAATCTGTCAAGTATACCTCTCCCCGCCTGCAGCCTTGCAACTACAGTAACTATGGACATCTTATGCAGTTTATCAAAAGAAATGAAATTTCCTCTTTGGAAGACTTTCTCATTTATGCAAAGGAATGTGGTGCTGCTGCAAGAGGAAATAAAGTGAATCAAGCTACGAGAAGCCACACTACTTCAACTACTGATTCAGACAAAAAGCACACTGCAGCTTCAACCACTCGTTCCAACAAAAAACAGGCAGGATGTCATGTAAGTCTTCATCCTCACTTACTTACTCAACGAGGTTGTTGTGTTTTGTTTTCTTTTCTTTTTCCTTATCACATAACTTGCAAGTTATGTCATACTTTGTAGAATGGAAAAAGGAAATGAAGGTAAACTTGTAGCTTATGCCTCAAGGAGTTTATAAGCATCTTGTATTTTTTTTCTGAGCAGAGAACCGATCCATTACTACCAGTTGAGATGGTTGAACATCTTAGAAAGAGATTTCGAGTAAAGAAGGTTTTCCCCTATACTTTTTATAACTTTATTTGTTCAGATTTAAACAATTCAAAGTGCGATTCACAATACATAGATAAGTGTGGCCTAAGAATGAGAAAAATTATTTTATAATAAAACTAAATGTTCAGACAACTTAAGCTAGTAAGTCCATGTGGATATGTATGTTGTAATTTCTACAAGAATAATTGCTTGGAAAGCACTGCTAAGCACTGCACTTTGAACTTATGGATGCAGATAGTGCATGTTGAAGACATTGATGCTCGAAAAGCTGTTCACGTGGAAGTTCCACAGGAAGTAACAGAAAGTATGAGATCTGCACTTCATTCTATTGGAATCACTCAGTTATATAGTCATCAGGTATTGATGTGTAGGTAACTGTCCTGAAAAACACCAGCTTGTGACCTTGTTTAATTTTTTTTCTTCCATGCTCTTCATAGGCAGAGTCAATACAGGCCTCACTAACAGGTAAGAATGTTGTTGTGGCTACAATGACATCCAGTGGGAAATCTCTTTGCTACAATCTGCCTGTCATTGAAGCCCTATCCCAGAGTTCCTCAGCATGTGCTCTATATTTATTTCCAACAAAGGTTTGCTGAGTCTATATCTGCATATTTATGAACGCATGAACCATTATCTTTGGTATGAGTTTATACAAAATTCGATACATCCAAATGCAGGCTTTAGCTCAAGATCAACTAAGAGCTTTCTCAGCCATGAGCAAAGGATTATGTGGTAGCTTAAATGTTGGTATATATGATGGTGACACTAATCAGCAGGAAAGGACACGACTGCGTCAAAATGCTAGACTGGTATTTTAGTAAACTAATAGTTGTTAGGCTTCTCAGCTTGCTTCCTCTCCTGACTTTTAGCTTGTATCTTATTTTCTTGAGTGCAGCTAATCACAAATCCAGATATGTTGCATGTATCAATCCTGCCGCACCATCGAAAATTTGGCCGGATATTTGCAAATCTTAGGTTGGACTCTTGAGTCACCTTTTCACTCCATATATGTCTATGTATGTTTATTTAATTACTTTATATATATTAGCATTTTTCTGCTTTCAATTATGAGCAATATGTCGGATTAAATTATTAATTAGTACAATAACGATATCTCATACCAGGTATGTAGTGATTGATGAGGCCCATGTTTATAAGGGAGCATTTGGTTGTCATACTGCTCTTATACTTAGGCGACTTCGCCGGCTCTGTTCACATGGTAGAACTTTCCCTTAAATTTTCAGATGATGAGACTTGAGAGTATTATCAGATACTTCATTGAAATTATAAAAATATATAACTGCATGCTTCTATTTTCAGTGTATGGAAGCACTCCTTCTTTTGTATTTTCTACTGCGACTTCGGCAAATCCTCGCGAGCATTGCATGGTAAAGATATGTTAATGTTTGAATCGATCTTTTCTCATGATCACGAGGGCATAAATCAACAATCTGACTATTTGTGCACACATGCATTTGTGAGACTATGAATCTGCTTCACATTTTCAATAATCTTGGTCTCATTCTGATCCTGTTTTTAAGTAATTTGAAGCAATGAATATTTTTTTTTCAGGAACTTGCAAATATACCAACTTTGGAGTTGATTCAGAATGATGGAAGCCCTGCTGCTAGAAAGCTTTTCATCCTTTGGAATGATGTCAGGTTGCCAAGGATAATTGCTTGATGCTTTATTCTGATAAGTGGTTCACGGTTTGAACACCTGATTTTTTATTCTTTCTGAGAAAATCTAAGGGGTTCCTTGGGTGTTAAACATATGATGGGTAGTCTTAAGTTTGACTGTACCATGTGATACCAATGCTTTAATGAAAAGCTTAAATACTGGTTCAGTGAGGTTATTAAGCTCCAAATCAGTATTCAAGCTCTATTTCTTTATTTATGAAAAATTTCAGTATCAGGTGTGGTTTTGGAGCTTTAATTCTGATGCTTTAAGTAATCTTGACAGCCCAATTGAGGATATTTCACTCCTCTTTGCTGAAATGGTGCAGCATGGACTACGGTGTATTGCGTTTTGCAAAACTCGCAAGCTTTGTGAACTTGTTCTTTGCAATACGTGAGTGTCATATGACATGTTATGGCCTTGGAGCCTCAGTTTTTTTGTTCTTTGTTCTTTCTCTGGTTTAGGGAAGAAAAGATGATCACATATGTTAATAGAATTTTTAATTGTGGTAGGCGTGATATTCTGCAGCAGACAGCACCCCATCTGGCAGACTCTATATCATCTTATCGCGGAGGGTACATGGCTGAGGTTAGTAGGTGATTTGTCTGTATTAGTATCTCTCTCTCTCTGTGAGAGTATTCTATTTGTGTTTGGTACTTTATACACTTTTTAACTGATGATTAGTGAGTGTAAATTATTGACATCTTGTAAATTGTTGATTTTGGTTGATGGTAATTGGTTTGACATTGTTTTTCTGGTGAAGCAGGATCGGAGAAGAATAGAGAGTGATTTATTTAATGGAAAGCTTTGTGGTATTGCTGCAACAAATGCCCTTGAATTGGGTATTGATGTTGGACACATTGATGTAACTCTTCATTTAGGATTTCCTGGAAGCATTGCTAGGTAGAGTGCCAAGTCATTTCTGTTTTGAACAGAGCTGAAGCATCTTGCTTAAAATTGTTTCAATTCATAATTCCTTTTTCTGTTTGGTATATGTTTATAGCTTGTGGCAACAAGCTGGCAGAGCCGGAAGGAGAGAGAGGACTTCTCTTGCTGTATATGTTGCATTTGAAGGGCCCCTTGACCAATATTTTGTGAACAATCCAAATAAACTTTTTGGAAGCCCAATTGAGTGCTGTCATGTTGATGCTAAGAACCAACAGGTTTAAATTTTTTATACTGTGACATTTAATTTGTGTCTAAAGAATAGGCAAGGATGACATGTTTTTTTGTTTATACCTTATTTTTGTAGGTTCTTGAACAGCATTTGGCTTGTGCTGCTCTTGAACACCCACTGAGCTTGTTTCATGATGAGAAGTTTTTCGGTTCTGGTTTAGACAAAGGCATAATGTCTCTTAAAAATACAGGCTATCTGAGGCTATCTGAGAACAGCATTTGGAACTATATTGGGCACGAGGTATGGTCTTTGGATTCCTGTAGTTTAAGCTCACTGTTCCTTCCATTTCAAATCTGTATTTTAGCATGCTGTCCTGAGTTCTCTATAAGGAGTGTATATTTTCAACAACCAAGAGCTAATCAGCAATTAAACATTTATTGTGTACTTATCTTTCTAGAAAATGCCTTCACATTCGGTTAGTATTCGATCAATTGAAAGAGAGAAGTACAAAGTTATGGACCATCAAGAGAACGAAATTGAAGAGATTGAGGAAAGCAAGGCTTTCTTTCAGGTAAAGCAACTCTATCTGTTACCATATTCTTTTCAGGCTTTCTTTGCGGTTGCCTCGTTGAAAATGGATGAAGTGCTTTGGACATTCTTCTTTATCATAGTTGTCTATTTTACATTGAGTTTATTTGTCCCTTTGTCTCTTAATCATTTAGTTCTTATCATATGTTGATTCAGGTATATGAAGGTGCTGTTTATTTGAACCAAGGAAAGTCATACCTGGTCACGAGCTTAGATTTAAAAGAAAAGATTGCTTGGTGTGAAGAAGCCGATTTAAATTATTACACAAAAACCCGTGATCGCACAGATATTGTAGTCTGCTGTAATGTGGTATGCCAGGCTCTAAACATTTGTTCTCCCTTTCATTTTGTGTCTTTCCATAATTTGGTATTTGTACATGCATGATGGTCCTATTTCTCATACTATGGATACGAATTGAGGTCAGGATGATTCATTTTCCATCTGTCTGTGTGTTTTAAAGATTGCTTACCTGCTGTAGGCTTATCTAGCTCCAGCTAAGTTTTCCAATCAGCTCTCCAGAACAACTGCCCGAGCAGATCCTTGCAGAGTAACAACTGCATGGTTTGGATTCTATCGTGTACAGAAAGGATGCAACACAATATTAGATAAAGTTGACCTTCAACTTCCTAAATATTCGTATGCGTCACAGGTAGACCTGAGTATATATAACATTCTGAATAACTTAATGATTGTGTTTGTTTGACCTTGACTTGTCTGGCTGTGCTGTATATAATCTGTTTCTTCTTTTTAAAAAAAGGCAGTTTGGGTTCCTGTTTCGCCATCAATAATTGAAGCAGTGAAGAGTAAAAATCTTGAATACCGTGCAGGGTTGCATGCTGCATCACATGCTGTTCTTCACATCATGCCTTTGTGGGTCGCTGATACTTGATTTCATATAATGACTCCATCTGCTTACAAGGGAAAATAATGTTTCTTACAGTTCGGATGTTTGTGAAACTGACCTCGTTAAGATGGTTTGAAATGCAGACGAATCATTTGTAACTTATCCGACTTGGCTCCAGAGTGTGCGGATCCTCATGATAGCAGCTATTTTCCGGAGAGGATTCTATTATATGATAAGCATCCTGGAGGGACTGGTGTCTGTATACAGGTAAATAAGATGACACTATATCCTGCCAAGGATACTTTATTTGATCAAATCTCCAGTTTTGCTGTTTGCTCATTTATCACCACGCACGTGATGTTTAATTATTCTATGTGCATTCGAGGTGATCTCATTTGTTGACCCTTGATACTGAAATAGTTTAGTCAACCTCGCTGTTCTGGACGGTTTGTCCATAAGAGATTCTGATTGTAGGACAGCAATGTCCGTGATGACTCTTCATTGAATTGAGAATATTTGGGCATGGTACAGGTTCAACCAATATTTATGGAGCTCTTGGCTACTGCCCTGGAACTTCTAACATCTTGCCACTGCAGAGAATATGGTGGTTGCCCTAATTGTATTCAGGTCAGACTTGCACTATTAACCTTAATGTGTCTCGCTGAATCATGAATCAAAATTAATCATTTTTGCATGTTGCAGAGTTTTAGTTGCAGGTCATATAATGAGGTTTTGCACAAAAAGGCAGCGATTATGATCATTAAGGTCTGGACTCAAAACTTACAGATTCAAATATCATTGCGCTAGTTTGTTTTCCATCCTTTGCATCGTTTGACTGGTTTTCTTCTTCATTAGGGTGTTCTGGATGCAAATAAATCTCTCTCTTCTGGATCTTGAGCGAAGCAACTCTAGAAGTGATTAGTTACCGATAGAGGCAGGAACAACACTTCACCCTGCCGGAGTATATTCTTTACATAAACCCTTTTGCTAAAGCTAAGCTCTGTGGGGAAAGTGTACTGAACATTATCAAATGAACACAAGCACTGCTGCTTTGCTGCAGAAGGAACATCAATCGTTAGGAAATGAGATCAATAAACTGTTTAATCAAGCTCTAATAGGCTAAAGCTAAAACACAACAAAGTTGTGTGTATGTGAAACAACTAAGCTAAAACACAACAAAGTTGTGTCTTTCTTCCAATTTAATCTACAATAAAGTTGTTCGCATCAAACTAAGCAAATTGGCCTATTAGCTCAGCTGGTTAGAGCGTCGTGCTAATAACGCGAAGGTCACAGGTTCGAGACCTGTATGGGCCACTTTTTTATTGTAGGTTTCACCCTACACAGACAGACAGCTTTGTTTTATTTTACCTCACCTTTTTGGTTTCACACACTACTCACAATCATGACTAAAAGCGTGCGCAACTTATCACAATCATGCAGGTTAGTTCCAATTTACCACAATGCCCCCGACACCATCTTCAGTCAAATGAATCTCACGGACTGAGACACGCCAGATACCATCTGATCCAGAGAGAGAGAGAGAAATGGGGTGGGCCATCGCACTCCACGGCGGCGCCGGCGACATCCCCCTCTCTCTTGCGCCGGAGCGCCGCCAGCCTCGCGAGGCCGCTCTCCGCTACTGCCTCCAAATCGGCGTCGAAGCTCTCAAGGCCAACAAGCCTCCTCTCGACGTCGTTGAGCTCGTCGTAAGATTTCTTCGATCTCTCTCCACAAAACCTCTTCTCTTTGATCGCTTCATGTAATTTCCGTGTGTGACTTAGGTTCGTGAGCTGGAAAATATTCCGGTGTTCAACGCCGGGAAGGGGTCGGTGTTGACCAGCGACGGCACGGTGGAGATGGAAGCTTGTATTATGGACGGCACCAAGAGATGTGGAGCTGTTTCTGGACTCACTACAGTGGTCAATCCCATATCTTTGGCCAGATTGGTCATGGAGAACACTCCTCACATCTATCTTGCTTTTGATGGAGCCGAGGCCTTTGCTAGAGAACAAGTCAGTCACTTTTTCACCGTGCTTAATTTTACTTCAGTGTAACTTTGATTACTTTTCTTATTGATCTAGGACTGTGTAGAGGGAAATTAGACTGAAATGTGCTACTTTACTACTATTTGGTTACCTATGATGGAAACAGAGCCTTGTTAGCTTGCTTGTAGAACTTGGTTTGATTTTGTATGTGATTCTTGGTATCGGATGTTTTGTATAACGACGGATTGATTTTCCAGGGTGTTGAGACTGTAGATGCGAATAGCTTCATTACCCCGGAGAATGTTGAGAGGCTAAAGCAGGCAAAAGAAGCCAACAGAGTACAGGTAGAGTTGCTTGTACTCTCTTCTCTTGCTCCTAGCTCAGCTAGGAGAGTATGTGATTGAATTACTGCACTTAGAGGGGATGTTAGATTTAGATTTTTGTAGTGTGAATGTTTAGTTGTGAAGCTGAATATACATATAAGAGTTAAGAGTTAGTTTTGCTGCAAATGTACAGATTGATTATACACAGCCAATTCAGAAAGATGTGAAGGAGAAAACACCCGAAGCCGAAGGCGATAGTCAGCTGGGAACTGTGGGGTGTGTGGCTGTTGACGATCTTGGGAATTTGGCTTCTGCAACTTCGACAGGCGGACTGGTTAACAAGATGGTTGGCCGGATTGGGGACACACCCATTATCGGTGCGGGGACATATGCCAACAATCTGTGTGCAGTTTCTGCCACCGGCAAAGGTGAAGCAATAATCCGAAGTACAGCTGCGAGGGATGTGGCAGCTCTTATGGAGTACAAAGGTGTCTCTCTCAAAGAGGCTGCAGCTTATGTTGTGGAGGAGAGCACACCGAAAGGCAATGTTGGCTTGGTTGCTGTATCTGCCACAGGAGAAGTCACAATGCCTTTTAATACAACAGGGATGTTCCGAGCTTGCGCTACTGAGGATGGGTACTGGGAGATTGGAATATGGCCATCTGATGTGCAAAAATGAGTTATTTGGGTAAGCCGAAATAGCTTTTAGTCAAGAATCTAGGAATCTTGGATGATCTGCATACTTGATCTCTGTAAGATAAACCAGAACTGCTTTTGTGCTCTAATTTTTAGCTAATATCAATTTACGTGGTTTCCTGAATTTTGATCAGTCTGATAATATGCATATGAACTCTTTCTGAATCGTTTTCTAAGAGCAAATTTCAACATGAATTTTTCGGAATTTAGTTGAAATGGCAAATGACTAGACTGATATTGCCAAAGACCTATTTGGTTGATGAATTCATTCAACAAAACTGAACCAAGAGGATGGCTGGACTCAACACCAGAAGTTACAGTCGAATTCTCAACTGTAGAAACAGGGATATCTGGTGCCATAATCAAGAACACAAAAGATGATACTATACCATGAAGAAAACTGGACATACATACTGTTGAAGCTTTTCTTGTATTACTTTTACTTCATTAAATAAGAAACCTTTACAAGCTACAAATCAAATGTGTTTAAACCTTTCCTGCCATGACCGTTCAAATAGAGTGGCTACTGTTTATATTTCTCCGAAACCAAACACCATCATTACATAATATAACACCATTAACAACCACTACGCATTTGCTGGTCACTTGGTGCTCCGTTGACTGCCTGAATTGCTACGTTGCAGCGAAACGGAAACGTTATTTTTTTCACAATTTTTTAGAAGTGATGTGTTTTAAAAAAGAAAATAATTATATATATATATATATTAATAAATAAATATTATGATATTTTTAAACATTTTCTAATTATATTTTTTAGATACTAACATTACTGATCTAATGGTATACTTATTTCTCCACATTTTAAAAGATTATCCTCTAACCCCTTCAATAATATAAGTTGAAGAAATTAAAGCACAAAATTTTCCCACAAGATGAATTCATTGAGGTGTTTTTTCTGTAATTTCAGATTTCTCTCGTTTTGTTTATTTCCATTTTCACAAGAACAAACGACATCTTAGAAACAAATCTTATCACATTCGATATTTTTTCTTTTTAAGACGTGCTTCCGTTGCGCTTCCAAATAACGCGCTTTCGGATGCTTCCGAGCCGCATCCGCTCGTGAGAAGGGTGACGCCTCCATGCTTCCTAGCTTAATTGCAAGGACCATCAGGTCCCAAAATTGACTGGCATGAAGTTATGAACCGAAAAACTAGAACGACCACTACGCATTTAAGCATCTTGCACCATATCTTTGCCGACATTATATTGTAATATTTGGTTGCCTGTAGGCTTTATTTCGGAGTGTTTATACGCAAGGTGACCTAACTACTTTCTATATAAGAATCGATTGAACTTTCTATTTTTTCAAAACCAATTACATATTATAACCCAAGTTCTTTCAGATTTATGATATGGCTTCTGATTATGTATCAGCTCCAGAAGAAAAAAAAATGAAAACATGACCTCAAAAAAATGAAAAAAGGAAAAACTGTCCTTAGGGATTGCGAAGAAGTTATGTCAACAATAACCAGTTTATTGTTTCTGGAACTGTAAACAATAAACTGGGACTTTCTGTGTAAATTCTGTGGAGGTCAACAATAACCTTTTCTTCAGGAAAGGCCAGGTTGGAGATTCCAGAGACTACCTAACACCTGATATGATCCAGTTTCTTGACAAAGTCACAGAGCACAAGTTGCGCAGTGTTGGTTTGAAGTTTTAGATCGATCCAAAATCATTGCCGAACTTACATTCAACCAAAAAAATATTTCAGAAACCCTAGTTTCAAATCTTGACCGTAGCTTCTAGTTCAAAAGAAAACTAAAATATGGAAGCATAAATATATATATTGACGAGGAAAGCATATATATCCATGAAAGTCCATTTTTTTGGCTGAATGATGACGGACGATGGAGAACAGGCAGCAATGCAAGGATTTAGTATCAGTTGTTGGTTGTTTTCTTTAATTTTGTTACATACTTGCGAAACTGATATATAGGTTTCTTCTGAGAAGAAAAGCATGTCTGATGAAGCTGGGTAAGTTTTGCAAGCAAGGAACGTACCCTAGCCCCTAGGACGTTCTTGTTTCTCTATGGGAGTTTACACAGAAAATATAACAAAATACTTCAAATGGCCAACTTCCGCCTCTTCCTATAGACGAGGCATTTGAATTGTTTTGTAAAGGGCCTTCAGTTGGAGGACCCGTTTGGGATCATGTTCTTCGTTATTGGGAATCAAGTAAGGAAAACCCAGATAACTTCTTATTTTTGAAGTATGAGGATATGGAGGACACAGAGTAATGTGTAAAGAGATTGGCGGAGTTCATGCATTATCCATTTTCGTTATAAGAGAAACTTGGTGTTGTGCAAGAAGTAATGAGTTCTGTAGTTTTGAGAATTTGAGAAAATTGGAGGCGAACAAAGTGGGACTGTGAATTTAACCTCTACGACGACACTAGCCAATGATATCTTCAGAAAAGGCCAGGTTGGGGACTCCAAAAACCATCCAACACCTGAGATGCTGAAGCATCTCTAAAAAAATCACAGCAGAAGTTAGAAGCTGCGCTGGTTTGAAGTTGCAGAGGTTTTCTGTGATGTAAAAAAAACTTTCATCTATTTTCAATCTCACAATGACAACCCTGTGGTTAATTTTTAGGATGCATGAAAAAGAGCATGGTTCAGTACTTCAGTTGCATAACTTTCGAGAAAAACAAAAAATTATTACAATACTTGCTAGAGAACAAATAATTCTATAGCTTTGGCAGAAAGGGAAAACGAAAAACCCATCCGGCAAAAATGAATCTCTAGTTCTCTACCTCTTCCCAACTCTTCATCTGGTACATTTAAACTTTCTATTGTATAAAAGCAATTCCTTTTCTTTCAGAATAGTATTGATGCAAAGGGACAATGAAAACGAAAATCTGCCTATAAAAGTCAAAAACTTTCTACTTCTGACTACAATACGGAGATCACATCATCGTTTTAGGAGTTTAAAGTGGCGAAGATCGCATGAATTACCGGCAAATCAAGAGGTACCGCATATTAACTTGTGACACAATCTTGGAGATATGGGTGGCTTTGATTTACATATCGTTCCCAAAGAGGCTTGTATCTGCCAATGGCCAACTTCAGCCATGGCTTCATGTAGCCATTATAGTGGATAACTGCTGCACTCTCAATCAACCGGTTGTCAATATTCAGATCATACCCCAGTCCTAATACATGCCATCTTCTATCAAGTGGTTCTGTCAGTCCATAAAAAGTAAGAAGGCCAGGTGGAAGAGTGCCCAACTTCCAGACAGTCCCATCAGCATTCTGCTCCTGCCAGTAATGGTACCGTGCAGTTGCATTCGCTTTCCTCCAAGCGACCAAATCAAATACATTCATACCAAATGCCCATCCACATGCCTGTGGATCAAACTTTGAGCTGATGATTGCGTTTGAGAAATTGAGATATCTATAATACCGATGAAACGCTTCCAGACAAGTTTCCACTGCTCCATTAACATTTCCATGCAAATCCAATGAGAAAAGTGCAGTTAGATCCTTCTGGGCGACAACATCATCATCAAGAAAAACAACCTTTTCCAGCTGTGGGTAGATCTCTGGGATATAAAATCTGAGGTGATTGAGCAAAGATAGATGCTTAGGGTTTCGCAACTTCATATCAACATTCAAATTTTGATATCCCCCAAAATAGTAGGCCCGTGAATCTGGATCAAGGAGCTGTTTCACGATAGGGGCATAAGAGGCATTAAACCAAGACAAGTCCTCAACATTCTGCACCTCTATGGTGGATCCTTTGAAATCATGGCTCAGGAACCAAGCCTGCATCGTACCATAATTGACTCCATTGGTGACAATGTGGAAGACCAGCTGTTTTGGATGGTCAGCATTGGAGACAGTAGAGTTCACTACAGCAGAAGTAGCCAACACATTATCTGAAAATATGCAGAAATGGTAGAGATTGTTATCCATGAGTCTGGGAGAGTTCCTCTTCTCATCTGCAAGTACTTGTATTGAAGCCTTTTTCAACCAATCAGCAGTGAGCTTAATATGTAGGCAATGGAGGCTTTTGGGTAAGGCTTCAGCAGCTAACTGTCCAAAAACAGTGCTTTGGATTGTTGCTGCATATGCACGCTCTTCAAGGGCTTGAATATGAGACTTCATTGTCATTATTGTGGTTGCAATGTCATAATGTGCATCTTGTGCCCTGAATATAAGAGATGATAGGCTTTTAATTATTGGCTCTGCTTCCTCTAATGTGACTGATTCCCCCCTCATGGCAGCTTTAGATAGCAAAAGTTGGCAACTTCTGATCTTTGTGCTAAGTTCCCAAGCAAGATGAAGGTTATTGTGCTCTTTGGCAATAATAACATAAGCTTTGGCAAGTGTCATTTGCTCAGCCAGCTGTCGGGAAAACGATCTAGCACTCAATATATCTTCAGTAAAATTTAACCCCTCATGAGCAACCTTTTCAAATCTCTCATTGTTCTCCTGAAAAAAGCGAGCCCATATCGAAATAAGACATCAAATGATTAATCTTAAGGTATTCCAAGCTATATCAGGAAGTTAATCCTGCAGATTTAAGCAATCCAAGCTATATTGGTATTCCGAGCTATATCAAGAAAAGGCCAATGTGCACATTTAGGCAATTCAAAGTAATCCTGCAGATTTAAGTGAAATCTCTATAAACATATCTTTGATCCCAAAAGTCTAAGCGCAATGTGTATAAGAACAATAAAACATTGCAAAAGTCTGAAGGTTATCTAATTTCGACGCCCTTAGTGAAAGGAACTCCTAGTACTTGAAACAGAGCCACAGTCAGAAGAAAGTGAAAGTTTCATATCATGCCTGATTGTCGACAAGGTCATATTCTAGAATAATGACATTCACACCTTTATTGTTTTCCCTCAGATGCACATAACGAGCCTACAAAGGGAGGAATCGACATCAACTGCTAATTTATTCCAAACTCAAAATAACTTTTGGCAGAACTCTAAACGTTGGTACCTACTTATAAGTTTTATACCCTCTATAAGACTCAAATGTTCAATCTATTAAAGGACTCTAACCTAAATCCCAACTATCAGTAAACATCGGCACACTTCTTCACATTCATATATTGAGAAGTTGAGAATTCAAACTCCATGAAGCTCAGAGTTGCAAGTTTGTTGTCTTCTGGTCAATTAAGGCTATGTTCATTATATAACTAACTGCTAATACATCCATAATGCTGGCTCTCAATCAAGAATTCAAGATACATTATTCATAGTACCGGCCATAACTCTAACACAATAAGATCATATCTTAATCTCGAGGACCTAAATCCAATAACAGCTCAATCAGTGGACCAACTAGAGATCCCAATCAAAATGTCCAAAACCCCTCGACAGAAAATTCAAGAACTCAAGACAAAGTACAATGCCTAAACACAACAACACAAACCCAAAACTTTATGGAAACAGAGCATCAAAACACTCAAACAAACATGGCATGTGATCTAATGCTAAATCATGATAGACAGAATCAAGAAGCACATTAAAAAGGGGAGCCGAGTAATATCAACCATACCAGTACGGGATGTTCGACCCGATCTTCATTCTGGTTATGGTGCAACACAAACAAAACAAGACCAGCAATGGAGAAGAGTCCAAACAGAGCCCAGATCCAATACGAAAACCTCCTTCTTCGAACCGGGCGCCGATACTCGGCAGCCCGCCGCCGCATCTTGGACTAATCTCACCACCAAATCACGAATCCGCACCAACCCATGTCCCAGAATCGATCAAAAACCCATCAAGATTCCACCTTTAACCATGTCAACCTCACTTGCCCAGACCAAATTCGTCTCCGATAGCCAAAAGTGACGAAAACCAACACTAAGGCCAACTTGTGTTAAAGATCACAACTTTGTCTCGAACTCTGTTCTGGGAAGCTTTGGAATCAATCAGAGAATTCTAGAGAGACAAAATCAGGAGTGTTTAGCTGAACAAGAGAGTAGCAGAGAGATGAGAAGAGAAGGGAGCTTTTGCTGAATCAGATGGTCTGGTCTGTTTTTGGGGAGGGAAACACAGTCAGAGGCATTAAGGCAAAGAAAGGCCCATATCACACATGACACCACGTGATGATTGAGGTATAATACCCTCTATATAAACGGACGGAAGTATGTTTAGCCGGCGTGTATGGAAATAACATACAGGAATGAATTTAAATGATATAAATATTAATATTTGTTATAAATAATTAAGATTGTATCTTATATATACATGTTTCGCATATAAATTTTTTTTATATAAACACTTTATAATTATGTTTATGTCCATTTTAGTTCACGTTACTTGCCAAAACCTCGTGTCAAAAAATAGAAAACACATATACACACATTTATCTAGCTAATAAAAACAATTGGTTTCCTGATAGCTTTCTATATTTTGTGAGAGTGAAATAAATCTATGTATCATATTTAGTTCACTTTCCAAAATGAACCGTATAAGCGAAATTACTTCACTTTCCAAATTAAATCGTATAAAGGAATGAAATAGATTGATTTAATATAGTATATTGTTTAAGACCTGAAATAATCATAAACATCTACAATATGCATGTAGTCAAACATACATCAATTAACAAAGAGCACTGCCCTAATGATTACTCTATTTACTTTGATATAACGGTGATATCTTAAATGGATCACTTGCTTGAATTAAATTGATCGATTCAATAATATACTATTTTAAAAGATGATGGAATAACATTTGAAATTATTACGGGTATAAGAATAAATATACATTTTTGCCGATTATGTGTACAAGCTAGCCAGCTACTTTTGCTAGTGAGTGCCATAAATCTACATTCCAAGGTGGAGTTTACATAATTGTATGTAATCGGCAGTGTTGAATCTTGAACGTTGTAGCAGAGTAGGGTAGGAGGGTGTCTGCAATTGTGCCACAGTTATTGCATCCACATCAGTCTCCAACTGCCAACATGATACATGTAGTCATGTAGTGTGCTCAATGTGCCTTCAAGAGTAAAGCACACCCTATTGGCCATTATAAAACTATGGGGTTTCCACCGACGTCTATGCCTACACAGAATGAAGTCTCTAACATAATTAAAGATAATCAACCTTGTGAACAAATGGTAGACTAGTACATAATCTGATACGGTCAGTATGCAAGAAACTTTGTCAAGTTCTTGGTCAAATCTACTGGCTTCCTGTTGGTCTCTGATCAAGCTCAATAGCTTGTTCAATCTCTCCAAATTGTCGAGGTTCGATTTCTATAGGTGATTGACCATGTTCAGTATTAGGTGTGCTCCTCGATCGGACTCGGCCTAATACTATCTGCTTCAATTCGGCTCTGACCTTCGGGCCTAAAAGTGTGGCTGTTCTTAATCAGTCACGAAATTTTTTCCATAATGAATCTTCTGAATCCGAGCTGATTAACATGTCCTTATGTTCATACAAGAATGTGCAAGCAAATATGAGTAGAGCTAGAAACGAAGCTACTCCAGCAATGAGGAAGAGACCTCAAAAGCTTTCAAGGCCAAGACTGTTGGACAATGACGAAGCCAGAATTATAGACTTAGTGGGGCACAATATAAAGTTCACTAAACGAATTTGTATATGTTTAAATGATGTTATGGTGAGCGTTTGCAACATAATTTTTATATTGAAATTGAATGAACTTAATTAACTTTGTTATGAATAAATCTAGTATAATGAAATATAAATAGATGGTGATAATCGAAACATAACCAAATCTTAAACCAAACAAATATTGAAAGAGAAAAAACTAAACAGAAGAAAAAAAGAAGAGAAAATTGAAAAGAAATTGAAAAAAAAGAATGAAGTTAACTACTTGTTAAACACAACAAAAAAGAATAAAATGAATACTTAAAGCGAAAAAACTAATTGTTAAACAGAAGAAGAAAAATAAAAATAATAAAAAGGACAAAAAAGAAGAAGAGAAAAATGAAAAGAAATTAAAAAAAAGAAGAAGAAATTTAACTAACTATTAAGCAGAACAAAAAAAAGTAAAAATAAAAATGAAGCTAGCAAGATTTGAACTCCAAACCTTAAGGATACAAGTTGAACTTCTCAACCACTAGGGCACACCCAGTATTTATACCCCTTGAATAACCTCTAAAAATTAATCAAAAATGTTAAATAGGGCACCTGCCCCTTTCTGCCTTCGCCCCTGCTCTTGGAAGAGACCTTGCTATTTGGGTCTGGACAACTAGGACGTCTGTTGAACTATCTATCCTCGATCTTTTTCGCCTGGCCTCCCTCATTCACATTCAAGATTGCTCTCGAAACATCGCGAGCTAGAGGTGGATCTTTTGGGACCACCTAGATATCAAACAAGAACAAGGAATGAATGAACCTGATCACATACGTATATATTTACTGTACTTGTATTTATAGGAGAGTGGGTGAGAAAACAAGCGAGTAACTTACAAAGCCGAAACCATCAGTTTTAAACGTTGGATCAAGCATTGTGTATTTTCGAGCAGTAACTTGCAATGAAAACCTTGATGTATGGTGTTTCATCAAAAGCAGCACTTATACCATCGTTTGTACTCCTAAGTTGGATCGGATTTAGGAGGTAGGCAACCATGGCGTGGCTGTGTGCTTGACTCTTTGCTGGCTTCGTTGTCGGATTGCAGGGGTCAGAGGGTGGTTTATGCTCAATGGGTTTTTTGGATCGAGTATGTGGATTGCCGGAAAGAGGTGGGTGTCAAGTTGGCAACGGTATTTGCAGATGGAATGGGTCAGGGCCGACACCGGTGGATGGTGGCAGTGCAGAGATACAGCGGTGGTCGGATTGGAGGATGTTGAGTTGTGTCTTACCCGCTCCGAACTTTGGGAGTGGGCTTCAGTTATTATTGCTTAACGTTTTTAGTTCATCTGTTAGTTAGGTCTTTGCTCTATGTTATCTTTGGTTAGTTAATTGTCTTTTGCAGTGTGTTGGTTGTCCCTTCTCTTTTGGGAGAGGGTTAGGTTTTCGGTAGGTTGATGTTGGTCATCCCTTTTCTTTTGGGTGAGGGTTTGGGATTTTGGTAGGGTATTGTTGGTCGCGTCATGGAGTGAGGCAGTGTTTTGGTGTCGTGTCCAGAGACTATTTTAATGTCGGTTAGTTCTTGTTGTCAATGTAATATAGAGGTTACATGTGCATATATGCTGGTAGTTTTAGCATGTAGTGTTTGAAAGGGTTGTTTCGTCTGGAGGTTGACTGTAAGGATATATCTGTACTTCTGGATTATGTTAGGCTACGGTTAAACCAATTTCGGTTCTTGTCCACTGTAATCGCTGGGTTTTCGGTAGGTAGAGGAGAGTGAGGAATTTATTTCCACCACCGTTGTCTCTCATGGTGTAATTTGTATTCACGATAATGAAACTCTCTATTATTTGCTCTAAAAAAAGTCGATTCAAGTTATATGTGGAGTTATAGGTCTTAAGCTTCTCATCCCAGAAACCTAGTTGTCTTAAAATTTCGTAAACAAAAGACCCTTCCTGATAGCCAACATTGTCGCCATTTTTCAGAAGCAAGTTTACATCACTAACAGTTGGTTGAGCTGTTGAACTGTTAATGATAAAGTAATCTGGGGTAACTCCAAAATCAATTGACAATGGAAAAAGTAGCTTAAACTCTTATAAGCCCACATACAAGTCTCCATTTTTTCGATACGGGATAAATATCAAGTCTAACACGTGGACAACATTAGGAATAAAGTGGAGTGCGTGTGGCCTGTAACGCTAACACATGTGGACGTGTGTAACCTGCTCTGATATCATGATAAAGTAATCTGAGGTTCAACTCCAAAACTAATTGGCAATAGAGAGAACATCTCAAACTCTTATAATTGGCAATGGACTTGTCTGTGGGCTTATAAGAGTTTAAGCTACTCTCTCCCTTGCTAATTGGTTTTAGAGTTGAACCCCAGACTACTTTATCGTGATATCAGAGCGGGTTACCCATGTTCACGTGTGAAGCCCAAAGACCACACGAACTCCACGACCACCTAATTTGTTGTCCACGTGTTAAGCTTAAAGATTCGTCACACGTGCGGGGACGTGTTAAGATATCTATCTCACATCGGGAATATGTGACATTGTCTGTGGGTTTATAAGGGTTTGGACTACTCTCTCCATTAACAATTGATTTTAAAGGTAAACCCCAGATTACTTTATCAGTTAACATCGATGTCAAACTTGCAGTGTAGCTCTGTGTCAATATGAGCACTACCACGCACGTAATGAACATAACGAATCTAGCCAAGTTGCTAACCACTCGCTCCCCTCAATAAACAAGATCATGGAGAGTTAGTACGTACTATATACTTATGTAGTCATTAATCATGTGCCTACAAAGTATTGATCAAAATGTATTGGTAGATTAGATGAAAGATTTTACTGTGTGTAATGTTCTAAAACTCAGTCAACTCAGCCGAGTGCTCGGCGAGTACTCGCTACTCGGCTGCTTGCCGAGCCGATTTTTATCTACTCAGTGCCTCTAGTCGGCCGAAAGAAAATCGGTCGAGTACTTGGTCCAAGTCGGTCAACTTGGTCCAAGTCGGTCAACTCGGTCCAACTCGGTGCAACTCTGTCTAAATCGGTCAAACTCGGTGAATTCGGTCAGTTGAGGAAAAAAAAGAAAAAAAATCAAACGACGTCATTTTCGTTCAAACCTAAATCTCTAACTCTGTCCCTCGCTCATCTGACTTAGCTTCCATGTAATTTCAATATATTGGAACAAATCTTGCTAATTATATTGAGAGAAAATTTTAAGAATAGTACTTTACAAATGATCCACTCATAATCTTTGTGTTTTAAATTTCAAAACAATTATTTCGTTACACAAAAAGTATATGAAAATAAGAAATGAAAAAGTATTGTTGTCTTTCTTTTTCTCCTCATTCAAACCCAACATACACAAAAATGGTGATCGAGATAGGAATGTAGGAGGAAGTTGGAAGATGATTTGATTCGGTTAGTTATAAAAGAAAGGATTTCAATATATATAGTTGGATATTGAGTAAACAAACTTAAAGCAAGAAAGCTATGTCCTAGTGGGATGAGAAGCAAAATCTTTTTTTTTTTATAGAAAAATGAGAATACGAGCCTTTTATTAAAACAAACTCAGTACCTTATAAATACAATGAATATTAAGCAAAATAAACTAGGTTAGGGGAAAACAACAAAGTCTTTGAGAATATGTCTGAGTTTACAAGATTAAAAAGTATATAAATAGACATAAAGAAAAAATAAAACATAATATAAAGAAAGAGAAAATGAAGAAAACCTAAATCTGTCATTTGAAAAATGAGAAATTACATAGAGTTAACGGTGTTATTGACGACATGTGTTAAAAGTGTCTACTTTTAAACGTCATGTACCATTTTGATCGTTTTGAAACTTGAAACACAAAAATTAAGAGTAGACAGTTTTGTCATAAACTGTTCATAAAATTTCCCCTTATATTAACAGTGAGAACAATCCTCTCAAATTTCAAAACTAGCCATCAACATTGTTACTACAAGATTTGTCACCGGCGCGTTGCTCCTCATAATCTTTCTCCAGAGAGAACCTCTCACACATTTCTCTAGGGGCTTTCAAGACCACTTCTTCGTGCTTGCAGTAATACATAAAACTGATAAAAGTTCCGCATTCAAGTGAAGTCTGTTAGACCATCTCTAATAGCTTCCTCATAATTTCTTTATAATGTGGAAGCAAAAGTTAATGTTTTAAGCAATTTTTCTTCTCTAACTCCAACAAATTCTTTATTTTAGAAATTTCATACATGTACATTTCCCAAATTCTTCTTCAAAATTTGAAATTTGCTGCAAATATGAGAAATTTGGTTTTCTCTTTTCTCACATTCCCCATTTTGAAAAAAAAAATATAGGGAATCTGTGAGGCAAAACATCCAAAAATTTTCCCAAATTTTGAGAATACCAAGAATTTAAGAAAGATGTTGAAATTGGTCTTAGAAGTACATCAATTGAAAAAAATTGAAGTATTAGACAACTAATATTACCTGTTAAAAAAAACAACTAATATTATGTTTCAAAAAAATATATGCTCATAGTAAATATGATGCTTGTAAGCCTTGTTTAACATATCCGGTATATAACTTCATATGATATGTTTTTTTTGTGGATAGACCTTCCACCAGGTTTGTTAAACAAAGGCTTACAAGCAAAAACCACTAAAGAAATGTGTGAGAGGTTCTCTTTGATAAGGCATATGAAATGCATTTTAGCCATTGATGAACATGAAACAACACAAATTTCTAGTATTCAAAATTTTTCAGTGCAGGGTATTTAGATAGGGTAAGGCAACCCACCAACCAAAAAACAATATGTCATCCGCATGAACCTGATCAACATCTGGGTCTGGACTGGTTACCATGTGAGAGCAGTTAATTCCAGCTGGCCCAAGGTGTAAACCCGCAATCATCCACCATCGACCCTCAAGATAACCCAGACTCTTGTACAAATTTACCAACATTATATAGTTCCGCATGTCTCCGCTACTCAGCAACCTACGATCAATTTACTTGCACCATATGTACAGGCACCAGCTTTCCTTAGAAATAGAAAATAGATCTTCGTTCTCCATTTGGCAAATGGAGACAAAAACGGGACGGGAGTGTTTGTCTACAAACAACTCTATCTCCAGATTATTGTTTGTCTTTCCTTGTCCGAACCAAAGTGCGGTTCCAGTATTCGACCTATTTAAAATCCTTGTCAATTAAAAATCCAAAACTGTGCTATTTCTGGTGGTGGGAAAGTAACCCCATTCTCCGCCGCAGAAATACCACTCCCATCTCTCTCCTTCTTTTCCAGTTGATGCTGAATCTTACTTCAACCTCGTAATATATTTGAAGGTATGTAATCCTGTTCTGTTAACCCATCTCACTTGTTTCATAAAGTTCATTCTTTGTGCTGTTCATTCATTCAAATGGAATATGATTGGATGTTGTTATATGTTGTTATTGGTGTTTGGATTGTTGTGGTGTGCATATTCTCTTTTCTGGGTTGTAGTTTTCATGGCATATAAGAATTGAAAATAGTTGCTGCTTTGAATCTGTTTTGATTCTGTAATGAGCTATGGTTGTGTTCCTTAAACACCCTTATTCAGCTTCTTCACATATGACCTGCTCATTTGGATCAATTTATTGTAAAGACTGAAACTTTGCATGCATTTGATTGAGATAACATGTATAAACTGAGCTGGGCAAAGGTATAAACTTTCTAGTTCGAATCACCAATTGGACAATTTGAAAAGTATTTCTGCTTTGTTTTTATTCTTTAGGGTCAAATAAAGCAAGAGAGAGATAGAGGTGGTTCACAATGGGAAAACAATCCGAGAAGTTTTCTGCCGATTTTGTTATGGGAGGAATGGCTGCATTGGTAGCGAAGACTGCAGCTGCACCTATCGAAAGAGTAAAGCTTTTGTTGCAAAATCAAGGGGAGATGATAAAGAGAGGACAACTCAATAGACCTTATAAGGGTGTTGGTGATGGCTTTAGGAGGGTATTTAGAGAGGAAGGCATGTTGGCCTTTTGGAGAGGGAACCAGGCCAATGTTATTCGATATTTTCCTACTCAGGTACCTTATTTCACTTCTATTCCTTTGATGAATTCAAGTTCCTCATACAATATTTGAGCTGGATATGCTCTATTGACTCATTCTTAGCCTGCTGTTATGTCATACTACCACATTCTCTTCTTGCACTTTCTCTGTTTTGTATTTGTTGTTTTACTTCCCTACAAGAAAATTTGCAGAGTGTATATCAATCTTCTAGACTCCTTTTTGCTTGTCGAATTGATTTTTCTATTACAAGTATCAAGTATGGTTGGTTCAGCCATCAGAACATGGTTCAAGAGAAGATGTGATAACTGAAAATGCTAATTGATTTTTGGAATTCCATTGAATTTCCATATTCTCAAGTGCCTGTGTATTTGAGTTCTCCAAAGACCTTCGGCTTTTCTTGTAAATGTGTTCTGGAACTTCTTTGTCTTATGGGTTAGCAAAGCATGATCATGTTCTGGATTCAAAGTCCACTAATTCATTATGATTTGGGTCATCATATATCATAGAGAAATCATATATTCTTCTAGTCTTAATTACATTAGTTCTTGGCATCACATGCGAGTGGAGCTTTTAACATTTTGCATCTACTTTTCAAACTTAGCACTTGTTACCATGCTCTGTTCAGTTAAATGTATGAAGTGTTTGATTGCACTTTTCTGTCCTACCAATTGTTATCACCAAACATAGTTTGGAATATGTAGGCTTTCAACTTTGCATTTAAGGGTTACTTCAAAAGCATTTTTGGCCGCTCAAAAGAGAAAGATGGATACATAAAGTGGTTTGCTGGAAATGTGGCTTCAGGAAGTGCTGCTGGAGCAACAACTTCATTATTTCTATATCATCTGGATTATGCACGTACACGGCTAGGCACTGATGGAAGACTGGGTGGAATTAATGGTCAACAACAATTCAGAGGGATTGTAGATGTTTACCGCAAAACCTTGTCAAGTGATGGATTGGTGGGTCTCTATCGAGGTTTTGGGGTTTCCATTATTGGAATTACACTGTACCGAGGCATGTATTTTGGGATTTATGACACCTTGAAGCCTATTGTTTTGGTTGGACCTTTAGAGGTAAAACATCTCCACTCTGAAAAGGGAAAATGCTACCTATTAGTTTAACCATTCTTGGTTCTCATTCTTTCCATTCTTTATCCATCACAAACCCAGAAGTTAAATTATTTGAATTTCTACAGGGAAATTTTTTGGCCAGTTTCTTTCTTGGTTGGAGTGTCACAACAGTCTCTGGGATCTGTGCATATCCATTTGATACTCTTCGGAGGAGAATGATGCTAACCTCAGGACACAGCAGAAAGTATCGCAATGGCTTACATGCATTTCGGGAGATTGTTTACCTTGAGGGTTTCACAGCACTATTTCGAGGAGTTGCTGCAAACATGCTTGTAGGAGTTGCTGGGGCTGGGGTACTAGCAGGATATGATCAGCTGCAACGGCTTTCATATAAACATGGTTATTCTGTTGAGCCTAATCAAAGAGTTGTGAAGTGATAGTACGGCCATGGCATATTTTGGATCCACAATTAAGATTTTTCTAGTTGAAGTGCAGACATGACATAGACACAGTTATTGTCTTGAGCCACAACAGATTTGGAAGTAACTTTCTAAACATGAGATGTGTATACCAGGTTACCTCTTTTATTGATTCATACTTCAGAAGGTTGTTCACCAATTGACTCTGCTTCTTCCAGGAATGTCTAAACCTAAGGGCTTACATGTATATTCTTTGTACAGTTGACCGAGTATATTTAATTATTCAATGTTTTGTATTCGGATTTTATGTTCATTGCTGATTCATAGTCCTCACTGTACTCCTGAGTCCTGAGTGAGGATGAGATATACTATGTAGTATGTACGGAAAATATGATTCTTAATCTCTGAGGGTAAGGTGTGACTTGTTACAAATGATGGTTGATGCCAGCATACAATACAAAGTCAATTGGATTTCTTAATCTCTGTGATTAGTCTAATCACAGTGCATTATCTTTACACGCTTTAGATGATTCTTCAAATCTTCAACCATGGCATGCCTAGTTGTACTCTAATTTGCAATGTACCAGTTCAATACTCAGAAGTCTGAAGCTGCATAGAAAATCATACACTGCATGAAGTTCAAAGTCTAAGCGTTCCATTGACATCCATTGTTATTCAAGCACAGCACTCGCATCCATTATCTAAGAGTAAGCTGAAATTAACTTAAGCTAGAAGCCAGAAATTCTTGTGAAGCTTGGTGGTGATCAAGTACCCTCCAAGTCTTCTGCTCTTTCTCCTCACCGCAATCGTCATGCATCTGGCATTTTGTATGCAGTATTCCACAACCTCACCGCCTCTGGATGTTCTTCTCCGCCTACCTGTCCAGCACATCTGGATTAGCTTCCACCACATTGACCTCTCTCTTTTCTGCCCAAGAACAAGTAGAGACACCTTTTGTTTCTTTGCTTCTTCCACAATTATTGCACCACTTTCCTTACCTTCAAGCAATGCTACCTCAACTTCCACCTATACAACTTAATAGTCAATACAAACCCCATTTCATATTTGAAATCTTTTCACGTCTGAAAAAAAAGCAATGTGATGTAATGCACTTACCCCAGGCCTTCTCCTTTGACATTCTTTTTTCATAGAGTGAAGAACCTCATAAGCTCTTAAGTTAAGCTTCGCATTTGAGTCTGCACCTGCAAAACCAATGTTAGTTAACAAGAAGAATGTGAACTAATTAAGAAAGACCATGATCACTTTCTGTAAGTCTAACCAACCTTGTTTGCAGGGCTGAGATACATGAAGAAGAACAATGGTGTCCTGGGTTTGAACAGTGTGGGACAGTGCCCATTCAAGAGCTCCTTTGGCTTCAAGACTCGAATCGACAACCACCATTATCTTGTTCCCAATCTCATCTCCATTTTTGTCTCTGATTTCTGCACCAAAATCATCACTGCTATTGCTCAGAAACTGATCTGATTTGATGGAATAGGAAGAGGAACGTCGAATGCTTCTAGAGGCGGGTTTCGGTTTCGATTTTGATCCCACACTCCGGGAATGGACCGGTAAACAAAAGACGCCTCGGCCAACACACAGTCTAGCATATCTCCTACTCATTATGATGATGAAATTGGTTCTGGTTGGAAGCTTTGCTAACTTGGTCTGTTATATATATACGAGGAAGGGAATAATTTAGCCAAGTTTGCATACATTTCTTTTAATTTTCAAGCATGTCATTGATTCAATGCACATATTTTTAACTTGGTTTTGTATTTCCATATGGTAGGCCACATCTTGAACGTGCTTGGCATGAATATGAAGGCTTCAATGTATGTTCCGAATCATCTTACTAGTGGTTGAACTTGACGTGTATGCCATACTATAGCTAGCTAGTATTGGTATAAAATTTTACTCTATAGCATCAGCAATAATGTTGAGTGTTTGACTTGATGCATGTCCCCAAACAGAAATGCATGGTGATGAGTAGCCATTTCTTCTTGTTTCTTTCTCTCCTTGGTCCAACATTATAGCCAGGAAGACATCCTCTTCAACACAATAGCTTACTTCAATGCTCACATAGAAGAGGAGGCAACAACCGCAGCCTAGCTAGCTAGCGGTGTAATATTTGGGGGATTTCATTCTACACCCAAAATCATATACACATTTTAAATTAGTTTTAATTCGCAGTCTCGCGAAGTTGTCGATCACATTAGTTTTGTCTAATATAGAGGAAATAATTTGACATATTTACAAGCATTTTCTCTAACCAACTGATGACATACAAGATGCGGCACTGCCTCTATTATTCGACTAGCTAGGGCCGCCCCTCAACCGTGACACCCGCCATTCAACTTGACATGCATCTAGATTACAGACTTTGCAAGTCACTACTACATCTGTCACGTCTCATCTGCACTCTGTAGGGTTTACAACTTTACATATTACAGTTTAGCCAGAAGCTTTAGATCTTCGTTACAAGCTAGTTGTATATAGTAGGGTCATGAACGATTTACTCTACTTGGACTAGCCAACAGAAGCTTGCACAAATCACTGAAATTAGGATAAATGTATGCGGCTTGGTGCGTCTAGAGAAGTCAACTTTATATGATGTGCAAGGCAGAGGTGGAAGCTAGACTGATGCATTATTTTGTTTTATAGGGAAAACTTATCTTTCAACTGTACGTCTTTCAATTCGTTCCCATTATATGGGTTTGGCAAGTTTCCATGGATTTGAAAATTGTTCCAAGTTTCCTTCCAAGTGATCAGTTTTGGTAAGAGAAGTATGGTGTTTGGTGTGAAAATAGCTTTTCTCAAACAACTAAGCTTGAGGCGTGTTAGTACCTATAGGTCAGGTACAATCTTGATCTTCGACGCTTGTTCGCCTTCTATCTTCTCTTCAAACGATTATCGTACAGGCGTTGGTCAGGTCTGCACTTAGGTTCTTCTTAGACCTAGCTGAAGAACAACTAGGATTTTCCTCCACCTCTCGCCAAGCGGACGTTTCTTACTCAGACCGGTGTGGTTGAGCAGAGCTATAAACAAGGATTGCAGGTCGTTCGCCAAAGAGTTCCTTGACAAACCAGAAATATTTGCTAAGGTTATTCACCTTAACAATAGTTTTGCGGGTATTCGCTTATGGATCGCTCTTTATGAAATGGTGGTGGACTGTTTGCTCACGGATGAGGCTTTGGTGAGGTAGAAGCGGGAACTGCCGACGGGTCGGGCTTTGGTGAGTAGCAACGGGGAATGCCTACAGATAGGGCTTTGGTGGACAAAAAGACTCGAGGAATCTTCTTGGTAGAGGTGCTCTGAGGGAGGCTTGCATGTTTTGCAGTGTGCAAAAGTTGTTTGTTGATTGATTGGAGATGTAGATGTCCCTGAACAATATACCTTGACCCCTTTATATAGTGAACACTATGGTTTGTTCTTACTTGCGGATCAAGGCATATCAAATCTCTTGAAGGCAATTCAATTATCACGTCCACATCCTTCCATAATGCAAGATTCTTCAATATTGCTCAAACTTGATCACCAAGCAAGCCATAATTATTCTCAAATCCTCAATACTACTATAATTGCCCGGATATGGACCAAAACGCTTTGGCCTCCAAGATAGTCTTATATGGTCCCGATCACATATATCTCCCGAGATCCTCTATCAAATTCTCGACGAACCACTAAACTGGTTTGAAACACGACCCGTACGGAAAAATATATTTTACACCCAAAAAATGAGAATGTAAACTAGCTGGAGTACATTGTTTGTTTACTGAAAAGAAGGCATCATCATCTGCTAAAACAAGCTCATTACTTGATTGATTTAATTTCAATCAAATACCAAGTACATGTTTGTTTTTGATCCAATCATCACATTCAAATGGAATATTTAGGCATGTTTTGGCCTAATTAATTTCCAAGTGTTATCAGGATCCAGCCCAGTCTTGATTAGGCTAAAGCCCAGGTGAGAATTTGAAAGTATAATAATTGCTTACATTATTATCTTCTATCATGATGTGTGTTCTATCCTTCTTAAAAACTAAGGGTTCTCTCGTTTTTTGTTTTCTCTTTCTCAATTTTCCCTTCTTTTTTGCTTTCTCTTTCCCAATTTTTCCTATTTTTCAGTTTTGTTTGTGTTTCCACAGACTTTATACATTTTTCTTCTTTTTTTCCCACAAATGTTATTTCATTATTATTTCTTATTGTTGTTTTCCTCTTCCCTCTTTTTTCAGTCACAGTATTTTCTACTGGCTAATATTTCTAGATATTTTGCAAGCGTTATTAATAATATAAAAAAAACTTTAAAAGTAATTAGCCCAATCGAAAATCTCATCTTGGATCCGTCACTGGTTATCATACAGTTATTTTTAGTGAAATTGAATTAATGAATATTAAACTTGGAGTAGTTCGTAATAGTCTCCAGAATATGATTAAATGAATGATTTTGATGGCATGGATCGAACGATCAAGCTAAAAGCCAGAAATGCTTGTGAAGTTTGGTGCTGATCAAGTAGCCTCCACCATTGCTGTTCTTTTGCTCACTGCAACCGTCATGCAAGCAGCATTTTGTATGCAGTACTCCACCACAACCTCACCAACGCCATCATCTCCACCGCCGCTACAACTTAGCTGCCACCATGTCGACCTCTTTCTTTCTTGCACAAGAACAAGTAGACACCCTTTGTTTCTTTGCTTCTTCCGCTATCGTCTGACCCTTTTCCTTCCCTTCCTCGACTTCAACCAATGCAACCTCCACTAGCACCTATAAATTCAAACTCCATCCTCTGTTAATTCAACTATATATATATATAGGTATACACATATATTCACACATATATATAGTTATCACTGTACTGTTAATTAATCAAAAATTGGACATTAATCTAATTATTCTAATGTTCGTACGTGATCGCCCTTAGTTTCTTATATAAGTAGAACACTTGCATATAGATCAAATTCGGTGTCTGTCAGTATACAATTGCAAATGAATATAACAAGTATTACTCATCAATGGGCAGAATGTGGATCATTCAACTAGGAATCCTTCAACTAGCTAGTCGACTTGATTTTTTAAGGGTAAATGTTCATTTAGTACAAATTCTAACCTCTCATTGCCCATTATAATGAAAGTCTTTTTCATGTGCCCATTCTAATATAAGAAAACTTTTTTAGTGTCTAAATAGACAAATTAATTATTAAAGACTTAACAAACTATATTTTTTAAGACTATTTTACCCTTATCTTTTAAAACGTACACACATAGAGAGAGAAAGTGAGAGAGATAATACTTGGCCGGAACCTTACCGGACTCCGGTCACCGGACGCCAGCCGCCGGTCTCCGGTCACCTGATTTTCTCCGGTCACTAGATTCCTATCACCGGAAACTCGGTTACTAACCCCCAATAGCTCAGATTTTCTTTGGTCGCCGAATTCCGATACCAATGACCAATCACCTATTTACTGACTCTTAGAAACTAGATTATTAACCCCTAATAACTCAATTATTGACCCCAGAAAATGTCCAACCACCGGATTTTGATCACCGATCGTCGGATTTTCTCAAAAATTGAGTTACTAACCCTCAATAATTAAGTTATTGACCTCCAATAATCGAGTTATTGATCC
This sequence comes from Comarum palustre, assembly GCA_951800085.1. Taxonomy (NCBI): domain Eukaryota; kingdom Viridiplantae; phylum Streptophyta; class Magnoliopsida; order Rosales; family Rosaceae; genus Comarum; species Comarum palustre. The sequence continues at coordinate 21,759,128 of OX637576.1, read as the reverse complement.
TCAGTAACATCTAGTAATCACTTACTAGCTGTCAATAACTCGATTACTGGCTTTTAATAACTCAGTTACTTACCTCCAGTAACTCGGTTACTGACCTCTAACCAGTTCCTCTCCACTGCGTAAACGATCACAGAAGCAACAATCTGATTTCCTCCAATCATCAAACCATCAAACCGGTGACCAAAGGGCAATAAAAACATCAAACCATCCACAATCTTATAAATCGCCTTCTTTGGTTCTTAACATGAATCTTAAATGCAGGCATTCCCATGGTTTTAATCTGTTCAGGCGGTAATCAAGGAAGCTGAGGAGCAAGACAAGAGGGATGGCTATCAGTAGGTTCATCTAGACTTGAGACTAAGTAAAATATTTGTTCCACCGACCCCTAATAATCTTGTTATTGACAGTCAAAAATTAGTGAAATCACAAAAAGAAAAACGATAGAAGAAGCATAAAAAAGAGGTAATTTCCAAGAACGAACAGCTTCTCCGACTTGCCGGAGAAACTCGTCGGCGAAATCATCAGGCTGTCCCTCCGTCGCTAGCGTCGAAAGCAGAAACCTCTCTTGCCTCACCTTCGTCTGCGACACGGCCAGGAGACTGTCCTCTTCTCGATCACTCAGGTCTCCTCGAGAAGGCCATGAAACTCATTAAGCCACCACCACGCAGTCCGTCTCCACAAGCAGGACAACCAGAAGCCAGCGCCTCGCGGTTTAGCTCGGAATCGGGGCCGGAGTCCGAGATCGGTGAGATCTGACGGCGAAGCACGAGCCAGTTGTGGTGACTGAGACGTCAACATCCTTTAAGCACTAGCGCCGTCGATCCGCACAGACTTCTCCGCCTTAAAACAAGAAGGCTAGGGGATCAAAATCTGATTTCTACACGTTAATTGGTGGAGACCACGTATAGCAATATTGGTAAAGGAGATGTTTTCATGATGTTTTAGGAATTAGGAATCGATTTTATGATGTTTTCACGTAGCTAATATTATGAAAATTGATGTAACTCATGTAAGAATTTACGAGGTGGCTAGGTGCTTATCTAATTTTGATCACTTTACAGATCGAGTTGCCGGGAATGTCAATTAAGCAAGCTGGTGACAAACATTTTTGTCGATTAAGTAAAAGTAATCAACTAGTAGACCAGCAACACGAGCTTTAGGGCATCTATAACCCTTGTTTTAAAAGCTATAATAGATTTAGATTTTTTAATTTTATATCTTCAACCCAAATACAACTTGAACAAAAAAATAGGCTAATCATAAAAAAAATATTTTGACTCAACTATTTAAGAGGAATTTTAAATTTCACACTCATCAATTGAATGATCCTACATGGTTTGAGTTAGGTTTTGAGGAGTGATAGGGGGCCTTAATGAGACATGGGATTTGGTGTCTCAATTTTATGTGGCATCTCATGTCACATATACAGACAATCGATTTAAAAATAACATATCAAGTCAATTTAAAATAAATACACAATCATATTCTTGCTAATCTAATGGTTCTAAATTACTTTGTATCTTATATTAAAAAAAAACTATTTTTGAATTTTTTTTATAACTTTTAATTTAAGATTCACAAATAAAATACAAGTAAATGTGTATTTTGAATATATATATATATATATATATATGTATACAGACTTTTTTAGCTAATGACATCCTTATTTATTTTTACGCTACACATTTTCACTTTAGACACTTTTCATTCGAATTTTCACATCTCTACCGTCTAGTCGATCTTTAGGTACTAGCGTATAGATCATCTCTACAAAATTTCAGTCAATTTGATAATCATATATATATATATATATTGGTCCAAGAAAAAAATTTATATATAATTCATCATTAAACAATTTAGAATATTCTAATTTTTTTAGTTTTCAATAATCTATTTCGTGTAAGAAATTCAATACAAGAATGGTTTTTTATTTTTTGAAAGGATTTTATATACATTTAAAATAGTAGTTCGGCCATGTTGATAAAAGTCACAATATATTTGATTATCAAAAAAAAATTATTTGATTAATACTTATTATATTCTATTTTTATTTTGCAGATCTAATTGAATTTTTGACATTTTGATTACCTTATTAGGCAGAGGATTATTCACTTTTCATTAATTACGTTAGTTTCTTAATTATATCAATTTACCATATTTTAAGGGTTAGTTTTATTACGATATTAACAAAATTTGTTTCTATTTTGAGTCTCTAATTTTGATTTTTGATTCAATTTTCGAAATCTTCTTCAATCAATTAGTTTTCGACTAATTTTAATGAAATAATTTTTGTAAAGGTAAAAAAAAATAATTAGAAAATCTAAAACTTATATATATATATATATATATATATATTCATATGAGTTCATATTTTCACATTTGGTGTTTTATGTTTAAATCTAAGAATAAGAGTTTAGAGTTGTGAAAAAAAATTCAAAAATAGTTTTTTAATATAAGAAATACAAAGTAATTTAGAACCATTGGATTAGCAATGATAAAATTGTCTATTTATGTTAAACTGACTTGACATGTTATTTTTAATTTAATGATGTGTATATATGACATGACATGTTACATAGGATTGAAGCACCAAATCTTGTGCCTCATTGAGGCTCCAAATCATTTTATGTTAGGTTTTTGACAATGAGGATTGAAGATGTAAAACTTATGATAAAATATGTTTTAATGAGTCAAATTTTGAATTTGAGTATAGGTTATAGAACAATAATTGGAGATGTAGAAAACCGAGGTTTCATGTTTGCTTATAATGTTGTATATATTGGATTAAATATTCAACTGTTAACTATGTATGGATGTCCCAAGTTCTCTCAAAAAATTAAGAAATTATATATATATATATATATATATATATATATATATATTATATACTTTTTATTAATAATTCGCATACCGTACATATGTCTATGAGGTTTGAACCCGTGATCTCAAAGTTATCAGTTAAACACCTTAACTAACCAACTTGCTCACTGACAGGGAGAATTATATATTCGGAGCGGATCCGTGGCTATCTAATTTATAATTACAATTTTTACTCTCGATCTTCTCCATTAAACTTAATAACAATAGACGGATCAGATTAAAGACAAATCAAATAAAACCCCTATTTTTATTATCATTTTCTAGTCTATTTAGTTGATTACTCAAATCAACTTATTAATAATTAATTAATTATAACTACAATTCAGAAATCAAATCTTTTAATTGGTTTCCTACTCAAACTCATATACTTAATCAATTCAAGAAAATACAAGAAAAATAAAACAACTGTGTTCAAGACGCAGAAGAAATATAAGTTTAAGAAGAAGAAGAAGAAGAAGAAGAAGAAGTAGAGAAGAGTGCACATGTTGAAAACTAATTTTCAGTTGATTTCTTGATCCCTTCCCCTTTCTAACATATTTCCTACCCTCGTCATGATGACAGAGCATATTCAAGATTCATCAAACTCTCAATGGGATTGAGCATGTTAAGAAAGGTACAGATACAAATAAAAAGAAAGTAGGTAGAAATTGTTCTACGGTGAAATGCAGGTGCAAAGCTAGTATGCAAGTCATTCATGAGAAGTGGTTGAACAAATGGAAGCTATATGTTTTTAGGGACATTCACAATCACAAAGTAGTTACTTTGGCAAGAAAATGAAGATGAAGTCAAATAAACATATGCCTAAAGCAGCAAGGAGTATAACTAAAATATTTCATAAAGAATATTTTTCGATTGCAAAAGTTCATTCAATCCTTGGTGGTTCTCAAATTGGTTTTAACAAGAGAGATTGTTATAACATAAGTTTCAGATCATGAATGATGATGAATTCCTTTTAAAAGATGCATCAAAGTTGTATACCAGAAATATTTTCAACAAGTACAAGGCACAATAGAGTCAAATTAATCACTACAAAGTTGACGAAAGAGAACATGACAATGAATGACACTCACACCTGGTGAAAAAAAAGACTTGGAGAATATGAACAAGATTTTATGGTGAAGTTACATTTGGGGAACTACGAGGGGTCTTGTGAGTGCCAAAACTTTGAGTTTGTTGGAATACCTTATAGGCGCTTGTTAAAAGTATTTTCATGGTTGGATATTGAAACAATATTGGAACATTTTATTCTTCTAAGATGGAGACAAGAGGCTAATAAATTTAGGAAAATGGACTCTGGAGATCTGATCAAAAATGCTAATGGAGAAGACTCAGAAGCAACAAGACTTAGCCACATGTGTCACCAAACAACTAAATTGGCTTGTATTGTTGCACCTTCAAATGAGGGATACATATTGTTCATGGCTGCTTTAAATGAAGTCTCAAAAAAATTAGCAAAACTTTCAGACTAGCATGCTATCAATATGGAGACTAGCATTGCTCCTTTAGACCAAGATGATCATACTGTGGAAACCGATGCATCTCTGAATAAAGTTAATCTATGTCCTAATATGCCTTCCTCTCAGTCATTGTTGTGAGATCACGCACGTTCTTACCGTGGTTAATGACGAGTTACTGAAGTTTAAATCGCACTTGGTAACTTCGCGAGTTAACGACCACGTTCATTTTCGAGTTTTTTAAAATTTCTTCAAATTCCTCAATTAATGACTCGATGTCATATTTCGTGTCAACACGAGTCTTTCGGTATTTTCAGAATATTTTTCAGAGCTTCGGTTTATTTTCTACGAATTTCTGAAGTTTCTGGAAATTTTTAATTATCACTCCGGTAAAAAGAGTTTTTATATTACCATTTAATTTTCACCTTCTTTAAATCTGAACCGTTTGATCTTTTCTATATCTATTCCTGGCCGCCCATTTTTCTATAAAAAGGGGTGAGAGGTTTGACTCGGTCAAATCTCCCATTTCGGTCAACTTGAGCTCCCCGAGCTCCGCTTCTGCCTTGATTGTCTTCCACCCGGCGCCGGCGACTCCGGCCGCCACTCGCTGGCGGATACCCACCTTTCTTTTCCTCTCTTCCTCCTCTACCTAGCCTAGCCTCCCAATCCAGCAAACAACCACCACAACCGGAGATCGAGCGAGGAGAAGGCTCGACTGTTTTCCGGTGAGAACTCGTCGTTCAGGGGACGCGGTGACGTGAGACTGGTATATTCTTGTTCCTCTTCTCTTTTTCTTCCTTTTTCATGCTCTTGATCATTCGATTGGAGCCCTAATCGAAAACCCCTTTTTTCATTGTTTTTCAGGTTTTTTCTGGGTTTTGGGTTTTTGCTCCAGCGACCGTGTTTTCAAAGCTTAGGCGAGTTCCTCAAGTTCCGGTGAGGCTGGAAACAGTGGACTAGGGCTGAGACAAGGTTTTTGGAGGCAACAGTTCGAATTTGGAGGTGAGGGACATATTTCCTGTGTTTGGGTTACTGTGTTTGTTTCTGTTTTTGTTGATCTGGTGTTGATTTGATTCTGTTGTTTGACTGCATGTTTGTCTTAACTTTATGATGAAGAAACGAAGGAAACTCTGCTGAAATTCCAGCAAGATAACCGGAATCCAGTGACGGTCCCGGCGATGCAGTGAAACCGGCAGAAATACCGAGGTAGTCTTCGAATCCTTTCAAAGTGTGTTATTTCCGTTTAGTCAGGCTAAAGATTGTAATCGGAATTTACGAAAGGAAACGTACTAAAACGGAAACCAACCATAATTGGGAGCTTTCCATTTTAGGAAACTTTCTATTTTTGGAAACCTACTAATTTGGAAAACTTTCTATTTTGGGAAAGTTTCCATTAAAGGAAAGTTCTATTTTCAGAAAAAAAAAAACGGTTTAGTAAAGAATTGAGGTTCGACACAATTTGGTAAAAATGTTAAATTGTTATCGGAAAAATAATAACTGAAATTCTGGGAAAAAGTCAAGTTAACTGTTTTAAGTAAAGTTGGTGATTCACATAAATCGGTAAATTGACTCTTGGTAAATAAATTGGTTAATGTGACACGTTGGGTGTCCATAGTAATTCAACGAATTATTATGTGACACCCTAACGTCAAATTAAAGTGGTTAAGGAAAGTTCAGAAGTTAAGTCGGACTTCCGGTAAATGAGAAAAAAGTCGTTAACTGGAAAAGAAAGTCAAAAAGATTAAAGTGCCATAAAAAGGAATTGGTTGGTCAACTTGGTCAATGTGGTCAATGTGGTCATTCCTGGTCAAACTAGGAATGCTGAGGTCTGTTGACTGTTATTGTTTCTTAGTTGCTAAGCTACTCTAATTCTGCAGTGATTTATTTGGACGAGGTAGCTTACGCGGTTACCGATGCGGTTTTTGAAAGCTTGGAGCTTACGTATGGAACGGCTATTCCAGGTAGGGAAGCTAAACCCTCTTTGTTAAAGGTTTTGTGTATATATATATATATACATATATATATATATGTGAAAGTGCATGATTTTGTATGTTCATGGTCGATGCATCGGGAAGTTTTCTTTATACATGTGATAAATGATTTATGATTGGGCCAAGAAAACCTGAGAATAGACGTAAATGATTTTTATATGATGATGTGATATGTTGAGCACCGTTGTCCTGATTTCCGGTGTGTGACCTGAGAGTGACGAGACCTAATATATAGCACTCCCACGATGTCGATGACCGTGAACCTCTGGAGGGTAATGCCCTGTTTATTTTAATTATCCCACTTACACTCGTCTCGTACAGAGTTAAGCGAGACGTAAGTGCGATGTGCTATTACGAGAGATTTGTTGGGCATTAACAGTAAATGGACACTCTCGCTACTATTCGTCTTCAGACGCATAGGTAGTTGGCTCCGGTTTGCAGTATAGACAAACCCGGAATTCGGTCACAGAGATTCGTGAAGCCCTGTAGGCTATATTGTTCATTGAGCGCTATGGCCCCTGTTTTAGCATACTGCACAGTTTTTCCCGAAAGATATAAAAAAGATGTTTTTGTGTGCCAAGGATTTTCTAAATGGTTTTATTAAGAGCTCACATCTATACATGTACATATATATATATATATATATATGGTTTTATGGTTTTCAAACCTATCATTGGTGGACTTGTATGTGAGCATGCGAGGACGACGCTCACCCCTACAACAGGTTGTTTGCAGGTACTATGTACTGTGACGGGATAGATAGAGAGAGCTGTGTGTGTGGAGCCTCATTACTTACTCGATGTTTGGTCCAAGTGTACTCTGTTTTCCTGTTTTACCCTTCAAGTCATTTACCAGAATATTTGGCATAAACAATAAAGGTGTCTCCTTGATTTGTTAATCCTGTTATATATTTTCATTGTTGTCGCTATAGTTTTTAATTGCCCCTTTAATTTGACCATCTTCCGTGAAATTGGAAAACCTCTGATGAATGTTTTAAGAAATTATTTGGTGTCACTCTAGTTAAAGTTTAATTTTATTTTACGTACTAAAACGCCTACGACTTTAGGTTAATAAGTTGTTGGCACGTCCTTCAGATGTGTTGGCTTCTTATTGGCTTAAAATCGTGGTCACTGTAGTTTCTCTTTCCGAGGCGCTACAATTGCTTTTGGACCCAAATATTTCTAAGACCAAAGACAGGAAGAAAGAAACTAAGAGTACTGGTAGAATAAAGAGTGGTGTAAAGTTGGCCATGGAGATAGGGAAAATAAAGTGTACATTAGCTCCAAGCTAGGACACAACAGAAAAAACTTGTTCTCTAAATTCACAAAGAAGAAGTAATGTGCAACATGTAAGTAATTATTTTTTTCATTGTCATTTGTCTCCATCATGTTTCTTGGTTTTGTGTTTATACTGAGCATAACAACCATAAGATGCTATATGCTTTCTAATGAAAAGCATTAAAGAAACATCAGTTGAACAATAGATTCATGTCAATGTTAGCGTACCCAAGCATACAATTTGGTATAGTAATTGGCATATTTTGGTATACAATTTTGTCAATGATAGTTTAACTTTAAATTCTGTAAGATACAGTAGTTGTAGTTGTCATACTTTGGTTGAAAATTAATATGGTATCATGTTTTTGTTTGGAGCTACATCGTTATTTTGGCATTGAAGTTCAAAATCAAATGATCTTTTTTCCTGTTGAGAATGATCATTAAGTTTTCAAATTGTATCATTGTAGTTAGTTCGATCATTCAGCAAACTGGTTTTTTCCCCTAAGACTGTGTATGATTTTTATGGCTATTTTACATGATCTGGACGTGCAAACTGGGTTTCGATTTGGTAATCAATGTTCAATAGTTGGACATGTATACTGGGTTTTGATTTGGTAATTATTGATGGTAGATAAACGGAATATTCAATTATTTGTACGTTTAATTAGGAAATATAGGAGAGAGAAAAATAAAAATATTAATACATAATTATCTGATATGATATTATAAATAGAATCTATTAAAAACATATAATATTTGTCTTTAATCTGATCCGCGTATTGTTATTAAGTTTAATGAACAAGATCGACATTAAAAATTGTAGTTATAAATTAGTATTATAAATTGTAGTAATACTGATAATTCTCATAATCATACAAAGATGATTACTCTGTCATGGATATGAGATATTGAAGTCAGTTATTCCACCACCTATTTGGTTACTTCAGTACTAGTAATATTACTGCCAACAATTCCTCAGTTTGCTAAACCAATTACCTTGGTAACAAATTTGTAGAAAGGCGCCAGACATCACTACCCAACTAATCTATATAATTTTGGAAATTCCTACAATGGGTTAATGCATGTCATCAATATCATGATCAACTTTATAAAATGAATTTTCAAAATAATAACTAATCTATATAATTTTGGAAATTTCTACAATGGGTTAATGCATGTCATCAATGTCATGATCAACTTTATAAAATAAATTTTAAAAATAAAAATTTTAATCATTAAAGTTGTAATATGAGTTTTCAGTGCCAACAATTTCTCAGTTGCTAAACCAATTACCTTGGTAACAAATTTGTAGAAAGTCATCGGTCATCATGATTGGTAGAAACTAGAAAGTCATTGATCACCACCCTATTAATCTATATATTTTTATCATTTTTTATTTCTCTTGAGATGATTTTTTTTAAAGTAGAGATCTTTATTAACAACCAGCAATAACGTTGTTGAGCCTAATTTCCTGATATTAATCTATCTATCGGCCATCTTAACTTTAATTTCCTATTGCTTCATCCACAAGTTTGAAACTTGTATCTTCTAGTTTTTCAGGTCTACGGTTGGAGGGAATTCATGTTGTATATGCTTAGTTAGGCCCAACATGATTGTTTTCCTAGCAACAATGGATTGCATGTGGATTTATTGTTTAGGAGAGGACAATGCTCGGAAGAAAATACGTACGCTAACATATCATCATCCCCGATGAACGATTATACTAGTGCTCGTTTGGCCTACTATACTGCTAGTTTCAAGAAAATGATCATGAACGATCATATAATGCCCAAGAACCTTTACGTAAGATAAGTAGGAATGAGCAGGAAGCACCGAAGCAGCAAGAACCCTAAACCGTAATAATAATACAGAACTTTACTCACTCACTTATGTTGAACCTGATGTTCTTGAATATAACACAAGTTAATTTGCGAGCGGTGCCCATAAAAACAACATTCTCATATATATAGATGTAAACAGTACTACATACAGAAGGTGATAGCTAATTTTGTAGTCCGACCACTATATATCGCCACTTTTCCCTTTTTGGCTAAATTTCCAAAATTCAACTTACACCTGCAAAGTGCAGACACATGATTATTTGAGCTAGCTGGTGTACATATATAATTATAGACACAAATCAATACTCTGCTGAATCAATTAGCTATAACCAGTAAATACGTACAAATAAGTGATTTTGTAAATCTTCTAGTCATTCAGGTGGCGGAGCATCCAAGACGGAAGGAGCGTGTTACTGTTGGCTGCAGTGGCGGCTTGTTGTTGAGGCGGATGTGGTGTTTCTTCATCCACATCATAATCTCCAGATGTGCCTCTGCAATTTAGTATTGATCAATTCGATCAACTCATGCATCTACGTGTTAACTAATTACAACTTGAGATGTCCAAAACTTTCATATCAATATTTATATATATACTTGACAGAAGGATCCTGCCATCCTGAGTGAAAGATTGAAATAAAGTAATCGCAGTAGAGCACGTACCCGAAATGCATGGACTGCAATGCCTGAGGGAGAAGGTCACTGCTGGAGGAGTCCAAGCTCTGCCTATGCATCTGTTCCCATTGTGCCTGAGCCTGTGCTTGTGCCTGTGCCTGTCCCCGTACCTGTGCCTGAGCCTGTGACTGTGGAGCTCTGCCGGCTACTGCTTTCTCCTTCTCTTTGACCTATATATCAGATGCATACACATGGCTCAAGCAGCTAAGCTAAAATATCAGAATGGAATTAGGAACACTCAATTATTTTAATTTTGACGTTAATTGTTCATGGATACGGCATACACGTATACTGCATACCTTCTTTGTCAGCAAGTTATTTTGCTCCTGCAACGCCTTATCCTGTCATGGAAAACAAATCCAATCCATCGATCATATGTTCGAATTATATTTTCACATTTAAATTACATGAATATAAAATAAACTGTCTTTTCTTACCTTCTTCTGGAGCGTTGAAATGGATTCGTTCATAAGTTGGTTCTGTATGTGTCCAAACAAAAAATCGAGATCCAGTTAATTTTTTCTTAAACAGACAAAAGAAAACCTCATACACAGGTGTATAAATATGTAGAATATATGCATATAATTCAATCTAGCTACACTACTCAATACTTTCTGGTGTATTCATTGATTTTGTATACCTTTCTAGACCTTATGTGCTTTAAAGCAGAATCAAGTTGCTGCTCCAAATTCTGAAGCTCTTTCATACTCAAGGATTGGAGGTCTTCCCCCATGAAATGACTGCAAATAAGAACATTGAAAAAAAACGTAAAGCTATTTATCAAAACCTAAGAAAAACGCAAATATTTATTCATTTAACAAATTGATGCTTACCTTTGATTTTTCTGTAAAACCTCCACCCTGGCTTTGAGCTTTGCATGCTCCAGAGTCCAGTTTGTCTATACAACATTAAAATTATGGAACAAGCTAGTAATTCAGTAATACAGAAGCATTGCCTTTGAGATGATACTAATTAGGAGAGTGGTGCATATATGGCATACATTTGACTGATCGTGATCCTGATCATGATTCTTTCCAAGAAGCTGCCTCTCTGCGTATGAATATCTTTCATACCTTTCCAGGATTCTTTCCATCCTATCAATAGACGAAAAACTATTAGGCCCGGTTTGGATGGTGGAAAAACATAATATGCAATAAGAATTAGTTTCATTTCCATTAGACTATGTTGTTTGGTTATGTCATCGGTCTAGACTATGAAATAAAAAACAAACTAAATGAGTTTACCGGAGTCCAATTTCATTATAGAAGTGGAATTGAAATATTATCTAAGAGGTGGTATTTCATTTCCTTCACTAGATGGAGTTAAAAGTTTACTTATATAGTCATATAAATTTTAGTCAATTAATGATTAATTACTTAAACGTATTATTTTAAATTTACATATTTAATTTGATATTGGGTATTAATGGAAAACCATTAATAAACTAATTGTTTTAAACCATTTTCTAAACTCAAGTTTCAAATTCTTCCAAACATCACAAATAAAAATGTTAAATCAATTCAATTCTATCCTTAAAAGGAAAATTGCTACAATATCTTGCTCATCATCACATTCCATTCAACAAAACAAGGCCATAGTGAGAACCAAATAACCGTCAACCGAATTTGACACAGTTTCCTTCTTTTTTCTGCATAATTAACAAACATATCAACATGAAAATGGTGTAAGGTGAATTTGAGGTTCTATAATCCGGCTCCAGCTAACCTAACTGTAGATTTTTCTTGTGTCGTTAGCATTGAAATTCTATGCTCGTGGTTAGACAAAAGACATTAAGGGATCATAATCTAATGTTGGAGTATTAGGCTTCATTTGCATAGAATGATTTTAAAACAACGATTTCTACTTGACAGAAAACCTAAATTTGGTAAAGGCTAGGAGACAATAGTAAAGAAATGATTTGATGTGTAGCTTTGTATTAATGTTTATGGCATCGTTCTAGCCCTTGAATAAAGAATCCTAATAGTTTATATTACAATTGAAATGGTTAACTGGTTACTTTCCTCAAAATGATCAATCTTAAGTGTAGCTTTGTATCAGCTGAGTTTAGAGGCGGAGCTACGTTCAGACCTGACGGGGTCCAGACCCCCCTAAGTTTCCGGCAGATCTCATTTTTTATATGTTGCAGAGAGCAAAGTTACTGAGTACGAGTTTGTTTCTGAATATAAACCCTCCATCCAATAGCATACTAACAAGTGTCAAACTCGAACCCCCCTAACTGAAAATTTTGGCTCTACCACTGGCTGAGTTACATATGTATATAATATACCTCAAATACGATTCTTTTTTAATTGAGCTGCTCCATCACATACATTGGATATCTTTTTCTATATAGCTCAAATTATAATTAGTTCATTAGAATAAGAGGAAGTTACATGTATTTGAGATACAATTAAAGAGCCATTTCAAAAATAGAGAACCATTCCGTCTCATACAATCTGAAGGAGCAGGAGATTTCTCAACAAGCTAGAGCGAGCGTTTTGCAATGATATGGGGGATCATATTCACGGGGATGGAAAAAGACAACAGGTTGGCACCCGACCCTTTTGGAGCAACCTATCTAGGGTTTTGTGCGGCAGCGAATCTTTCTTCTTGAAGGCCGTTTGATCGTGTAGGGCCGGCGACATGTGCAGCGGCATTGGTGTTGACGGTGACGTGTGCAGCGACGTCAGTGTTTGGTGGCAGAGAAGGCTCGTGTTCTCAGGTGAGGTAGGAGATCTTGAGGTCATCTCCTAACTGTAAAGGGAGACTGAGGGAGGATCTTGATCTCAACGAGGTGTGGAGGCTCTTCGGGGGCAACTCTAAGGCTGGGTGTGATCACTTTCTAGATCATGGTGTTGCAGAAGAGGCTTGATCTAGTTTGGCTTGTGGGTAGGTCGACCTTCTATTTCTCGGCGTCGAAGGGAGGCAACAGATTGAGTCACCTTACTCCTTGGGTCCTTAAAGCAACTAGGGTTATCTTGCTGGCACTTTGCATGATAGGTGATCAGATTAGGTGGTGATAGGTTTTGAAGGGAGGTTGAGAGCGGCTGAGGCAAGAGCCGAGTTGTCTTGGTAGAGTTCCTATGGTAGAGGAGCGAGGGAGACCACCAGGCAACATGTAGGGGCTCCGACAGTGAGTCCGACATAGGATGATTCTGGAGGAGGGAGTGGAGGAAGATTGGGTTGTGGGACCAGAGTTCTTTTGGGTTGGGTCTTTGGTCTTTCTTTGACCACTATTTCTTCTTGGATTAGCTTCTGCATGTTGGGCTTCTGGAGGAGTAGTGATGATTGTTATCTAGTTTGATGTCTCTCTTTCTTTGCTTGTTAGGTCAGAATAAAGTTCTCGTGTGGACTTCAGTTTTTTAGTTAGTTTTCATTGTAGTGTAAGATCTTTGAGTTGTATTGGAGATTTTCTCCTGGTTGACCAGTCGTTGGACTTATTTTGGAGTTTTACTCCCGCTTGTATTAAAATTGGTCTTAAGTTTTGTTTTTTCTTTTATGGGCTTTATGTAAAATGAGGTGGTGCCAACATACCGCACGTCCTCTATCTTACCATCATGGGTAAAGGAATGTATGTATTCGTGTTGTCTCATACATCTGAGTTTGAAATGTAATTATCATTATTCAAAAAAAAATATTCACAAGATGGTACTGAATCAAAACATCGTTTTAAAGCATATTGCCTTCTTATAATTATTTTCTTCCTGTCCGCATTTCATATCGTCTAGAAATCAAGTTCGTTTTGGATCTTCTCAGATGAATTAAGATGACATGTACCAGATTCAGACTACTTCCTTTTACTAGCAGACACATATCCTCTTTGCGGTTCTATATGTCATATAATATGTAGATGCCCTATATATATATGTACATTTTCTCTTTGTGGTTACATTACTCTCCCTCTAGACGAAACCCTTTTGTGGCTCTCCCCTTTAACCCAGTGTCCCAGTCAATAACTACTCAGGAGATATGTACTGATGTATATGTCCTTTGTGTTTCTTATAATTACAGCTATATATATACAATTATTCAATTATACATAGTGCACTTCAGCGTTAAAGTACTATGAAGTATTACCTAGCTAGCTAGAAAAAAGTACTGTAACAAAATTTAGGAGCTATTATCTGATAATCAAGGATGTAAATCTGGGTAATTGCTAGCTGCAGTCTCAATGGTAGAGCAAGAGAAAAGACAGCAATGGTGTTTGTGTGTGTGTGTGTATATATATATATATGGATGATCAGAAATCCAGTAAAGTTTCTCTTTTCCTTTTGTTTTCTTGTGGGTTATATTATGATGATGAACAGATTCATATCGTACGTACCCTTACAGAAATACCCAGAAAAATATCGATCGCGCGCTTTACTCGATCTCTCTAGTCACTACTCAACCAAGTCTTAAACAGCTAGCTGCTGCTGCTTAATTCAGCTTTTTAGCATGAAATGGATTATATAAACAACTAAACACAAAAATAATTCAACACAAAAAAACCTAGTCGCTAGCTTCTACTACGGTATGAAATGTAAAATTGCCGGAGATGAAAGAACAAGTATGAAATTGTTGAGTAATAAAATGAAATCTTAATGCCCAAGAATAAGAAGATCGAAGTAGTTTGGAAGTCAGATATGACATATACCTAGAATCAGTGGAGTACTCAAAGAGCTTGCCGTTGGTGGAGAAGACGATCAAAGCGACCTCAGCATCACAGAGCACAGAAATCTCATGCGCCTTCTTGAGCAGCCCAGACCTTCTCTTTGAGAAAGTCACCTGCCTATTGATCTTGTTCTCTATTCTCTTCAACTGAACCCTTCCCCTCCCCATGATAATGGATCTCTCTCCTTCTCTCTGGGAAACCAAAAAAGAACCCCCCAAAAAACACCAAGAAAATGGGAAACAGAGAGAGAGAAAGAGGTGGAGAATACAGACGGGGCTTTTCTATATACTAAATAGGTGGTCTGCTATATGACTGGGAGTGACTGATCTGTGGTTTTATTATATGTATATTTATAGGAAAGCTGAGCACCTCTGTGGGATTAGATGAGCGGGTTTCCAAAACCGGAGTGGTTTTGCCAGGGCGTTGTCGAGTTCTCATTGGTCGGAGCCTCTTTGACAGTCGTTTATAGGCTCGAAACCACATATTTTCCCTATTTCAGCTTATTTACCAACGACGCCATCATCGTACCAGCTTGTGTTTCTGAAACAGGGATCATTATTTAATTTCTTCTTTTTTATTTTATTTTTACTTTTATTTTTATGAGGATTTTTACTATATATGTATGTTCTTGGCAATATTTATATTAGCACTGTTTTGGAGTATCATGCTGTGGCCACTATAGTGTTCGTTATTTTTGTGTCAGGGTTCACAGAGGAGTAATTTGCTTGTCAATCCAGTTTTTGCTTTAATTAAAGTGAGATATCATTGGATTGTAATAAGTTGTACTCTTTCTTTTTTTCTTGAATTAGACAAGGCGCCTGCGTTTCTAGCTACTAGCAACAAATAATTGATTGGATTTTAGCTTTTTTGTGATATGAATAATAATCTATGATATTGTATGTATATGTAATACCAAAATTACTATTCATTGTGTCTACCTAAAACATATTCAGACAGTTTTGTATTAGGGTTTTGCCAATTAATCTTGCTGAAATATCTATCGATTTTTTTTTCTGAACTTCATTTCTCTCTACAACATGTACACTTTACAACTCTTTAACTACGGTGTTGTAAGTGTTGCCAAAGATATACTATAATTTTCGTCATTTCAGTATTCCTTAGAGCAACGTAGGTAACAAAATTTGCCAAATTCAAATTTGACATATGACGTATAACAGTATAACTGTCAAAATTGAGGAAGTCCCAACCGAACTGTTAAATTCAACCATTATTATATTATTTCTTCATTAACTACTTACAGAAAAAAAATCCTTAAAACTAGATTTGGCATTGTTCGTTGACCAGACGAAGTCAATCTTCCCGTCCTCCACTACCAACACCAATTTCTTATGGGTGCATGACAAAGAAATTTCTCTCTCTCTCTCTTAATCAACCTCTAGAATTGGATTCCTTGTGTAATTATCTTTCCTTCCATTTACTCTTTTTATGTGATTTGTTCATCTTCTCATATCTTCTTCTTCAGTTTATTCTTCTGCCCAAATTCTTTACTTCTTCGATTTGTTCTTCTTCTACCCAGGTCTTCTTCTTCTTCAAATTGTTCTTCTGTCCAGAAAATCTTCTCTTTTTGAATCAAAATTCAATTTGAAGGTTTGGCTGGTCTGCCATTCTGCCATGAGAGAGCACCTGTGAAGAGAGAGAGAGAGAGAGAGAGAGAGAGAGAGAGAGAGAGGAAAAGAGAAGATTGGTAGTAAACAATCCAAGAAAAGAATTTGACAGTTTCATACGCAATGTCAAATTTGATATTGTGAAGAGCAATGCCAAATCCACATTGGATTGACAGATCCATTGGAGTGAATTCCTCACCCATTTCTTCCCGTTGAGCATCCACCCTGTCAAAAGACAGTTCGGTCGGAGATGCTCTTAAAAGCTCGACAAATAATCAATTGAATTTCAATTTTTTTGTGATATAAATAATAATTTTAGTATTGTATGTAAATTAAAGAACAAAAATCACTATTCATTGTGTCTCCTACACTTACAATTTCAAACTTGGGTTTTGCCTATCTTGCCGAAAAGATCTACTAATATTTTCTTCTCTTTAAACCTCATTTCTCTCTATAACACGCACACTTTCCGAGTTTACGTTGCTATAAATCTACTTCTTTCATTTTGATAGTTTCAGTATTTCTTAGACACTCTTTTGGGAAGACTTATGAGTGGTGTACGTACAAACTACAAAGTGAAGATAGGATAAGTTGGAGTCGACTCATCAAGATTCCGAGAACCATCTACGTACAAACTACAAAGTGAGCTAGCTACAACCTTACTCTCAAAAGAAAGATACACATACAGATGATAATTAATGCAATGCCACTACTTTCAAATGTCAAAGAGGTGGATGCACCCATGTGTTAGAAATTGTGATGACCTGGGTGCTCGATCGTTCTTCGTATCTCTGCATATATATGGAGGCCGCTACGCCGGTGGAACTTAGGCATAAGTGGATGAATATATATTCAAGAGCTAGCCAGTTTAAGGGGCTCAAATATTGTGGGACGAGAAAAGAATAAAGTTGTTAATAGTATACTAACATCCTGATTTGAACAATGCGCATGTTGATTTGCTTTTATGTTTTATAAAATTCTTTTGTATTTAATATTTGAATATTCTCTTTATTTAAAAATATTTAAAGTTTCTTGATCTCATTGTAATTTTCATCTCTACATTTTTTTATTTCAAGGAAAATGGATCTAATTCTCATGTTGAGTTTCAATTATTATTTTATCTATGATTACGTACTGAAAGTCTTAAGTTTTAAATTTTAATTAATTAAATATATTTTAGGTACTTTAAAAATTTAACCATTTTCAGAATCCTCATTGCTCTATTAATATAGATTAGTGATCTGAGTAGTATCCCTCTAATTAGGGTTGAAGTGTCTCTAGATTCTAAGGTATTTTCTGTTATGAATGACTACTTAATTATTTTCAAAAACCGTATATGATTAGAACGAAACGATAAACTCGTGTCATTCATACAACTTTTTTGTTAGACTTACAAAAATCACTCATTAGTCATCACGTTCTTGACAAATATAAATCGATGTTCGGCACTTACTCAATTATACATAAAAATGGTTTAACCATCAATGTGTACGAATGCAGCAAAGCATTGTACAAATTTCTGCAGGCCTTTGGTAAAAGCGGAGAACCAACAACTCCATTGCTCTAAATAAAGGGATCGATTAGCGTGCCTGATCTTACACTGTAAAACATAGACATGGAATGAAGTCGATCCACAGATGCACACAAAGATGTTACTATGTTGGTGAAGGCATTCCTGGCCTCGATTTCAAACTCAAAACCAGACATGGAATTATAATAAAACAAAAAAATTGCAATTCTCGGTTCATTTTGTTTGTTATGGGTCCAGGAAGCCAACTGTATTAATGAAATAGTCCACGTGGGCCGTGGCCCAGCCCAAGTTGCGTAGGATGGGTTAGGAATCTTGTTCTTTACCTTTTTTCCCGGCTTCGTCTGAATCAGGTAAGATATATAGGGACTAGGACTGAAAAGGAAAAAGCATCTCGTAATTTAAGCTTTTATGATAGGGTTGATCAAGACTTAAGAGATAATTAAGGTCAACACTTGTAAGGATGGTTTAATTAGATAGCCATTGGTGTCCCATTTGATCAACTTTATAGTAACATTACACTGACTAGAAAGAGACCTTTGCCTAGTGAAATGATTCGATCAATAACGACGTTTTCAGTGAAGAAGTTATTAGGGTTTGCAGAAGAAAAATTTCTTGTGATTAATCACACAAGGCAACTAAGCAGGGCCGGCCGTGAAGACGGGCCAGACTTGTGTCTAGGGCTTTAAAAGTTTAGGACCCAATTTTTTTATTTTATATATAGATCCGTAAAAAAATAAACTTATGCGTTGTCTGTGTCTCTTTTAGTGTAGTCTTCTATCTTTTCAAAATAATTGCATCTATTAACTAATATATATTTTTTAGCAACAGTGAGATAAATTTTTTAGATTCAGAGAGCTCATAAATATTTCTTGCCTTGGACTTCTGTGGACATCGGACCGGTCCTGCAACTAAGTTTCCTTCTGATTACTTGTCCCTCTTAATCCCTCTCACGTCAAAATACTTTGGAAGAAAGCTCTTGTTAGCTAGCGGGCTAATTGGATTCTAATTGAAAGCAAATCATTAATCAATTAATCCATTGTGGCTTGCTAGGGTTCAAAAAAGGAAAGGAAATACGTAGCATCCAAACAAAAAAGGGGTTTACTCCAGTATTGTATGGCTGGCATTCTCATGGTCATGGGTTTTACGATCAAGAAAGCCCAAAGCAAAGCTGCACACAGATTAATCATACAAGATATACCTATTACGAATCCATATAAATTCTTTAGAAATGTCGATACAAATTCAATACATGCAAATATAGATGTTACTACCACGTACTGTTTCAAGCATAATTACAGTTAAATTGCACAGAACAAGTGCTTGGCTTGATTCTTGAAGAAGATGATGCAACAGTTTCCATATCTTATTTCGCCATGCACGTATTTATTGACAATCAAAGGTTGTCAAAGCATCCACCCAGGAATGAATCCATTCGCATTTTGGCCTAGATTTCCTGCATTCATCTGCTGCTGATGATGATGATCTGAACCCAATGGTGTGTATCTGCACCAACCAAAGTACCAAACAGTTCTATCATGAACAATTGAACTGCCAATATATATCTGCCAATGCAATTTGCAATTAATTGAAAGATAGGTACCCGATTTGCATAACAGAGTTGTTGTTTCCTTGCAGCTGCTGAAAGAAACCTTGCGACTGGGGAGGATAACGGTTGTTTTGGTAGTGAATGTTGTTTTGGCCATAGCCACCGTCCCATGCCAGACGAAGTGGAGCACCTTGCAGATTAGTTTCTTCCAGCTGTTGCATACATTTGTTAATCAGACGTATGTCAGAAAACCAAAGCTTTATTTCAACAAATATCATTGATATCTCACCTTCCTCCTTAAAGATTTGTTAGTTTCAACAAGCATCTGTTCCTGCTCGATCAAATTAAAACACCAGTCATCATATATGATGTTCAAACACATTTTGCCTCCATTGTGGAAGCAAGTAAAGGCATGTATTGGATCATAGCTTACCCTGTTTTGAAGATCAGAAAGCTCGTCCAGCATAAACTGAGTCTGATCAATGAGAACAGAACAAAGGAAAAACCATATCAGTTTATTATCTCTAAAGGAATGCATCACAATCAGTTATCAGATTTGCAGATGTTGATATGAAGTGAAAATGAAGGGTCAAGATTTGTTAGGGTTAGAATACAAATTCATCTATGTGCTTCCTATAGAATCTAAACAGTCCCTACCCGCTGAGAGCATTGGCTAGGCTTCAAACAATATGTGAGACTAATTTAGAGAAAAACTTCACCTTTGTTGACCTAATATGCTTCAGGGATGACTCTAGTTGATGCTCAAGCTGCTCAAGCTCCTTCGTGTTCAGTGGGCCCAAATCCTCCCCCAGAAGATTTCTGCATCATTTGTAATTTAGGACTCTAGCTAGCTAGTATATACAACAATTTCTACCAAGTTTCTTGATTGATTGTTTGAAATTTTGCAGCTTAGTAAACCCTAGCCTAGCTAGCTAGTATTACCTCTGAGATCGTTGGAGGACCTCAACTCTTGCTTTAAGCTTCACATATTCCTGGTAACTGTTCTGCTTGGAACAAAATGGTAATGTAGTAACTATTTTCTTTTGAATAATAGATTACAGATGCATAAAACTAAATAGATTGCATGCATATATTGAGTTACCACCGAATCGAAGAATGATTTAGCATACTTAGTTATATATGAAAGTTTACATAAGGACATGGGGGAAGAGTTTGTACCTGAGTCTCGTTTACAGGTTGGTTGGCTTCCAGGGCACCATAACTGCACCCTTGGTACTTTTCAAGCGTTTTCATCATGCTAAAATACAAGTTTAAAACAAATTGATCAAACACAAATCATTACTATTACACATAAATAAATAATCTGTGGGATTTTAATATATGAAAGAAATGGGTTGCAACCAATTTCATCACATGTATATTTCACAAAAACCTCATTATAATTAGAAGAGCCAAATGCAGGACTTCACAGTTTACATATGTTTGCCTGAATAGGGTAAGTTAGGATAAGTCCACCTATACTACGATTTAATTAAGAAAGATCTTTCAACATTATCATCTATGAGGTCGAGGTCCAGGTCATGAATCATCAACACTGAAAGAGTGAAAGAGATTAAAAAAAATGCAAGGTCGAAATTAATGTAACGAGCTTTCTTAATTGATACTTTGATCAATCCTGCACTAAAACACGAAATATTATAAGGTACATACTTGTTTGTGATACGTACATTTACCGATATAACAACAAATTTGTTGTTATTTTGGTCAATGTAGTTATTATTTAGGTAATATTTATACTATTAAAAGTAATTACTCAACTTAAGACAATTTACAAGTTTATATATAACTTGTTGTCATTGTAGTAACTTTGTACAATTATATGTAAATGTATAAAATAAATTTAGTAATTTTTTGTGAATGTTGTTGTGAAAGTTGTAAATTTTACTCATTTAACTACTTATTTTTGTTCAATTAATAATAAATGGGTGTATGGTATGCATCTCAGTACCGTAAACAACCTCTTAAACACACAATAGTATGCAACAACATGGGCAAAGAGTCACTCATCATTCCAAATCGAGGTGAGAAACACATTCATTGACGATGAAAATCATTCATCACTGGCTTTTAGTGAAAAAGTGCATGTTAAATCATGATTTAGTCTATTCAAGTATATGAGGGAATGACATTAAGAGGAACCAAGCATTTTCTGACAAACTTAATTAATATAGCAATACCAAACTCAGATAACACAAACTGATCAATAAGGTTGATTTGTACACTATTAAAATGATCCAAGGACCTTGAATTTTCAAACTTAAAGCCTCAATTTTACATATGGTATAATTTATGGGGGAGCCTAAAGTAAGAATATCCACCAGTCTTACACCTAAAATGTCTTGATTGTCCAACATTGGAATAGCTTTTTGACTTCTAGCATGCACTAGGCCTCTTCTTCTGAGCTTTGTGCTGAGTTAAGCAAATTTCTTTCTTACCAGATCAAAAACTTCAAAAAGCTAAATGATGATTAGTAAAAAAAGGTCAGATTTTCCAAGAGGGAAGTTGTAATTTTTTTGGATGAAGCATTACTGTTAGTCATATCACTACTAGTTTAGCTATGGAATTTTTTAGGGTACATACTTGTTTGTGGTACCTACATTTACCATATAACAACAAATTTGTTGTCATTTTGGTAAATTTAGTTATTATTTAGGTAATATTTGTTCTATTAGAGGTAATATATTACTCAACTTAAGACAATTTACAAGTTTATATATAATTTGTCGCCATTGTAGTAACTTGGTACAATTATATGTAAATGTATAAAATAAATGTAGTATTTTTGTTGTGAATGTTGTAAATTTTATTGTGAATATTGTAAATTTTACTCATTTAACTACTTATTTTTATTTAAATAATGATAAATAAATATATGTTATACATTACAGTACCGTAGACAACCCCGTTTATCTATATTAATTCAATTTAAGGCAAAATAAAGCTTCAAGATATGCAGCTTTATGGGTAAAGACTACAAAGAGGCAGCCTTTTTTTTCATCTCTTGGTAAAAATTCATTAATCTAATTGCAACACAAAGTACAGCATGCAGCAAAATTACACATCAAGTATCAAATCACCTGGCACCGAATCATAACAGTGAACTAGTTATCTGTCTGTCAGTCTAGGAAATGACAAATTCACTGGAATATACTAAAGTTCAAGTTAAACTGATAAAATCAGAGGCTTGTTTTACGTTTTGACATTATGAGTGAAAGATGATCTTGTTCAGTTCAAAGTTCAAACATATAAAATTGATAATTATTATGAAAAAATAACGATTTAAATTAAGAAAAGATCGAGTGAAAAATGTAGATATGCTAAACTTCCTATATAAGCTATAAATAGAAAGAATTCGAAATAAGTAAATCCCATGTAAATTAGAGATCGAATTAGGAAATTCCTTGACGTGTCTAATAACTACTCCAAAAGTACAATCCGGAAAACCCATGTCTTTATTTATGAGACATTATAGTCTTACTCTTTATAACTAGTTTTATTAATTTCTAGCTTGCTGCAGCATGAACTAATTTTAACCAAATAACCATAGAAATATTTATGTAGGAAAATATACTGACACAGTGATTTATCAGTATCAAAAACTTCAAAAAAAATCAAAGCTTTTACTAGAATAATAAGAAAAAGAAAAAGAAAATATGCCAGATCTTCAATTAAGAGACGAACTCAGAAAAGGCTTTCTTTTTCCTCACACGCAGCAGATCAAATAAGTTAAACTAATGATTCAAGAATAAGATGAACGACGAAGATCGAAAACATTAAGAAAAAGGTTGAAGAACAGAAGAAGAAAAAAACTCGAATCTTGCTTAAGAAAGTTAACCGCAAGCACACAATAAGGATCGATTATCAAAACACAAAACACACAGATTCTGCATCCCTTAATCTTGAGCATCCGTATGCATCACAACCATTCAAAGCTTCCCATATATGAATAATCAGAATACATGATATATAATATATATTCTGATATATATACCTCAAGCTGCTGCAGAACTCATAGAGCTTCCCACGGCCAGAGAAAATAATAAGAGCAACCTCAGCATCACAGAGAACTGAGAGCTCATAAGCTTTCTTGAGCAGGCCATTTCTTCTCTTGGCAAAAGTGACCTGCCTGTTGATTTGATTCTCTATCCTCTTGAGCTCAACTCTCCCTCTCCCCATTTTTTTCCAAAAACTAAAACCCAACCAACCACCCTTTTCTGATCTATCTATTTATCCCTCTACCTCTCCTGGCCTAGTCTTGGTTAGATCAGAGGTAGACAAAACTCTCTGAGAGGAAAGCTCTGTGTTTTAGGGTACCAAAAGGGGTAAAGGGATAAGTGCAATATGAGGGAAATGGGAAACCCCTAGAAAAAATATATATAAAGGCATTTGTATTTTAGCTTTGGCTTTATTATTGCCTATCTCCTCCTCCTCCTCCTCACGTACTGTACTGGACTGTAGAGGACATGTATGATATTTTAGACATTCTAGTGTATGCAGATTCCATTCTCAGGTTTTTGCCTTGTTTCACTCTCTATGGTCCAGGTTTTCCACTACATCATCTTCCATTCATACACGTCAGTTTTTTGGTTTTCTTCTTTTTTCATTGTGTCTTCTACTACATCATCTTTTAATTCTCATTATACGACGGTTCTCATTAAAAGTTCTCATTTCACATATATTCTAAATAATTTTCGTTATAAACTCCTAATTATAAGCTTTTATTTACATACATTCTATTTTATTTGTTTATATATAGTAAAATTATCAGTACCATGAAATGTCTAGGTTACCTTGTAATGCCTAGGGGACGTCGAAGAACAACCTTAGCAGGTGCATTCTTGTCGATTCGTAGCTATTGAGCACTCGATTCATGTCAGAATTCAGAGTCATGCTAATATTCTTTCCTTTTTCACATATTCATTAGACTGAAAGAAAAAAAAATACAAAATTTTCCTAAAGAGTAGCAGATGGCACTACATTAATTTAGCAAACTACAACGATCTCATAACTATAGTTACATCAATAGAGCACCAAGTCTTGCGACCCACCAATTTCCAGTAGCTTAATTGTTAACTATTATCTAGGGTTCATGACTTCATCCTGATTGCCTTGGCTTGAGTTGATACATACTGATGAAGTACTGCTCTACCAATTAAAATTAAAAGTATATACAACATAACAAATTAGAAGGACAATTTGAACATGATTCAAAGTTTCATGCTCTCAATTGTAACCACCACATGTTACCGAGCTGTTAGGAGCTTAAAAATGGAACTTTCCTACACGTACAAATTCTAATCCTGTCGACAGTGATTGTAGTTAAATGATTTAAATCTCAATATATTATTAGTGTTTAGAGAGAGTAAACTTTGTGACAAGATGTCCTGGCACATTTTTGTCTCTAGAGCCTATAAAGCTTTTGAGGAGATGGTGTGATATCTTGTTCAAGAAATTAAAGAAAACGTTTCCTCTTTTTGTCAGATGAACTCGCTTATCATCATCTTGCAAGGTTGGCCACCAAGCTTCATGGTGGCTTTGTCAAACTAGTTTAAGACTATGGGACGCTGATCTAGAACAGATGATATTAGAAATTGAAGAGAGAATTGATTCACAAGTTCAAATCCGGTATGTTGTAGATTTGATATTTAGTGTCTGAATGATTATTGTAATACCTTTTTGGAAGCAGAACAACCCTACGAATCAAAAGCGTTGTTTCGCAAGACATATGAGCTTTTTTAACCATCTGAGTCCGTTTAGAGCTTCAAAATGCAGCTTTTCTATTTTCAGATAATTATTTTTAATAGTTTGTTTTGGATTTTGTTTAATCCTTGAGGTTTTAGGTTTTATGTCCTACGGTTTGTTTACTCCTATATAAGGAGCTTTATCAGTATGTTGTATTCGACCATCTTATAATTCAATAAACATTTGAGTTTTATCAAAACCTCGTGGATTCGAGTTCGACTTGTAGATTTCAATCAACCTATTATTTACCTATACTCCGCTGCATCAAACGCAATCGAGAGGAACTGAGGCATCTGTTCCCTCACTTTTGCCATAAACTCTGGATTTTATTAGTGGAGCAGATCCATGTCAAATGTCGAGAACTTTGTCAGCTTGTTGATAAGATGAGTGCCCTCTCCATGATACCCACAATACTTTCGGGTTTCTTCTCTCGTCAACCTCAAGGGTGGGTGTTTCCTTGCAAAGAGGGGTGGGATTAGGCTCTTGTTCTCGTTACACAGCACCTTATAAGTGGTGTTCAAGAGCGTAAATCGTTCCTGAGCCACCGTTATTGCCCTCGTGTAACTTGTGTCTTGATAACTGGTATTTCCTTTCCTATCTGAGGAGTTACCCTGTTGAGCGGTCTTACTATTGTTTCCCCTCTTTTCCCTCCTCGAGACGGGCATGTTGACTGATCGGCTACTCCATTCCACGCCTTGACCTCTTGGATTAGCTGCACAGGAGACCCGAGCTTACCATCTGCCTTCTTCTTCTCAGCCCCGCATCCTCCGTAGGTGTTCTGGTCTGCCTGGCATGCCATATAGCTACCTCCATCAGCTCATCATAATCATGAGGCTTCTCAATCCTTACCTCATACAGGAACTTCTCGAGCAGCAATCCCTAAATGCATGCCTTTTCTGCTACCTTCTTGTCAAAATTCTTGACCCTTGTCGTGGTCCCCTTGCCATCGGTTAACAAATGCCTTCAACTTCTCATACCGGTCTTGCTTCACCTTAAAAAGTTGCACGATGTTCTGCCCATCCGTCCGTAGGATGAAACAAGTTGACAAACATATCAGCCAACTGTTTGAAGCAGTTTATAGAACCACCCAGGAGCTCATAGAACCAACTCAGAGCCTCCCGCGACAAGGTCTTCTGGAAAATGTTACAGCACACGATATCCGTCTATCCCGTCAAGTAAGTGTGAGATTTGAAATTGTTAAGAAACAAGTGAGGGTCGTCGTCCCCGTTGTAGCTTAATTTCAATGGCTTACTTGCACAAGGCGCACTGCCCGAGTTACGGCTCTTGTAAATGGTCATACCCGCTCCTCAAAACTCGTACGGGCGAAATTATGGGTCGTCCTTCTTTCCGCGTCCTCCATTCTTCCAGATAGACTTGCCAAATTCTCTCGGATGGCCCTCAGGGTTATCTCCATCTCAGTTTTTCCACCTCTGCTGCTCCCAAGAGCCAACAGCGAGCGGCGGACCTTCTTCCGTCATCTCGTTCGAGAAAAAATTTACCCTGACATGGACTATCCTTTGCCTGTCCGATGTAGGCACTTCAGGGCGGGAGCGTTCCGGTAACACCCGGCCCTAAAATTTACCTTTTTACCGGAATCAGGCGAGTTACAGAGGGTTGTAACCGCGTTGTTAGTCTTCCGTGAACTAATATTGGAGTTTAATAGCGAGATATTCTTGATTCTGGGGGAAGATAGAATTAATGCCTCAATGTGGTAGATTATGTTAATACGTGTCATCCGGTATGTCCGGAATGTTTTTCAAAGCTTCCGTCTATTTTCTACGAAATTACATTTGGTAAATCAGTAAGAGGTAAATGGTAAAAAGTGAAATTCATTCCGGGTCATTGGATCAAGACCCATGGATTTTGGGCCGTCCATTTCTTCTATTTAAAGAGAGGAAAAACTTTGACATCGGTCAACAACTCCCCTTCTCTCTCTCTCGACTTCTCTCGGCCGAGCCGGCAACCTCGATGGTGCTCTGCCGTCTGGCCACCACTGGCCGGCGGACCACCACCGTTCGCTTCCTCTCCTTCTACTCTACCAAACCCTACCCTCAGCTCACCGAAACTTCCACCGTGGAGGGAGATCGACCAAGGAGAGGCGCGGCGGTCAACGACCATTTTCTGGTGGAAAGGTGCGTGACCGGTATATTCTTTCTCCCTTCTTCTTCTTCTTCTTCTTCTTCCTACCCTTGCCTCTTGATGTTTGATTTGATCTCTAAGTCGAAAAGCCCCTATCCTTTGTCTTCTGGGTTTTCTGTTCTTCCTCCAGCGACCGAGTTCTTCGAACTCTCAGTGGCCTTCTCAGCCTTCTGGTGACAACCTAACCGCAGCAGAGGCTTCTGGAGAGAACTCGAGGTGGTGAGGTGCTGGTTTGGTGGAGGTAGTGACCGAGGCAGTACTAGGGAGTACCCAGAGCTCCTACAAGTCGAGTCTGAGGTTGATGGAGCTACTGGAAGATCGATTTTGAGCTCTTGGGAGGTAAGGCTGCGCTTGTAGGGCACTGTATAGTTATTGTTGTGTTGTTGTTGTTGTTAAAGTTGTAATTAAATCGTGTTTCTGTCCCTGTATGTCGTAACTTGGAAACGAAGAAAACGGGAAAACTCTAGCAAAATTCTGGCAAGTTGACCGGAATCCGGCAAGAGATTCCGGCAAGTTGCTAGAATCTGGTGACTATTCCGGTGATCCAATGAAACCGACAAAGTAACGAGGAGGTAGTCTTCGACTCTTTTTAAAAATGTGTCGTTTCCGTTTAATTGAGTTTAAGGTCGTAATCGGAAAGTTACGTATAAGAAAATTTACTAAAAATAGAAACTAACCGTAATTGAAATTTTTCTATTTTAGGAAACATTCTATTTTGAAAAAGTTTCTGCTTTGGGACAGTTTCCATTTTTGGAAAGTGACTAGTAAAACGATTGGAGTTTGACAAATTTTGGTTAAATGTTGGATTGTTATCAGAGGATGATAACTATATCCGAAAATATCAAGTTGACCGTTTTAAGTAAAATTAGGCGATTCACGTAAATCGATAAATCGACTCAAGGTTAAAGATTTGGTTTTAGACTATTTGGTGTCCATAATAATTCAACAACGAATTATTATGTGACACCCTACAAATGAAACATGGTTAAGGAAAGTTCGGGAGTTAAGTCGGACTTTCGGTAAATAAGCAAAGAGTCGATAACTGGAAAAGTAAGTCAAAAGGGTTAAAAAGGAATTGGTTGGTCAACTTGGTCAATGTGGTCATTCCTGGTCAAACTAGGAATGTTGAGGTCAACATGACTGTTATTGTTTTTTCGTTGCTATGCTACTCTATTCTGCAGTGACTCATGCGACGAGGTAGCTTACGTGGTGACCTCGGTTCACCGAGGTGGTTCTTGGAAGTTTGGAGTTTATGTAAGGAACGACAAATCCAGGTAGGGAAGCTAATCCCTCTTTGATAGTGGTTTTGCCATTATATTATATTTATGTATATGGATGTTGTATATAAGTATGGTGGAATGTTTGTGGATACTTCAGCGGAGAGATTAAATCTTGGGTTTGCAATATGCGTATGATATTCAGAATAGTTTATCAACTGATAATTAGAAAAGCGTGATTCTCCCGGTTAAAACGTTATTTCAAATAAGTGGTACGTGTGGCTTCATCCATGAGTACAGGTTACGTAGGCAGTCTGACCGGGTTTCGGGTGCAGTCACAAATAATATTTAGACCCTAGATCCTCTAAAGTAATTAGTTTGAAATCCAAATACGAAAATCGGGATAACCTCCTGTTGTGAGGTCTATTCCGGTATCGTTTGGACTGTTAAAAATGGTTTGGGAAAAAGGTTATCCCTTCTTAAGGGTGGTTACGAGTGAATCTCTCTTGAGATAGGTCCCGCACGTCCTATCTCGGGTTTAGGGAGGTAAACTCAGGGCAGAGCGTGATAGTTCCCATGCTCTTTCTATATTGTCAGCCAGACCGGGTGCCTCTCTTTGGTCTACCCCCACCCTGCGTCAGTGAACTCATCAAGGTGGCATATCTCGCTCGAGGCACTACTCCCGCCCCGCAAAATCTGCACGGTCCTCAACCCTCTGTCTCTCCAAGCCATCTATCTGCGCCTTCATCCCCTCTACCATGTCTGCTACTCGACGACTTCCAATCGATCTAAATCTCTGTTGGTTCCATCTATGGTCCTTTCTCTAGTCTCGTCTTCAACCACGCCTATGATCATAAAACCCTTACCCAGCATTTCGAGGGCTTTCTCGGGATTCCTCCCTTCTCTTCCCATTCCTTCTCCTTGTCCTTCACTTAGCTCAACCATCGAGTCACGCTAGCTATTGGTTAGAAAATTCCTACAGACGACGCCAATTGTTTCTGTAAAATCCCTTAAGGTCTTGAGAATCACGACTGGATTGTGGACCGAAGCTTCTTTCCTGCAAGAAGGGTCACAACAGGGACTTTCCAATCTTACCCTCTCCGATGATTAAGTCAGCAGTTGAATGGTATGCACGTAAATAGTGTAAGTAAGATTTCAGTAACATTACAAGGTTGCTGGCGGGTCATATTTATAGCCCATGCCAGAACAATTTATATTTCAGTTGCCCGTCGATGTTGGACAAATACCCCTTCTGGTGTTTACTAGTGGCTTGCTACAAATTCCGCCTTGGCAGGCCTGGGTCGCCAAACTCAGCACACTTAGGTCCGATGTCTTTTACTCACTTGGTTACTATTACCATCGACAACAATGTGTTCGTGTAATCGTTCAACAATGTGTTCGATGTCTTGACAATTTATATTACTATCGACAACAATGTGTTCGTGTAATCGTTCAAAATTTCTTAACCTTCCTTGTTGAAAATGTTAGGAAAATTATTTTTTATACCCGGAACATCACATGGCATATGGTCCTCTTTAATTTCATTAGTTTAACTGTTTCGTATTTATTTCTGATTGGTGCATTTAATTACTTTTATATATATATTTTCACCCCTATTGGTTTCCACATGAATCTGAACTATATGATTGGTTAGAAACACCAAATGACAGTGACACGTGATGTTCCGGATACATGAAATAATTACTCAAGATGTTAATCGAGGGTAATTAAGAGATGCCACACGAGATTAATAAATAACAGTACATTGGAACTTGGAATTTTAATCAAAGTAAACATCTCTAATCTCTTGGCCAATGACTGGTCGCTGTCAGAAAAATGAGAGCACGTCAGGTTGTCAACCAGTTGGAGCTGGCTGTGAAAAGTGAGATAGTAACGTGTCGATCAACCACTGGTTGGTGTTCAATTTTGGTGCAACTGACAGGTGACGCTGATGTTCGAGACCGTACTGTAATTATTCCATTAGAGAACACGCGTCGCAGAAAAACTACTTTATTAACCAACGGTAAATCGTACGAGGCTCCACTCCACCCATCCGTACACTAAACTGTTCCTGCGGATACTAGGAGACATCCCAAAATTAACTTTTGGTTCTTAACAGTAGCTTCCAGTTTTTCACACTGTTACCACCAGGTGACCAAGGATTTGAAAATTTAATTTCATTGTAAAAGGAATATATATATATATATATATGTATGTATGGTATGGCTAAGATTACTTACTATATACAATTGAGTTTGACAAATAAAAAGTAAAAATTGGTATGTTAAGTCATCAAGACACATCATCGACTAAAAATACAATGCACGTCGATATAAATTAAAAGACAGTATTATCCTTTTTAATTCTATAA
This sequence comes from Comarum palustre, assembly GCA_951800085.1. Taxonomy (NCBI): domain Eukaryota; kingdom Viridiplantae; phylum Streptophyta; class Magnoliopsida; order Rosales; family Rosaceae; genus Comarum; species Comarum palustre. The sequence continues at coordinate 21,728,167 of OX637576.1, read as the reverse complement.
TTCTAAATTACTTTGTCTTTCTTTTATTACAAAATACATTTTTTTCGTGTTTTTGTTTTCACAACTCTTAGTATAGCCATATGGATTTAAACACAAAAATATATGTATATATTGGTCCAAGAAAAGAAAATTATATGTATATAAATGTATATATTATCTTAAAAAACAAAATAACATTATATATATATTTACAAGACATGTATATTATATAATTTTTGTTTGACGAATTAGAAATAATCTATATATAGCTCATTTAGAAAAAATTTAATTTGTATATAACTTATTTCTTGGATGAATTATAATCCAAATTATATTATATTAGTGTTATCTTATAGATTATAATTATTTTCTAAAGGACTAGGGTTAGAGTTTAGAGTTTCTTTGACAAAATTAATTCATATTTAAAAAATAATTAATACTCATCTAGTTCAATATGTTACATTATGTTATACATAATTAGTGGTTACTATTAATATGTAATATTTGTTTCCATTTTTTAGAGAAAGTTCATTAATATCATTGATTCACCCTTTGATAGATATAAGGAAATAGAAATGGTAAAATTGGTAATATAATCTTACGATTTGTCTAGTTATATTATGTGAAATTGAAAATAGATATTTTAATTTACTTATATGACATGCCACATAGAATTAAAGCTACAAATTTTAAGTCCCTAGCATTTTTGACCTTTTTATTGCGTGTTATTTAATTGTTTGATTAATGTATGCAATTATATGGATGACACATTCAAATCCGAAAAGACCAGTCAGATGGATGCTCCATATGTAATCGATTATTTTGAACGACAGACTTGTACTGATAGAAAGAAGCTAGCTAGAATAGTAGTTCTCACCTGCAAAGGTACAATCAGATATGAGTATTGTAATTTTGATGGGGTAGCTCTATATATACATAGCCTAGTCATTTTCATGAATCCATGTGAAACCATTGTTTGGTTTTCTTTGATGTTCGGCCAAATGCACCAAAATGAATGGCGTTACATGTATATGATTTAAATGATCATACTAAAAGAACCAACCACGTGAAATACTTGTATAACTTCGTTAGAGATAGAACTTGTTTGCAGATTTAAATTGACCGGACAACAGGGATATGTGCCAGAGGTCAGATTAACTACGATCTTATTGTGTGTCGTTGTCTCAAAATCAATTGCAGCTGGGTTGAAAGACTGGTTTCGCTAACTGTCTTCAAGCTTCGATCAAGACTGTTCATGTATAGTAAGTCAATCGAGCAAATGCAGCTACTCAATTATTTTATGTGTGTGAGTAAATCATTTTTAGGCACTTAGCTAAGTATTTGATCCACTATAAAACTAAAAAGTTAACATCGATCTAGTTCCAGAGAGGGGTTGAGGGAGCTGGGATGGACGTAGATAAGTTTTAATTTGTGGGGTGACAAGTGGAAAACCTTGAAGGGAAAACAATCATTTTGCAGACTGTGTTCCAAAATATTCTTCTTGTTTAATTTGTATCTGATTATTTGAATGTATTGTGTATTTAGGTGGCAAAATTAATCTCATAGACTTCATATTGTGAGGTTTGGTCTTTACTCAGTTGTCATAACTCCCGTTAGTATGATTATGTTGGCATCTATATACAAATAGAGAAGATTATGAACAAAGAAATTCTAATTTAGTTTAGAACTTATTTATACATTATTTAATATGTATGCTTGATTAACTGTCATATATGTGTAATTGGTATAAGTTATTGACAGAGCTATGTGTGTGATTAAGTCCTAACATGGTTAGGATCTCATTCTCATAATATCTATAATTATAGAAGGGAATGTATGCTTGAGAATTTGATCTAATTTGATTAGTTATTTGATGCAGGTAATACGTGAGAAAAGATTTATTGTTTTAATAGAACGTACATGTGCCTTTATTATTATTTGATTAGTGAATCTTGAAAGAAATGCAAGAAGCCTAGTACGGTTTCCTTACTTGAGAGTAATCACGTGAAGACTTGACATTGAATATGAGTATTTTACTGCTATATAGTGGAACAACAAGTATTTAGAAAATACATTTGGAGTGTATTCTTTAGAGACTATCTTTACACACATAGCGTTTAAGAGATAGTATTTCCGCTGTCATATTCTGTGATGTCACAAGTTCAACTATTCCTTGTTGAGTTAAACTTGTTATATGTGTGAGTGTAATTTTCTCATGATTTGGAGAGAAGATTATTGAAGTCTCAAGGATACGAACAGTTCCTTGAAAAAAGAAAAAGAAAGTTGTCTGTCTAGATAGATAGAAATTTGTATTAGAATAGGGTTTACAAGTGGTGTAAGACTCTACACAAATTCATCTAGTTGAGATCGTTTTCTGAGCTTGTGTTCCGCTGTGTTTTTTTCTCTTATTTGAGGTATCTACACAACATCAAAAATCTGGCGTTTTATTCTTTATTTTCTGTCCAGATCGTCAGGGATTGAAATCGTGTTTCAATCCCCACTGCACATTCCACAATACCTTCATTTGGTACCAGAGCGGGTCACTAGAGATACTTAGTGAGGTCCGTGGGTTAGGTTTTTAGATGGAATATGATGCAGTTACTGGTTCATTCAATTGTCTTTCTCTCTTATAAATTATCGGTAAGTCATTCCAAGACTTTTGAGGCAAGAATCGAACCCAAGAAAAATGTACAATCTTGTTCTTTTTCTTCTATCAATAATTGCAATACTTCTGATAATTTTGATGATTCTACAGATTTGTTAGGTTTACTCAAAGAATTTAAGGTGTTTCTTAAAAAAATTCTTCTACTAAGCTCTCCAAATCTTCATGTATTAAAAAAATCTAAGGGTTGTGATTGTGGTGTTATGACCATTCTTTGTGCAAGTATGATAACAGGTGTCTTGGATTAAAAAGTAAAGATGAGTTAAAGTCTCAGAATGAACCACAACACAGTCTCACAATTCGTTTTTCAAATGAACAATGTGTACCACTCAACAGAATTGAAGATTTGGTTTATGGTCATGAACCGTTCAATTCGAAGCATAAACTAGCCCTTACCAATGGCTTGAGAGAGCGTAACTTCGAAATGCCAATGAAGAAGGACGTACAACCATTACATGGTGGTTCCTTACAGTAAGAGAAAGACCATGAAATACTTCGCCCCTCAAGGAAAGAGCAATATGTTTCCAACCGGCTATATGATGGTAATTTGATAAATTATCCTTCTGTTGAAGAAGCATCAAAAGAAGAAAGGAAGAACCAGGGGTACCTTGAGCAACCTATGCAGCCTCAGAGAATCTACTACTCGGAAAGAATTCTCAGGGAATAGACAGAGTTGCTGAATCGATTGTCAAAATCTGATGATTCATATGGTCCTCAGTTTCTCGTTTCTCACTCATGCTCTGACATCACCCACCAGGATTTAATTACAGGAGTTAAGAAATTGCATGATCATGCAAATTTGCCTCCCTAGACTGAACAACAATCCTCTTCAACTGTATATGTGGATGCTCAATCTGTTAATGATGGACTTGCCCAACTGTAAAAGTACAGAGTTTGCTGACTTAATTTGTGAGATGAATGCTAAGCGTTTGCAAGATGCAGATGGTGAATTAAAGCCAGCATTGCTAAACCCTGCGGATACTAAAGAGTTCACAAATAGGGATAGGACACAAACAGCTTGAAAGGTACCCATAAGAATCTTGTGGCTGACGACATTAATTGCCGAAGCTGTACTAGAGTGTCCACATGTAAGTCAGATACCTTCTATGAAGCACCATGAGGTTTCTGCATCTACTCATTCAGAGCTTGATCAGGATGAGTCTACCGGGAAGAATTCAAATACTGCTGACAATATAGGCCATGCACAAGTTGTTACCTGTACTCCAGTGTAGGGAGACATAATTATTGATATCGAGGAGCGATTTCCTTGTGATTTCCTGTCTGATATATTCTCCAAGGCCATACTTTCTGAAGGCTCCCTTGATGTTGGTTTACTACAGAAGGATGGAGCGGGTTTGAGCATAAACATGGAAAATCATGATCCTAAGCGCTGGTCATTTTTCCAAAAGTTGGCTCAAGAAAGGGCTGATCAACAAGATGTATCTCTTATGGACCAGGATCTTGGTTTTCCTTCTGCAATTAGAAATTTTGAGGAAGATAGTAAATCATATCATCATACACCTTTACTAATAGATGGAGTTCCCATGACCCATATGAATTCTCAGCCTAATTTTGAAGAAGATGTTAGCAGAGAAACTGGATTGACTAAAGCTAATTATGATCACCCGCAACTAAAGGAAACTGAAAGTATGCAGTTTGAGGCCATGATGGAAAACTTAAGAGTACCACAGTCTGATTATGAGCAAGGAAAATCTATAAGTAGAAATGTTGGTTTACCTCCTTTAAATCCTTCATTGGGAGGGTTTGATATCAGTACCTTGCAGTTGATAAAGAATGAAGATCTAGAACAGATGAAGGAATTGGGTTCTGGCACCTTTGGGACTGTGTATCACGGAAAATGGAGAGGGAGTGATGTTGCCATTAAGAGACTAAGTAAGAGCTGCTTCACTGGGAGATCATTAGAGCAAGAGAGACTGCATGTAGAGTTCTGGCGGGAAGCTGACATTCTATCAAAGCTTCACCATCCAAATGTATGCCATTTTATGGTGTAGTGTACGATGGGCCAGGGGGAACACTAGCTACCGTAACTGAGTACATGGTTCATGGTTCTCTTAGGCATGTTTTGCTTCAAAAAGATAGGTATCTTGATCGTCGCAAGTGATTAATAATTGTTATGGATGCAGCATTTGGAATGGAATATTTACACTCAAAGAATATTTAACTCAAGTGCTTGTTGACAGAGGCAACTCAATCTTTAGTGCGTTCTTTGCTTTGTTATTGTTTATTTTTCTGTGTTGTGTGTGCAGGTTAAAGTTAAGAAAAGTTGAAGAAGACTTGAAATTCAATCAAAACAGTGTTTTTACAGAAAGAGTTGGCCAACTTTAGAAAGCCTTAGTTTTTCGCTCACAAGACCTGAGAATGTGTGTTTTATATCAAAATAAAGATCATTTTACTGCTATATCGTGGAACAAGTATTTAGAAAATACATTTGGAGCGTATTCTTTGGATACTATCTTTGCACACATAGCGTTTGAGAGATAATATTTCCGCTGTCATATTCTGTGAGGTCGCAAGTTTAACTGTTTCTTGTTGAGTTGAACTTGTTATATGTGTGAGTGTAATTCTCTCATGATTTGGAGAGAAGATTATTGAAGTCTCAAAGATACGAACAGTTCCTTGAAGAAATAATAAGAAAGTTGTCTGTCTAGATAGATAAGAATGTGTATTAGAATAGGGTTTACAAGTGGTGTAAGACTCTACACAAATTCATCTAGTTAAGATTGTTTTTTGAGCTTGTGCTCCGCTTTGCTTTTTCCTCTGATTTAAGGTTTTTACACAACATCAAAAATCTGGTGTTTTATTCTTTATTTTCTATCCAGATGCAATTGTGTGGAAGAGGATCTCAAAGATAGAAGAAGAACCACCCCCTGAGAATGTGTTTTTTTGGTCGTCTAAGAATGTCTTACGTAAAGAAAAAAGAAGATCGAGAAAAAAAAGAAAAAGTGGCACTACCAGAATAAGTATCATAGCCGACGAATATTTAATTAGCAGGCCGACGAAATTTTTTTTCGTCGGCTAAAGTCCATTTTAGCCGACGAAAAAAAATTTCGTCGCCTAAGTGAAATTTTCGTCGGCTAAAGTGGACTTTTAGCCGACGAAAAAAACTTTCGTCGCCTAAGTTAAATTTTCGTCGGCTAAAAGTCCACTTTAGCCGACGAAATGTTGTGTCGTCGGCTAAAATAGTTTTTTTCGTCGGCTATAGTCTGTGAACTATAGCCGACGAAATTTTAAAACTTTGGCCGACGATATATATAATTTCGTCGGCTAAAATGCTTTATATTTCCAGATCTAGACAGTAGCTGATTTGAAAGAAAAAACGAGAGAAAAAGTTTTGGGGTTGGCGAAATTGTTGGGTGTTGTCGAAATCTGTCCGAAATTAGTTTGTGGCGCTATATATAGGTACGTATATGTATATATCTTGTTTTTGAGTTGATTTAAGAGTTTTATTTTCGTTATGCACATTGATTTTGAATTTTAATTAGAGTTGATTATATTGTGTTTTAATTAGAGTTGATTATATTGTGTTTTAATTAGAGTTGATTATATTGTGTTTTGAGTGTGATTGAGTTGATCGATTTGGGTTTGATAATATATATGAAGTTGTTGATATATATATATATATTAATTAGTAATTATTATATATATTAATTGTACGTTAACTCAGATATAATATAAATTGAATGATTCGTAAATTTAATTAATTAGCGTTTATACATATATATTATGTTATTTTCTCAGGATATGGATAAGAGTTGGATTTCGCTTCCAAAATGGGACAAAAGATATGCTAAAGGAGTTGTTAGTTTTATTGAATATGTGATCAATAATGCTAAAGGGAATACAATTTTCTATTGTCCGTGCACTAAATGTCAGTGTCGCAGCGATATGTATCAATTTCCAATTGACAAGGTTTGGCAGCACCTTCAAAGTAATGGGTTTTGGGAGAAGTACACATGTTGGATATATCACGGTGAAACATCATCAAGGGGTCCGCATGATCATGGGCAATTTTCTGAGACGGGCAGTACATCCAACGATCCAACAACGGCCTTCATCAACGATATGTTTCCTTATGAGAGGGGTGTATGCTCTGAAGGACCGTATATGTCTGACCCGGTGCAGCCCTTCCCTAGAGTTGTCAACACTGCTGGTATTGACAGGTACAACAAACTACTTGCTTTCCAACAGACCCCTGTGTACCCCGGTTGTCAGAAAACGGTTCTTGAAAGTGTGATGGACGTTATGAAGATTAAAGTTGAGACAAAATCGACTGTGAAGGCTGTTGATGAGTATCTACAGTACACTGCTTCGATGCTGCCCCACGGTCATCGTCTTCCTACCACTCATCATAAGGTCCGATGTATACTGAAAGATCTTGGGCTTTCCTACATCAAGATCCATGCATGCAGATATGATTGTGTTCTCTTCTGGGGTAAAGATCCAGAAGGGAATGACCTTGGTGACCTTGACACATGTCCAGTATGTCAGAGTGACAGGTATAAGTTGACTCCTGCAGGCAATAGGAAACCTATGAAGGTACTTCGGTATTTTCCGTTGAGGGATAGGCTGGAACGGTTGTACATGTCATCACACACGGCCAAATCTATGAGATGGCACGCTGATAGGGAATTGCAAGGCGAAGATACCCTTATACACCCTGCTGACGGGGAGGCCTGGAAGCATATAGACAGGGAGTTTCCTCATTTTGCGTCTGAGGTCCGAAATGTGAGGCTCGGGCTCTCATCCGACGGGTTCAATCCTTTTGGCAACATGAGTCTTCAATACAGTGTATGGCCGGTGATTTTGGTACCATACAATCTTCCTCCATGGATGTGCATGAAGAAGGAATACAATATGTTGAGTTTGTTGATTCCGGGACCCGGTTATCCAGGGAAGTGTCTCGATGTGTATTTGAGACCCTTGATTGAAGAGCTTAAGTTTTTTTGGGACGTTGGTCATCCCACTTATGATAAGTTCATGCACGAGATGTTCCAGATGCATGCTATGGTTGTTGGTACCATTAGTGATTTTCCTGCTCGTGGGATGTTGTCGGGCAACGTTGTTAGGGGATACAAGGCTTGTCCAGAGTGCCTAAGCGATGAGGGGAGCAGTAGTCATTGCAACAAGATATGTAGATTGGGTCACCGTACTCTCCTTCCGTATGATCACGAATGGCGGTTCGATGACAAGGCATTTGATGGGACTGTAGAACTTGGTGTGCCTCCTAGAAGATGGACAGGGGAAGAAATTTTAGCAGTGCTTAATGAGTATGATTTTGGGCAGCTCAGCAATCATCCCAATATAGTGGCGGCAATACCTGACAGACCCGACAGGTATAAATTTTGGACACATAAGAGCATATTATGGGAACTCCCATACTGGAGTAAGTTGTTGATCAGGCACTACCTAGATGTGATGCACATAGAAAAGAATGTGTGTGACAGTGTGGTGGGAACCGTGCTGAACTTGGAGGGAAAGACGAAAGACGGTCCGAAGGCACGCATTGATCTTAAAAAAATGGAGATACGAAGACATTTGTGGTTGAAAGAAGGGAAGAAAAAAATGCCTCAAGCTCCGTACACCGTGAAGCCTGAACAGAAGAACGTAATTTTCAGGTGGTTGAGTTCTGTGAAGTATCCTTCAGGCTACGCAGGAAATATAGCCCGGTGTGTAAACATTCGGGACAATAAAATGTACGGGTTAAAGAGTCATGACTGTCATATTCTGCTACAACGGCTCTTCCCTATTTTCATTCGACCATTCCTTCCCCGTCAGGTGGTGGAGCCGTTAGTAGCGTTGTCAAGATTCTTCCAGAAGTTATGCACAAGGGAAGTGACAAAATCTGATCTCCGGGAAATGCAACAGGACATTATTTATATCATGTGTAAATTTGAGAGAATATTTCCTCCAAATTTTTTTGACATCATGCCGCACCTGATGATCCATCTTCCCGAGCAATTGTTGCTTACCGGTCCAGTACACTATACTTGGATGTATCCTATGGAAAGGTATGTTTTTTACACCTAATGTTTTTATTGTACATGTTCATTGTATAATCGTAACATATGACAACAAATTTATTTATTTACAGACAACTTGGAGACTACAAAGCTTATGTGGCTAACAAATCCGCGCCTGAAGGATGTATAGCAGAAGCATATATTGCGCACGAGTGCGTCACCTACATGAAGTTGTATCTAGGAGCATTGAAGGAAACTCCACAGACCATGCCGGTTGATGAACCGAAGTTTAACCTTTCCATACTCTCAAATGATGTTGAAGTTTATGGAATTTTACCAGAGTCCTACAAGTTGCAACCCCATGAGCTCGTCATAGCCCATTGGTGGGTATTGATTAACTGTCAAGAAGTTGAATACTGGAAAGACATCCATCTACACTGTCCAGACATTCAAGGTGATCTCGACTACCACAACAAGGAGTTCGCGAACTATTTTGGCGATTGGGTATGTAATTCTCCAATTTTGTATGTTGCAAGTCTCCTTCATTGCATAATTATTCATATTAATTTATAATACATTGAATCTTTGGTTGCAGATGAACCATATTCAATTTGATGGTCACCCAAATTGGTCTCACGAACTAAGACTTCTAGCTATGAAGCCGATAATGTCAAGAGTTTACCCGATGTGCAAGGTCAATGGCGTGCAATTTATATGTGAAATGAGAGACAACAGACGAAGAACACAGAATTCTGGGGTTATGGCGCATGGTGGCCGGAATGGAGTTGATTATTATGGTGTTCTTGATTCAGTGGTGGAACTCGTTTATGGGCAAGGCATGACCGTGCACCTGTTCAAGTGTAGATGGTTTGATACTAGAAGCTCGCAGAGCATGAAGATTGATCAGTACGGGATTTTATCGGTGAACACTGGCACAAGCTGTTACGAAGATGACCCCTTTGTTTTTGCGACATCGGTGAAACAAGTGTTTTATCTTGATGACCTTGTTAAGGGTGACGCGTGGAAAGTAGTCAATCTTGTGCACCCTCGAAACATTTACCGGGCGGCTACACTTGGAGAGGCCGAAGACGAGGAAGAAAATGTTGCGTATCAAGAACACAGTGCAATAGATATTCCTGACTCCTCTACAATTCGCCTTAATAATTTTAAACCGGGTCGTTCGGTTCGAATTCGTGATTTAGACGCTCACCTTATTGATGTGGATCCAAATCAAGAAACAGACGACGACTCTTGTGATGTAGAAATGCATAGATTACCGGAAATTAATTCTGACACCGAAGAAGACTCATCGGATGATTCTGATTACGAGCCTTCTTAGTTATTTGAATTTGTACTACGTAATTTGATGCGTTTTATATGGTACAAGCTCTGCAATTCATAATGTATCTGAATGTTGGTTATATATGCAGGAAATTGTTATGGGTACGGTTAAACCAACTGTTTTTTTTATCTATTTGACAGTTTTAGCCGACGAAATATAACATGTTTCGTCGGCTAAACTTATCTTAGCCGACGAATACCCTAATATGTCGTCGGCTAAACCCTAAACCCTAACCCCTAAACCCTAAAGTATAGCCGACGAATACCCTAATATGTCGTCGGCTAAACCCTAAACCCTAACCCCTAAACCCTAAAGTATAGCCGACGAATACCCTAATATTTCGTCGGCTAAAGTTAAATTAATAAAATAATAATTTATACCGCTAGTTGCGTCTCCTCGATATGAAACTATTTGTAGTTGACGGTCCGGACAGAATACGTATTTTAGATGGCCAAATCACCGTTTGTTTGTGTTTAGGGGTTTGACCAACGGGATTGACCGTGCGGATCGAGCCCTTACGTGTGTCCGATGATGTTGAAATTTTACCCTCACACATGTTTCAACATAATGATGATATCTGACGGTCGGTTTTCCGTTTCACAAGATGGATTGTCACAATCAAAGTATGCCTACTAATGTTGTATAACTAATTGACTAAGTGTTAAGTAAATGTTCCGTTTTAAAAACAAACTATACGTAGATGCTTCAAACAAAAAAAAGTCGTGAGATAAGATATGCCCGGAACGATGAAATATGTCTACGGTTGAAATTTCACGTAATTCCGATAAGTTTCGGTGCCAATACTTGCGGTCATTGCATTTTTTCTATTCGTTCGCCATAGAGGACGCCCTATCTCCGCCGGTTATTTTTCGTATAAATTTTATACCGCTAGTTGCGTCTCCTCGATATGAAACTATTTGTAGTTGACGGTCCGGACAGAATACGTATTTTAGGTGGCCAAATCACCGTTTGTTTGTGTTTAGGGGTTTGACCAACGGGATTGACCGTGCGGATCGAGCCCTTACGTGTGTCCGATGATGCTGAAATTTTCCCCTCACACATGTTTCAACATAATGATGATATCTGACGGTCGGTTTTTCGTTTCACAAGATAAAACAAATAAATTGTGCATGAACTTACTAAATAATTATAAAATATACTTTAGCCGACGAAATTACTAAATAATTATAAAATATACTTTAGCCGACGAAATTACTAACATTCGTAGTAATTTCGTCGGCTATAGGTGGACTTTAGCCGACGAAATTACTAAAACAATTTCGTCGGCTATAGTTGGACTTTAGCCGACGACATTAGGGTTTTGTCGTCGGCTAAAGTCCATCTATAGCCGACGAAATTTTTATTTCGTCGGCTAAAGTTGGACTATAGCCGACGAAATTTTTATTTCGTCGGCTATAGTTCTTCCTATAAATTCGAATGCAGCCGAACAGAAGCCCACTTTCTCCACTTCTCCTTCTCGGCCGGACGGTTTCTTCCTCTCCTCTCGATTTTCTTTCGCCATTTTCGACGGTTTCCGGCCTCCACTCCGCCTCCCTCATCTCCCAAACCAATTAGGTATGAAATTTCATGTTTATATTGTATTATAGAACAAATTTGGGTTGTTTTTTCAATATATTGCATTATATTGAATTGTGTTGAATTATATTGTGATAATGTTGAATTGTATTATGTTGTGATAATGTTGAATTATATTGGGTGTATTTACTGAATTTGGGTGTATATTTGGGTGTATTTGGGTGAATTTGGGTGTATTTGAGTGTATTTGGGTGTATTTAGATGTATTTGGATGTATTTGGGTGTATTTGGGTGTATTTAGTATATTTGGATGTATTTGGGTGTATTTAGTATATTTGGATGTATTTTGGGGGTATTTGGATGTATTTGGGTGTATTTAGTATATTTGGATGTATTTGGGTGTATTTAGTATATTTGGATGTATTCGGGTGTATTTAGTATATTTGGATGTATTTTGGGGGTATTTGGATGTATTTGGGTGTATTTAGTATATTTGGATGTATTTGGGTGTATTTAGTATATTTGGATGTATTCGGGTGTATTTAGTATATTTGGATGTATTTTGGGGGTATTTGGATGTATTTGGGTGTATTTAGTATATTTGGATGTATTTGGGTGTATTTAGTATATTTGGATGTATTCGGGTGTATTTAGTATATTTGGATGTATTTTGGGGGTATTTGGATGTATTTGGGTGTATTTAGTATATTTGGATGTATTTGGGTGTATTTAGTATATTTGGATGTATTCGGGTGTATTTAGTATATTTGGATGTATTTTGGGGGTATTTGGATGTATTTGGGTGTATTTAGTATATTTGGATGTATTTGGGTGTATTTAGTACATTTGGCTGTATTTGGGTGTATTTAGGTGTATTTAGGTGTATTTAGGTATATTTGGATGTATTTGGGTGTATTTAGTACATTTGGGTGTATTTGGGTGTATTTAGTATATTTGGATGTATTTGGGTGTATTTAGTATATTTGGATGTATTTGGGTGTATTGTTCATTTTTAATTTGGTATATTGTTCATTTTTAATTTAACAAAATATTAATTATTTTTTTTAGGATGAAAGGATTATTCAGCAGATCAAAGAGTTCGAAGGGCAGGGGTGAATCGTCAGAGGGAACGTCTAGCAACCCTCGAGGTTCGTTTCAGGGCCCAATGACGGCCCGACGGGCGTCTCTTCTGGAGCCGACACATTCCTCCAGGCAGCCAGATGGCCCTCCCGCCTCCAGGGCGCCTAGCGCCCCTCGCTCTTCCGGCCAGCCGGACGCTGCTCGCTCCTCCAGGCAGCCTAGCGCCCCTCGCTCCTCTGGCCAGCAGGACGCCCCTCGCTCCTCCAGGCAGCCTAGCGTACCGCGCTCCTCCAGGCAGCCCAGCGGCCCTCACTCCTCGAGGCAGTTGTGGCCTCCGACTCAGGCAGAGGTGTCTGCACCACGTATGCCTGAGATACGTAGGGCACCGGCACCGGGCCCTAGTGCATCGGAGGGTGGGTCTTCCGGGGTACAGATGCCGCCGCCTCTTCTCTTCCTTCCGCGCTTCATACCGGCAATACCTGCAGTCGATGACTCAGGGGCGCCGATTTATCCACTACCCCCCCAGGTGACCCCATCAGCGGTGTATCTGTACGTGCCGTTTGCTACAGAGTTAATTTCTGCGAGGGTATCATCGTCGGCTGCAGAGTCGGAGTCCGTCGCATCCGCCCCAACGCCCTCAGGTAATATTTATACAAGTAATTTGTTATGTTATAATGTACCAACGCCCCAACGTCTAATCATCAATTTATGATAGGTACCGTCGGAGCCAAGCCGACAAGGAAGAAGAGAGGTCCGGTCACGGGGAAAGCTCTCGAGAAGACAGTGAGTACATCGGGAAGGATCGTCATTGATACTGACGAGGGTGGGAACGTAGTATCGGGCGGCAAGACGAGGATGTACTCTGGCCGCGTGGGAGCGCTTATTAGGGATAGAGTCCCTATGTTGTGGTCAGACTGGGGCGAGGTCCCACAGGAGGTTAAGGACATGGTCCACAACGCCATGTCGGTAAGTATAACAAAATTCATATTTAACATTATTTATTACATTGTAGATTTATGAACGTCTAAAGTAATAAATGTTTAAATGCAGGTGTGGTTTGACGTTCCCGAGTACCTGAGGAACACCTGGGCGGACGTTGTGCACGGGGGAAGGTACGTTGCAAAGTTAAGGACAAAAAAAAACTATGTTTAATTTATAATATTTATATTTTTTTTGGCGTATTACAGGTACAAGGAGTGGAAGAACGAGTTACGGACCCACTGGACTACACATGGGAACGAACGTTCCGGCACCCCCCTTGAGTTCCAGTTCAGGGAGTACGAGTGGCGTTGGCTTCTGATATCGGAATTCAACAACCCACATAAACAGGTAATTAAAAATAATTATTTATTATATTGAATTATATTTAATACGTTTTAAAATATTTTACTAATTCGATTCCTTTGTAGGCCGTTTCCCGGGTGAACGCTCAGAACCGGCAACGCAACATGAGGAACCATCATGCCGGTTCTAGACCGTTCGCATCGTTGATGGAGGAGGCGGCCAGGGAACATCCAGAGGTCAACCAGTACGTCTATACGTACGAGAGGGCATATCCTGACTCCCAGGAGGATATTGTAAGTCGTTTTACGTTTTAAAATTTAGTAAATTATATGTATATATATATTTTAAAATGTTAATTAATTTTTTTTTCCTATCAAATTAGGCGAGGGTGAGGCAGGCTAGTGACGAGGTGATGGCTGCTATAGTCAGGGAGACATGGCCTGACACGCAAGAGGAGGACATGTCCGAAGCCATGTCCCGGATCGACAGTTCGGATCTCAGCGTTGGGGCCAGGATCATGGGCACAGCCTTCCCACCGCGAGGAAATAACTTCTACTGTCGGGGCCTGGGAAAGAAGGGCGAGGGGGTACTGAAAACCACTCCTGGGTTTCAGAAAAAAGGAGCCTCGACCAGCAGCAGAACGACTCAGCTTGAGGCGGAAGTTCAGATGTTACGGGAACAACAAGCCGCCCAAGCAGCATATAATGCCGAGAGAGAGGCCGCCCGAGCAGCATATACTGCCGCGAGAGAGGCCGCCCAAGAAGCATATACTGCCGCTCTACAGGAGTACACTATAGCATCCCATGCCGCCCAGCAGACACAGCAGCAGATGTACCAGTACATGCAAGATTTTGTAGCTGCACAGCAGCAGGGACTTCCGCTTCCGCCCATGCCCCCGCCTATTGTCTTACCTCAGCCGCCGCAACCTCCCCAACTTCCCCAACAACCTCATCCTGGAGCAGATATTGATTTAGACGATATCGATTTTATTTAGTTTTTTAAGTTTATGAACAATTATTTATTTAGTTTTTTAGGTTTATGAACAAATATAAATTTACTTTTTAGGTTTTATGAACAATTTATGAATTGAAAATTTAATGCAAAATATTTATGTTACTTTAGATGGTGTGTTGTTGTTGGTTATGAAATTGTTTCTGTAATTTGCAGCTTGCTTGGATGGTAATGTATAAATTTTGTTTGGGTTTCTAGTATAAAAAGTACTATAGCCGACGAAATTTACCATATTTCGTCGGCTAAAGTTTTAAAAATTAAAAAATAAATAGACAATAGCCGACGAAATTTGCCATATTTCGTCGGCTAAAAATATCATAGCCGACGAAACTGTGCTAATTTCGTCGGCTATTCTCTATTTATTTTTTAATTTTTAAAACTTTAGCCGACGAATTTTTAATATTATTTCGTCGGCTAAGTGTTGAAGTATAGCCGACGAAATAATATATTGTAATTCGTCGGCTATACTCTAACACTTAGCCGACGAAATAATATATAAAATTCGTCGGCCAAGTGTTGAAGTATAGCCGACGAATTAAAATATATTATTTCGTCGGCTATACTCCAACACTTAGCCGACGAAATAATATAAAAAATTCGTCGGCTAAGTGGTGGAGTATAGCCGACGACGGACTTTATTTCGTCGGCTATAAGTATAGCCGACGACTTATAGCCGACGACTACTTAGCCGACGACGTGTCGTCGGCTAAGGTTATAGCCGACGAAAAATGTGAACAGGCCGACGAAAAAATTTCGTCGGCTAAAATGCTTATCCTGGTAGTGTGGACAAACTTTTTTCTTAATGGGTATTTGTTTACATGTTCACAAATGCGCCGAGTTAATATTGTTTTCTTCGTTTGGGCCGAGTTAATATTGTTTTCTTCGTTTGGGCCGAAACAGCATCAATCATGGAATTCTGGTTTTTGATCCCCTTTACTTGAATCCTTTGATGATCTTCAAGAAATTATCAATTTGAAGAGCAAATGCACCCCCAATTGGCAAAACCGCAAAAGGCAAGCTTTTCTTCCAAGTTCAAAACTAATCTAAACTGCCACATTTTCCTGTGCAAAAACGATTCTCCCTGCTCTTTTAAATGGTGGTGAGCGAGGCGGCAACTGGTTTGGTGCCGTGGGCTGCTAGATGCGGTACGGATGGCAGCCTGAGCCCACTCTGGATGTGGAGTTGGGTCCATTTTTTTGTTATTGCTATTGGTTGACAGCAGGCCCATAATTACGGTACCTGTTCCTCAAGCTCGTCTGTCAACAAAACCATGTCTGGAGTTACCTTTGGCTGACTTCGATCCCATTAGGTGGAAGAATTCACTTAGTTATGTGTCGGAAAATTATTATCATTTTATGCATTGGATTTGCATTGGTAGTCAAATCACTGATTTCTAAGTTCACTACACGGTTGCAAAGCAAACCTGCAATCTGTAGTGTAACAACGTCTCTAGGTTATTGCATATATTTTGTTGTATGTGGTTCATTTTATGTGGGGATTTCGAGGTCCCTAGCCTATTGATAGTATTCAAAAACTTGAAGGGTCCCCTTATGTTTGATTTTGATCCCAAGCTTTAGGCTAGACATACAACTTTCTGAACTCTTTGTCCACAATTGGTTGTGTGATAAATTGTTGAGAGGGACACTGCAGTTAATTGGTATCGGGTATGCATCATTTTCAGTCGATGAAAGCTAAGGTAGCAGAGGGTTCTGGTATTAGTGGAATTGTCATTTGCTTCAATATTATCATATACATCCTAACAAACTGATGATCTCGATGATTGAAGCTATAGACAGTTGCCTCTCTAATGAAGATTACGCTTCATGAAGTGTGGCATTAACTTCAATTGTTCCCTTCACACCCATCAAAACTGGCCAAAAGCTTTTCCGAGATAGACAAACTTTTTTTACTTAAGCGCGAGATCCTTCAATCTCCTCAATTTGTATATGTCAATGCAATCATGCGTATATCTCTCAAAGAGAATCAAGCAGCTAGCAGTGGCAGTATCATAACTTTTAGAGCTACATTCTTTGCTGAGATATGATGTGCAGGCTAGGGTTCCTTCCTGTATATAGGTACACTACCCAGTTTGCAACTATATATCTCAGGCGTCAATAAATAGACAGTCGAGGTCCAGAGGTTTTGGAGCTTCAATATTAAATTTTTAATCGAATAAAAATCCTTATTTCGATTTAAATCATAGATTCTTCTCCTCCAAACTAATCTGTAGTACTGTAGGGCTCAGATCGGCATCGGCATTATTTTGAGGCCCGGCTGCTTCCAGTTGCAAGAGTTGTCTTATTTTGTTGTCTAGCTAGAATTTGCAGATAGAGACACCCAACCCTAGCATTTCAGAGAGACATCTGTGAAACTGTGAAAGAGATGCCTAGCCTTTTGTGAATTGATATATAGAGGTGCACAACATTATTGCAAAGTGACTGCCAAAAATTATTGTCTTGATCGAACCTATTTTTTGTTTGGCACTGGAAGAATTAACAATTTAACACATAAGTTGCGCTGGCCTAGCATCGATCAATTGAAGATATATACCTTCGTATGTAATTAAGAATATGTGTTATTAACTTTCTCCATGTCTAGACACTCTTAAGAAGTTAAATTGGAACAATTGAAATAATTCATAAGCAGTTTCAATAAATTGACTGCCTCTCAGCCTCTGAAAATAGATAAGAGAGAATGATATTGAATTGAACACTAGAACCCTGAACTACATTATTCTGGAAATGATTACTATAAATCAAGAACTTACTGATGAATCTGGGAATTAGGACAGATACCAAGAATAACGTGAAAAACCCGAGAAGCCGGCCTGCTAGTGATCATCGAAGACTTAAAGAGTCGTTAGCGGACCATTTTGGCCATGAGTAGTGGTTGGTTGGGGAGCAACTTTCTGCAGCAAAGGAATTATTTGCTGTGGTGTTTGTTTAGTTTCATGATCATAGTTTGGTTGTTGCTAGCCATGGCGGTTCTTCCCTACCCTGCAAGTTGTTTTCTGAATCAATACTCTCTTTGATTAGGGCATGTGAACACACAGTCGAAATTCAATGTCATGTCTATGCATGCATGTAACACATCTCACACTCTCTATTTTGCCTGCTGCATGTATGATTCTTTTCATATTGAAATTTGAAGGACGACTTGTATTGAAACAATTGTATGTATTGAAGTTTGAAGCTCAAATGAAAATGGTTTGAATGTTGTGTATCATCTATTTCAGTCCTTAGTTTAAATAGGAAAACCACAAAAATAATGACCAAAGGTCAAGAACCAAAATCCTATGCCTATTTGGATAAAACTAGATACTATACTTTAAAATAAGAATCATCACCATCCCTTGAAGTAACTTCAAGAGGAAACAATAAGCAAAATCTTGAGGAACAGATTTTCCAGTTAGGAGCTTATATTAAAAACCAGCTGCACTAGAATGTAATGCGCAGCTCCATTATTGTAGCTACTCCAATGAGGCATGCAGATGACTTGGTGAGGAAGTAAGATCTTGAAGGGCAGATCTTCCAGCTGAGTTTATGTTACAAACCAGTGTACAATGTGCAGCTCCATTAGTGCAGCTAATTCAACACTCTCCCTCAAGCTGGATCGAGAGAATCTCTTGATCCAAGCTTGGATAACAGATGCCCAAATTGAGCAGTAGGGAGGACTTTGGTGAAAATGTCTGCCAATTAATCTCCAGATCAGACATATTTAGTAGCTGGAATTTTGGATTGAACTTGATCTCTAATGAAGTGACAATCCACTTTAATATGCTTTGTTCTTTCATGAAAGACTGGATTGACAGCTATGTGCATTGCTGCCTAATTATCACAATGTAAGGTGTCAGGCGCCTGACACTCTCTTAGGAGAGTTTTCAACCAGATTAGCTCGCAAGCTTTGAATGTCATGGCTCGATACGCAGCCTCAGCCTCAGCACTTGACCGGGCTACCATTGTTTGCTTCTTGCTTTTCCATGTAACTAGATTGCCTCCAACAAATGTGCAGAACCCTGTGGTGGATTTTTGATCAAGGGTGTTACCCTCCCAATCTGAGTCTGAGTAGCCTTCCAATGTTCAATGGTCATTGTTCTTGATGTAAACCTCTCTAGTAACAGTTCTCTTGAGATAACGAAGAGTTCTCTTCACAAGCTTCTGATGAGTTATAGTGGGCACATGCATGAACTGACTGACCAAGCTGACTGTATATGTGATATCTGTGCGAGTTATTGTGAGATATATGAGTTTTCCAACTATTCTTTGATACACTGAGACATCAAAAATATTCTATCCTTTTGCTTCAATCTTGGTCTGACTTTGAAGAGGTGACAAAGTTGGCTTGCTACATGTCATGTGGTATTCTTCTAAGAGATCCACCACTTACTTCCTTTGATTTATAAATAAACCTGATGAATACTGATCCATTTCTATCCCAAGAAAAAATTTGAGCAAGCCAAGATCTTTAATAGAGAAGGTGGCATGTAATGTGTCCTTGAGGGATTGAATTTCATCTTTTTTATTACCTGTAATGATCAAATCATCTACATACACTATCAGAACAACTAATTTAGCCGATGAAATTTTTTCGTCATCTAAACTTTAAATTTTGTCAGCTAAAGTCTTAGCCGACAAAACGTCGTCGGCTAAAAAGTCGTCGGAAAAAAACCGTCGGCCAAGACTTTAGCCGATGAAATTACTGTTCATCGTCGGCTAAAGTCATTTTATTTAGCCGACTAAGAAATTTTTTGTCGCTTAAAATCTGGACTTTAGGCGACGAATTTTTAGACCTTAGCCGACGAGATTTTATTACATTTCATCGGCTATAGTAATTTATTAAATTTATTTTTATTTATTTATTTAACTATAGCCGACGAATTTTATTAAAATTCGTCAGCTAGAGTTATTATTATTATTTTTATTTATTTAACTTTAGCCGACGAATTTTATTAAAATTTGTCAGCTATAGTTATTTATTTATTTAACTTTGACCGACGAATTTTAATAAAATTTATCGGCTATAGTTATTTTATTTTATTATTATTTTTATTTATTGTATTTTTATTATTTTTTTGTTTTTTGTTTTGTTTTTACACCTGTGGTAGAGGAGAGGTAGAGGAGAAGAGGAGGAGGAGAAGAAAAGAAGAAAGAGGAGGAGGCTAGGAGGAGAAGGATTAAGAAAACAAGGGTATTTGTTTTCTTTATAAATTCTAGAAGATATACTTGTAAATTAGGCGGATGCAAGAATTTGCATTCGAATGATGGATTAGCCCATCAAATTAATAGCTAAATAATGTTTAAAAGGCGATCTAAATTGAAGAAATTCCAGATTATTGTGTATGGTAGAGAACTTTACAGGTAGATTAGTTTAAACATGTCATAATTAACATTTTAAGGACCATTACGTGCATTCACTTATTTTCCATCGATAGCGGACATTGAATTATGGGTTTTAAAAACATTAGGCAAACTGCAAAAATTTGAAGGTCAAGTCTTCCGTATAAAGTTAGAATTCCAATTACTAGGGCCTCAATCAAAGAAGCAAAACACTTCCTTGGTTGATTTGTCAAGGAGGAAGTGGAGTTCTGGAAGATAGAGACTGTTAGGTGAAAACAAGAACAAAGAGACAAATTGGGAGGAGCTAGCTGTATGCAAAATTTGGTGTTTCTGGGGCCAGTCTTCAAGATCCCAAATCAATACATACAGTGAAAGCGAGATATTGTTGACTGAGATTGACCTGTTGGATATCACTCTCTCACTCTATGATTGCTCCCTCCAAACTCATATGCATGGGCATGGCTGTTGCCTTTTGGTGCAGCTGAGGGAGGTCATTGTTTCAATCCAGCCATGCTTTCCATGCTATATGCTGCTTCTTTTTATTGATAAACTCATCACGCTTTTGGGTCTTTGTGCTTCTGGTTTAGGTTTATAAATAATTGACTGCTACCTCAGATAATTCTCTATGTAATACTCATTTAAATAATCATGGAATTTGGTATCATAGGAGGGTCTTGATGACAGTGCGTGAAATAGTAATTCCCTTGTCCTTGCTTATTGAATAAACTAAAAGAAAGCGAGAAACCTCCTTTGCCTTCCAAATGTTACTGGATTGAATAAAGTTGCAGACTTTCTTCTTTAACGGTTTCAAAGTCTCTCTCTTTCTCTCAAAATAGCAAGTTAGCAACTACATGCTCTTCCATGGAGTTTAGGAGATACTAAACTCTCATAAGATAGTGCAGGTGCTTCTCCGCCTCCACCCCATTATTATACCTCACACTATTCTATACCCACTATTCCACCTTTACACCGGTAAAGTGATCCCTCTCTCTATTTTGGGAAACTTTTGATTTTCATGTCTGTTATTCTCTTTCAGTCAGACCCTGACATAGTTTTATCATCGAGTCTTTGCTTTACATTGAGCATGTCTACTGTTTTCGCTTCTTGATTATTATTCATTCACGTGGAGTTCGGAGTTCAAGAAATTTCTTAGTTTAGATATAGTTTTCATGGTACCAATTCTGATGGGATTTGCTTTTTACTCTATTTGGTTTCCTAGGAATTTGGTGCAGTAAGAAGTAAAGTCTGTGTAGTTACTCGGTGTTTGAGTAAAGTTGGATTCTTATAGGTTTGGGTGCTGATGATGATTCTCCAATGGTAAAGGTATTGGCTTGGATTGGACTTTGGTTTAGTTGAAATCTGTTACGATTTTGTTCTTTCTACATTTGATGGAGTCTTGGAGCTGTACTTCTGAAGGGAAGAGTTTTGCACCTGATGGAACAATTTCTCATACTGATTCACTTGCTAGAAATACAAGTGCTGTGATGGGTTGCGATTTGAAAATCCCATGTACTTTTGAAGGTCAAGGCTTTGGGGAATTGGGTTTGCCAGAAATGATGGGCAAACATCTACCAAGAAGTACAACAAGTATGGGTTCCCCAAATCCATTCTTTAGAGAAGATGAATCCTCTTCAAAGCTTTCAAGCTCTATTGTTGAATCCAACTGCAGGGATTGTTCTCTCTTTGATTTGAAATTAGATGCTTATACTTCCAAGTCATCTAAAGGAGCTTCGTTTATTTCTTCATCTGAGTCATCTACACCATCAAAGCGAATGAGGGTATCAGGAGTGTACTCCCAGACTGCTTATTGCCAGGTTCATGGCTGCAACAAGGACCTCAGCTCCTCTAAGGACTACCACAAGAGGCATAGAGTTTGTGAGACTCACTCCAAGACTGCCGAAGTCATTGTCAAAGGCAAAGAACAGAGGTTCTGTCAGCAATGTAGTAGGTTAGTCATGTTTCATCTTGAACCTTATTGTGTTTCAGTTTTCTGAAAACAAATTTTGCCTTGCTTAACTTTAATTTCTTCAATTGTATGAAATTCAGAAATTGAGTGAGTTTCCTTTTTAAACGTTGAATCTTATGTTATGCTAAACCACATTTGAGCTAAATATTCAGCCATGGTTTACTACTAATGTCATGAGGCTTATTGCTGCCGTAATATGTTCTAGTTTTTGATCATCCAGGTTCCACTTGCTGGCTGAATTTGATGATGGTAAGCGCAGCTGTCGTAAACGCCTTGCTGGACACAATGAGCGCCGGAGAAAGCCTCAAGTTAGTATTCATACCGGAAGAGATGAGAGGTTGCTCCAGTCATATAAGGGTACTTGCTAGAACTGATCTCTTATATTGAATTGTCCATGGCATTTAGTCATCAAATGGTCCCTCCTTTTGTCCTTATCTGCAAGCAAATGCCCTAAATCTTCTGTTCAGCCTGGTATTTGTGTCACGGCTGTCACCAAAAGACCAGAAAATGCTTACCGGAGTTCGAATACTCTGGAGTAATAAATACTTTTGGCAACTTATGGTTGTCCCAAAGTCTCACATTGTTTTTGACACTTGCAATTATTTATGATAGAACTGTTCAGGAACAGATATAACTAAACTTTGTGGATGAGGTTCCTTACAGCCTTTGCATCAATTATTTGAATGATCTTGTACCTTCTAAGAGAGAGTTTACACTGAAAAAGTAGGATTTCTTACATGGACAAAAATCACAGTAAAACGTGTACTTACCAATTTATCTCATACATATAAGCTCGTGTGTGTGGCCATCACCACTTAACTCAGAATTTTTATTATCCTTTACTTAGTTTTGTGATTCAGAATATTAATATTTTAGAAATTGATTTCCTTGATTGCTAAGTCTTAATAATGGAGGAACATGAAACTGTATGCGTTCAGTGTCTGTATAATGCAGTTGCTAAATATAGCTATTACTGAGACTCCGGTTTAGCATATAATTAGAATATCTCAAAATGGAGCCTTAATCAGTTATATTCTCTGGGAATTCTGTCGTTAGTACTTATACTGCCCTTTTCACCGGTGTACACACTGCAGGTAGCAGGATTCCAGAGACTATGTACACAGCTGCTTCTTTTGTCTGCCAAGATATACTCCCTAATAGCATTTTGGATGCTGAGAATTACAGAACAAGTGACTGGTGCAGGCATATAAAAGTGGAAGGTGGCACTCAGAATAGGCCTTTCTCAGGGGTGCCTGTAACAAATGGGCACCAGCATTTGAAACCAGTCTTCTCTTCTTATGATATTGGAAAACAGTATCCATCAGTTCATGTAGATGGCACCAATAATCTTCCTATTGGAGGCATCCACAGTGAGACTGGTGGTCAGTATCCACATGATATGAGAAGCTTAAATTCTGGTTCACGTTCTATTTATGAGGGTGCATTAGGAAGTGAAGGCTTCAATGATTTCCACTCAACAGCATCAACCGTGCAACAATTATCGCGCATTCCAGAGTCCGGTTGTGCTCACTCTCCTCTGTCATCTCAATCACAGATCTTTACAAGCTATGCTTCGGGAATTCCTATTGCTCATCATTCAGTAATGTCAGTCAGCCATACACATTACAACCTCAGCCAAGTTTATGATAAACTTCACTCACAGGGTTCCTCAAGTGGGGTGCCAAATAAGTTCCCTTCTTCGGGGGATCCCATGACAATATCTAATGGAAGTGATGCTAATGATTTTGGAACAAATAGGATTTTCCAAGGATCACAGTTTTTGAACACCAAACATCGTCTGTCATGTGATGGTGGGACTACTGTTGACTTGCTTCAACTTTCCTCAGAGCTCCATCGAGTTGAGGATCAACGGCAATCCCTGCAGGTGAAGCAGGAATATGAAGCTTTCTGCTGCTTCCAAAGTCCGAATCATGTAAAGTGATCTGCAAAAAGGTAATTGGATTAGTAAATTTAATTTTACTGTGATGACTTGAGCACTATCCTCACTCCTCAGTATTTGCTTTTACTCTGAAGTGAAAGTGGCAAAGTGCATTGTTTCACTTGGCCTCTTATGTCACATCCCTACAAATCATCACATGATGTCGAAAAATTTGCTTTTATCTCAGTAATATATGCCAGATTGAACAGTAGATATGTCTGTTTGAAAGCTTTTGCATATCTGTTAATATTGCACTAAAATATTCTGTGTTGAGGCAGAAAGCAATCGAAGTGACCAAGTATGTCAAAGTTAGGAACTACTCCACCATGGATCTCCAATTACAGTAGCACTTGCAGAGGTCAAGAAGGAATTTTAACATACCACTCTAACCTGCTGCTAAACTTTTAGTTAGGAAGTCATATCTAAGAGATTGACTCCTTATACTAGTGCAAGTGTTCACTTGTATATTTAAAATAAATGATTCTCTAACCGCCTAGCTATATTCTCTTTGTTCTTTTCATTCTTATGAAATTTTATGATTAGTGCATTCAAGTGAACATCATTTATGAAATAAATCCGCAAGTTCTATCTGTTTACCATAATTTGCATACATTACAATCAAGGTTCTCTACTGATATCAGAAGCGTGAAATTTGCCATAGCAAAAGTACTAAAGAATACAATATATCACACAGTTACTACTTAATGGCCATGTGAAAATATATGCATGCTTAATAGTTGATAGAACATGCCTTCTGGTGTAGAATATGCCTTCTAGTGCAGTTGATATATTCAGATCTGGTATGGTTTTCTTGTATGCAAGTTCTGGGCACGAATAATCTAGTCTATCATATAATGCAACCAAGAAAGGGCAATAATTGGGTAAAGTATTGGTGGGTGCATGTGGATATAGTTTTACATGTTGCTTCTTTCTGTCAGCTAAACGCAATATTTAAACCGATCTCATTAGATAATTAATACAAAAACCGTTGGAGATGCTCTTAAAATATATTTAGATGCAATTAGGCAAACTGTCATGTCTTCCCTTTGTGTTTGCGGGATAGATGAGAACATAAGCAACTTAACATCTTCATTGTACTGATTTGCTTGGATCTTATACTGTGAATAAAACATAGGAATCTACAATATGAAGTTAAACTGACTCCGATTTGGTTGGCCTTGTTCTGATAATTGAGGAATTTAGCAACCTTCACTCTTTGTCCTAGTACAGAACATTAAGTTCCAATCGTGCCTAGGGAAAGTCCTCAAGTTCCATCCGAGTGTCAGTGTACCCATTTGATTGCATTGCTTCTTTTGTTGTTTGGGCAAGAAACTCGAATGGAAGCTTAAATTCTAGTGCCCTGACTCTGAGTAATCAGAGTCCGTAAAAGACTAATAGAAGGATGCAAAATCTGTATTTAAAGCTGCAGACTGGAGTCCAATTCTACATATTGAATCTTTCTGCCGGCAACACAAGCTTTTCAAAAGGAGCTTTTAACCACAATGTATGATTAAAAAGTCCCACGGCATTATTTCAAGTTCAAATTCCAGTCATTTTCGACAAAAGCTGGAGATTCCGAGATTGTAATCACCACCCGTGTTTTTTGGACGTAAAGAGATTTTCCCGTCCAACCAGTGTTGGATTTAAACTTTGAAATGACCATCATTTTGTGCAGCAAATTTGTCACTTGAAGTTGACACATCTTTGGAGATGCCATCTCATCTTTTGGCACATTCTCAAGCTTCTTTGTGTAGCGGTTGCATCTCTTCTACGAGATACCGAATAAAGATTCTATATACGTTGGCAGAGAATGAAACCAAAAGCTAAAACTCCCAATTTCGAAGGAAACAAACCCATAACACTGCTATTACAACCATAACAACTAAATTGTCATCAAGTCATAGATCAAATGAATAAATAGCTAATGCATTAAAAGTATAGAAATACATAATCTGTAATGACTTATTGTTCTAAGCTCAAATACTGAGATAAATATAAGATATCTTTTCTGACCTGCCAAGTAAATTGCTAGCTCAAAACCAAAAGCTTGGACAAAATGGACGATCAGATCACGAACGAGCCTATGGCTGCTATCAAAACAGATGATAATGAGGATCAAAAATCTATTTTGTAGATTTTGAAAGCCCGTTGACCTCAACAGCTTTCCCTCCAGCCGGGTTCAACTCATCCCATGCTTCGATCCATGTGACCATGGCATCTGCAAGCTTGATGAAGTAGTCATCAACCTTACCGAGTTTCACTTTCACTTGCTTGGAGAGTTCAAGGTAGCAGGCCTGAACAGTGGTGCAATCCTTGGGGAGTGTAGCAGATTGGAAAAATGGGATCAACTCTTCCTGCCAGTAGATTCCTTTGTATTCCTTCTTGAGGTTAACAAAGGGGTTGCTGGCTTTGCTATGCCAGATGTAGGGCAATCCTGTCTTCACTCCTAGGCCCAAGTGGTCACAGATGACCTACAATGCAATTGATGTCAGCTGCTGAAATTCAAAACTACAGAGATGGTTTTTTGATTGCAAAATCAATGAATTGTAATGCCCTGAAGGAAAATAAATATGGCAGAAACTAAAGATCTATGGGGTATACCTTCATGCACCATCCAGCCCACATATCGTCGTAGCGACCAATTGGCTGACCATCACCCATGAGTCCAAAGTACATAGCAGGGCCGATCAAGTCACGGTTGAATGCCAGATTCATCCCACACATGGGGAAGAGAGTTCCCTTGGGGATAGTCAAGACTGCATCCACAAACCTACAAAACCACAGGCACAAACAATTAGCAAGTCTGTAACACAGAAAAAACAGAAAGTTGTATTAGTATGGCCATGGCAGAACAATGTACCTGGTGTTCCTCTCAAGAGGCTTAACGAGCTGGGTGGGTGCATCATAATCCGGAATGTTGAGCCAGAGGCCGTGAGACACAGCGGTCGGCACACCTTCACGAAGACTGAAAGGGTAACCGCGGACGAAATCTGTACCTTCACGGTATGGGTCGTACAAGGTGTTAAAGAAAAAGGGAGTCGATGGGCACAGAAGGTTCTTGATGTGCTGCTCTAGTGCATTGATCTCTTTTCCAGTAGGGTCTTTGGCGACCTGCATTGTCACACCAAACGTCAAACACTCAGTTAAAAAAATTAAAGACATACCAACCAAATCAGAACACTAACAAAATGAAGATCTACAAATGTGGTCAATCTAACAAGTCATGCAGAAGCTTCAAAAACACGGACCACGTTATCAATGCAATGAGGTCAATACACACATTTACCACAATGATTACACACACATCTCCATCAATCCAAACACTTTCCCTCATAAAAACAGATGAAAACGTATCAAATAAAATATCTAAATCTACATCGCAACACAGATCAAAGCTAAGTCAACACAGATCCGAGAAATGACACTATCAAAAAGTTGTAAAATTCACAACAAATTCGTTAAATTCATAAGGCGCAAGTAGTCAAACGTAAGTCAAATAAAAAATCCAACACGGATCTAGAGTAACTTACGAAGCAATCGTCATCGATGGTGAAGATGTACTTCTTCTTGGAGACCATGTAGCCGAAGCAGCGGCAGGCGGAGTCCTTGAAGGAGATGCAGGAGGCTTTGGGGCCGAGAATCCGGTTAATGTCGTTACGGTTGTAGAGCTCGTAATCGAAGCCCTCGGGGACCTTGATGACCTTGGTGGGATCGCCGTCCTGGACGATGATGAGATGGTACTGCTGGAAGAAGGGCCTCCACATTTCCAAGAAGTCCAGGTTTCGGATGGTGGGGATCACGATGTCCAGCTCATCCTTCAGCAGCGGCGTCGGGGCGACCTTGCCGTACTCAGCCATGGCTCCAATTCCAGAGAGAGACAGCAGAGAGATTTCTGCGGTTTCAGAAAGAGGAGTTCTGGTTCGGAGGTGAGAGCTGCTCTTGTATTTGAAGACCTTCAAAATTGGAGGTGTGTGGGTGTCACGTGACAAAAGAGGGTGTCACGTGTGTGGAGGGGTGTATGGGGTAACTGAAACCTTGAATTTTCCTAAATTAGGGCTTTTTTAACCAAATTAGGGCTTTTAATAAGGAGAGAATTTTATGGAGTTAATCACTTACAAGAAATTGTTACTTTTGCATTTGAGGTCAAGTGTGTAGACGAGTCAACAGATAATGTATCAAATGAACCAAGGAAATTGCTTTGTATACATTTAAGACAGTGTTTAAGGAACTGGGGAAAAAAACATTGACCGCATTTCTACAAAAAATCAGTAAGAAACTGAGACATCGCAAAGAAACACAAGTTATGAGGCAGTCTCTCCCTATTCAATTTTACATACAAAAACAAAAGCACGTACAAATTTGTTCATATAATATTTCTCGAGTCTGAATAAATTGATGTTTTATATGTATGTATGCATAAAATTGTATTATCAATATCTAAATGTGGAGAGATGATGCATTGAGAACCTTCTTTTTAAGATTAGTTGAAGACTTTCTTCTTAATAGTTTATTACACCCAGTTTTCAATCACATTTTTCCATCTCAACCGTTCAATTTATAAGTCTATATAATTATATCACTTCTATAAATTTTCAGTCAAATTAGTGATCATTAAGTATTCGAAATAGATCAAATCAATGGATGATCCAAATATATCAAACAGAAACTGTTCAAGTTTATAATCGGTGAATCACATTTATGAATGTCTTAACGATTTTCAATTTGTATGAAATTTTGTAAAGATAATCTAATCATATATATATATATATATATATCTACAAACTTGACGGTCGAGATATGAATATTTGATCGAAAATAGAGTGAAACCAAAAAGTCTTCAACTAGTCCTCAACAAGAAATTCTTTAATGGATCACATCCCTCTAAATGTGTATCGTAGAATTTTTTAGATACTTTGTATTAAAAATTGGTAAGGTTCCATTTTCTTAGAAGGAAAATTAGAGTTGAATGTGGGCAAGATTGCATTATCATCTTATTTTGAATAATTTTTGGTATAGAACCAAACTACAAGGAAGGAGGCGACCCCTTCAGAGTCGTTGGTGGCCTTATAGAGTAGACCTATTATTTGTTTCTTGATGCCTAATTTTCCTTCAGTCAATTTGTGTATAATGTGGAATGTCTAATACACCCATAAAATATGGGTCTTTGTCCACTTACGGAATCTGAACCCAAAAATACTCCAAAACACCAGTTGGGCCTTGACACCTGTCTCTTTTCTTACCGACAATTTTGCCGTTAGTAGTCTAATCGTGTAAGATTTCAATCACAATTAACAGTCTGTATACTTTTACCGTTACTAAAGTGGACAAAGGAAACAATACACAACTCATTTTCCTCACAACAGAGCCAAAAGCAATTCGTCACAGTAGAATCAAAAGCAATTCTACTCACAACACAGTTGTGCCAAACTGCCTCTAAGTCAATTGGACGAACGAAACATTGTGTATATTTCGGATCATTGTTATAAATGGGTCTAAACTAATGTGATTGGCTCATACGGTAAACATATGAAAATACAAGTTTCAGATCACCATTATATCATGATACAACTAATGTGATCTAAGCATGGTACTTATAAACAGAAAAAGTGGTACCTTTCATTTCGACTACTAATATGGTTAGAATGTACAATTTTTGTTAAGAAAACAAATTCATCAACTACCAATACACAAATCTATACATGTGAGATTACACAATATAACTCTAATCAAACTTGTGATCGTGCTATTTTTTGGGGTTGTAAGTCAAACTGATTTAGTACCGTAGATATGGGGTAAAAGTACGAGTTTCCTAACCCTAAGATTTAGGGCTCCATCCTTAGAAGTAGTTAGGGGTTACATATAATGGGACTAGCAACACATAATAGATGTGCCAAATGAAGTAGCCTAAATGCCCCATACGAAACTCCCTGCTCTATTTCCCTCCCCAAAATCAAAACAAAATCCTTCCATTGCTTCAATGGTCAAAATGAAACGCAACACCCACGATGAGTACTATAAAGGACTATACAAGAAACTTGTACGACTTGTCGTTACGACGCCCAACAGGGCAGCATTATTGGAAGAAGAATCTTCTACAAATTTTCAGATCTGGGGATTGGCAATGTGAGAGAGAGAGAGAGTGAGCTGGGTTTTGCTCATAACGTGAAGAGAACATATTTGAGGAAGGAAAAGGAAGACTGTCATATGCTTCGTCTGCATATACAAATAGGAAGAAGCGGAATAGATCACAGGCAAGGCTTTAGCCAACTAAAGCAACCAAAGATCTTCCATTTTTTGTAGTATTCTAGTCCCCTTTTGGCATTTGTTTATTCGCTCTCTCCCCGTGTCCTTACGTGATGTGATTTTCTCTATGATTATTGGACCGGGATCCTCTCCTAATAAAAGGTTCCTAATATTTGCCTAATAAGAAGATATTGGCCGTTCGTTCTTTACCAATGATCAAGATCTCTCCAGCCTAACTTGAAACCATTTTCGTTCATATTCTCCCAAAATTCAATCAGACCTTTTCAATCAAACCCAGAAACATCATCTAGAACCTCCATCACGATAACGGAAACAGAGGGGGAGAGGCCGAGGTCCGAGCCGGGTCGCGAAGGAGTGAGGGCACCGGCCGCGGGGAATCTTGATGTTGCTAGGAAGAGAGAGAGAATGAAGGGGAAATATATCAAAATAGAGAGAATGAGAAGGAATAGGTCAGTGGCCCTTGATTAAGAACCAACGGCCAAGAAAATGTCATAGAAGTCTTCCATTGAAAACTAACTGTATTATATTTATAAGAAAGGACATTTTGTGCAAGTACCTGCTCCAGGTTGCATTTGCTTCCCTGTGTTGGGGTTGGTAAGCTACCATTCACAGGTAAGACATTGCCATTGTCTATATGCATGGGCTAGCTGGACAAGCATATTAGTAGCTTCGGCATATTGGTGAAGATTTCAATGCTTGAATCAGATATGATTTACAATTTTGTCATACAGGGGCTCTTCACTCTCAGATGTTATATGTATTTCAGCACTTATCTGCTTACAGCATAAGTGAATATTTAACCGTGAACTAACACTGAAGAATGACTATTTGGGTACGGCCACATGTGACAGAAATGATGTTCCTACGTTGCACGGACACGACAACACAGAAAAACTTAAAAACTGCATATCCGATACAGTTTCGACACGACAAATAGAATGTTATATTTATAAATTTTTAATACATCAAAATATGCTAAAATATGAAATAAATCAATTATATTATCAAAATAATGTTCTGAATCCATTTCATTGCATAATTCTAACAAATAACATCAAAGAGATCAATTAACAAATGTGTCCAAAGCTGGGCAGTCCTCTAACACAAAAACTGGGCAGAAACTAGTTTAATTAAGTCCAAATGTGCATAACATATACTCAACAAAATTATGATTTCACTTTTCACACAATCAAACATTCCTCACAGATTCTAGATTTTAGAACAATAATTATGAAAGAGGATGAGACGAAGTGAATCAAGTGATGAACTTACGGGAAGAGTTTTCATATATCAGAGAAATTTTTGAGGACAGAGCTCGGAGGTTGGAGATTGGCCATCGGAGCTGGGTGTCAGAGCGCGGAGGTCGAAGCTTGGCGTCGGAACTTACCTCTCTCTTTGCATTTCTCTATTTGTGTTTTAGGTGAGATGCCGCGTAGTGACTTACTGTTGAAGGTCTCTCCTGGCCGTCCCAACTCGAAGATTGGCCGCCGGAGCTGGGCATCAGAGCGCGGAGGTCGAAGCTGAGCGTCGGAACTCGCCGCTCTCTCTGTGTGTTTTCTATTTGTGTTTTAGGTGAGGTGTGGCTTACTGCCCTTTGCGATTTAGATTTTTTTTATGAAAATTCTCAAATCGACGACGTGGCGTGTCGACAATGACGTGACGTGTCGTCAACGTGTCAGAGAAGTGTCGAAAAAGTCTAATTTTCCGGACACGTCACGTGGCGTGTCGACAATGACGTGACGTGTCGTCAACGTGTCAGAGAAGTGTCGAAAAAGTCAAATTTTCTGGACACGCCACGTGGTGTGTCGGGCGGTGTCGGTGTGTCAGGAAGTGTCTGACACTCTTTCAATATAAGTGTCCGTGCTTCAGAGCCCAGCACCAGAGTAGAGGCAGACACCACCATCCTGACCCCTTAGTCTAGAAATCAAAACATGAAGTCGTGGGTAAAAGGTTGGAGGTTAAGTTTTGCCGTAATACTCCCTTGATGGTTATTTCATATAGACTTTGGTAATTGCTCATATGCATAGGGTTTTATAATAAGTAACAGATTTTCTATTTCTGTATTCTTATTGGTCATATATATATAGGTGTTGTTGCCTTATGTTTACTGTGAATCTGTGTCAGTCAAGCTGTGGGAAATGAGGTTCAGTTTAGTCATAGAAAGAGTGAGAAGAGATCAACATCTCGTATTTTTCTTTTCGGAAAACCTTCTTGCTTAGGGAAGGTTCGTAACCTTGGTAACGTGAGAAGGGGCGTGGATATATATCAGACCTATGGTTTGGATTTCCCAAATTGATTAAATTCTATCATGCTCAAGTGTATGTATCATGTTTTTGAGTATTTTAATGCGACAGCCATGATCAGATGCAAGCTTAACAGTCGATTATTTGCACGTTTCGTGAGTCATACGTGATGATATTTATACTAAGATGGACTGTTCATCTTATTTTCTCACTGAAAAAGGAGTGTTCTTAGTTCTCCATTTAGTCTTCTTTCTAAGAATGTCATTTACAGTCTTCTGTCAACAACATTCTTTTTTCTTTTCTTTTTTTTAACTGGACAAAGATTGAACCTTCAGGCTCAAAGTTACTCTTACATTGGCCAATTTGCACTCCCTTCGAGAAATCAAGAAGGGAAACAATCCCAGGACCCAACTAACTCATCCAATTGGCAGCAAATTGTTTCAAAAGCATCTAAGAGCCTGACTTTTAGCAATTGGTACTTAACTTTATCTTATCCCAGCCTTCATAAAATACGGTAGTCATCAGCACAATGCATAGCTTCCATGTTTCTGGGTTTTAGGTCTTCGTTCTTCTTTGCTTTAGGTTGTTGTTTTGGGCTAGCCTCCCACTCTGGTGGGCCTTGTCTAACGAAGTTGTTCCGTCCAAAAAAAACAGTACAATTGATAGCTGGGTTTGGATAACCGAGACCAAATTAGAACCAATTACCATCTGATCTGATTCAAATGATTCAATACCAAACCCAATTACTTCTTCACCTCTGCAAATCAATTATCTAGGAATCTGGGTTTGGAGGAGATCAAAAACGACGACAAAGATGAGAAAAATATCCGCCACGATTATGAGCTTCAGCGCTACAAAAAGGACTGGACTGGTGGTTGCCTTGGCATTTTTTTTTAAAGGAGAATCAACCGCTCTATGGTCGGACTCTATGGCTGATCCACGACTTCTTGGCGTTAAATGTGGATTGTGCAACATCAACAACTAGATAAATGAACGGTTGAAAATTGCATATTGGTTCATTTACATCTAAGCGCACATAAGAATTTTTGAGAAACGAGGGAACTTACTATTTATAGATTCTTTTTTATTCACCCGTAGATTATTTATTTTTCTTATATGTGTAGGTTAAATACTATGTATAGGTGTAGAAAATATTAGCATTACAATTGTATTTCTATATAAATCTCCTATGGAGAATAATGATATATTGAAACATTTCAAAACATATCGAATCATTCTTTTCTACTGCACCAACACTAACAATCCCTAAAACGGTTCACTCCTATTTCATCAAACTAAAAGAAAAGGACAAAGCCATTTGTATACAAATGATTCTAGAAGTTAAATTGTATTGTTTCATTACAGCAATTTAATATCTGTACTAGTAGAATTAAACACTTATGTGACATATTTATTTATTTTCGTCGCATGAGTTAGCACTTATGCGACGAAATTGATTTCGTCTCATAAGTTTGAACTCATGCGAAGGAAAAAATTTATCACATAAGGACTGACTTATGGGACGAAACTTTGATTTCATCGCATAAGTTTAAACCCATGTGACAAAATTTGAATTTGTCGCATAAATTCAAACTCATACGATGAAATTTGAATTCGTCGCATAGGTCATTCCGCCAAAAATTTGAATTTTAAACTAATGCAACGAAATTTTTTATTTCATCACATAAAACCTTCCTTCAAAAAAAATTTTAAATTTTGAATATTCCACCATTTTTTTTCCTTTCCAATTTTCTTCTTCTTCATTCTACTTATTCACCATCCCACCACTTTTTCTTTACCACCACTTCTTCTTCTTCTTCTTCTTCTTCTTCTTCTTCTTCTTCCACCACCACCCCCACTCCCCCACTCTTCTTCTTCTTCTTCTTCTTCTTCTTCTTCTTATTCCACCACCACCCCCACTTCTTCTTCTTCCACCACCCCCACCCCCACCCCCACCCCCACTTCTTCTTCCACCACCACCTCACCTCACCCCTCCCTTACTTTTCTTCTTCTTCTTCTTCTTCTTCTTCTTCTTCCACCACCCCACTTTTCTTCTTCTTCCTCCGCCGCCTCCTCCGGCAAAAAAACTAACAAAAACAATTAAAAATCAAATTAAGTTATTTTTTATTTATTGAAAATTCTTAAGCGACAAAATTTTTTTTCGTCGCATAAAACCCTAAACGACGAAAATTTTCATCGTGTAAGTTTATGTGACAAATTAAATTTCATCACATTGACTTATGAGACGAAAAAAAATTCGTCGCTTAAGGGGTACTTATGTGATGAAAATATTTTTTTTTCGTCGCATAAACCTAATGCGACGAATCTTTTATCGCTTAAGGTCTTATACGACGAAAAATGGCTCTTATGAGACGAATTGAATTCATCCCATAAGCTTTTTCGTGTACTAGTGCTGGCTTTCCTATGATAGAACAAAATATACTTAGATATTCAAATATGTGACTCTGAAGTAAACAAAGTGTTATATACGTATAGATCACTTGGTAGTGGGTACTCTATGATACAATATAATGAATATATGAATATATTTTAGCTTACCCTACAAATTGGCTATATAAACACTTTTCTCATTCCATAAAATAAAGTAGATTCTCACTGTTTTTTCTTTTTTTCGGACTTTAAAAAAAAATGTGTTATAGAATCATATTGAGAGAATGAATTCTTCTTATCTTATTGATAGAATGAAGCCCCTTTATATAGGGAAATACATGGGCCTCTTGGGCTTTTACATGGGTCTGGGCCTATTACATGGATATATGTAAAACCCTATTACAACATGGTTTACTACATAAAGCTCGTATACAAGACATGAACCAAGACACATATATATTAAATATCCTAGAATACTCCCCCTTATGTCGCGTGTCTTCATACCGGTATGGTGCTTACGGTGTTGTCTCATCAAAACCTTGCCAAGTAACAAAAACCCTGTGGAAAAACTAAACCTTGGTCGACCGGTATTCATAATAGTCAGGTTTGGTGGGTTGGATACGGTACCTACACTCACATAGTCACACTAGTATTCGTCGGGTTCGATGAGCTCGACCCGGTATTCACAACATTCAAGTCATGTGAGTTGGATCCGGTACCTACACTAACGTTGTCATCATCACTGAAACTTGCCCACAACGCGAAGCCAAAAATTCCTATGGAGACGACAAGCACCAATATTGTGTAGCAACTAGCAAGCGAAAATCCAGTTCAGTGACTTGGATGCTATGTTCGATCGGAGCTCTACCTCCGGCAGCCTCCAGAGAAAAATCCAGCGCGGTGGCTGATTCGTGGCGAGCGTACCAAATGAACCACAACCTCCGATGGAACATGACATCAAACCCGAATGTTGTGCCTCCATCAAGTGCCGCCGCGCCGAGGAGGATGAGTTACGTGGACCGGGTCATAAGAGAAGCCAATGAGAGGCATGCTGGGTTCGTAGACGGGTCGAATGCTGTTTACCGATTCTTCGGACGTGTTCACAGGGCCTACGAGTACACACTTGACTGGACGCTGACTTTGGCAGTACCGATGGCAACACTTAAATTTCTAATGAGGCTATTCTGGTTCGCACTTGGGACTATGATACCAGGGGTTAAATTTAGGTCTCTGAGTTTGTAGGACTATTCCGAAAAATGAAAGCTTTGAGAACTTGCTTGTTCCACTGCCTGAATTACTCGTCTGGTTGTCATTATATCGATCCTCTTGCTCATCAATGGCCTCCATCTCCGAAACCAAGTTCAATTGAATCGAACCACAGGATATCGTATGATATCCGGTACACAAATTCATTGCCGAAATCTAGAGACAGAGGCGCCTGCATTAGAAGCTGGGAGAGTGGAGGCTGAAGCTTGCTCGGCAAGCGAATCTTGCTTAGTTGGGTGTGTACCTTTCACATGATGTTCGAATCAAGACACTGTCAAAACTGATCTAGAGAGGCTACAATGCAATGCTCGTCGTCCGGGTTCTAAACGGATTAGTCTTTGAGCCAATGAAGTGTTTCAAATATCGCGATCTTGACTAAAAAAAAGTCGAGATTTTCGGTGGTCAGTAATTAGGGAAGGGATAGAATCGATCTTCATATGTGCCAGCGTAGTTGCAATGATATGATGCATCATGAATTATTATGATTATCATCATTGTGATCACATAATTAATCTGATAGATTATCAGAAAGATGATGATGAACAGGGAATGCACATGATTAGGCATGTCTATGAGTGGATCCCATTTTACACTAACAAGGCACGAACAAGGATTTGTGAACCCATTTTTACACCAAAATTACGTAAGGATCGACTATAAAACACTATTGCTATCCTTTGATATATGCAATCCAAAGTATGAAACGCTGCAAATCAACTTTGGACTAAAAAGAATTCATGCGCCCTCCCAGAGGGTCTGGTTCTCTTCCTCCCTGGGATCCCAAGGACATGTCTCTTTTAAGACAATTCATTCTCTTTTTAGACAATTCATCGAACATCCTATATTCGTCTATTTTCACTTCTTATCTAATATCGAACTAACAACATATGCAGGAATGACCTTAGGGACTCGAGTCTGCTACAATCAAAAACCTCAACCAAGGAAAATGCGCCACAACTGTTACAATGCACAGAACACAAGTGCCCGATCCGAGTTCTTGGCATGTGAAAGCTAACTAGAGAGACTATTGGCGTGTGAGAATTACCATCACCAACTTTAACTTCCTCATGAATTACACACAATGGACACTAGTTGCTCAGCATCCAAATCTCAACAAATTGGTCAACATCTCTAGCTTTCTCTATAAACCACTTACCCAATACAACCCCATAAGTAAGTCTACAATTCAATCATGAGTTCATAACCTATAAAATGATTTAGTATGTGCAATTCCCATCTTCTTTCTTAACCAGCCTTTTGTAATGTTTAAACCTGCAGATAACACTGGCATGTTTTATGGCATAAAATTTCTGAATGACCTAATTAGGGAAGCAGGGCCTAAAGGATATATATCTATACAGAATTGATTCTAAGGACAAGAAATCATTCACATTGGATCAAGGTTGGGCATTTCCTCTGAAGCTTTACTTCAATGGTGATAAGTGCCTGATGCCCCTTCCTGATCTATACCCATATCTACCCAACTCTGCTTCTCATAATTCATATCCAATTTTAACTATCTTCTATACTGGCTACCCTTTTGGTTTTGGTATTGCTAGTCTTGCAGTAATCTAGTCTCTAGTCACAGTCCTATACAATATGTAAGTAGGATCACTATGTATATCCAAGAGCCCCATCTAAGAAAGGTGATGCAATAGTTATTTGAACAAATAATTAATTACGAAACATTCTTCGAACTATCATCATATTTTCATTTTCACACATAACTATCAAAAACTTGTATTTTCATACTTTAAGTTTCATTCCGTTACCATTTTGATACCTTACCCACTAACACACTTAAAATTTATTAGCATTTTTGTCATTTCATCAAATATATCATTTTTTACATTTACTTTAACAAAATAATTTATTTTTTGAGGTTATCAAGTACAAATAGATTTACTTTAGCAAAAAAATTTAAAAAAAAAATCAAAAATTAAATATTTATTTTTGCAACAATAGTGATAAAAGTTAGTAGACCTCTTGTATGTATATATGCAAATTAATATGGATACTTGTAAAAAAACTAAAAGTTTGAGGAAATACCAAAGATATTTTAGTCCATGATCACAATACTCCATTGATTTAGGTGAATAAATAGGGTTTTTGAGTACGTTTGAACAATAGCAATAAAAATATTTAATTTTAATAACAATCTTAACATATAATTTTCATAACTATCCGATGTTTTATATTTAATCTATTTTGGTCACATATACCAATTTTATAAAAAAATTTATAAAAGTTTCATGGATATTCTATTTTTTCTCGACATATCAATCAAAAATTTTTTTTTTTTCGAATTACCTATATTTCATGATCGTCGATATTTTAGTCCTTGATTGTGATTGATTATTCTTATTGGCTTGTAATTTATCTAATTATAATTAATGAATTCAGTTGTAATATTTTTTTTTATTTTTATTAACATATAACTCTAAAAATATATATATATATATACATACATGAGTTCTACTAATTTTGATCACTATTGTTGCAAAGATAAATATTTAATTTTGGATTTTTTTGAATATTTTTGCTAGTAAATTGTTTTGTTTGTATTTGATAACCTAAAAAAATAAATTATTTTGTTAAAGTAAATGTAAAAAAAATATACATTTGATGAAATGACGAAAATGCTCTTAAATTTTAATGGTGTTAGTGGTCAAAGTATATATCAAAATGCTAACGGAATGAAATTTAGAATACGTATGAAAATGCGAATTTTTGATAATTAGGTATGAAAATGAAAATAAAACAATAGTTCAGGTAATTTTTTATAATTAATTCTTGAACAAATATATATATATATATATGTGTGTGTGTATGTGTGTTATATATATATATATATATATATATATATATATATATATGTGTGTGTGTGTGTGTGTATGTGTGTGGCGTAGGTGTGTGTGTGTGTTTGAGAAGCTAATTTGGGGCGCATTACTCTACAAACCTTGGTCACACAAGCAGCGTACGTAGATACTGACTTTGAAGGATCTTGTCCACTTCAAATTAGAGATGCTTTGTTGCTTCATCGTTTAAGATAAAGTTGTATTAGAGGCTCTAGTTTGTGAATTTACCTTTCGTATAACAAAAAATGAAGATTTCTGTTTGAGGGGTTTCCAGAAGTTACTCAAACAAGGCTCTTTTTTTAACCATCAATTAATGATCTTGTGCTTGTTTCTAAACTGCCCTTTTTCGGAGTTTTTTACAATATATCAGTATTAACCAGACTGTACCTGAGATTTGGAGATTTGAGGTAATTTTCAACAATGGTGCCCTTTAATGATCATATGAGGGAAAAAATCAACTAAGAAGGTGCAACATTGTGTCACACAACTATTTGAAAATAGTTTGTTTGATTTCTTATTCATAAACAAACTAAACACAAAATTGTAAGATCCATAATGCTATTTTCATTTACATACATAACTATTAAAAACTTGTGTTTTGATACCTTAAGTTTCATTTCGTTAGCATTTTGATACTCTAACCACTAACATAGTTAAATTTTGAGGGTATTTTCGTCATCTCAATGAATATATCATTTTTTCATTTATTTTAACAAAATAATTTATTTTGGTGGTGTTATGTAATTAATTCTTATTCTTATTGCACTACTAGAGAAAGTAGTATATATAGCCGACGAAAAAAACAGATCGACGAGGAAAAATTTCATCGGCTAAAGTGTACTTTAGCTGACGAAAAAAAGCCTTCGTCAGGCAAAAAAAAATTGTCAACTATAATTCATAATTCCGTCGACGAAGCTATAATTTGTCAGCTTAAGTTCTTAAATTTAGAGTGTTTATATTTTAGCCGACGAAAAAGAAATTTATCGTCGGCTATGATATAATAAAAAATTTAAAAATATTTAAATACCATAGCCAATGATGACCCAATAAATTCGTCGGCTATGATATAATAAATATAATAAAAAAAATTTAAATACCCATA
Organism: Comarum palustre; assembly: GCA_951800085.1. Taxonomy (NCBI): domain Eukaryota; kingdom Viridiplantae; phylum Streptophyta; class Magnoliopsida; order Rosales; family Rosaceae; genus Comarum; species Comarum palustre. The sequence goes on along the minus strand of OX637576.1, from coordinate 21,687,927 downwards.
GTCGACGATGACGCAATAAATTTGTCAGCTGTGGTATAATAAATAAAAAATAATAATATCAAAGCTGACGATAAAACATTAAATTCATCGGCTATAGTTTCGGTGCCGATAGTTCCTTATGGGTAGACCTATCTTCGGGAGTTATTTTTTAGTAAATTTTTGTATCAATGGTTGCGTCTTATCGATTTGAAACTATTTTGTGTTGAAGATCCGGCCAAAATACGTAATTTAGACGGTCAAATGACCGTTTTCGTGCCTTTAGGGGTTTGACTTACGAGATTGACCGTCCGGATCGAGACTTTAACATTATCGGATCAAGTTGAATTTTTTACCATACATGTATTTTATCATGATGGTCATATCAGACGGTCGAATTTTAGTTTTTCAAGTTTGATCATCGGAATCATGATGTGGTCACTAATAACGATGTACCAAATGTATAAAAAAGACTAAAGCCGATGATAATATATCTAATTCGTCGGCTATAGAAAAATAAATAAAATAAATAAAATGAATATAGGCGACGATGATATTGAAAATTCGTCGGCTATAGTGAAATAAATAAAAAGAATAAATAAATAAAATGAAATCAAATAAAAATAAAACTAACTATAGCTGACGATAATAATTGAAATTCGTCGGCAATGATATAATAAATAAAATGAAAAATAATTTAAACACCATAGAAGTACCCTCAAAATTTTAAAATTTCTGCCTAAAAATTTGAATTTTTTCCATGTATTTCATCTTTATCTCCCTCTCCTTTTCATCTCTCTTTCTTCTTCTCCTCCTCCGCCTCCTCTTCCTTCTCCTCCTCCTTTCCCTTCTCCTCCTCTTCTTCCTTCTCCGCCCAGCAACTCCTCCTCCTTCTCATTCTCCTCCACCACGGCTCCTCCTCCAAACACCTCCGGACATTGGTGGTGGTGGTTGCGGAAAATCGAAAATGAAGAAAAAAATGAATCGAAAGTAAAAGAAATAAAAAAAAAAAATAAAAAAAAAATAACTGTTTCGTAAACTTAAGCCAACGAAATGTAATATTTAGATGACGAAATTCAAACTTTAGGTGACAAAATTCAAACTTTGGTGACAAAATTCAAACTTTAGGCGACAAAATGAAAACTTTAGCAGACAAAATTTCGTCGGCTAAAGTTTACTCGCCAACCATTTTGACCGATAGGGAAAGTTTCTAGCGACGAAACATCGTCGCCTAAAGTCTAAAAATTTGTCGCCTAAAATCTGGACTTAAGCCGACGAAAACACTTCAGGCGACGATGTACAGTTATTTGTTCGGCTAAGACTATAGCCGACGACGTTTTTCTAACGACTTCTTAGCCGATGAAATTTTATAACAGTCCGACCAAAAAATTTTCGTCAGCTATTGTAGTTTTCCTGGTAGTATTGGCTTGTTATTCATCTAATTGTAATGAATTTAGTTGTAGTATTTTAATTTATTTTATTTTCTTAACATGTAAGTCCAAAAATATATACATACAGTTGTAGTATTTTTTTTCTCAACTTTTATCACTATGGTTGCAAAAACAAATATATAATTTTGGAGTTTTTGTTTTGTTTTTTAAATATTTTTGCTAAAGTAAATTGTTCTATTTGTATTTGATAATCTCAAAAGATAAATTATTTTATTAAAGTAAATGAAGAAATGATATATTTATTGAGATGACAAAAATGCCCTCAAACTTTAACGGTATTAATGATCTGGGTATCAAAATGCTAACAGAATTAAACTTTGAACATCAAAACGCAAGTTTTTTATAGTTAGTTATGTAAATGTAAATAATATCATAGTTAAGTGGTATTTTGTAATTAATTCATTAATAACTGCATCAAGAGTAAATAGAAATGACGTTTTAAGACTAAATACCTCATTTAGATTGTAGGCTGATCGATCGGTATGGAGGATCAAATGAGAGGTTACCCACTCCCTAACTAGTGATGTCTTAATATTAGAGTATGTAGAAGATGTCTCAAAATCATTTCTTACAAAATAAAATGTTCAGAATATTGCAACCCTGCTTGTTAGTTAGTACCTATATATATATATAGAGGCAGGACACATGGCAATGGTATTAGCTTTCTTTGTAAGTCACTCGTTCAAATGGTTCAGTACCCATATATATATATATATAGAGGCAGGGCACATGGCAATGGTATTAGCTTTCTTTATAAAACTTATACATTTCAGGCTATAAGTTGGTAGAAGGGTAAAAATAAAACTTGTATTTGAAGCAGTTCAGTATAGGAGTCCCAACAGTGTGAAGGCTGTGGCCGTTGTTGGGGAGTTGTCTTCAGACCCTCCAGTGACCACCTGCCAGCTTTTACATCATTGATCGTCACCAAAACTTGCTTCAATATACAGAAACACAAACATGCACCATTTTCATACTAATTGAATTTAAATAAGGTGCCAGATGAGACTGAGACATAGAAAAAAATGAGGTATTACTACCAGGAAAAAAGATTTTAGTCGATGAAATAATCAAAAACAGGGCTGATGAAAAAAAAAATTCGTCGGCTAAGGTCTATAAACTTTAGTCAACGAAATTTGAAAAGTTTTAGCCGACTAAATTAGGGTATTTCGTCGGCTAAAGTACCTTTTAGTTATAAAATTGCACTACGAATATTTTGGTGTCTGATTAACTATTATGACACTAATCTGGAAGCGGAACAGACGTACGAGTAAAACTCATGGCTAATGCCATATTATATGAGTTTTTTTGGTCATCCGAGTTCGTTTAAGGCTTCAAAATGCAGCTTTTCTAAACACTTAACACACGAAAACACCTATATCTGCATCTATATAAGGAATTTTGGTGGAACCTTCAACATAACCAACTATCACCATGATGAGACGCAACTGCACATCTAAAAATTTTGTGACATTTACCTCTCGATGATAGTGCTCCCCATATGGATAAAAAATGGTAATTAATAGGCATTTGTGATTATGGTCATCAAAATTCACAAACAAAAATACGACCGTCAGATATCGTTAATATGTTGAAATATGTCTATGGTAAAAAATTCAACTTGATCCGATAAATTTAAGGGCTTCATCTAGACTGTCAATCCCGTAAGTCAAACCCCTAAATTGTATTGACCGCAACTATCGACACCGAAACTTTACCGGAATTAAGTGATTTTTCAACCGTATACGTATTTCACCATTCTGGTCATATCTTATTTCACAATTTTTTTGCGTTTGAAGTTTCTACGTAGTGTTTATTTTTGAAACGGAACATTTACTTAAAACTCAGCAAACAAGTTATTCAACATTAGTAGGTATATTGTGATTCCGATGATCAAAGTTGAGAAACAAAAATCTGACCGTCTGATATGATCATTATATCGAAATATGTCAATAGGAAAAAATTCAACTTGATCCGACAACGCTAAGGGCTCGATCCTTACGGTCAATCCCGTAAGTCAAACCTTTTAACGCACGGAAACGGTCATTTGACTGAAAATAGTTTCAAACCGATGAAACGCGGCCAGTGGTATAAAAAATTTATGAAAAATAACCACCGGAGATTGCGCTACTGTAGGGAGAAAGAATGAAAAATTGCGTTAAGGGTTTGAGGTTTAGGGTTTTAGCCGACGAAATTAGGGTAATTCGTCGGCTAAAGTTAAATAAATAGATAAAATAAATAACTATAACCGACGAAATTAGGGCAATTCGTCGGCTAAGGTTAAATAAATAAATAACTATAGCTGAAGAAATTAGGGTAATTCGTCGGCTAAAGTTAAATAAATTTATTAAAATTCGTCGGCTAAAGTTAATTTAAAATTTAAAATTTTTGGCGAGGATTTTGAAAATTTTAAACTTTTTTCGACTAAAATTTTGAACTTTAGCCGACGAAATTAGGGTATTTCGTTGGCTAAAATTCAAAATTTTGAATTTTTTCTATATCTTTCATTTTTCTCCTCATCCTCCTCTTCATCTTCCTTCCTCCTCCTACTCTTTCTCCTCCTTCTCTTCCTCCTCTGACGGCAACAACTCTTCATCCTCCTCCTTCTCCTCATCCTTCTTATTCTTCTCCTCCTCCTTCTCCTCTCCCGATCGCATATCCTTCTCCTCCTCCCCCTCCTGCTAGCCTCCTCCTCTTCCTCCTTTTCTTCTCCTCCTCTTTCTCCTCCTCCACCATCGGTGTAAAAACGAAAAAGAAAAAAAATTAATCAAAAACACAAGAAATAGAAAAGAAAGAAAATAAATAAATAAAATAAATAACTATAGCCGACGAATTTTATTAAAATTCGTCGGCTAAAGTTAAATAAATAAAATAAATAACTATAGCCGACAAATTTTATTAAAATTCGTCGGATAAAGTTAAATAAATAAATTAAAAAATAAAATAAATAACTATAGCCGACGAATTTTAATAAAATTCGTCGGCTAAAGTTAAATAAATTAAATTAAATAAATTACTATAGCTGACGAATTTTATCGACTAAAGTAGTTGTTCTGGTAGTGTATGAAAATATCAAGGGGTATTTGACAATACACCCAATTTACTAGGTATGTTTTAAATTAAACTCACCTTTTTAAACTCTTTTAAAATACATCCAACTATTAATTAGGTTGATTTATTGAAAAAATCTATTTATATTTAATCTTAAAAATAGAACTTGTTGAAGAATGAAATCGCAAGATTTGTCACTAAACACTAAACCCTAACCCCTAAACCCTAAACCCTAAATCCTAAAACCCTAAAACCATAAACCCTAAACCCTAACCCTAACCCTAACCTAAAACCCTATACCCAAAACTCAATTACTCTATTTGTAACCTAACTTAAAGGTAAAAAACAAAATGAACATTAGAAGTGCAAAAATGACAGTGGAAAAATTGAAATAAATTTAAATTTTTGAAATAAAATCTATAAGGCAGACTAAATTATTGTATTGAGTGTAAATTTAAAAACAAAATTGAATGAGTTTATCTTAAAAGATGGTGAATTTTTTGGTTTTTTTTTCTAATTATCTCAAATAAGATGAAATATCACAAGAATGGTACCTAACAGCCAGTAGGTGAGACATCGAGACATTCACTTTCACTCTATCTCTTCTCCCTCCCTCCCTTCCTCTTTTCCTTTTTAAGTACTCGCGAAGAGTTTCTGATCCAGTGAAACCTACTTCAGCCATGGAAATCCATTACCAGGCTCACAAAATCCACCTTGAGGTGGTACCATGTTGTTCTTGGCTGAAGATCACATTCTTGACCATGTTATTTTGTGTCCTAGTATCACCTACAGGTAAATTATTGATAACAAATCAAACTGAAAAGTACATTTTCATTCCGTCACTAATGCTTGCTTCCAATAATTTGTGATCTGCAGGGGCATATGATCCGTTGGATCCAACTGGAAACATAACGATCAAATGGGATGTCATGTCTTGGACACCAGATGGTTATGTTGTAAGTAATCATTATGGATCATTTTGTGTCTGTTGATTCATTTACATACCAAAACTCTTTTTTCCAATGATCATATGAATTTTACTAGGCTGCAGTAACCATGAACAACTTCCAAATGTACCGGCAAATCGCGAACCCTGGATGGACACTAGGATGGACATGGGCGAAGAAAGAAGTAATCTGGACCATGGTGGGAGCTCAGACCACAGAGCAAGGAGACTGTTCCAAATTCAAAGGAAACACACCACATTGTTGCAAGAAAACTCCAACAGTTGTTGACTTGCTACCTGGAGTTCCTTACAACCAACAGTTCAGCAACTGCTGCAAAGGTGGTGTCATGGCATCTTGGGGACAGGACCCTTCAGCTTCAGTGTCTGCCTTCCAGGTGAGCGTCGGGCAAGGTGGAACTTCAAATAAGACAGTCAAGCTTCCCAAGAACTTCACCTTGCTTGGTCCCGGACCAGGGTACACTTGTGGCCCTGCAAAGGTTGTTCCATCCACTGTCTTCCTCACAGCTGATCGCAGGCGAAAGACTCAAGCACTTAGTAAGATAATCTTGCTCTCATTGGTCTAAGATAATTGACAATGTATTATATAAACTTCTCATTCTAATCATGTTTGTGTTACAGTGACATGGAATGTAACATGTACCTATTCACAGTTTCTTGCCTCGAAGAACCCAAGCTGCTGCGTTTCATTTTCATCTTTCTACAATGAAACCGTAGTTCCATGTCCTTCTTGTTCTTGCGGTTGTCACAATAAGAAGGATTGCATCAAGTAAGCCTCCACAACCTATGCACATAGGGAAATAGGCATATATAAATACTTGCACAATTGAACTTGATGCAATTGTGGCTACAGGGGAGACTCAAAACTACTACAAAAGGCAGGAATCAACACACCAAGAAAAGATAATACACCACTGTTGCAGTGCACACACCATATGTGCCCTATCCGAGTGCACTGGCATGTGAAGCAAAATTACAAGGACTACTGGCGTGTCAAGATTTCTGTCACGAATTTCAACTACCGGCTCAACTACACTGAGTGGACACTCGTTGCGCAGCACCCTAATCTCAATAACATCACTCAAGTCTTTAGCTTTGATTACAAGCCCCTTGTTGCTTACCAGTCTATCAGTAAGTTCCTATTGTGAGTTAGACAATGCTTAACCCACAGCTTGAGTTTGATACTAACATATGACAATTGTTGCTTGCCATGTGCAGATGACACTGGTATGTTCTATGGCATGAAGTTTTACAATGACTTGTTGATGGAAGCCGGGCCATTAGGAAATGTGCAGTCTGAGGTGCTTATGCAGAAGGACAAGAACACCTTCACATTCAAGCAGGGGTGGGCGTTTCCTAGGAAGGTTTACTTCAACGGTGATGAATGCAGGCTACCTCCTCCCGACGCCTACCCGTCTCTTCCAAACTCTGGTCATTTAGTATCCATTTCTTTCTTTAAAATGGCAGCCTCTGTGCTTCTGATAATGTTTTGTATATATTGATCACATTCTACTGGGGACAGAAACTCTGCTATATCCAAAGGCCACTGCTGACAAGAGGTTAGTATAGAAGGTTGGTCCAGTGTGATAATGCTTGTGTGAAAATGTAACCTGCATCTGTATTCTCAGAATTCAGAAATGTCTGAAATTTTGTCATAGAAAATCAAATGGCTTATTTTCTACATGTTCAGTCTTACAACTTCAGCTCTTAAAACTTGTTTATTCCCCCTACAGATAGAATTGTCATAGAAAATCAAATGGCTTATTTTCTACATGTTCAGTCTTACAACTTCAGCTCTTGAAACTTGTTTATTCCCCCCATTGATTTTGTAGAGTACATAACTACAGATAGAACTGTACTGAACACTTGGTTCAACTCAGGAGGAAAACAAAATATATAAATTAATCACTGTTATACAACATTTGGTTCACTGAACTGAACAAAAATCAGACATGACCTTTGATTTCTTCACGAAATATCTTGTAATGCTAAGAACATATTCACTATGGATATCCTACATAATCATACAACAGCTGAATTTGAACAAAAAGGCAGCAGTAAGAATAAATTGTTTATAAATGTAACAGATATCAAGGCAGAATTTTGTAGCACTTGGAGGAGCACCTGAACCACTTGTATTGTAGAGGTCATAGCACCTACACATTTGACCCCATCAACCGGATTTCGATAAGCTTTGTAGGTCATACAAAGTGAATTTGATGGAAATACTACGATTCCTTGAGGTAACAGACCTTACTTTTGTCTAGCCACTCACTATGCATATGCCAATAAGAATACCAGAGATGCCACAATAGCTATGACCAGACTAAGTACGGAAATGGTAGGTCTAGGACTGGCATTTGGTAACCACGGATAAGCATCTGGAGGTGGCATGACACAGTTATCACCGTTAAAATAAACCCTTCGGGGGAAAGCCCATCCCTTTTCAAAAGTAAAAGTTGCTGTATCTTTCCGAAATAGAAGCTCTGACTGTGCATTTCCAAGAGGGCCAGCTTGCATGAGCAAATCGTTATAAAACTTGACTCCCCAGAGCATTGCAGTATCATCTGCACAATCACAATTCACGTAGGCAAAATTTTTATCAGAAAGTTAAAACTGCACCAGACATAAGTCAGAAATTGACAAAAAGCTGCTTAACTCCAAAACCCTAAAATTCTGATTGATGTAGGGCTTCAAAAACTTACTCAAGCCAGCATAAGGAGTCAATGACTTGTAATTGAAGCTGAAAATCTTGGTCAAATTATCGAAGTTGGGATGTTGAACAACAAGATTCCAGAGAGTGTAGTTCATTCTGTAATTGAAATTTGTAACTGTGACTTTCACCCTCCAGTACTCCTTGTAATTGAGCTTCACATGCCAATGGACCCTCACTGGACACATATGACTGGTACACTGGACCAGAGGAGTATTAGCGGATTTTCCATTACCTGCTACAGCTGAAGCTAAGTATGGAGAGTCTGGCCTGTAAACAAGTGCCAGCATAAGGAAGATGTTGGATCTAGTATTACTACGAAATCTAGCTCATGAACATTAATAAAGTAATGCAACACCCAAAAGAAGAAGAATATGGAGGTGAAAAAGAAAAGCTAGATACACAAACACAACGATTCATGAGTCAGAGAACTTACTCTACGCAGCTCCCAGGATTTGTACTGTTGTTCTCACAACCACATGCGCAAGTTGGACAGTTTACTATGGTGTCATTATAGAAGGATGAGAGAGAAACACAACAAGTAGGTGTCTTCTGAGCTAAGAATTGAGAGTATGTGCAAGTAATATTCCAGGTCACTGCAAAGAGATGATGAATGGTTAAATAAAAAATGAAAAAAAACTTGGTTTACACACTATAAACTAAAAAAGCTTAAAGCCATACTCAATTGACTTGCAGATTTATTGAACCATTTCTATATCTAAAGTTCACCTTGAAACTACACAAAATTTTCCCTACGCGGAAACTATATGTACTGAAATGTCAACTGATACCATATTTAGGAGTTAGTTACCACAGTCTAAATTAACACCCAAAGAGGTGCACATCCGGGTTACTCTAAAGGCCACCTAATTCATCTCACTTCCCTTGCTCTCTTCATCATTTATGATTATTAGTTAGGTAGGTTGGAACTTACTCATGGCTTGGGTCATTCTTCTTTTATCCGCTGTTAAATATCTGGTTGGCTTGACAATTGCTGCTTGCCCACAAGAATATCCAGGCCCTGGTGCTTTCAATGTGAAGTTTTTAGGAAGTCTAACAGTTTTGTTAGTGGTTCCTGCAGCACCCACACTGACCTGGAACGAACTTACAGCATTCCCTGGATCTTGGATCCATGATTGCATAACCCCTCCCTTGCAGCAATTTGCAATCTGCTGGTTATAAGGAGTTCCAGGTAACAAATCCACGACTGTGGGAGTTTTCATACAACAATGTGGTACGTTGCCTTTGTATCTTGAACAGTCTCCTTGCTCAGTGGTTTGTGCTCCCACCATGCTCCAGATTACTTCCTTCTTTGCCCATGTCCATCCTAACGTCCAACCTGGCGCTTGTATATGGCGATACTGCTGGAAGTTGAACATTGTAACAACCGCCTGCCAATCCAAACAATATATTTCATATCAGAAAATCAAGTATAATAATGCTCGGGAAGCAGAACTTCAAATGTGATTAGCCAACACCAAGAAGAAAATAACTCTAAATTCCTTTTTTACTCGATCCAGTTTCAAGTAAACACAAATCCCCACGTGAGAACATGATTATTTCATCTCCTGAAAGCTCTAAGATTTCCAAAAACTAAGGAACTAAAATTTACAATCTGGTCAAACTCAATCATAAGCCTGCTTAAAACGCATCTAAGAAAGGCAGCAAATTTAACATAAAAGGAAAGCTGAAGCTCATAAATACTTACAACGTATCCATCAGGAGTCCAACTAATGACATCCCATTTAATCGTGATGTTCCCAAGTGGATCAAGCGCATCATAAGCTTCTACACAAACATCCATCAAAACAAACATCAACCCTCAACATTTCCTAACACGTCGACTTCATTATATTCAATGATTAATAAATCAAAGCAAAGTTTCATCGGCAAACCAAAGTACTTGTTGATTCAAAGACAACTACTTTCACTTCATTGTCTCAAAGGCATACAAAAACAAATTTGGAACACTATAATAGGAAATACACTGAATCTTTCCGAATTTAGAAACAAATTGCACTACAAGATAGAAGGATCAATACTTTGATTAATGAAAACAAATAAAGAGGCAAATAACTAAAGCCCATAAACCCAAACTAGAAGAAAGACAGTGAATTGGAAAGAAAGCTTCAATCTGGGGAGTTACCTGTGGAAGTGAAAGTGAGGGAGGAGACCAAAAAGAAGAGCAGAATGGTGAAACTGCTGAGTTTAGCTATGGATCCAGTGGCTGAGAGGCACTGGGATTCCATTTTCCTTGAAGCAGATGCAGTCCAAACAGTAATTGATGCAGTCCAAACAGTAATTGATGCTTGAGCTCTTAAGCAGTTCAAGATCTCTGGTGCCAATAAAAATGGAGGGAGAGATGTGGGAAATGGCCAACTGGGTGTGGCTGGTTTCTTTTTTAAAGGTCACTCTAATCACTTGTTTACAGATCCAGTTGATACATCACTGGAGTTTAGTTATTGCTGCTGTTAGTGACACATCCCCTTGTTTAATGACATATATACCCCTCCTTGACTTTTTGCCCTGTCACATTCCCCTTGAAAATTAAGGGGTGTTATTGGAAATGACTACAAATACATGGCATATATTTCATGAAGACAAAATGAGATTTGATAAAAAAAAAAGAGTGTTGAAGCAAGACAGCAGGTGTATGGGCCACGAAGCATCCTTTAGTGTCGGTGGAGAGCAAATTCAATGGTAACTTGTGCATTGAGAAAGAGATGTTTTTTGTCCAAATCTTGCTCCCAACAACCAAATTATAATCACAAATTCTTTGGACAATCATGCACTCTTTTAATTACACATATAGAAGCAGCTATGATCTTAAATTAGTTGGTGTGATTATTCTAGAGTGTGATGGATGAGTTGATTAATTAGACTAGGTACCAAACACATTTTATGTTATTTCTAATTATCTAAACATATCAAAACATATATGATTTAGTTTTTAAAGTCTTTTGACAATAATCCAAGATAATTTTAGTTATTTTGATTGTTCTACTACAACGCAAGTTCTTGTACTATACGCAAAAGAAGTTAGAAGGACTAACAACTCACATTTTTGTATGCCTTTTATCATTTCATAAAATTAACTATAAGAGCAAATGCATCAATTTTAGATGGGTTGAACAAATCTTCAACCCCGGTTAATCCATTATTCATTTAAATATTAGTATGACCATACAATCACGAGATCAATCGGATGATCAATCACTATTTATCTTTTATAAAATATTTTTATTTATTTATTAATAAATATTTTTTTTTATAATAATTATTTATTTATGCATAATTAATACCTGGCTCTTTCATTTGTTGATCGGAGAAAGAATAGTAGAGAAAAAAGAGATAGATAGAAGCAAACTATAATGGTAAAGAAGAACAAACAAATTGAAGAAGGAAAACGAGATGCATGTGTGGAAAATGAAGAAGGGTAAGATGGTATTTATAGAAAAATTTTGTTTGTGTGTTTCAATTTGATAACATTATTTATATTGGGATATAAATTTTTAAATTAAATAATCATATGGTCGTTGCTCTTAAATACTAGCCGTCAGATCAAGATCAAATGGCCCAAAATAAAGGCTCGTTTCTTGCTCTGCTATTTTCTTCACGTTGAGACAAAACACGTGGGTCTGAGCAAGTGAATTTGTAAGTGGCATCTGCCATGGCTGATTTCATACGGGTCCCATAATTGCTATCACCCTAGAGGCCTAGACCAATATGAGGACTAAATGAATGTCTAATAGCTTCTTTACAAAAATTTTATAACGGAGAAGTAAAATTTAAATTTTTTAAAAATATTATCTTTAAACTTCAACAAAAAATATTTTTATTAATATCAGTATTGACGTGTGCGCGCATACTTTTCTTTATTTTTATATTTTTATCAATGTAAAACATAATCTTAGCCGTTTAAAAAAATTAATTAACTAATCAAGATCACATATGCAAAAAATCAATTTAGAAAATGATCGTTTACTCAACCAAATGCTTCAATAAAACGGACAGTTATGGTGAAAGTTAGCAGCCTCATGAACCGCCGTCCATTTGATTGATACATTTGGTTGAGCAAATGATCTTTTTTTCAAATTGATTTTTTGCAGAGTTGATCTTGATTGATTAATTAAACTTTTAGAATGACTAAGATTATAATTTACATTGTTAGAAATATGTAAATAAAGGAGAGTATGCACACACGTGTCAATACCGGTATTGACTCAAGTATTTTCCAACTCTAACAGCTTCTCTATTTTAAAGATTCTGACATTTATTACAATAATAAAATATATTATATCATTATTAGATATAACTAAATATATATATATATATATATTTTATTATTACAATACAATACTCAATTAAAAAAATTCTATATTTTACCTTATTCTTGTTGGAACATGTGAAGAATTTAATTTTAGGGAAGAAATGCATTGCTGCAAATTTAAGGAATGAATCATTGTTTTTCATCTCTTTCATTATTTTAGAAAATGGGTTGGAAAACTGTTAGAGTAAAAAATAGCTCAATATTCTTTAAAATTGAGAAAATTAAGAAAATAAGAATTTATCCATGTATTACACCAGGTAGCTAGGGCCCTTGTGGGACCCACTACTAACCCGGATCAATTTTCAACCGTTGCATACAATTTTTTGGTCTGATCCACTCCAACCCAGCCAATTAACCCACTGGTGCATGTGCTCTAAAGTTGAGAAGATTGTTGTTCATAATATAATGACGTTGCGCTGCATCAAGAGTGTGTTTTAGAAACGCATCAACTGTGTGATGCACAAAAGGTTGACACACTCTACTAGGATTAGAGCTCGCTGTTAAGATGGTTTGAATAACATGTTAGATATGTTTTTTCGTGTTAAAATTTTGATTGAATTTTAAAGAGTTAGATATTCTAATAAGAAGGGTATATTGACAATTTAGTGAAATATGAAGGATCTTAAAATAAGCACACTCGACTAGGATTAGACCTCGCTACTAAATTGATGTGAATAACACGTGAGATATGTGTTAAGAGAATGATTCACCAGGTGTTAAAATAAGCACACTCGACTAGGATTAGACCTCGCTAATATTCACCAGGTAACCAAAGTCTTCATCTTTTTCATCGCTTTCAATTTGTTCTTCTGGTTTAAGAGAATGATTCAGTTTTGGATTAGTAATCAAAGGTGTGAACTTGGACCCGGATGAGGTCTCATAAGCATTTGGGAATCCCAAAGTTTCATTCTTTTTGGGTTTCTGGTTTTGTGTTTGGTAGAAGTAAGCTTGGTGCATATTCAGTTGTTCTGAGATTGGTGTAGTGTTATTGAATGATGGTTGATTGTGAATGTTATGGACTTTTTGTTTACCCCATTGTAGGCTTCAAGTGCTGTTGCTTCAGCAACAATGACGTCGCTGAATGTCGAAGTCCCGGCTAATAAGCTTGTTCAGCTGGTTGCTAAGGTTTGGTTTGCATTTCAATGCTTATTTTGAGTGTTGCATTTTGCTGGTTGTGCTCGAAAAAGAGATTATTGGTGGTACGAAGGTGCCAACAGGGCCTTGCAGTGGAGAAAGATGAGGTGGTAAGGGGAGTTTCTTCTCTTGCTAATGACTGATGGGTTAAACTTTCTAGAATATTGCCGGATGTGCAAGGTTTAGTCCTGATGGGAAGTTTGTCGCTACTGGAAGTTCAGACACATCAATAAAGCTGTTTGAGGCGGTGCTTCTATTAGCTCTAAGTGGTATTCTTTTCAACCATGGGCTGGATCTAAATCATATTGATATTCTGTTTCAGGTTGCAAAAGTTAAGCAAATGATGCTTCCAGAGGCAAGAGATGGATCTGTGCGACCTGTCATACGTACATTCTATGACCACTTACAAGTAAATCAACATTTTCTTCTAACATATGTCGAAAATTATTCGGTGCACCGGTGGTGCATGTGACATTCTTATCTCATAACGTCTGATTGTGTTCTCACCGTTAGATGTATGTAATGTTTATATTTGTTTTTTCTTCTTTTTAATCTTTATCCGGTGCTCCGAATACTCTCTCGTCATATACCAAGGTGGAAAATGCTTTTCTATGAAAATTTTCTCTTTCATCCCACAAACATTGTTAAACTTTAGCTTAAGAGTACGAGCCTCTTATGTTGAGTATGCCATGAGACCATAACTACGGAAGGAGCATTAAACAAAAAACCTTCAACTAAAACTAATAGTATTAATTCTTAACCCCGAGATGTCCATATTGACTAATGGTATTGACATGCAATTGCAGCCCATAAATGATTTGGATTTCCATCCTCAGAGCTCTATACTTGTATCTGGGGCAAAAGATCACACAATAAAGTATGGATTTTTCTTCTTTCTCAGATAAAATTGAGGTTGATTCCATATTGTATACCCCGTTATCTATTCATTAATAAACTCTATGATCCTTGCAATGGTAGAACAACATGTTTTTTGTATTGAATATTGACTTTATCTTGAAGGTGGACCAAAACCCATTGGAAGCCCATCTTGATCACATGGGCTATACTATGTCTAGGTTAATTAAGAAATCCATATATACATGTATTCTAGCCTAACTAGGATTAGATATATATATATATATATATAGGTGTTCTAGCCTAACTAGGATTAGATATATATATATATATATATATATATATATATATATATATATATAGGTGCTGCCGTCAATAACTAGAGAGAGAGAAATCGTTTAACCTAGAGCAGAGCTATCTTTCTCTATCAGCAGAGAACGGTATAGCATTGGGGTTTTGGGTGGTTGAGAGTTTTGCCATAAAGCTCTATTGTATTCTCTCCAATTGTTATAGTGGAATTCTTTGCCGGCTTCGAGAGTGGACATAGCTCAATCACATTGATTGGGTGAACCACTATAAATCTTGTGTTCTTGTCTTCTATTTTCTTTACCGTTCTTCGATTATCCAAATTGTTCCATATCAATATTGTCGTTTGTTTACGCTTCCGCATAACAAACTGGTATCAGAGCCTGTTCTGATTTGGGAGTTGATTATTGATTGGAAATCATGAGTGACGGTGAAGGTGCTGAAGTTGATAAGAAGAAGAAAGGGACATAGTCTACACATGCTAAGCCATCTGTTGGCAATGCCAAATTTGAAGTTGAGAAGTTCGATAGAACAAATAATTTTGGTATGTGGCAGTGTGAGATGATGAATGTCTTGTGTCAACAAGAATTGGATATAGCTCTCGAAGAGAAACCAGCAGATATGACCGAGGCGCAGTGGAAACAGATTAATAAGTGGGCTTGTGGTTCTATCAGATTATGTCTTGCAAAGAGTGTGAAATTCTTTATCATGAAGGAAACTTCAGCAAAGGATATGTGGAAGAAATTGGAGGACCAGTACATGATCAAGAGTGCTGAAAACCGCTTTCACCTGAAAAGAAAGCTTTTCCGATTCAACTACAGATAAAGTATTTCTATGTCTGAACACATCAATGATTTCAATAAGATACTTGCAGATTTGGTTAATTTGGATGTGCAAATTAATGATGAGGATAAAGCTTTATGTTTGCTTAATTCTCTTCCTGACGAGTATGAGCATTTGATTACAACTTTGCTGCATGGAAAGAATGAAGTGCAGTTTGATGATGTGTGTAATTCATTGATTAATAATGAATGTCGGAAGAAGGAGAAGCAGTTGTAAAGGGGTTCAGGTGGTGAAGCACAAGTACTTGTTGCAAGAGGCAGATTAGAAGATAGAAAGTTTGGTGGAAATCGAGGTAAGTCGCGTTCCAAGTCAAGAGCTAAATTTCCTGCAAAAGATGAGTGTGCCTTTTGTCGTCAAAAGGGTCATTGGAAGAAAGATTGTCCCAAGTTGAAGACTAGAGACAAGAAGGGTTCTGAAGTAAATATGGCAAAATTTGAAGATGATGATGACTTCGATTTTGCATTGAGTTGTTCTTCGGTTTTCAAAAATTTTGAAGATGATGAGATCGATTTGGCTCTAGCAAGTTCACCTACACGTGATTATTCTAATCAGTGGATTATGGATTCGGGTTGTACTCACCACATGTGTCCTAACAGGGAATGGTTCTCTTCTTTGAGGGAATTAAATGGTGGAGTAGTTCTTATGGGAGATGATAGTTCTTGCAGAACTAAAGGGATTGGTACAATTCGTCTCAAGATGCATGATGGGGTTGTTAGAAAATTGACTGATGTTCGGTATGTTCCGAACTTGAAGAAAAATCTGATCTCTTTGGGTACTTTGGAATCAAAGGGGCACACAATTACTTTGAAGGATGGTGTTGCTAAAGTTGTTTCTGGTTCACTTGTTTTGATGAAGGGTACTAGAGAAAGAAACTTGTATTTTCTACAAGGGAGTACTGTGACAAGTTAGACGGCAGTTTCTGAGACTGCAGATGATGCAGACACTACCAGATTATAGCATATGCGTCTTGGTCACGCTGGTGAGAAAGCAATGCAGAAATTAGTGAAGCAAGGCTTATTGAAAGGTGCAAAGACTTGCAAATTGGAATTTTGTGAACACTGTGTTTTGGGTAAGCAGACTAGAGTTAAATTTGGCACCGCAGTCCATCAGACTAAAGGTGCTCTAGACTATGTTCACACAGATGTATGGGGACCTACCCAAACATCATCTAAAGGAGGTATGCATTAATATGTCTCTTTTGTTGATGACTTCTCTAGAAGAGTATGGGTGTACACCATGAAGCATAGAGATGAAGTCTTAGATATATTTGTGAAGTGGAAGAAGATGATTGAGACTCAGACCGGTCAGAAAATTAAGAGGCTCAGGTCAGATAATGGTGGTGAATATAAATCTGATCCGTTCTTCAAATTATGCGAAGATGAGGGCATTGTGAGACACTTCACAGTTAGAGGGACACCGCAGCAGAACGGGGTGGCAGAGCGTATGAATAGGACTTTATTGAAGAAAGTCAGATGTATGTTGTCTAATGCTGGTTTAGGCAAGGAGTTTTGGGATGAGGCAGTCACATATGCAGGTCATCTAATTAATAGATTGCCATGTTCTGCAATTGAGGGTAAAACTCCCATGGAGGTATGGTCTGGTAAACCTGCTACTGATTATAGTTATCTTCATATTTTTGGTTGTCCTGCTTATTTTCATGTCAGAGAAAGCAAGCTTGATCCAAGGGCCAAAGAAAGCAATATTCTTGGGATTTAGTGATGGTGTTAAAGGGTTCAAGCTTTGGTGTCCGGATGAGAAGAAAATTGTTGTGAGCAGAGATGTTACTTTTGATGAAGCAATTATGGTTGATCAGAATAAGCAGAAAATTTCTGAAGAGCAGAGAAAGACCAAAGAGAACTTGCAGCAGGTGGAGGTTCAGAGAAAAGTTGTTGAAACTCCAGTGAGTCCTACAGTTGAGTCAGATGATTCAAATAATAAGGACATGAGTGTTGAAGTAGAGGCTCCAACGCAAGAGCCTACACAACAAGACAAACCTATTGCATCGAGAAAGGGAAAAAGGAATGCTCCAAAGCCAGCTTGGCTTAATGATATGGTGACTTATGCACTTCCCATTACTGAAGAAGAAATTCCTACTACCTATGAAGAAGCTGTCGTACATGCAGATTATGTTGAGTGGGAGAAAGCTATGGGTGAGGAGATGAACTCTCTTTACAAGAATAAAACGTGGGAGGTGGTTCAGTTACCGCATGGGAAGAGAGCAATTGGTTGTAAATGGGTGTTTGCTAAAAAGGAAGGATCACGGTACAAGGCTAGATTGGTAGCTAAAGGCTACGCACAAAAGGAAGGAATTGACTACAATGAGGTATTTTCTCCTGTTGTTAAGCATTCTTCTATTCGTATTTTATTAGCCTTGGTTGCTCAATATGATCTTGAGTTGGCACAGCTTGATGTGAAAACTACTTTTCTACATGGAGAATTAAAAGAAGAAATTTACATGACCCAACCGGAAGGATTTAAGGTTGCTGGTAAGGAAAATTGGGTTTGTAAATTGCAGAGATCTTTATATGGATTGAAACAGTCTCCAAGGCAGTGGTATAGGCGGTTTGATAAGTTCATGTCAGGTCAGAAGTACACCAGGAGTCATTATAATCCATGTGTTTATTTTCGCAAGCTACAGAATGGGACCTTCATTTATTTGCTCTTATATGTTGATGACATGTTAATTGCATCTAAGAGCAAGGTGGAGATAGAGAAATTGAAGTCACAATTGAGTAGTGAATTTGAGATGAAGGACTTGGGAGAGGCTAAAAAGATTTTGGGTATGGAAATTGAGAGAGATAGATCAAGAGGCAGAGTTTGTTTGTCACAGAAGCAATATTTGAAGAAGGTACTACATCGGTTTGGCATGGATGATAAAACTAAACCTGTAAGTACACCTCTTGGCTCTCATTTTAAACTTGATGCTACTATGTCTCCTAGCACAGATGATGAGAAGCAATATATGGCTAAAGTTCCTTATGCTAGTGCTGTTGGTAGCTTGATGTACTGTATGGTGTGTACTAGACCTGATGTTGCACAGGCTGTAAGTATGGTGTGCAGATATATGCATAATCCAGGTAGAGGCCATTGGCAAGCTGTGAAGTGGATTCTACGGTATATTTTTGGTACTGTGGATGTTGGATTAATATTTCAGCAGGATAAGACGAGTCAATGTGTTGTTGGATATGTGGACTCTGATTACGCATGTGATTTGGATAAGAGTCGGTCAACTACAGCTTATGTGTTTACTCTTGCTAGTGGACCGGTGAGTTGGAAGTCGAACTTGGAGCATACAATTGCTTTGTCGACTACAAAAGCTGAATATATAGCAGCAGTAGAGGGTGCAAAAGAAACAATTTGGCTTCGTGGTTTGCTTGAGGACTTGGGACTTATTCAAGAATATGTGGATATTCATTGTGATAGTCAAAGTGCTATTCATTTAGCAGAGAACCAGGTTACTCATGCACGTACTAAACATATTCGTGTCAGATATCACAAGATTCGTCAAATGGTGGAGGATGGTGACATTCAACTCCTCAAGATTGGGACTGAAGATAATCCTGCAGATATGTTGACAAAGCTAGTTCCATTCAGCAAGTTCAAGCATTGCTTGGACTTGATTGGTGTTTGTAAAGTTTGAAGATCCCTACGGGGATGTCGGAGCGGCGAATGGTTTGAATTTCTACTATGGAGGATTTGTATCAAGTTAAAGCCAAGGTGGAGATTATTGAATATTGGCTTTATCTTGAAGGTGGACCAAAACCCATTGGAAGCTCATCTTGATCACATGGGCTATACTATGTCTAGGTTAATTAGAAAATCCATATATGCATGTATTCTAGCCTAACTAGGATTAGATATATATATATATATATATATAGGTGTTCTAGCCTAACTAGGATTAGATATATATATATATATATATATATATATATATATATATATATAGGTGCTGCCGTCAATGACTAGAGAGAGAGAAATCGTTTAACCTAGAGCAGAGCTATCTTTCTCTATCAGCAGAGAACGTATAGCATTGGGGTTTTGGGTGGTTGAGAGTTTTGTCATAAAGCTCTATTGTATTCTCTCCAATTGTTATAGTGGAATTCTTCGCCGGCTTCGAGAGTGGATATAGCTCAATCACATTGATTGGGTGAACCACTATAAATCTTGTGTTCTTGTCTTCTATTTTCTTTACCGTTCTTCGATTATCCAAATTGTTCCATATCAATATTGTCGTTTGTTTACGCTTCCGCATAACATTTTGTACTCTAATTTCGTCCCTTGTTTCCAGTTTGCCATTCCGCTCCTGTCAAAAACCCTTGAAAAATATCATATTAGCTGTAAACAAATAAGATTTCATTATCAACTCTTAGCCAACTCTTTTTGCTATTTTCAGGTTCTATGATTATTCCAAAATGACTGCAAAGAGGGCATTCAGAGTTATCCAGGTTTGCTTGCATCTGATACTCTTGGAATATCTCCATCACTTAGAACTCAGAACTAAGTTATTGAAAAACATAGTTTCCCTTGTCATGAACAGGATCCACACAATGTGCGTTCAGTATCATTTCATCCTTCTGGGGAGTTTCTTTTAGCTGGTAATATGCCTTCTTTCTTAATTGTCAATAAAAAACAGCCTATGAGTTGGTATCTGATGATATCCTATAGTGATTAGCTTTTGATGAGGTTCATGTACAAATAATCACAGGGACTGATCATCCAATTCCTCACTTATATGATATCAATAGCTTCCAGTGTTACCTATCTGCAAATGCCCCAGAAATTGATGTAAACGGAGCAATAAATCAGGTATTGCTGACCTATTCTCTTTTTAATGCTTTAATGATCAGTTTTCCTGTATGCACTTATGATTCTATCCCATAATATCAATTAAAGTATGTATATTTGCTCATCAGATCAGGTATTCAGCTACCGGTGGTGTGTATGTTACAGCTTCCAAAGATGGTGCTATTCGCTTATGGGATGGTGTAACTGCCAGTTGCATACGGTCCATAGTTGATGCACATGGCACAGCAGAAGCCACCAGCGCAAATTTTACCAAGGACGAAAGGTATGTATCATATAATGTATCTATGCCCGGAGAGATGTCTGCTGAGAATCGATGTCTCCGCATTTAAGTTGTTTCATGATTGTTGATGGACAACGAATTCATGTATCCTTCAGCATTTTGTGGTTCTATATGTGGTGAACTTGGGAACAATAGGGATATTGTGTGAAAGAAGTAATATGTTGTTGTATCGTTGATTCACTCCTGAATTTCTAAATCTTGATCTTGGAACCTTATTGTGGTATGACTTGAATGCTGGCTTTCTAGGTTTGTTCTCTCGTCTGGGAAGGACTCTACTGTGAAGCTTTGGGAAGTAGGCACTGGAAAATTGGTTAAACAATATATAGGAGCTACACGTACTCAATTAAGATGTCAGGTATGTCAGACAGACCTGAGTCACCTGACAGAGGTTTTTTTTAAAAAAAATAAAAATAAAAAAAATAAACAAATAATATAAGTCTTATATTGAAGTCGTTTCTTCCTCACTCCCCCTTCTTCTGAAAAGGATTCGTGTGCCTTCACATACCAGAGAAGGCTAAATAAGGCCTCTTCTCAGGTATCCTGAAATGAACTCTTCTTGATCTGACCAATTGTGAACCTTTGCTTTCCACTACACTCGAATGTCCTACCTCAGTGTCATGACCCCCGGTTCCAGGGAATCCAAAAGACAATATGTCAATTTTGTGATAATCTGTTTATGTATCCATTTCTAAGTGCTTTTCACTTATGTAGGCTGTTTTTAATGATACCGAGGAATTTGTACTGTCCATGGATGAACCAAGCAATGAGGTTTATTCACTCTTCTCTATCTAACTGGAATAATGGTGCCTAGATTTCAATTACTAAATCTAGGGTGCTTGCAGATTGTTGTCTGGGATGCTCTGACAGCAGAAGTAGTAGCAAGGTGGCCCTCCAATCGTATTGGTGTTTTCCGCTGGCTCGAGCACTCACCAACTGAAGCCGCATTTGTTTCCTGTGGGACTGACAGAACAATACGATTCTGGAAGGAAAGCCTATAAGCTTGGGAAAGCAGCCGGTGGCTTACTTAATCCGGAGTGTAGACTAGTATTTGATTAAAATTCACTTGTGTCTGTAAAACTAGATCAATGGATAGCACCTGCACGACCCAAGGACGTTCTTAACCTGCAAATGACACCAAATTACATTGATCCTGTTTGTCTTGTCAATTCAACTGTTTTTTCAGTCTTGTTAATTTATGTACCCTGTTCATGGCTCAATTGCTGGATACAATAACTCAGTATATTTTCCTCAAATAAAAGCTGACTACTGACTTGAGTGAATTCAATTCAGAACTATGAGCATGTACTACATGAATTGGAAAACTTAAGTATCATCTGCACACATAATTCTCTACACCACGGAAAGCATGCAGCGAAACAGGGTCCAATGCTGCAATGCTACTGCCATAACTCGGATCATTAACTACGATTTTCACCATATGCAGTTTGGAAACACGGCTTTGGCAGAGTAAGCAGATTGCAGAAGAGAACTACGTCGGCGTGGTCGAGATTATCGCGGGAGAGGAGAAAGCTGAGGAACCCTAGAATCGCGCGGCGGTCGGCGTCGGCGGAGAGGCTGAGGACGGAGTGGATTAGAGTTGGGGTCGGATTGAAGCGGGGGAAGGTTGACTGGAGGCGGCGGGCGACGGAGGTGGTTATGGTGGGTTGGGAGGAGCGGAAATGGGTGGGTTTAGTTGAGGGAAATGGGAAGTGGGTTTGAAGTGGCGGAGGTGAAGAGGTTGTGAGGTGGCGGAGCAGGAGGAGCCGGAGTTGCAGTGGCGGTACGCGACGCATTTTGAGAGAGAGTAGAAGGGTTTAAGAAACTGTAAAGGTTTAGGGATCCGAAAGAGGAAGATGATGGGGAGGTTGGGCCTATCAATATCTGCTTCACATTTAAGGCCCATTACAGCAGGCTCAACTGGGCTTGAATATTGATTTCTCAGATGAGAAGGTTTAGCTAACTAAAGCTTTCGGTTCTGTCAACGGAGAAAAGATCGATTGACAAAAAACAAAGAAATGACAAATGATTTTTTTTATCAAATACACAATTATTGTGCTACACTGTGAGTTCGACTCACAACTTTTGTACTCGGTTAAAATTCCGTGCTGTGTTATGAAGAAAAGTTTCGGGAATATATTCTAAATCATCAACTTTCTTATTGTCATTATAGCTTGACCTTATTGTGATAATTGTACCCGCCCTCCCCGCCCTCGCCTCCCCAACTCCGGCCTCTCTCGCTGCACCCTCATCGCTCATCATTTAGGTACGCTTGCTTCTGTTGTTGTATGGTTGAATATTGATGATGGGTAGCTAGATAATCTTTATACATGTGGTATTGTAATGAACTAGTGATCTGAATGAATGTTGACGCCTTAGACAAATGTTATGATTTTTTTAGTATTTGATTTTAAATAGCTTTATAGTGTGTCCACTGCCATTGGGTTATACAATATAGTAATAAGATGATCAAAATTTGTTACTGATTGATAATAGTTGTTATAAAGTAATCGAAAGTGTTGTTATGTTTTTGCAATTTGGTTCCTAAAGTAAGTTATTGTAATATTTGAAAATGTACTAATTATGAAGCTTATTTATTATTGTCAGTTGAATATTATAATATTTTATTGATTATGTTTATTATTTTAAAAATTATATTACTTTTTAAAAATATATATTTAATTATATGTTTTAAATTACAAATAAATCCAAAATTTAAAAAATCAAGGATTCCCCTAACTACTCAACTAGTCGTTAGTACCGATCCACTAGCGAATAACGATGATTGGATTCAGTTCAGATGAAGTTGCCTACAATGTTATGACATACGAAGCATCATAAACCAGCACTAGCTATTCAACTAATAAATTAATGGATGTAGACGTGTAATTCCAACAAACTCGTCACAACAATCATGCTCCACTGATATCCAACAAACTCGCGCCCTTCCAACAAACTTGTCACAACAACCACGCTCTCGCTCGCGCCCATAATCTCATTTTCAGCAACAAGTCTTTCTCTAGCTTCAATCCGTAGCCCATACTTCTTTCAAGCTGTGCAAAATGACTCGTCTCAGGTGAAAGCCATAAGTGATATCATTCAAGCCTTCGGTTGGAGACAAGTAGTCCCCATCTAAGTCGACAATGAGTTTGGAGGACTGATCCCTTACCTCTCAGATGCTCTACAAGAGATTGATGTTCGAATCCCTTACCAGAGTGTTATATCCCCAACTGCGGCAGATGATCAAATTGAAGCTGAGCTTTACTAGTTGGTGACAATGCAAACAAGGGTCTTCATTGTCCATATGTAACCTTCACTAGTCTCTCAAATTTTAAAGATAACAAGAGAGATTGGGATGATGGATAAAGGTTTGTTTAGATACTGATCAATGCAATTTCAAATGAGTTTAGTTGGTTTAATTCATCTTTTATAATGGAGAACATGCAAGGGGTGTTGGAATTGAAGAACCATATCCCAAATAAGAACAAGCTTGAGGCTTTCAGAGAAAGATGGAAAAGGAAGTTCCAACAAGACAATCCAAACTATGTAGATGTGAATTTGGGTGTGTTTGGATTGTGGGCTTATGATGATGCCAAGGCACTGGCCATAGCAGTGGAGAAACTTTGGTTATCTGCTTAACTTGTTTCATCTTCTCAACATCCGGGGCATGGAAATTCTTTTCGACCTCCCATGCTAATTGAGCCATACAATTGAGCATTGGCATTGCACCTTTTTCATCTGTTACATCTCTGAGGAGACCAGAGATGCATGTCAAGCCCTAACCGATCACTTTGTTTCAGATAACTGGAAAACTAAACAGTGTACCATGATCACATTGCAAGAGCAAAAGAGAAATGGTTTTAAAAATGCCGATGATAAAGGTTGTTAGCATCTAAACAACCAAGAGAAAATGTCTTCAACTTTCTTAAGGAAAATGGATAATTTGATTGATTCTTTTGTAACAAAAAAAAATGGATAATTTGATTCATAGGAATTCTACAAGCAGACTTGAAAGGAGGTATTCTTTGCTGAAGGTTCAATATTGTTGGGTATGCAATAATGCTGACCAGGGTGCACAAATAAATAAATGACAAATGAAAGTTAACTTAGAATATTGATGGTTCATCTTTTAGGTGTCAAATAGCTGTAACGATCCCTTTTCAAAATCTGGAAAGGACACTAATCATACTATAATTCTTAGGCTTCTTTCTCTTTTCATTTTTCTGCAATTATACCGATCTCACCCACCCAATACTGAAGTAAAAATGCTAACTGAAAATCATTGAACACATATAACTACAGGCCAAAACCACACTAATATTAATACATCTATCCTAACACAAACAGTAAATATAACACAAAATAAACTGTCATAGTTAGTTGAGCACTATAGACCAAATCTATGATAATTCTACATTCTAGTTCTAAACCCAGCAACAAACATGATGCATTCACAAGCATTAAAATCAAACTTGCAATTCTGACTCCCACAAGCACAATGACTAAATTAACCTTTATCTTCAAAAAGGACCTGTCTTCTGGCTTGTCAATGCTGCCCAATATGGTACATTGCGGCGTCCTCAACACAAACTGCTCCGACTACACAACAAACAACAGCAATCAAATCATTACAAACCCGAAAACTCACATCAAAAAACTTCAAAATCCCACACACTCACTTGAACATGGAGACTCAAGCTCCTGTAAATAGAGAATTGCCTATTAGAGCCATCCAAGCACAAGACCGGAGTCCCTTGTGGTGGTGGACTTTGTCAATGGCCTAATTATTAGAAAATAAGAAACAAAAGGGTAGTCAAAAAAACTAGGAACATACACATGATTTTTTTTTATAAGAACACACTCATGGTTATATAAATCAAGACATGAAAGTTATAGAGAAAAATGACCAAACAGTGTCCCACCTTTTTTTGAAGCAAAGCTTTGGTATCTCACGTTTTAAAAACTTCAAAACGGTATCTCACCTTTTGAACCCGACCTAAGATCAGTGTCTGGAGTCGTCTTTTCCGTTACGGTGACAGATTATGTGCATATTTTGCAGGGTATTTTCGTCTGTTCAGTTGCTCCCGCCAATTCTATACAATAGTTTGGCGCCAAATCCATTTTGGTAAAAGATTTCCCGCCAAAAAATACATATTGCCGCCAAGAGTACAAATTTACCTCCAAAGTTAAAAAAAAAATACAACCTAAGATCAGTGTCTGGAGTCGTCTTTTCCGTTACGGTGACAGATTATGTGCATATTTTGCAGGGTATTTTCGTCTGTTCAGTTGCTCCCGCCAATTCTATACAATAGTTTGGCGCCAAATCCATTTTGGTAAAAGATTTCCCGCCAAAAAATACATATTGCCGCCAAGAGTACAAATTTACCTCCAAAGGTGGGACACTGTTTGGTCATTTTTCTCAAAGTTATATGGCAAAGGATAGCTTATCTGGGGATGAACAACCTGCAAGTGTTGAAATTCTTGTCAAGACGAGAGAGGCCTTCAGGCTGAGAAGCAGGGGCGGACACATGTTGTGGGTTGTCTAGGCTGCAGCCCAGACAGATTTTTAATATATACCATGTGAATGCGAGCAAGTAAACAAAGTTTCTTTGGTTCAGTTTGCATCTGTCCAACCTAACTTTCATCTTGTCAAAGGTTCGACTCCTGTTGGAGTCAAATCCCATGTTTTTATCTAGCTTTCCAATATTCTCTACTTCTTAGGCTGGAAATGGAGTCAAATCCCATGTTTTTATCTAGCTTTCCAATATTCTCTACTTCTTAGGCTGGAAATCCTTCATTTTTTTACTTAATTACATCATTTTGACGTGAAAAATTTTACACATCTAATTAGCTTATACACTTACCGGATCCTAGATCCCCCACTGCTGAGAAGCATATTATCAATTTCACACCAAGACTTCTTTATGATTTGGTAGCGAGTCTCACTCGTTCCTACACATAATCGATTCCTAAATCATTCATCGTCTAAATGACACTATGGAATAATCTGACAATCAATCTAGAAATATCGAGACTGGAGATTTTATAGGATTCTATTCACTTCAGTAAGAAAGCAAAGATTGAACATGAAGCAAAAACATCGAGAAAGTTTTTCCCAAATCCATACCCAATACAGAACAGATTCAAAGACCCAAATCAGATTGCCATTACACACACCGATTAACGAAAACCCAGATGCCAAATTGTAAATGCAATACAGCAATAATACAGGAGAAGAATAATTGATGTTCCACAATCTTAGCAGCAGCTAAATTTAAGTAGAGAGATCGATTAACATTAAAGAGAGAACAAAAACGCCATACCTGACTCGAGGTAAGATGAATGAGTTGAGCAATGTCGACGGAGGCGCGCTGGAGGAATGTCTATCTAAGGTTACCTTGTAATTTGCTCAAGTTTGCCCACTGTCATTTTGAAAAAAAAAGCCGTGAATATGACGATCGAACAACAGTCGGAATGTGACGACAGTTATCTGATTTTTAATGAATTGATCCAACGGATAGGATTAAACATAATTAAATGGATATGATCAATTCATTAAAAATCAGACGTTCAATCGTCTCGTTCTGCCCCGCAAACGGCTCCACGCGTGAGCAGTGCTGAAGTAAAAGGAGGATTCCTTACTTCTCCTCTTTCCTCAAAAACAACCCGACAAGGAGCGTTTTATGTGTGGAAAGGCAATTTTGATCTCAGGTTTGAAATCGATGAAGCCGGAAACCAGTTCGCGTTCCCTCCAGAGGTAAAAGTTAGTCCCCTACTTTGTGTTCATGTTTTTGAGATTAGATTAGTACCCGAATTCATGAGTCATGAACATATGTTTGCTGAGCATGTTATGATTGCATAGTGGATGTGTATGTGTCTGTGTATGGTTTGGTTTGGTTTGGTTTGGTTTGGTGTAAACAGGTTTCCACCTGTCAGTTACCGTGATTTCTTAGTTAGAGATAATCCAACCCGAGATTATTATACATCAATTGTGCTGTAAACTCCTTGATTGATGAAAATCCACTAAGATGAACAATCCTTCTCATTTACGTGACTGTTGTATAATTCTGTGATTTCTGATTAAGCACATCTTTCGTGAAAGAAGGATGCTAAGAACAATAGGAAATGCATTCTATCAAAGCATTCCATCAAAACATAGCCATTTCTCGTAACATACACAGGAACTCCTCCTCGAAACAATTTGCTTTTTTTAGAGCAGCCGTTTAAATTGCATCATCCTTTATATGAGAGTCTGAGACTATGCATGTATCATGAGTAGGATAACCCCATATATCTTGTGATTCTTGACATAAATGCACGTTTTTCAGATAACTGCAGAAGGCATTGCAGAAGCAAAGGACTGAAGAGCAATGCCTCTCCATGACACAAGAAGCAACAAAATACTGTAATATTTGAAGTCCCTGTTATCTATAATCATAATTGGTATAAGGCAATGATATCCGTAGTATTTGAGCAACATCACTTGACTAGAGTGCTTATCTGTTGTGCTAAAGCATCAAGCCTCACTTAATATGCTTTTGTTATACAGATCTTATTTTACATGAATTACTCTGCCTAGGAACTCTATTATATGGTTTAGAAAGTACTAAAACTTTAGCATGAAGGAGTATCACTGTATTAGGGTAATTGAATTCCTTTCTACACAAAGCACACTAACATGTGATCATATCAGGCCTATAACAGATTACATTCTTATACAATATAATCACCTTGCATTAATATCTATGTCAATCCTTTTTTGTGGAAAAAAAACGTATTTTATGTAAATCATATTTCATATTCCAGTTGGATGTTGTAACCCTTTTAATTATATGTGATCTTTCCTCATTTTTCTCATAAATGACGATTACTCTGTATTTAATCAATTCAACATTTTATACATGATCAACAGCTGATCTTCTCAGTGTGCTTACATAGAAACTGACATGAAATGTAGCATTGATATTCTCAATGGGATTTGCTTGATGCTTACTGGTGGCAGATTAGATTGATATATGAAAAAAAGTCCAACTATTCAGTTTCTTCGATCGTTATACTTGCTCAATGTTATGTATGTGGAGTGAGAGTTAAACAATGATGGGGGATACATCCAAAAGACTTTATGAGATAACGGGGACACTGTTAACACAAGGACTCCAAACACCAGATTCCCTGAATTTGGAGCCTCAAGCAGCAGGAGCTTTCCCAATACATTCAAGATTGTCATATTCTCTCATCATGAAAGGTACAACATTAGTATTTCAACATTTATATGACTGCAGCTTAGCCTTGTGGAGATATTGAAACTGATGCAGGTTTCTTTTATTTGCAGCTATACATGGAACTTGGACAATGTTATACGTGGTATTTTACATTCAGAGTTAAACTAATGATTGATGACCTTGTTGTCGTACATAATATTCTCAAATCCTATGACATAGTAGCATGGACAAAGCGACATGGTGAAAACAGTTCTGCATTGTGAAAATGGTGCAATAATCTTAGTCCGAAAAAAGTATTGATGAAGTTCCCGGAAGTGTACGATCTTGATTAGGGTTAGGAATGCAAGGCTTGGTGTAAAAAGTGGGACTGCAACAATTTCTTTCTTGTAAACATTTATATTCTTTCAAAGTTTGTTGATAATTTCACATGAGTTAGTACAATGCTACAATTTATAAACAGATACACATGAACGTGTAACTTTTATCACAGAATATGTTAGTCTTCATCCAAATGAGAATTGATTTTATATTGTACAATGTCTCTTCTGCAATTATCATAATTCATAATTGGTTACTGGTGTAGGAAACACTTGCACAGTTTACTACGAACAAAATCTTCTGACCACATTTTCGGTATGCCAGCAAACTCAGACAAGATTGAGTTTTTAATACACAGTTCCACCTCTCATCAGAAGTATTATTAATTCAAATAACATGTCCCCAAATCAACATTCCCAACATGCGTGTGTCCTCTCGTGCCTGTGCCTTTGAGACTTGACTCTTCTGAACCAACCAATGATGTGGTACACGTTCGGTAGTTTTGTCATCTTGACATCCTCTCTCCAACACAAAACTTGAAGCCCTAAACATTAAATGAGTCATACCTAGAGTAATTGCTCATTGTATACAGTAACGACAACAAGTTAAATCCTATAAAGCTGACTGTGCCTCATCACAGCGGCACAACAACTCTTATGTCTCTGAAACTTCATATCCTAATATTTAGAAAGAGAATAAACCTGAAACAGGTTGTATTAGATTTATGACGATGAGTAGCATTTTTTAGATTGGATCTGTCCCTTCATTGACATACAATCTCCTCTCAGTTAGCGAAATTATTCAAGCATTATCACGTACTGTTACTTTCTACCATTCTTTCTGTAAATTTCAGGATATTGTGACTCAACGGATTGTGGAATATGGTGTAAGGAATGAGAAATTCTACTACATGGATCTGACATATACAGGATAAAAACAAAAACATTTTTTTAGGTCAAGCTAATCAGGTCAATGGAGCTGAGAGTGCTAAAAAGAATGTGTGGCTTTGGCACCGAAGGTTGAGACACCTAAACTTCAATTATCTAAAGAAACTGCAACCGCAATTATTCTCGGGTGTCGACCATTTAGGTTTCCATTGCGACATATGTGAACTGGCCAAGAGCCATCGTATTTCATATTTCTCAAACCTGTATAGAAGCTTTATATCATTCATGAAGATTCATTCTGATGTTTGAGGACCTGCAAAAATTCCTACTCATAGTAGTTATCGATGTTTTGTAACGTTTATTGATGATTGTACTCATATGACTTGGGTTCTCTTCTGACGAATAAGAGCGACGCGATCTATTCTCGGTTCACTAAATTTCACAAGATAATGTCTACACAATACCAACAGACTATTTAAGTCTTTCCAATTTGACAATAGTGGAGAGTATGTTAATGGTAATATGCAAGAGTTTATGTAATCTCATGGAATTCGACATCAGACTTCAAATTCATACACTCCTCAGCAAAATGGATTAGCAGAACAGAAAAATCTACAATTGTTTAAAGTTGTTTGTGCCTCTTTATTTGGCATGAATATACATATCTTGAATATTGGGGAGAAGTTGTGAGGTCTGCTGCGTATCTCATTAATCATACTCCTTCTCAGGTAATTAAATTTCAAAACCCTTTGCAGCAGCTTTAACATCTTCTTTCTGTTCCGTCATTACCTAATTTGGAGCCTCGAGTGTTCAGATGAGTAGGTTATGTTCATATTCCCAAGCCACAACAAAGTAAACGTGATCCTCGTGTAAGATGATGTATCTTTATTAGATATGTCGATTTCCAAAAGGGTTTCAAATGTTATAATCCTCTCATTGACACCATTCATGTATCCCTTGACGTTTCTTTTCGTGAATCTGAGTCTTATTACTCAGGGGGAGTATCGAGTTCTTCCTTTCATGGGAAGAGAAATTGTAAAGAGAATTCTTGAAATAAGCTTTGGAATCAAGATATGGAGTTGAAATTCATAATAGCAGTCATACTAGAACATAAGAGTTAAATAGACATGAAAGCATTAATGCAAGCACAAGAAATTTTGATGATGTGATGCGTGTCAAAACATGAGAGGCTAAAGCTGAGACCCGAGCTGAGCCGGTACATGATGGAGAAGAGCCGTTAAGCCGAGCCACCAATTCTGCTAACGTACCTGCTTCCACAGATTTTGTCCATATAGACCAGAGTCACCAGACAACAGTACTTCATGACCCGCAAGTCAGGCCCACTGAGTTGTCATCTTCAGCTGATAGTAATTCAAATACTTCTTCGTCAAATCTGTTCCCCTTCTCCACACAATCAACCGAAGAATCCGCCGCGAATGTCCCTCCTCAGGTACCTTTAATTTCAAACCAATTTTCTATGGTAGATAATATTGAACCTAGGAAATCACAAATGGTTACCAAGCGTATTCCAAAGAAACAATATGAACCAGATATCAAAATCAAATATTCTAAAGCAAATTACATGTCTAACCATAGGTTGGCTGGGTCATATACTCTTTTCATTAATCAATTATCCAATGTTTATATTCCTAGTACCGTACATGATGTAATGGCAGATCTGAAGTGGACTCAAGCAGTGAATAAATAACTAAAGGCCTTGCAAAAAACTCGACCTGAGATGTTGTTCATAAACCTGATGGGAAGAAGACCGTTGGATGTCGTTGGGTATTTACTGTAAAACTCAAAGCCAATGGGAGCATTGATAGGTATAAAA
This sequence comes from Comarum palustre, assembly GCA_951800085.1. Classification (NCBI taxonomy): domain Eukaryota; kingdom Viridiplantae; phylum Streptophyta; class Magnoliopsida; order Rosales; family Rosaceae; genus Comarum; species Comarum palustre. The sequence goes on along the minus strand of OX637576.1, from coordinate 21,655,960 downwards.
GCCAGATTGGTTGCCAAAGAATACACCTAACGCTATGAGATTGATTATGAAGAGACGTTTGCACTCGTAGCAAAGATCAACACTGTTCGAATTTTGATTTCACTTACAACAAATAAATATTGGCCTCTACGACAGTTTGATGTGAAGAATGTTTTCATCAATGAAAACTTAAAGGAAGAGGTGTATATGGACATGTCGTCAGGAGTCAAATGTAGACCTTACGATTCCATCAATGTTTGTAAGTTGAAGAAGTCCTTGAACGGACTAAAATAATCTCCTAGAGTGTGGTTTGGGAGATTCTCCAAATCAATGAAGACGTTTGGTTACAAGTAAAGCAACTCGGATCACACTTTGTTCATCAAGAATAGTCAGGGTAAGACCACCGATCTGATTGTGTATGTTGATGATATAATTGTCACAGGAGATGACCCGAAAGAGATGGAGGCTCTGCAAAAGTATCTTTCAAAGGAGTTTGAGATAAAGGATCTTAGACAATTGAAGTATATATTTTCTCGGAATTGAAGTTGTAAGGTCTACAAACAGGATTTGTTTATCTCAATGAAAATATGTACATGACTTGTTAGCTGAGACTGGACTGCTTGGCTGCAAGCCTTCTGAGACACCGATTGAGATGAACCACAACCTCGCCATCTATCTAAATCAAGTTCTGACTGATAAAAGGAGGTATCAACGTCTAATAAGGAGACTTATTTATCTTTCTCATACTAGTCCTGATATTGTTTATGTTGTGATTGTTGTTAGTCAATTTATGCATTGTCATACTGAAGAGCATATGGATGTAGTGTATCGTATTTTGAAGTAATTGAAGATGACACCAAGTAAATGATTGTTATTTAAGAAAAAAAAAATGAATTAGATGTTGTTAGATTCACTGATGCAGATTGGGCTGGTGATAAGACTGACTGACTGACGATCTACATCTGGGTATTTTACATTTGTTGGAGAAAACCTTATTACTTAGCGTAGTAAAAAACATAAAGTCGTTGCAAGATCAAGTACTGAAGCAGAGTTTTGAGATATAGCACATGAAGTTTGTGAGATGTTTTGGATTCATAATGTATTAAAGGAATTGGGTTTAAACTCAAGAAACTCATGAACTTGCATTGTGATAGCACATTTGCTATTGAAATTACTCATAATCTTGTTCAACGTGATCAGACTAAGCATGTGGAAGTAGATCGACATTTCATTAAGGAAAACATGGACATGAAGATCATTCGTTTCCCGTTCTGTATAAGGAAGATCAATTAGCAGATGTTCTCATAAAAGAAGTGTCAAGGAAAGTGTTTGACAACTCAGTTGCCAAGTTGGACATGATAGATATCTATGCACCAACTTGAGGAAGAGTGTAGAATATTATGTAACTATTTACTTTCCTTGTAGATGTAGGTTATATTTTTTCTATTAGCATTATGATTGTATCTCTATATAAACTCTCCTATTTGGAGAAGAACAACACATTGAAGTATTCCAAACTATATGAAATTATTCTTATCTATTAAAACAGACTAATTAGAAGCTTGCATTCCATAAAAAGCATAAGCATATCTATTTCTTTAAAAGAACATTGGTCTTTATTGATAGAATGAGAATACAAATTACAACCATGAGAGATAACGGTGGTGGACATAAATTCTCCACTCTCCATCCTACCTACCTGAAACAACATCGATTACAGTGGACAAGAACTGATATCAATAAGGGTTCAATTGTAACCTAACCTAATCCAGAAATCACGATATATTCCTACATTCAACCTCAAGAAGAAACAACTCTTTCAAACACTACATGCCAAGCTTACCAGCATATATGCACATGTAACTTCCCCATTACATTGACAGCAAGAACTAACCGACGATAAAATAGTCCATGGACATGACAACATGACCATGGCCCACCCAACAACACGATCAACCAGAACCCTAAACCCTCGCCCAAAAGAGGAGAAACGACCAACATCACCCTACCAAACTCTAAACCCTCGCTAAAATAAGGAGGGACAACCAACACCTAAACAACCCAAACAAAAAACCAAACATAGACTCAAAGGCCTAAGCTTAAGGCCTACTACAGTGCCTAAGGCCCACCATCGGTACACAGGCCCACTATCCAGACCAGAACACCCAACCCACCTCCTTAATCTGACTTTCTCGCTACACCACCGCTTATCCCCTCTAACACCACTGCACCATCGTCATCAGATCTCGATGTGCTACCGTCTCGTCTGTCGCACTGTTGAAGAGCCATCCAAAATCATATACACAGAGTAGAGACCAAAAGCCTCAATTCTGCATTCATGCTTCAAACCGGCAACCCTCTTACCTATCAAGCACAACCGGCTCTTCGACCGCCACAGACCGTCTTTTCAAACCCAACAAGACACTGTTCTCAGTCCAATTCCAACTCATAGCCACTCTACAAAGCCATATTGTGTCAACTCGTCAAAATCAAGAGAGCTGAAATCCGCCCCTCCAATCCGATCCACCAAGCACAGTGACCATCCTCCACTAGAAAGTCCCGTCTGACCACACCAAAAAAGCGCCGGCAAGACCGGAGGCCGGCACAGCCCTGCGGCGCGCAGCCGGACAAGAGAGAAACCAATTTTTTTTTGAAACCCTAGCTCTGAGTTTTTTGGGTTTGTGAAAGCAGATCTACTGCTTCTAATACTAGTATCGGAACGATTATATGACCGGGATACACCTCCTCTGCTCCAAAATGTTGGCAGATTCCTACTAATGGGAAAAAGTTAAAGATCCAAGTTCCACTTAAAGATGGATTTAACGAGTTTGTGAATGTGACATATGATCCTAGCACTCATAAAACCAACGTCATTGGTGGATACTGCTTAGAAGTCTTTGAAGCTGTAATACAAGCATTACCTTATGATATCTCTTATGAGTTATATGCTTATGCGAAGGGTGATGGTGAAGCTGCTGGTAATTACAATGACTTGATCAACTAATTGTTCTTGGGGTTATGGATCTTATTCTGAGCTCTTGATTTTTTACTATCATTTTGGTGCTCTAACACAGTACTTGGTCTAGAACATTAATTATTGAAATTTCTCACTGAAATTGATGCTTTTTGTACTTGATATGTAGACCTATGTTGCTGCGGTAGGAGATATAACAATAACAGCAAACAGGTCCGTGTATGTGGACTTCACATTGCCATACGCAGAATCCGGGGTATCCATGCTCGTGCCTATTAAGGACAAAAGAAGAAGGAATGCTTGGGTATTCCTAGACCCATTGACTTGGGATCTTTGGTTAACAACTGGATGCTTCTTCATATTCATTGGCTTTGTGGTCTGGGTTCTTGAACACCGGATAAACGAGGATTTTGGAGGGCCTTTTCGATACCAAGTGGGCACGAGTTTCTGGTTCGCTTTCTCAACCATGGTGTTTGCACACAGTAAGTTCTTTCGTCTAATCTACCATTACATTTTGATCAATACTTTGTAGACACATGATTAAAGACTACAGAAGTATATAGTACGTACTAATCTCTCCATGATCTTTGTTTATTTAGGGGAGCGAGTGATTAGCAACTTGGCTAGATTCGTTGTGGTCATTTGGTGCGTGGTAGTGCTCATATTGACACAGAGCTACACTGCAAGTTTGACATCGATGTTAACAGTTCAGCAGCTCCAACCAACTGTTAGTGATGTAAACTTGCTTCTGAAAAATGGCGACAATGTTGGCTATCAGGAAGGGTCTTTTGTTTACGGAATTTTAAGGCAACTAGGTTTCCGCGATGAAAAGCTTAAGACCTACAACTCCACAGATGACTTTAATCGATTTTTCCAAGTTGGGAGTACAAACGATGGTATAAGTGCTGCTTTTGATGAAACACCATACATCAAGGTTTTCATTGCAAGTTACTGCTCGAAATACACAAACTGGAAAAGGAAGATGGAAAAGGAAGTTCCAACAAGACAATCCAAATGATGTTGATATGAATTTGGATGTGTTTGGTGAGGGTTTTAGATGCAGAGCTTAAACCCCTGGTTTAGGGTATAAGGAAATACTGGGACAGAAATAAGTGTGAGCTTCGATCACGGGAAGTGTCTAAAGAGATGATATATGATGATGGAAGAAGATCAAGTTAGGATTAAAAGGGTAGGGATCCGAAAGACTAGAAGATGGGGAGGTTTGGGCCATCAATATCGAGCGGGGATTCAAATTTGAAGGCCCATTAAAGCAGGCTCAACTGGGTTGCAGCATATTGATTCCTCCATAATGGAGGGAATTGCTGAGCTTTAAAGCTTTCAGTTCCGGCAACAAATAAATGATCGAAAATTATTATTATTATTATATATATGGTTTATTATAAGTCAAACTCACGATCTTTCACCTAGGAGAAATTGATGTCACTACATTAAATGATACTGGACTATTATCGACTATTTTCGTTGTGTTTTTAAGAATTGTGCTTTTGGGGTTAGAATTATCCAATATAACGTAGTTATAAATTGAAATGATAAGATGCATCAATGAATATAATGAATATCATCATTATTGTGATCACATAAATCATATAATCTATCAGAAAGATGATATATGATGATGAACAGAGACTGCACATAATTAGGCATGTCTACGAGTGGAACCCATCGTACACTAACAAAGCTACAAGGATATGTGAACCCACTATACACAGTTAGATCTCAACTTAGAGATAATAATTCATTAACCAAAATTACGTACGGATCGAAGACTATAAAACACTATTGCTCTTGATTATATGCATCCAAAGTATGAAACCATTGACACTGCAAATCAACTTTGGACTTAAACAATTCATGTGCCCTCCCAGAAGGTCTGGTTTCCTTCCTCCCTGTGATCCCAAGGGCATGTCTGTATTACTTGATCCGTTGTTCTAATGACACCACTTGTGCTTGTATAATCATATCGATCGTAAATAATTTAATAATTAAGGCTTAAGCAAAGCACTTTATATAAGTACCAAGTGGTGAGAGCTAGCTTTGCACACAGCACACTGGTTTTTCAAAGGGTTTAACAAAGTAAAACATATGTTGGAGAAGCATCCGACAAGATCATATTATTGTGAACAGAGAAAGCACCCGATAAATTAAACAATGCAATACACCAGCCGCACTTGATTACTCATGATCATAAAACTATATACCGCTTGGGACCAACCCCTTGAAATATATATAGTACAATCTATCGTCTTAGATAGAATTAATATGGATTCTGTGTGATTAGGGTGGTGGATATATAATGATTTGCTTATATGTATGCTTCTTTAATCGGCCTAGCTTTCGAACCTAGCTAGGGTTTTCAAGACAGTATGCAATTGCAAGTCTCTGCTGGTTAGTTGCAAGTCCTTGGTCAGTTGCTGGAGAATAAGCATATATGCTTCTCTAGCCTTTCGAACCTAGCTATGGTTTTCAAGACGATCTAGGCAAGTTTCTGGTTACTTGCTGTTTTTTTTATTGAACGTACACTTGGCAGCTATACCCAAAATCGTAGTACTAGATCTCATAGCAAACCATGAATGAAGAATACGCATGCTTCGTTAGCCTTTCGAACCTCGCTAGGGTTTTCAAGACAGTATGCACGTCTCGGTCTGGTTAATTTTATTGAACACTTGGATATTAAAAATCATAGTAGTACTCGAAACCTAATCTCATGGCAAAGCATGAAGATTGAAGAAAATGCATAATGCTTGCTTCTTAATTTAGCCTTTCGAATGTAGCTGAGGTTTGCATGATATGCAGTATGCAAGTCTTTGGTTAGTTGCTCTATTTTATTGAACACTTGGCTACTCAAAATCAGAGTATTCGATCTTTTGGCAAAGCATGGACAATATGCATGCTTCTCTAGCCTTTCGAACCTATCTAGGGTTTTCAAGATGTGTAAGTCTCTGTTAATTTCTGTTTTATATTGAACAGTTGGCTATCCAAAATCATAGTACACGATCTCATGGCAAAGCATGAAGATCATTTTGGGTCTACATATCCTCCATCCTTGTAAGATGTAAAGGCTTGTGAATTGGGATGAGTAGTGTTAGATAAATTCTGTTAAACTATACGATCGAGGTGCTGTACTCGCGTATAGTTTAGAACAAGAGCTAGCTTTACTCGTCCATACTCTACAGAGTACGTCGTAACATTCACACGCACTACTTAGAAGTTAGTATTGATATTCAATTGCATATCGAAGGATTTGATATGAAGATATGATTAGTTGAAGATCAACTGTGAGATAGGATTCCTTTCAGATGATGACCGATGATAATCTTTTACTAGGACTAACACAGAACCTAAATTCCCTTGGTAACCCACGAATTAGTCTTCGAATAATCTAGCTAGCTACCTAGAGATGCCATATGCCAATTACTGAATGATCATATATAAATGCTTACAAACTTTCTGCATTCATAATCTTCTGGTATATATGCTTCATCATAAACATATATATGTAGAAAGTTTGTGACCAATGTATAGTACAAATTTTCCTATATAACATGATCACAATGAACCATACATGTGAACCAAAAAAATTGACCATACATGTGGCATCTAGAGCCTGCATAGAGTCATGTACATGAAATAAATAGTTTTTCTTAGGTAAGGATGTCCTACCTTGAGTTTGGTAAGGATTTATTGAATTGACCAACTTTTAGATCATTTTTTCTCATCTTAACTATTAAATTTCTAGATATATATAAGTAGATTATCTCTGCAAAATTTCAGCTAATTTGGTGATCGTTAAGACATTCAAAACTGTGATTTACAGAGAAGAACACGAACAGTTCCGGTTGAACAGATTCGGTTCGTTCATTGTATTTATACGTTTTTAAGGTCTTACCGAGAAATTTTGCAGAGATGTTCTATACATATATATCTAGATTATAAACGGTTAAAATGATAAAATTTGATTTAAAAGAGGGTCAAATTAAGGAAATCCGTACCAAATTTATGGTAAGGATATCTTAGCATATATATATATATAAAGTATCGATCAGGAGTGAAGGTCTGTTCCTTAGCTAAGGAACGTATTTCATTATTTGACCCACTTCTCAATCATATTTTCTCATCCGAATGGTTCAGATTCTAGATATATATATATATATATATATATATATATATATATATATATATATATATATATATATATATATGTGTGTGTAGATCATCTCTACAAATTTTCAGCCAAATTGATAATCGTTAAGGTCTTCAAATCAATGAGACTATCTGAGCTGCTCATCTTGAACTGTAACTCCAAATCACAGCTTTGAACTACTTAACGATTATCAATTTGGCTGAAAATTTGTATAGATGATCTACACATATATACATAAAATCAGAATGGTTAAGATAAGAAAACACGATCGAGAAGTTGGTTAAATAATGAAATCTGTTGCTTAGCTAAGGAACGAATCTCCGCTCCTGAAACGGCCTATATATATCATGTTTTGTTTTCTGGACATAAGGAACTGATATGACGTACTTGAACTATGAAACCTAACTGGGAAGATTAGTAGTAGTTATAATATAATGCATCGTACCAAGGAATACATATAGCCTTTTTCATCTTTCGGGATTCCTGATAATGTCATTGTAATGTGGAAGATGATGTCTGTACGGATATATAGTATATGCCATTTATTCACAGTATTCGATCGCAATCAATAAAATCCGGCCACCATATATGTAGAGTGAGCTTTCACAGAGGACATCTTCTTTTTAAGAAAAGTATTTTGGAGCTATAATTTGATGATTTTTTTTTCGAACGGTATGTCAATCGATGATTAGAATTACCTATTTTTATGTCTTATAGGTACAACTCGAAAAGAAAATTATTCAAAATTAGATATTCATTCATGATTACCATAGTATTTATAACGTTTACAACAAATTATAGATATATTGATCATATACAAGAAAAGATAATCTTCTTCAGGTTGTATAAAGAGAAGATAGAATGTATATATATAGAGGGTTCAGCATATGATACATTATTTTACACGATTGTGATGAGATCACCTGAGATTGCAAAGGCTATAATAGCTTGCAGGAGAGGAATATCTATATAGGGATGGGTGCGACTGAGAAATGAGAATCATCAGAAAAGAACGGCAAAAGCAGCAAGCTACTTGGTGAATGTAGACAAACTTATATATAGTGTTAGTTTAATTGGATATTCAAATCTGTTTTGCATCTTCTTTTTAGCTGGAGAAAAGGAGCGAAGCTTTTCACAGGCACATCTTACTCGATCGACATACATAAATATGCTTGATTGAGAAGGATTTGGATCCTCATAAGAGAAGTGATCGAACCATGTCGATCATGATATATGCACTATTATCATTGTTTGCTCTATAAGGCCATTTCCCACGGCAAGCTATATTCCCAAATATGGCTTACCATACACTCACCGTAGGACATTTCTCTTGCCCCAAAAATCTGTTTTAGCCTTCTTGAGTTTGGCAGGCTGAAATTGGTCTTTCTTTTGTGAGGCCAAATGGTGGGTCAGCTTCATTGTTTATTTGTTTTTGTGTATTTTAAATAGAGATTTATACATTTGAGACGTTGGAAATAGCATGATTGATTTTTAGCTTGCTGAGTTTAACCTACGATGGCAGCAAACATTTTTGCTCATAGGCCAAATTGGTATCAAAGAGGGAATACGCTCGTTTTGACAGGCTAAATAAATTTGGCCTATGGCCTAGAGTGGGAGATGACCTAAGGTTCTTATTCCTCAATCATTTAAAGTTTCTGGCATTGCATGTAATGATCAAATCCAAAGCTGCGCCCAGGGGAATTAAGTCTTTTCTTTTTGTTAATTTTATGAATTGCCCATACTCCATATATATATATGCTAATGATATATATGAGCAGCCTTAATTATTTTCCCTTGTTATTACTTCACATTCAAGAGCCTATATATATATATATAGGAGATCATAATATGCGCACATCATGCAAGAATAAAGTTTATAAATGGACTGTGTTTCAGATCAATTATATCAATGGATGTATGCCTCAAGGACACAAATTCTAAAGCTTACAATATGCGATTCACTAGAATATATATACAGGCCGAGCTTGAAGCGCACATCCGCACACGGTCTGCGTGTCGCCATCTGTGTCGTCTGCTTCCTTTCTCTTTTTCTTCTTGCTACACAGAGATGACGACATATGACAATCCATACTTTAACAAAATGAGCACGGTGCGCTCTATATCCGGACTTTATATATATATATATATATATATGGCCCACAATGTATGTATTACGGGTCTTAAAGTAATATGTTAACTTCAACGTAAAAAGTATATATAATGGTAAAATACATTTTTCCTTTCGTATATGCCTAACATTGTCGAAATTTTCCCATAAATACATTGTTGAACCTTAACTACCTAATTCTCGATTTAGTCAAATTATATTCGTGTACAGCAGAATTTTGTCATGTTAAGTAATTTAATTATAATTTACTTGATTCAGGAGTCTTTTGTTTTTCATTTTTTTGACTAATTAATAGGAAAAGTAGGCATGCATGTAGACTACTGAACTCGCGTGCATGTACGTTGATTGAATCGCACAAACTATATATACTACTAAAACCTGCCACCCAGACTCTTGATAGTTTCCTTGGACTAGCTCGTATGTCATGAAATAAAATGACTTCGCCGAAAAAAAAGAGAGAAATATATCAATCCTGACCCTATTTCTAAGCGAAGAAATTTCATGAAACCCCTCCCATATGCTGAATCTTCTGCGTATCTACAACGACCGAGTAAGAGATCTAGCAGGTTGTGTGACCCACTCACCTAATCACACCTAAATTTTTATATAATAGTGTTCTATTATTAAAATCACAAGAGAATGCTTATCATATATATATATGATATATATGGATTGGGAGTGGAAAGAGAGTTAGTTAGGTGCATTTTTTTTGTCCGGTTGTTTTCTTTTAATAGTTGTTGATAAAAAAATGAATGGTTATGTTTCATCTTTAATTATTATTATAGCCATACAATAGTTTCACTTCTCACTCCATTTAGCAATACTTTAATCATAAATTATAATTTTTTTTTCATTTTCCTATGCTTTTTAGTAATAGAATTTGACGTCCAATACAAAAAATTTATGTAAAAATATTTCAAAACACACACACATATATATAAACTAGAGCACTATTGTTGAGATATATATCCCACATCGGGAATATGGGACCTTGCCTGTGGGTTTATAAGGGTTTGGGCTACTCTCTCTATTGCCAATTGGTTTTAGAGTTGAACCCCAGACTACTTTATCATGGTATCAGAGCGGGTTGCCCACGTACACGTGTGAAGCCTAAAGGCCACACGAACTCCACGACCACCCAAGTTGTTGTCCACGTGTTAGGCTTAAACATTCGCCACACGTGCGGGGGCGTGTTGAGATATATATCCCACATCGGAAATATGGGACCTTGCCTGTGGGTTTATAAGGGTTTTGGCTACTCTCTCTATTGCCAATTGGTTTTAAAGTTGAACCTCAGACTACTTTCGATTTGATATATATTGTAAGGACTATATGCTACGATTTGAACTCTCGTTAAAAATAATTATCATAAAAATATATATAAATTAAATTTAAATATTGTTATTATTATTATTATTTGTGCCCAATAGCATAAATTTTCTAGCTCCCGACTGGACGAAAGGAATTATTAGGTTCTTTCATGGCCAACTGGATAGTTATAGATATATATATATATATATATGTATTTATATCTTAAAAAATAGCTATATAAGTGTAATCTGCAGGCTAGGTCGAAATTTATTAAACATATCAGTATCACAAACTGGAATTGCATTGATATATGATCGATGATCAAAGCTTCATGTCTACATGTAGCTAACATTATAGTACACACGAACTGTTACTCCCACGTATGCCCTACAACGATATAGATCAATCCCAAAACCAAACAGGTACATTTTCCAAATTATCAAATAACCTAAAAAGCTTAAAACAGATATAAGGCAAAAAAGAAACTTCAAACTTCAAACTTCCAGTTGCAGTTTACCAGATCCCACAAAGCAACAAACTTAACAATATAATTCGATCAGACCACAACCCTAGGAACAGCCTTGCACACCAGAGAGTGCTTCATCTCCAAAGAAAGTTTCAGGTTCTCAGACAAGTCCACACCATCATCATCAGACGGCACCCACTTGAAGCTCTGCAGCAGCACAGCAAGCCAAAGCTCCACGGTGGCCAACCCCAAGGCTTTACCAGGACACACTCGTCTACCAGACCCAAAAGGAGCCAACCTCAGATCAGACCCCATTATGGAGACACTATCTTCTTCATTCATAAACCTCTCTGGTTTGAACTCATTGGCCTGAGGCCACACGCCCTCGTCGTGTGTAATGGCAAACATGTTGACCATGGCGGTGGTGCCGGCGGGAACGAAGTGGTGGCCGATGTGGGTGTCGTGGACAGCGAGCCTAGCCCAGGAGAGGAGTGGACCTGGTGGGTGCATCCTTAGGGTTTCTTTGACTATGGCACGGAGGTAAGGGAGATTGGGAAGGTCGGAATCGGATACAGGTCGAGTAGGGCTGCCGATGGCGGCGTCCATCTCCAATTGAACTTGGGCTTGGATTTCTGGGTGGAGAACCATCCGGGCAAGAATCCATTCCAGTAGGATTGCCACTGTGTCAGTCCCTCTGAAGATCATCTCCTGAAAAATATGCAAATTTTAGGTTGAACATGTATAAATTAAGGTTTCACTAGGATACAACGCTTAACATGAACAATAGTCAAATCTGATTAGTGTGGTATACTGAACAAAAACCAAGAAAAACTAAACTCTAAATGGAATATCTCGTTCTAAAAGAAAAACCAAGAGCATATGGAGAGTTATATCATATGTAAAAATATGAGACTGAGAAAAGTGTAAAAAGCAATAACAAGCATATAAAATTGATTGGAATTATAGCAGTAGTATCAACGAATATAATTAACATACAATACTTAATTTCTGTATGATAAAATACTTATATTAACATTAAGAGACTAGTAAATGATGAAATTAAACCGCAAATTAACCTAATTAATGAGATCGAAAAACGTTTAATTAGTTCAAAACTGATCAGATTAACTTACCCAGAGCACTGCAATCATATCAGAGTCACTGAGTCTGTTCTCCTTCTCTAAATCAAGAAGCACATCCACAAAATCCCCGGTACTTTCATAAGCATCACCAAAAACTCCATTACTTTCAGTCCTCTTCACCCTATGTTCCTTTATGATTCTCCCAACAAAGTCATTCACTTTTTCCACCAATTTCTTGCACCTCCTCCTCACACCTTGCAAGTCCAACAAATTCAAAAGAGGAAAGTGGTCACTCCAATTGAAAAGCCCTAGCAACTCATACCCTTCACTCACCAACTCCTCAAGAACACGACCCTCGCCCACTTCTCCAAACTCATAGCTCCTCCCAAACACACTCATCATCACATTGTTCAAGGAACCAAAGTGCAACACCTTCCGAACCTCAACCTCACCATTCTTCATCATCACAACCCTCATTTCCTCCACCATTTTTTGCGCGATTGCCTCCCTAAACCCTCCGAAACACGCGATCCTCTTTGGGCTGAACAAGTGCGTGGAAGATATTCTCCTCAAGCCTCTCCAGTACTCCCCGAACGGCGCAAACCCCATTGCTTTGTGGAACAAGAGCTCGTACGCCGACTCTTTCATAGGCCGGTCAGCGAAGGCCGAGCTATTAAGAAGCTCTTTAGCCGTGTCTGGTTGGCTGGAGATGACAAAGCGAGTGATGCCGACAGAAAACGCCATTAAAGATTTGGCCCTTGAGGTCTCGGAAAGCTTGGCTAGGACTCTATGAGTAAGAGAGCCGGTGAAGGCCAGGACTAAGCCTAGAAGAGGCAGCCCGGAAGGACCTGGGATGGCCAACCGGGGTTTAGGCTTGGACAGAGCCCAAGCGAGGCCACCGGGTGAGAGCCAGAAAGAGAAGACGAAGACGAAGACAAAGAGACAGGTAAAGAGCTCGAGGCTCAGAACTGATGAAAACCCAGCAGGGGGAATGAAGAAAGAGTTGGTTTCCATGGATATTTTTGGTGTAACTAGGAAAATGAGAGAGGAAACCGAAGTGGAAACAAGCTGAAGGATGAAGTATTTTTTGATGATGGTGGAAGAAGTGTGAGGTTTATATATATAGAAATCAAGTGAGTGGCTTTCGGAATGCCCCGGTGATTAATTAACTATTTTCTTACTGTGGTTATATGCCCCAGGCTAGGGTTAATACTTTTCTTACTGAAGAATCAAAAACCCTACTATAGGCGCTGTCTCTTTCGAGAAATTATGATTCGGCCCACTGTGCCAAGTTGATACTCTCGCCTACTTGGATTGCTTACGATAGGCTCTAATGTCATTTTAGGGAGAAATGGTAAATTCATAAAAAGTTACGATCTCCATCTTTGTTTATCATGTTCTTTATTATATTTGATAATTTTATTAATGAAAGTTTGAAGGTAGTGTAACTCTTCTTATAAAAAAATTAATAAAAAATGAAAAAATTCTCCACCACAGTGACATCAAAGTTACAATCTACGTACACACCATGGACATTGTACAAACATGTTTTTAGACCAAAAGAACAAGAGCTAACAAACTCAGTCAACCATTTTAAGGGTTTGAACGATATATCCCAATTGATAAATATTTCCTATGAATATATATATATATATATATATATATATATATATATCACCAGTGATGCTAATTCTCAATTAAATTCATGTTTTTTTGATTGCCTATTATCTGTTCTATAGTTTATGAAGACACTCTTATGTAAGATTATAGACCAGCTGGGATGTTCTGAACAGCAAGTCTAATATATAAAATGTTATATCTCCTACAGTCCTACACTCAAAATCCAAGATCAGAAATTCAAACTATAATAGTAGTAAATTAACAGTTTGAAAATTGAAATTTCATTCATATTATCTATCATATATAGAGTAATATCGAAGTTCTCTATCTGGATCTCTAGATTTCGATAGCCATTTATTCTAGATAGCTTAACGAAGTAAGTGCATCCACTACTTATTGACAAAATCATGAATTCGAGTCACCATGAAGGTATGATTAAAATCATTTGATCCTCTTTGAAAAAAAAGATAGCTTGAAAATTTTAAACAAGTGTTTGGTCTTATATAAACATGTATTTCTAACAATATATACCATATATGCTAAACACGATCTTTTGGTTCCACATCGATCATTTGAGTTGCATAACCTGGTTGTCAAAACTAAATGGATGAGAATCTCATTCGTTACAAGGGTTGTCATAACCTAGTTTTTTATTTGCTCATATTTCCCATATTTATGAGTTTTAATCCTCAAAACTATGCACTTGTTGCATGTATATATACCACAAGGAATTTCTTTTGTATTTGTCTATATTAATGCTACATCTTTTCACACGTACATACAGTCTAGACGTATTTTTTAAGAATATGTGCAAAAGTGTATGTAAGATCATTAAGTCTTACGTTAGGTTTTGAATACAATAAAAGTCCAAAATACATAGTAATCATCCACACCGATCGAGAATACAATAAAAGTCCAAAAAAATAGTAATTAATCATCCACACCGATCGACCACTGATGACTCACATTGGAGGGTTAGGCCAAAATGAAATACTATAGAATGATTTCAGTCCAAAATTAAAGAAAAACGAAAGAACGTTCTTGTTACATGTACGTTAATACTACAAGCTAGCTAGGTTGAATATGTTTGAATTGGCATAGCTGGAGAGATATGCATGCTGCACTTAAGTTGGCCAAACCCTAAACCAACTTCTTCGATTCAGAGATATATTATAGTGACTAAGTACGTACTAAATTTCTTGGTGGACGTTAATATGTTGAGGTGTGTTTGCTAAAATAACAACAGTAATTGAAATTCTGGAGCCTATGGGATTATTTTACAAGGTTTGAAAAGGTCTTCTGCTTCCTATCTTTGACACGAAACAGCCCTAACCCTGCACAGCATGTTTCAGACCTAGAGGGCTAGAGAACACGGAGACATAATGTTGAAGCATTTGACTGCGTTGGATAAAGTAATGTGTTATTGTGCTAAAAAACTTAAATTGATCGTGAACCCTAATTCTATTTTGTAGGTTTACCACAATCACCTAATCAAGCCTGCACTTGTTCCCTCACCGATCCAATCCAGGTTAAAAGTAATTAGCTCGATACTTTGTGATCATCATAGTACTGTAAACAAGATTATGATAGATTCTGTAAACAACCTGCAGACAGTGAGTCATGTCATGCGTATCTTCTAGGTTGAATATTGAGTCAAACAACAGGATCTTTTACCAGCAGGATCTTGGACATTTGCTTGCTTTCTAAGCATGCTGCAATTACCTAGCTAGAACCCAGAAATTTAACAAAATCTAAGGTGTTAGGATATATATTTATATATGAATCTACACGCATGAGATGTGTACATATATAAGAGCGATAGTATTTTTTTATACGCGTCATACTTAATATCAGCGATAGTATTGGTTTGTAGATCTGCATGATATACACACATACACATATGAGGAGGGTCCTTCGGGCAACGTATATATCTATGTATGTATATATAAGCACATATATAATTGGGAAAATGACTATTTGTATAAAAAAATAAAAATTAGACTCCAAACAAATGAATTGGAAAGCTAAACTTTCATTCTAATATAAGATGTACTTATTAATGCTCAAATATATAAATCTTAATTAAATTCATAATAACCCCAGTATACTCTAAAAACCAAATATATTAACCCTAATCGACAAGCAAAAAGGTCGATGTCAGAGAGGGAGGACTTGAGGGAGTCAGCGCCGGCCTCTTTCTTTGATTCACAATCTACTTTATTCTTCTTCCTTTCCTGTCTGAGCCCGCAGATCGAATCTCGGCTCACCAGCGTCGAGATCAGAGCTCGCAGATCAAATCTCAGTTCACCGGCATCCTCGAGGAGGTGGCCGACTTCAAGAGAGAAAGGAAGAGAGAGTTTTTATTAGAATGAGCAATCAATCCTTATAATTAGTATTATATGATCAATTATTATACAATATATTAAAAAACAAATTAATTGACGGGTATATGAAAACGTATGGCATCCTAAGTTTCTGGTCTCTTGACCATGGTACGTTATAAAAAATCGAAAGCCTATATATAAAAATGAGAGAGAGAGAGAGATTTACTATTTCAACGCCTTGTCGGAACAATGCAGACAGAAAGAATTTTTGGTATGGAGAATGGAGTCTAGGAGATGTAATGGACTAAGCAGCAGCTAGCCTACTTCGTTTCTATTTTTCTTCGAGTAGATATAGTCTCCGAGTCTGTTCACATCGTAAAAAACTTGTGCTTACTGCTACCTGCATGTGAAACCAATTATATTTACATAATAATGCAGCAACTGGCATGGCTAGCTGGTACTCTGGTAGCAGTTAGCATAAAAACCAAACCAACAGAAAGCATCCCAAGGTTAGGGGCGGGGGGACATCATCACATCATGTACATGGGTTTCTATATACAAAGAGGACGGTGCGTACCTGTAAACTTTTGAATCCCAGTTGGAATAACTCTTGTTTGTTGTTGACAATAACAAAAAAAACAATACAACGAGAACTTCTGAAGGCATCAAATCTGAAGAGGGTAAATAAGGTGGAAGGCAGAAGTCCGCAGAACTAGCTTGAGGAGGATCACACACCAGACCAAATCTTGGGAAAACGAGTTGCAATTGTTATGCAATAGCATGTTGTAACCATCATATATGCATTTCGAAGAAATATCGCAAATATTAAAGGTCAAGAACTTTTCTCTTTGAAACACTACATGTTTTGAGTGTTATAAAAGTATAGGTAGGATATATAGAGGAAAAATAATCTATCCTCTCAACACTCATGGTTGAAGGAAAAAAATCAGTATGATTCTTTGACAGTAAACGTTTTCTTGGGAGAACGTACGAGACGATTATAAACGAATTCTTGCATTTTGATTTTGAAAAGCATAGAGGAGTTAGATTTGAACTTGAACTTAACATACATTAATATATATCCGCTTTTCCTTTAGCTACGTGGTTAAGGTCTCTGTCTTCCTCACGAGTTATTGGGGTTGAGGGCATCTGTTGTGGAGCTTCTTTGTTCCTCAAAGTCTCAAAACAAGTACTTCAGATTGCACCAACACAAAATTTTCTTTCAAAATTCTACAGCTTCCATCACCTTGATTCAGAAAAGCCTATAAATGGTCGAGTACTTGAGTTGCAAGGACATTGGAAATCCTGATTTCACCCCAACTTAGTCGACCCAGCCCCCTAAATTAGTAACCATTGAATCCTTTGATCTCTTTCTAATTAGGAACTTGCCCTACAGTGGCAGGCTTAGCCACAACCTTGGGCCTATATGGGTTTCAATCCAAAGGCTTGACGTTTGAAAGCCTATTTAGATTCTAGAAGTAAAGAATCCCAAAAAAACTTCCCAAGTTACTTGCTCTCTTTTCCCTCATGCATTTCTAATGTTTCATTTTGAAGTTTTCCACACCTTCCCAATTCCATTGATAATCTGATGATGAGGTGTATCTGCTCTCTGTTGTAATTACGAGTTGGGTTCCTCAATAATTAATCAAGCATCCATCAAAGGAGCTCTCTTTGATTCAAACCTCACAAAATGCAGAGGCTTCTTTCTGTGAAATCAGCCTTAAACCTCCCTAAAACCCTCTCACGCTCCACAAGCTCTTCCCTTTACCGCTTTCAGCTTCAGAAAACATTGTCTCTTACCAAACCACCCCAAACCCAGACCCAAAATCACTTCTTTAGCTCCTGTTAGAAATTCTGCAATATAATCTACATACTAATTAATATCAACCAAACTAAACCAACTCAATCAACAAAATATAAATACAGATAAAAGAGAAAGAGTTAGAGAATATAGCCTGTGAAAATCCAAAGGATAAATATGCCCTGTGAGAATTCAAATGAGGCATGATGTTGTTGTCCTAAAGCGATAGACGCCTCCCCTCGTTTTGGTATTGGCGGTCGTCTAAGCACTCCAAGATACAACTCAAAAAACCTTATAGGATGTCTAATCCGCTTCACACGATCACGGTAGACAGGATGTCAAGCTTTTATCAATTGTCCACAGAAAAATAGAGAATGAATGGAGTATGAAAGTTAATCAACAGAAGAAGAAGAAGATAGCATAGGAAGAAGAGCTTGTTTTCCCGTACTCTTTCTAGAAGAAAAGTTATGTATTATAAGGACTCTTCTTACTTGT